>CM014273.1:42269664-42299651 GCA_004135705.1 Alloteropsis semialata
AAGAACCTGTGCAACATGTGAAGCAAGTATCCAAGGGTCATCTTTATATCCAATATTTTGGAGGTCAACAATTGTTAGTCCATAGTTGTCCACCTCAACACCTCTTGGGTGGTTCACCCATCTACACCGAAAGACGGGGAACCTAATATTACAACCATAGTCTAGTTCCCATATATCATCTATGATGCCATAATATGTGATGTTTTTTGCCGGTATTTCCGTCTAAGGCTTGTGTGCGAACACCGCTATTTTGAGACACGCTTTTCTTGTCTTTTTTGGTAGTATAAAATATGTAGCCATTAATATCATAACCTTGCCATGATGTGACCTGAGCGGATGGTCTTGATGCCAATCTTTTGATTGTTTTTTCTTCTATGGTTTCCCCATCTGGTATGTCCTGTTCCTTTAACCAATCGACGAATCGACGCTTGTGCTCCTTCATGATCCAATCTTGTGAGCGGCCATGACTTTCTGCTCTTACAACATCCAGGTGTCTTTGGATGAATGGTCCCATTAGTGTGATGCGTTGCAGGACACTGTAATGTGCTAGTTTTATCTCATTCATGTCATTGTTGATGAATGTTTTCCTCCCCGCTATGCCGATACCATCCAATCTTCCCTGATGAAGTGACGCTGGTAAACCAATCCCCAAATTATCTTTTAGATAAGCCAGGCAGCACTCGATGACTTCTTCAATACTGTATCCCTCTATCATGCTTCCCTCAGGGTTTGCACGATTCAGTACGTATCGGTTCAAGATTGACAAGAAACGCTCGTATGACCACATTTCGTGTAAGTATAGGGGACCCAGTGCCCTTATCTGATCTACCATGTAAATCATGAGGTGTTCTGTGATGTCAAAAAATTGTGGAGGAAAGCACATCTCAAGCTGCACCATGGTCTCCCTGACAAAAACCTGCAGATCGTCCAATTCGTCTTTGACAATCACCTTCTGAGAAATTCTGTCGAAGAAGTAACACAACCGAGTGATCACCATCTTTACGTATACTGGCTTGATCGCCCTGATTGCAATTGGAAGGAACACAGTCAGCATAACATGGCAATCGTGACAATTGTATCCAGTAAACGAGAGATCTTTCATCGACACTAGTTTCTTGATGTTGGATGAGTAACGACTCGGAACTCTGATACCCCATAAACACTGACATACTGCCCTCTTCTCAGCCAATGTTAAGTTGTAGCTAGCCGCGGGAAGTTTATATCTTCCATTCCCCATATCTATAGGGTGAAGATCATCTCTAATGTTCATAGCTACCAAATCCTGGCGCGACTTCAGGTTATCCTTTGAATCCAGTAAGAGCCCAATCATGTTACCGAACACATTCTTCTTCATGTGCATACCATCTATGGCATGGCGGACCTCTAGGTCCTCCCAATACGGTAAGTACTTGAAGAAAATTGACTTCTTCTTAAACGACACGCCATCCTTAGGTGCCTTATCTCTTTTTTTCGGCTTTCCGTCTTTTGTCATCTTCCCATATTCAACCTCGATGTCCTTGACCATCTCAAAAACTGCGTGTCCGTCTTGTTTTGCAGGAGCGGGACCTATCACAGCGTCGCCTCCAAAAAATTGATGGAACTTCTTACCTCGGTACTTGTGTCCTTCCTCTAAGAAGCGTCTGTACCTCAGGAAAACTCCCTTTCTAGTTCCGTCGAGGAAATACCAAGCGGTTTCGTCGTCCAAGCATACACTGCATGCCGTCTTTCCTTTGACCTGCCCTAAAAGCACAAACAATGCCTGGTAATCGTTGATGGTAACGAAGATCATAGCTCTTAGGGTGAATTCTTGCTGTGTAAAACCATCAATCATCTTGATACCGTTGTTCCATAAATTTGCCATCTCTTCCAACAGAGGCTCAAGAAAAACATCAATATCTATGCCTGGATGCTTTGGGCCTTGTATAAGTATGCATAGGAAAAGATACTTTCGCTTCTGGCACAACCATGTAGGTAGGTTGAACATGCTCAAGACAACTGGCCATGTGCTGTGTGTGCTCATCCTTTGACCAAATGGATTCATTCCATCCGTACTCAAAGCAAACCGAACATTTCTTGGATCTTTTGCAAATTCTTTATGCTTCTCGTCGAATTTCTGCCACTGGCTAGCGTCGGCTGGATGGCGAAGCTTTCCGTCTCCCTTCCTGCGCTTATCAGAATCCCACCAGCGCATCAGTTCAGCGTCGTTTGGGTTTGAGAACAGACGCCTCAGGCGATCGGCCACAGGGAGGTACCACACGACCATGGAGGGAATTTTCCTCTGCTTCCCATCATCATCAACGCCTACACAAGTGTCAGGTTCCTCATTACAAGCAACACTACCCCTCCTCTTTCTTTTATTCCCGTCTGTTTGAACTTTGTCCTCGCCCCCACAATAGC
This sequence comes from Alloteropsis semialata, assembly GCA_004135705.1. Lineage (NCBI taxonomy): Eukaryota > Viridiplantae > Streptophyta > Magnoliopsida > Poales > Poaceae > Alloteropsis > Alloteropsis semialata. The sequence goes on from CM014273.1 coordinate 42,272,062, forward strand.
TAGCATTGTTTTTGTACCGTTTTGCACCACATACCGGGCATTTGTCCAAATTTTGAATGCATCCCCTCGGTACAATATACAATGATTTGGACAAGCATGAATTCTTTCCACACCCATCGTGAAGGGACTAATAAGCTTCTTTGCTCGATAAGTGTTCTCCGGTACTTTATTAGGCTTTGAAAGCAACCATGCTAAGATACGAAGGAGATCATTGAAACTAACGTCGGACCAACCATATTTAGCCTTTAGAATCAACAGCTCGAGTATGAAGCGAAGCACAGTCCAGTGTCTCAGACAACCCTTTGAATGCTCATACACAGTTTCCTGAGCTGCCTTTTTCAACGACTCAACATTTTGTGCGCCTTTCACACTGCCAACTAATAGTTCCTCTTCGGTATGATGCAACAACTGGCCCAAGAAATTGCTGTCATCAAATTCATCACCACCTTCATCCCCAACAATGTCCTCAGCACCTTCATCCCAGCAATGTCCTCACCACCACCGACTCCATCACCACCACTTCCATAGTCAACACCATCATCACTTCCGTCATCCTCGAAACCATAATATTCATCATAACCGTCAAAGTATCTGTTGACGGCTTCAGGGTCTCGCCAGATGTCTTGCAACTGGTCCACAACGTCGGTATCCTTCTTCTCACCATGGTATGTCCATAATGTGTACTCCTTCACAAAACCATGAACCAGCACATGTGATCGGATTGTAACCAAGTCATTGAAAACACAATGGTTTTGGCACATTCGGCAGGGGCAACGCATATCTTTGGTCCTCTCGTCCATTGCATGATTCTCTGCGACTTTAAGAAACTTGTCAAGCTCTCGGCGAAAATATTCACCATGCCTTGATATATTGTACATCCATGACCGATCCATCTTGTAACCTTGAAAAATTCCATTAAAAAAATAAGTCAAAAAAAAATAACACATATCCATGAACAAAAAATATAAGACATTATATGAGGCTAACGTTGAAAATGTAACAAAAAGAAAAGAAATATACGCTTATTGTAAAAAAGATAAATCTTCTTGTCTCTCCTCCATGGTTTTAGCAATTTCCCCATCCATGAATGAGCCTAAAAAGTCAAATCCGAGGCAAATTAAGGGGAGAATCATCTTCCCCTAGTTCACTAACCTAGTTCCATCCAAAAGGTTGAGCTTAATTGGGGTCCAATCGGCCAAGTACTACCATACATGGAGATTTAGATCTAGCTAGAGGTACTACCATGGAGATCTAATTGAGCCATATAATCAATGCAATAAGCTTAAGAATAGTCATAGGATAAGCATCAACTCACCTCCTAATGAGGGGACAAACCATCCACTTGTCCTCCACTTGTCTTGGGAAATTTGGGCAGCACCTCCCTCTCCTTTTTCCGGTTTGGAGTCCACCTGTCGGGTTGTGGAAGAAGACCTCTCGCTTTATGTACAGTGCAACACTTCTAGGGGTGGTTCATGGCGCGAGCCGCCCCTGATAATCAGTTTCAGGGGCGGGTCATAGCATGGGCCGCCTCTGGAATATACAGCATTTACAGGGGCGGTCGACGCCATTGCCCGACCCTGGAAATGCTATTTACAGGGGCGGTTGATGGGGCCAGCCGCCCCTGATAATGAGTTTCCAGGGGCGGGTCATGGCATGGGCCGCCCCTGGAAAGGGAAGCATTTGCAGGGGCGGGCCATCCCATCGCCCGCCCCTAGAAAGTGCTATTTACAGGGGCGGGTCATGGCGTCACCCGCCCCTGCAAAAATTTGTTGTTTCCAGGGGCGGCTCATGGCATCACCCGCCCCTGTAAATCGTTCTGTAGGGGCGGCCCTTAGCTACAGTGTCATTCATGCATTTGTAGGGGCGCGTCGCCTTTTAGTCCGCCCCTAAAAAAAACCCCTGGCTCTTACAAATGTTTTTTGTAGTAGTGATGGTCAATCAGCAGCCAGCTTGGTAACACCGTAATGGATAATGCCTTGCAAAGGATGACATAGGATAAAGTCTGACTGCTCTACATGCATACAGGACATCCGCTCGATATCAGCCTATTTCTAAGGCCGCGTTTGCTATATATGTTTCTTGGAGACTGCAGGAAGCAACTGTGGACCAATGGTGGCCACTCTTGGACGATGACTGATTGACAACCATTGTGTGGTTTGATGTATCTCTTGACTTGTGATGTGCAGATGTAGGATGTGACATGGCGATCGATGGTATGCGGTGAAGGTCAAGTGCGAAAGATTCATGCCAATGGACCAGGAGCGGTGAAGGGTGAATGGGCACGCCTGGACCGAGGGACCCAAGGAGTCCAGGTGGAGTCACGGGCGATCCACATGGTGCATGGAAGAGCACGAGTACATCATGGGATGGAGACAGCGTCGGTCGAGTCAAGCGGGATGGAGGCGAGTCGAGTAGGCGGCCCGAGAACAGGAGCGAAAGACTTGGAGGTGTTAGAGGCTTGGCAGAGGCTGGACACACGTCGACATCGGTGAGTCACGTCATGCGGTTGCGTGCAAGGAGGGTTTGACCAGTTTGGTCTCAAAACTGGGGTTGAGTCACGCCTGCGGGATGTGCAAGAGGGTTTAGCGGTTTCCTCCTCAAAACCGGCCAGTGGCAGGTTTACCGGTTTGGGCCTCAAAACCGAGTGTTGGCAGGTTTGCCGGTTTGGGCCTCAAAACCGGGGGTGACAAGTCGAAGGACGCGTGGCACCATTGCGAAGGTTGCATTGAGGCAAAGCGGAGTTGTGAAGGAGCCGGGTCCGTCTGATACTTACAGGAAAAATTGTACGGTTTTACTCTAACGGGTATTTGGGTTGTGTGCTTCATGTATGGGTGTTTTGGATATTTTCCAAGCGCCTATATATGTGGAGTGTCTGTTGGGGCAGCCAACTCTTGCATCTCTTTGGTGGAGGTCATTCTCATTTGTTCATGTGAGAGGGTTTTCTAGGGTTTGAGAGGGAGAGAGAAGAGGCTCTTGTTCTTGAGTCTTTTTCCATCCAAACTTTGAGTGTTGTTAGGAGTGGCTTGTAATCGAACATCTTGAGGTAATCCAAGTGTCCATTTAGTGCAATCTTGTTCCCCTCATTATAGATCTCAAATTTGTTATTTTCCCTATTTTTGGAGCTATTTTGGCTGATATTCGATCTCGCAATTAGCTGCATTTTGGCGCGAATTTCTTGGCAGAAATCAAAGCTAGGACATGGCTAACATCACCTAGGGTGATCCCCTTGCAAGATTTGGCACGAGCTCTTTGGATTTTGGATTTTCCTGAAAATCCCCTTCTCATGTGTTCTTGAGCGAATCCATGAAATTAAAGGTGATATCTTGATCTTTTTGAATGGATCTCTTGGGCTAGGATTCACCATGGTATAGTGATGCTACAGCTCTGAAATTGTTGGATTTGGATCTCATTTGAGTGGTTTTCAAGGTGTGGATTTTGAGGTTGTTCTTGAGTTCTTCATCTCCTGTTCTTGACTCTTCCAGGATCCACGAAATCCAGGTGAAGTCTTGATATTTTTGTAGAGATCTTTTGGACAAAGACTCACTATGTTGTTGTGAATCTATTGCTTAAGTTTCGTAAGATTTGGAGGTCGTTTGATCCTTCTTTGAGGAGCTGACTTTATTTGCGGGCAGTTTTTCTAGGTGACCTAGGTGAGCCAGGTCAGACTTATTTACTTGGAATTATTTCCCACGAGACAGTGAGTTTAACCTGGCTCAGCCAGGTTGGATACAGGTGAGCCATGTTAACCTAGTTGAGCCAAGTCCGACCAAGGTGACCTATTTAACTCGAGACAGAGAGGTCGACCTGGCTGAGCCAAGTCCAATATAGGTGACCTAGGTTCAACAGAGATCTTCTTTAGCTTTGCTTCTTGCTAGGTTTATTTGTGTTTGCTTCCGCTAGCCTCTTGGGCTATACCTAGCATGATCCCTTGATCGAATAGCTCCTCCATAGCTACTCAGATTTTGTATGGCTAGAAGCTTTAGGGTTTGGGTTCACTAATAGAAAACTTGTATTTGCCGAGTGCCACCTTGTTTGCCGAGTGCAATTTATCGGGCACTCGGCAAACAAGTCTTTGCCGAGTGTATTTCAAAATACACTCGGCGAAAATTGTATTTGCCGAGTGTTTTTTAAAATACACTCGGCAAAACAAGGTCTTTGCCAAGTGTTTTTTTGGCACTCAGTAAATACTCGTCAAAAACATTGTTTGCCGAGTGTATTTTAAAAAACACTCGATAAAGAGAAATTCAAAGCACATTTTGAAGTAGTAAATCAATTTAAATGAAAAAGTTTTGAACTACAAAGTTGTATAACTTTTCAAAATGTACAACTTTTAGCGTGGTCATTTTTTAATTTGAATTCGTTTAGGGCCTCAAACAAGTAATTTACACTCGATTTAGTATAATATGTGAGAAATCAAAACAGAATCTAGACACAAGTGAGAGTGTGGTGCAATGGTGGAGGAGGTTACACGCAAGGGAGATGTCTTGAGTTCGAATCCCTCGACTTGCCACATTGAATTTTTTTTTTGCTATTTTTTCGGATTTGTTTCTGTTCACGGCAAAAAAGCTTTGCCGAGTGTCAATTAGCACACGACAAAAGTTTTGTCGAGTGCCGGACAAAAAACACTTGGCAAAGAGCTCTTTGCCGGCACTTTGTTTGCTGAGTGCTCTTTGCCGAGGGTGGCTCTCGGCAAAGCCTTTGCAGAGAGTTTTCTAGACTTTGCCGAGTGCCCCTGGCACTCTCGACAAACTCACGGAATCTGGTAGTGGTTAAACATTGGGATTGAGGCCAAGATTCTCGACTAGAATTTCTGAGGCTCTTATTCACCTCCCCTCTAGTCGCCATTCCGGTCCTTCAGCAACACGGCATGTCATACATGTGGCGTGAAAAACTTTGGCCGTGTTGTGTGATCTTGGCTGCTCTTCTGTTAGTACGAGGAACTTTGTTAAATTTAGCTATTGATTCCATATATATTGACTGTAAAAATTAAACATTTTGCAAAGTCATCACATACACGAATTATCAATTATTCTCTATTAGCTTAATTTTTTGAGTTGAAACGTGCACATAACATGATTTATGGTATCGAATACTAGCGGACATGATTAAATAAAATAATTAAAACTGAGTCTTATTATAAAGTTTGAGACACGAAAGAACTCTATTGAAGATGTCTGTGAAGCAGTGGCTACAGACAATTTTGAGAGGTCAAAGGACCACTCTCATAAATTGTGGTTAAAGTGATTAATTTGACCTGTTGGCAGGCTAATGGGATTTATGTATTTAAATCCACAACAAAATAATGTGGACATTGAAACATTTAGACTTGTAACGACATTAAGTTTGTGTGTAGCCATGAGAATAATAACAAATGAATAAGAAGAATATATGTCCAACAATGAACTGGCTTTTTTGACAAATTGTATGTTGTGGCATCCAAAACATTAATTAGAAATACACATCAATAAATTAAGCGACTACTAAGCCTTCTTTGTGAGAGACACGCTCAGGAAAACCAAGCCAGCAGCAGCAACCTCCGGGGTTCCTGCGCTCATGTGCCTCTCCAATGTCCTTCCAAACTCTTCCACAACTTCTCCCTGCGACCCAAAGTGCTGCACGATTATTGGTTCGTACGCAGCTCTAGCGGCGAGAGCCATCATCTTTGGCGTAACGGAGTCTCTGTCCATGTCGCTCAAGACTTCATGCACCAATATCTTGTTGATCCTGAAGGAGCTCTCATCTTCAATAACCTCTCTTAACTCCTTATCAGAAGGGCCATACATCGGTATGTAGAACGAATCCAACTTTTCTCTGTCGATGACACCCTACCAATGAATGAATATTCAACATTATTTACATAAAAAAATACAGCATTATTTGAAACAAAATGAAAATCTAAGCCGTCCCATGGTAGATTATGTAGAACTGAAAGGCATGAAAAGAGGTCGAGAAGTAACACACCCTTGATACCATGTCGTTTAGCATAAAAGCTACGCCGTCCCATGGTAGATTTGAATTTGACTGGCATGTACTGTCGCTGGAACGGTAGCCTGGTAATGAAATCACCATCTGCCCCCCAGGGACTAACTCTTGAGCCCTCGATGTCAAGAAAAGCGTGAAATCCTTCTTGAACTGCCGAGCATAAGCCGCCAGGACTAATGGGCGCCTTTGTTGTCTGAGACCGTCATCGGCATCATACATAGGGATTCCATTCTTCCTTAGATCTTCAGGTGCCTGTTAATGCAAATGTAAAACTACAGCCAATGCTTTCATGTGTAGCGAATGAACTTACTTATGCAGTGCTTACCTCCGAAAGCCAATTCACACTGCTTGATGCAATAACTAGATGCAAGGAGCTACTGGTAAAGAGCCTCTTGTAGAATGAACCAGGCACAATACCAGTCACAACCGGGCCCAAACTTTCTGCATCTTTTTGGAATGCAACCAAGCGCTTTGCAACATTGTTGAAGTCATTGTTTGGAAGGTCGTTCAGGAGCACACATAGCTCCGGGGGGACCTGATGGCCAAGTTCACAGAAACGAAAAATAGCATTGACAGCCATTGACACAAGCGCCACCGCATTCGGGCCAGAGGCGCAGCCTAGGTCAGCTATCACCACGCTGCTGATGCTGCTAAATTTTATCATCAAGTCAGTGACAGCCTCCTCTACAATATGCTTCATCTTCTTCTGCACAGCACTCTACGTTGCGAACACAATTGTTCAGATTTTTGAAGAACAGAAGTTAGAGATCATCGGAACTCTGCTGCAGCACTATCATTGGTAAATGAGGTAGAACATAGTAATTTGCAGCAAATTTAATCATTTTATAACAAAAGAAGTAAACAAGTAATTTGCATTGCTCCTTTTGTCCCATCCTTTACACAAATCCCATGACACAATTACATCTCATCTTTGCATGAGAAGCACTACTGTTTATTTCGCTCTTCCTTCCAACGTCGATTTGACGGAAAATACAAATTATCTGAACAAAGCTAGACCATTGAACGGAATGAAGTTAAGAAAGATGGTCAGATTCTAAGAGACTCATACCTGAATATTGGAGTTACGGGCATAGCTCGCTTCTCCTTCTCCCTGGTTCATGTGCAGAGACTGCTCGGAGGCCATGGTTCTCTTGAATCTACTGGGTTTATGTTCTGATACAGGCAAGCAACATGCTAGTATGCTATATCATCATACTGAGTTTGCTAAAAGTCAACACAGTGGAGAGCTGGAGACAATTTTTAATTCGTTGGGACCTGCTCCCTTTAAAAAATGGCTTCAAATTGGTTGAACTCTCAACTCCATCCTTCAGAAATTCTGATGCAGCGACACGCAACTACATCACCAACTGAAACAGAGCAACTGAAAAACGATAAGCCTATGGGAGACGATTATTGTGCTAGCTGATCAAAACATTCTCGTGCCGCATAGACCACCGTAGGGTACCTGCAGCCCACGAAACCTCATGTGGAGAGGCTGCTTTGTGGCCATGGTACTTGATAATTTTGTGTTTGTGTTCCAGCAGAAGCAAAGCTACATGATATTATGTTACATCCTCATATTGGATTTTTTTTTAAAAGTCAAAACTATGGAGGGTACGAGCTCCTTGATTTCGGTGATTGTTGGACTTTGGTATTTTTTAATTACCCGGGAACTGCTCCCTTTTCATTTGCACATCTTATCGTATTGTTTATTTAACATAGAGTAGTTTGGTAAACGGTGGTTAGAGGATCAAAGTCCTATATGTTCATGAAAGAGTGTCTGTTATATTTGAGTAACATATCAAGATGTACTGTCATGTCATATCACCTCTAACCATCAGTTGATGGCAATAGCAACACGCAAATACTTATAACCACCTGAAACAGAGCAAATGAAAACCGATAGTGGATCAAAGTCTGAAATAGTTCGGTAAATGGTGGTTAGAGGATCAATGTCCTACACTAGCACATGTGGATCGTCAAGAATGTGAAAAGTCCGGCCTTTCACCTTTTTCACACAACTGCTCATTTAATTTTTCATCTTAATTTGAAAAACTATGGTTTTCCATCAATAACGACCCCCCCCCACCAAAAATAACTAATTCTACAAACATATTTGTGGCCATTCCTAGGGATGGAAAGTGGTACGTGGATAACTGAAATATCCGAATGCGTATCCGCAAAAATATTAATGTGGTTATCCGTATTCGTGTCAGATTGATAATATGGATACTAAATGGATATATCCGAATTCGTTTTTCACTATTTTTCTATATCCGAATCCATATCCGTATTCGAAATAAATGTGGATATTCGACAATTAACCGTATCCGTGAAGAATAACGTAAAGTTAGCTTATGACTAATGACTATTAATATTAATTTCAATATTATAAATGATATAAAAAAATTAAGTTTAATAAATTTTAATATAATATAATTTTTAAATAAATATATGGTTTTGATGTAATCTGAACATGATATATTTGTTGAAGTAAATTATTTTTAAATACTTTATTTTATTTATTTATTGAAGTAAATTATTTATATACTTCAATTTTATTTATTTCTTGCTAAATATCAATAGATTTATTTAAAATATTATTTATTTCTAATTTATTTTATTATTTATATATTTAAATATGGATAAATATGTTATTTTTGACCAGCTATCTTTGTATGCATGGTCATACTTTAATCCCTACCCTTTTAATGATTTTGTTCTTCTAAAACCATCTATAAACAAATGGAGAATTGCTATCATGCAAATCGAGTAAATATCCGAATACGAATTCGAATTCGAACTATCCGTTTTGCATTCGCATTTGAGTATATTCGAATTCGAATTCGTATTCATCTAAAAATATGGATATCCGACTAAAAATGTCCGAATTCTATCCGTATCCGCGCCATTTCCACCCCTAGCCATTCCACCAAAAATCATCAACATTCCAATGCAGCCCATCCCACTTGCGCCACAATCTACCACTCCCAAAGCTTAATGCCCACCGCCATGCCTGCCTCAGACCTCCTTTGTTGCTTCTGTTCAATCCACAATCCTTCCTATCTTCTCACATACATGAAAATAATCGATGCTCATAAAGTCTAAGAAGAGGAGGGGGTGAAATCAATGCTCATATAGTCTAAGAGGAGGAGGAGGTGAATTAGACTTTCTAAAAAGCTTAGCCTATTTTTTCCAACTAATTGCACAAAAGTAAATTGAGACATTTTATCTTGATGTGCGACTATGGTTTCCACTTTTGCACCATCCACAAAGAGTTTTGCAATCTAGAGCAAATTCTATCATCAGGATATACTACTCTAGAAAGTTAAAGTACACAAGTTACAAGTGTGATATGCGGAAATATAAAGGAGTGGGTTAGAAGGATGCACACTCAGCACATGAGGATTTTTGTCTCGTGGTTCGGTTTCCACTAACCCAAACCTACTCCACATTGGAGTTTCACAAAGGATGCACTCCTGGTCGCCATGTCTTGCTTCATGGTTAAGGGCTTGAGCTTGCCACAAAGGCTCCTCAAGAAGGATGATGAGCTAGTCACAAAGACAACACTCTCATCAACCTACTCTTCTGGAGCCCACACCAAGGTTACAAGGATAGTTCACTCAAAGAACCAAGCATAAGACACTCCTTGCAAATTCTCTTACTAGGTGTATTGTGGATCTTTTCACTCACTATCGATGATAAATCTAGCACTTGGGTGGCTTGGCGTCTTGTGGTTGTACATGAACTTCTCCTAGACTCTATTGGTATTTCTTATGTTACGAATAAATCCACAAGCATATGGATATGGATGTAGATTTCATTCGAGAGTATTCATGGGTATCGGATCGAAAGAGAATGTGTGTACTAGCCTTCTAGCTGGCTCGTCAAATGACAACAAGAGTTAGATAGGCAAGGGTAGGGAGGATTCCTATGACTTAAGAATCTCTGGAGAAGATAAGCTCAATCTGGTCTACCAGGAGACTCCAGTCTACACCTGAACATTTTGCGGGCCGGGCCGGGCTCGGGCTGGGTCAAAAAAACTCCAGCTTTTTTAGGCCTTTACAATGCCCATGCCTATCCAATGGGCGGCTACGGGTGCATGGTCAACTTAAGGTTTATACAATTTTGTGTTAAATAAAATTAAATATAAGGAATTACAAACATGTGTGTGCATACATGCTTGTGCATATTTTTGGTTGAGAGCAGTTCAATTTTTGGGATATGAATTTATATTTGAAATCACATTTGAATTTGCATTTGAATGAGTGTTTTGGTGTTTTCCGTGATAAAGTCTAGAATTGCCCCTTTAACTTTAAGCCTGGTCCGCTTAAGCCCCTTCCACTTTTCCCCCCGCTTGCTTTCGCCCCCGCGGCCCAGCCTGCTCGGCCCGCTCGCGGCCCACTCCTCTCTCTCCCACACATGGAGGCGCCCGCTGCCTGTGCCGCCGACAGGCAGGCCCCACATGTCGGGCTCGTCTTCCTCCCCGTGTCCCACATGGCCACGACTCCGCTGCCGCTTTCCACCTCCACCGCGATCTCCGCCCGCGATCCTCGGCCTCCCTTCCCTTTTCGGCACCGCCCGAGTCCTTATAAGACGCGCCGCCCGAACACCCTGCGTGCCCTAGCCTGCGCCATCCGATCGGCAATCGATAGCCCAGATCAGAAGCCCCGTACCCCTTCGTCCTTTTTGTTAAAGAGACCCCGAAGAAGATAGAAATAAACCCACGGTCCAGCCTGAGTCTTGCGATAACTTCCTTGCTAACCCTTGAAAACTATAGTTAATTATGTATAGGTAACTACAACCTTGCTAAGTCCATAGATTCCACGTTTTAGATCCGATTTGGTCTGTTCAAGTTGCATTAGCTTCGTAATAACATAAACTACACATTAGTGGTGTTGACTTCCATAATACTTGTTTTTGAAAATTAATTTAGTATTAATTTGATAAATGATTATTAAACACTTGTTCTCTAATTAAAAGTTAACTAGGGTTATACATTGCTTTTTATAATAAAGTTAAATTGTTTAATGGTCAATTTAAACATGTCTTCTAAATAAAGTTTGTTTAAGTTCAACATGACATACCTTATGATTCGATTAGCTTCTCACATATTCTTTATTTTAAAGTTTAATGTTAAATTGCTTAATTCCTATGAAATTTATATAAATAAAAGTTGACTAGGTTTTACTTCGCTTTCAAAATTCTAAAATAAATTGAATAATTTCAAGTTTGAATATTTATTTGAAATATCTCCTATGTATGATTTATTTAATTAAAATAAATGTAGCATATAGTCTTTTGTTTCTTTCGTAGCTCCAGTGATTCGATTGATGTGCCTTTTCCAACCGTAGCTCTGCCTTTAGCGTTTCTTGCACTCCCGAGTCCGCATTAGCTAGTGTCCTCTAGTAGTGCACTTTTTAAAGTTGTTTTGCTGATTCGTGTATTGCTTTATTAGATGTATTTCGTGTGCTCGTGTTGATCATGCCAATTCGTGAGCTGTTCGACATTGAAGGAGAGCAAGGTTCTGAAGAACAGAGTTAACAACAATACTTTGAGGAAGGCAAGTGTAACACGACATTTCCTTGTAACCCAGTAACCTTTAATCATTCTTTCATACATGCATGTGTCTAATTTTGATGAGCCATAAGGATGTTACCTAGCACTACTTTATCCTGTTTACCTTGTACACCTGGGTTATGCATCTATGGGTAGTTATTGCTAAGTTTCGCAACCTTTGCTTATGAACCGATGATCTCATTCAATCAAATGTTAACATTGATTAATGGAATATGGAACTATGATTAAATTGTGCTTTTTAGCAACATGGTTTGGGAGCTTGAGCATGTGCTTTGGATTTCTCTAAGCGTCTCTCCTTAAGGTCTGGTTCTTAAAGCGTTAACCCAGGAAACCGTACAACCAATAGAACTATATGGCTCTGGTCTTGACTAAGTAGAATGAACAACTCTAGCTAGTTAGTGGTTACCGAAAGGCGCAAGTGGAGCCCTGTGGTTTAAGTATGGATCTCGGCTTGCCTCTGGCATGGGATCATGTGGGCCCACATGTGGGATTGACCAGAGGGTGAGGGGTTCATGCACCTATGTTGAAACCATAGAGGCCACTAGCTGGTTAGAGGGACTTTTGAAAGGTATCGTAGTGTAACCCAGCCACACACCTAAGGAAGTGTGATATGGGCCTTGCGATCCCAAGCAAACGGGAATCACGACCGGTGGTGAAAGTGTACAACCTCTACAGAGTGTAAAACTAATATATCAGTCGTGCTCATGGTCAAGAGTGGCCTGGATCCTTTTTGATTAGTGGTTCTCATTCTGAATGGTGGTGAATGATGAACTCTTATACATTTAATGTGGGCAACAACTGGGTTTTCACCATAACTGTAGTAATTTGGTTTATGCTAAAATTGATCATCTAAAAGTGCGGCAGTTTAACTGTGTCAAGCCTTTTGAACCTTCATACCTCATTTTATACTTGTTAAGTAAGATGGTTTACTTACACTTGCACTACTCAACAAAATCCCGGACGAGTACTCCGATGAGGCAGCACTCAAAGATTTTCCAGAAGTGTTCAAAGAATTCTAGGTTGTGGTTCACCAGCCGGCATCCCTGTGGCATGGAGGCTTCACCGTGTGAGATAGTAAATAGACTTCCGTTGTGGTTTGTTTAAGACTCTTGTCTTTGGTAATAGTTTTTTTTGTAATTCGAGCACTAGTTTACTTTGATTTACCTTATTATGAAGCTATATGTGTGTTTTAGACTTCCTGGGTACACATATAGTAGCATTCGGATTACTTCGTAAAACCGGGTGTGACAGAATGGTATCAGAGCCGTGCTGACTACAGGATTGCAACCTAGATAGAAATGATCGATATTAAGGTTATTTATTCACCTTCTTTTGCAAAACTTACCTCCTTGGCTTCTCATCTCTCTTTTGAATTCTACACTCCCTCTGTTTACCAAAAGAGTTACTTCTCCCACACCCTTGAATATTCTTAGCTGTCAACCAAATTTGTCCGCTTTGTTCAATGGAGATGTTGCTAAAGATATTAAGGAAGACACTACTTCAACAAGCCATCATTGTTTGAGGAATATGAAGACTTCATCAAGAGAGCTTCATCGTGCATGGAAGACCTTGAGATCGCTCAAAACTCCAAGACCTTGATAGTATAGTGTTTCTATGTCATTAGAGTTTGAACCTAAGCCTTTTGTTCTACAGATAGATCAGTGATGCTAAGGTGATATCAAATAGTGTGCTCATTTAAGGAGGTGTGCCATGCTAGTATGCTCTTGTGTGTTGATGCCTGAAGGGACACAGGCACCGAGAGTCGGCCGCGCAACGGCGGGGGGCCTCCCGATAGTCACAGGTCGATCACATCTCATGCACCAGCGTAGCGCAACGGTCAGTCCTACCACAGAATCCCTCCGTGCCAGCCACAGTGAGTCTACTTGAGGTGGTCACTAGAGTTCAACTTGGGGTATGAAGAATTTTGTTAAGTGGGGTAGTACTGAGCAACACTCCTATTGTGACACATAATATGCATAAGATATCAAGTGCTGGAGCTAGAGGGAAGATGGAAACATTTGGGAGGCACTTCCGAAATTAAGGAATGCTACACAAAGGAAACACAAGACGAATGATTGAAGATCGTATAAGGGTAATCGATATGGAATTAAGGTTCAAAAGGGGAGCATACAACAACATGAAGGATGATCTAAGAAGATGTGCATAGGAAGCAACCAACATTCCCCTTCGCTAAACTTTACACGAATCTCGGGACGAGATTCATGTTAAGTGGGGTAGGCTTGTAACCCCGTGTTGCTTATACAAATCCTCGTCACAAGATGAGCAATGCACAATGGGCTTCAAAGAAAAAAAGATGGGGTGAAGGCACACAAAGAACTAGCATCATCATTGAGAAACACCAGTTGGAGAAGAACACACTGCACGATGACAATCCTAATACAAGACTGCAACATGGAGTGGAATTTCTTGAACATTGATAACGTGCATCGATACTTACTTCTTCGACACTCATCCACAAGCGAACAAGAAGGTGTGTTCAAAGCAAATTGAGAAGGAATCACTATTAAACAAGCCTAACAGGACAATAGGGCAGTAGATCTAGCTCTATTCAAATCAATTTAAACAAGAAGACTATTGGACACCCTATATCTACATGGTGGGTTCAAGAAAGGAACTATTATGATATCAAGAAAATAGTAGGAAGAGGTGTGCTTGAAAAAAACTTTAGCAGACTGGGATTATTGTATCAAGAAAAAAAGCAGGAAGAGGTGTGATTGAAAAACTTCAGCAGACCTAGAAGATACACCCGATGATCGCAAGGAAGCAAGAAGAAGAGTCATGCCTATAACCTCAACCTTTTCTCGCTAACTTCCTCCTGAATCTCGGGACGAGATTCCTGTTAAGTGGGTTAGAACTGTCACATCCTAGTTTTCATCTTCTTAGGGTTTTAAACAACTACCTAAAATTTGGCTAGCAAAAATAATAATTAATTTATTTTACTTTGTTCAAAGTGTGCATGATCAACTTAAGGTTTATATAACTTTGTGCTAAATAAAATTAAATATAAGGATTTAGAAACATGTGTGTGCATACATGCTGGTGCATATTTTTGGTTGAGAGCAGTTCAATTTGTGGGATATGAATTTATATTTGAAATCCCATTTGAATTTGCATTTGAATGAGTGTTTTTGTGTTTTTCGCGATAAAGTCTAGAATTGCCCCTTTAACTTTAAGCTTGGTCCGCTTAAGCCCCTTCCACTCCCCCCCCTGCTCGCTTTCGCCCCTGCAGCCTAGCCTGCTCGGCCCGCTCGCGGCCCACTCCTCTCTCTCCCGCACGCAGAGGCGCCCGGCGTCTGGGCGTTTTCACGCTGTGCCGCCGACACGTGGGCCCCACATGTTGGGCTCGTTTTCCTCCTCAAGTCCCACATGGCCACGACGCCGCCAGCACTTTCCACCTCCGCCGCAATCTCCGCCCGTGATCTCTGGCCTCCCTTCCCTTTTCAGCAGTGCCCTAGTCCCTATAAAACGCGCCGCCCGAGTCCCCTGCGTGCACTAGCACGCGCCGTCGCCCGAGCTTGCTCACCGCCCCGCTGAGATAAACCGGCTGCCGCCCTCCCTCCCTAGCCATGCCCCCCTGATGTGCCCTCCTCCCTTCCTCGGTTGCGCCGAAGCACGAGGACACCGCCCTGACGCCCAGAACCCCAGAACCAAAGCTGCAGCTTCGCCCGCACTGCACGGACACACCGGCGTCCGCCCCTTGCCGTCGCACGCCCGCTGTGCTAGAAACACCTCAACCAGGTTTGCCTCGTCTCCCTCGCTCTCCTGGTCCAAACGGCATGCAAAATGGAGCCCTGTAGCCCCAGACCGCTCAACGTCGGCGAACTGCTGCCGCGACCGAGCCAGTGCCACCGCCCCCGCCCCCCTCCCTGTCGCCGGCGACTTAAACCCGAGAGACGATCTGAGCCGTCCGATCGGCAGCCGATGGCCTAGATCAGCCCTGTACCCCTTCGGCCTTTTTGTTAAAGAGACCCCAAAGAAGATAGAAATAAGTCTTGCGATAACTTCCTTGCTAACCCTTGAAAATTATAGTTAATTACGTATAGGTCCCTGCTGCAGCCTTGCTAAGTCCATAGACTCCACGTTTTAGATCCGATTTCGATCCGTTCAACTTTAGCTTCATAATAACATAAACTGCACATTAGTGGTGTTGTTTTCCATAATACTTGTTTTTGATATTTAATTTAGTATTAATTTGATTAATGATTATTAAATACTTGTTCTCTAATTAAAAGTTAACTAGGGTTATACACCGCTTTTTATAATAAAGTTAAATTCATTAATGGTGAATTTAAATGTGTCCTCTAAATAAAGTTTCTTTAAGTTCAACACGACATACCTTATGATTTGATTAACTGCTCACATATTCTTTATTTCAAAGTTTAATGTTAAATTGCTTAATTCCTATGAAATTTATATAAATAAAAGTTGACTAGGTTTTACTCCGCTTTCAAAATTCTAAAATAAATTGAATAATTTCAAGTTTGGATATTTATTTGAAATATCTCCTACACATGATTTATTTAATTAAAATAAATGCAGCATATAGTCTTTTGTTTTTTCGTAGGTCTAGTGCTTCGATAAATGTGCCTTTTCCAACCGTAGCTCTGTCTTTAGCGTTTCTTGCGCTCGCAGTAGCTAGTGTTCTCTAGCAGTGCACTTTTTAAAGTTGTTTTGTTGATTGGTGTATTGCTTTATTAGATGTATTTTGTGTGCTGGTGTTGATCATGCCAATTGGTGAGCTGTTCAACGTTGAAGGAGAGCAAGGTTCTGAAGAACAGAGATAACAACAATACTTTGAGGAAGGCAAGTGTAACACGACATTTCCTTACAACCTAGTAACCTTTAATCATTCTTTCATACATGCATGTGTCTAATTTTGATGAGCCATAAGGATGTTACCTAGCACTACTTTATCCTGTTTACCTTGTACACCTGGGTTATGCATCTATGGATAGTTTATTGCTAAGCTTCGCAACCTTTGCTTAGGAACCGATTATCTCAATCTATCAAATGTTAACATTGATTAATGGAATACAAAACTATGATTAAAATGTGCTTTTTAGCGACATGGTTAGGGAGCTTGAGCATGTGCTTTGGATTGCTCTAAGCGTCTCTCCTTAAGGTCTGGTTCTTAAAGCGGTAACCCAGAAAAACCATACAACCAACAGAACTATATGGCTCTGGTCTTGACTAAGTAAAATGAACAACTCTAGCTAGTTAGGGGTTACCAAAAGGTGCAAGTGGGGCTCCGTGGTTTAAGTATGGATCTCGGCATCCTCTGGCATGGGATCATGTTGGCCCACATGTGGGATTGACCAGAGGGTGAGGGGTTCATGCGCCTATGTTGAAACCATAGTAGCCACTAGCTGGTTAGAGGGAATTTTGAAAGGTCTCATAGTGTAACCCAGCCACACACCTAAGGAAGTTTGAAATGGGCCTAGCAAACCCTGGCAAACGGGAATCACAACCATGGTGAAAGTGTACAATCTCTACAGAGTGTAAAATTGATATATCAGCCGTGCTCACGGTCAAAAGCGGTCTGGATCCTTTTAGATTAGTGGTTCTCGTTCTAGAATGGTGGTGAATGATGAACTCTTATACATTTAATGTGGGCTACAACTGGGTTTTCACCATAATTGTAGTAATTTGGTTTATGCTAAAATTGATCAACTAAAAGTACTAATTGCAGTTTAACCGTGTCAAGCCTTTTGAGCCTTCATACCTTGTGTTATACTTGTTAAGTAAGATGGTTTAATTACACTTGCACTATTCAACAAATTCTTGGATGGGTACTCAGATGAGGCAGCACTCGAAGATTTTCCAGAAGTTTTCGAAGAATTCTAGGTTGTGGTTCACCTGCCGGCGTACCTGTGGCATGGAGGCTTCACCATGTGAGATAGTAAGTAGACTTCCGCTGTGGTTTGTTTAAGACTCTTGCCTTTGGTAATAGTTTTTTTTGTAATTCGAGCACCGATTTACTTTGATTTACCTTATTCTAGAGCTATATGTGTGTTTTAGACTTGCTGGGTACACATATAGTTGCATTCGGATTTCTTCGTAAATCCGGGTGTAACAGGGCCTCCATTTCGGGCCAGGCTTGGGCCAGGCCTTGGTCGGGCTCAGGCTTCCTGCTCTTTTTCAATGGGAGAGTAATTCATTTAAATAGTTCGGGCCAGGCTCGGGCCAAGAAAAAATTATTCGGGCTTCATTTGCTCTGCCCATGTCCATCCCATTAAGCATCGTGGGCAAGCCAAAACCCATCAGGTCGGACCAGGTCCGGCCACAAATGCTCAGGTCTATAGTCCAGCCTTTAGCTCTACGTCGAACCCGAACATGGAGGACTACAAAGGATATACAAAGTTGTTACTACCTGCCATGGAGGTAGGGCCTCACCTCGGTGTGGAGCTCTTCTCTTCTCTTATGGTATATTAAATGTGGGGCTCTCCTGTTCCTTATATAGGTGCTTTGGGGCGGTTTTCGGGCGAATATGCCATGGAATTGGTAGGAACCACCTTGGGGAGAGCACGGGAAAGTTCCACGCAGAAGTTGGGCTCGAGGGGAGCCTTCCTAGGTGGGTCGAACCCTAGATTCCACGCCCTGGATGCCAACTCGCCCGGTATCTACTGATTTTATCCTTTGAATATTCTGTGAGTTCTCGGGTTGGATTGAGCCAATTTTGACTCACATGTGGGCGTTCAATCCTTGCGCTCTCGGGGGTTGGCTGATGCAGTGTTTTTCATGCATTTGAGCATGTGTTTCCCCATTTGCAGGCATAATCTATTCCGGAGTTTGTGTTTATCATTGCATTGTTCTCTGTAGGAGTTGACGGTCAGATTTATCACTTATGGACCATCAATAGACTTCAGCCCTTAGAAATGGCCGAACGGGAGTGGTATATATGGCTCAAAGCCTTGGACTATCTGTTGCTCACAAGAAAACACTGAAGTAGTGAATGACATATGATCCGCCATCTACGAAACCCCAATCGCCATAACGTCTGCTGTGTACTTTTCCCAACGGTCACTTCTCTTTCAATAGTCGGATGACATCAGAAAACTCCATTATATTGTCCGCCGCGCAATGGCGGATCATCCGCTGTGTAAATTCTCCACCTCTAAGCTGTCATCCTCTCTGCATACCCTATCTAGCATACACTTCGCTGTCCATCACCAGACCATCCACCCCATACAAAATATTCACTCCAGAGCAGCTTTGATTGTCGTACCTTTTCTTGATTGTGCACAATGTATACAAACAGATTTCTCAACACCAGTGCACACTGTACCTTTCACAAAGCATCATTGTGCATCTCAGATCATCCGGCGTGTGAAAGATTCTATTGACTCTTCATGCTGAACCTTTCACCCAATACTATTGGTGCTTAATTCAATTCAAACCACTTAAGCCGTTTCTTTGATTCTTTTGCCAATATTATGTTTTAGATGCTTTGCCGTATGCTTTGCAATCGTCCTTGGGACCTACAAATCCTATAACTAGCACTTGAAAAACTCACTAATCTCAATGACTATGTTGTTTTTCAATCACCAAAATTACAATATAATGGCCTAGGGGCTATTTTCCTTACAGCAAGCCATACCAGACTGAGACTCCAACATTTGAGAACTGTACTTGTTGGAATATGAGAAGATGGAAGAAGTAAAGGAAAATAATGAGAAAAAAGAGATGAAGGCCATGGTTTTTTCGAAAAAGGAAATTTTATTAACTTTAAGAACGTTACATCAAGATGATACATCCAAACTGAACAATTCCTTGACTCTGCCTAGAGTGCATACAACCTAACAAAAAGGGCAAAGAAAATGGGCACACTAATTACAATCAATCCACAGACTAGACGGACACCTATGTGCCCGGGTAAAAAAACACCTTGGCCATCTACATCAAGTACTGAGATGCCGTTACAACTGAACCTCGTGTAGTTGCCTTTTGGAGGATAGTGTGACACCCAGCCCAATTTAGATATGGCCCAGTTGTGGCCCATGAGTGCAGGTGCACATGTTTAGTTCCACATTGCTAGTTGAGCAAGGGTGGAACCAGCTTATAAGCCTTCGCCCTTCAGCCATAGCACCTTCGGGTTAATCCTTTTACACGAAGCGAGAACAAAAGTGTAAGAACGGTGCTATGTGTAAGCGGGCGAGCCCCTACGGAAGGGCAGCGTTGTGCGGTGTTGGAGGAGCCGATGTGCAATTGAGAAAATGACCCGCAAAAAAAGAAGATTGTTTGTTTTCAAATTCCATGGCATTTCTACATAACCACTAAGACCAACATGTAGCTGCTGCTCCAAGTAAAACTAAAGGTTTTAATTCATTACTAATCACCATCAGCCAGGTGCCAAACAAATTTGCCACACTGCAAGGCTTCTAAAGACCACAAGCCGCATTAATCACTGCCCAAACATGTGGGCCAATTGGCACTCAGAAAACAAATGTGTAATTGTCTCATCTTTGTGATAAAGAAGCACTTTTTGCTACCTTGCCAGTTTCGTTTAGCTAAATTGTCTGTCGTTAAGAAAACTCCGGAGTCTCCTTAAGAAATCTTAATCTTTAAGGGTGTCTTTCATTTCCAGAGTTGTCTCATATCAGGGATCTCTTTATGAATCAGTGCCAAATAATGAGACTTTACTAAGAACTCTCCTTCTGATGTAAGTTCCAACAGAACTCATCTTCATCCTAACTTAGAACAACTAGTCCATCAACCCGTGCTTCCGCATTGGCTAATAATTTTAAAAGCTATTGTATTTAAAAAATTATTTAGAAATTAAACTACTACCTAGTAATCAAAATTGTTTACATACTATTCTTTTATTTTTTCAATACTTCAACATAATACTCATATATATATGTGTACTTATCTTTTTTCATTTGTCATTGATTTTTAATTGGTAATTACTCTATATACTTTTTCGTCCACATTGGCTTCTTTTATTTTGTATCGCACCTCCATACATTATATTTAGCATAAAAATCAATATTTTTCATTACTTCCTCACATATACATGTATAAATGGTCTACATGGTGACACTAATTATACATATATACCTTAACTTATTATTCTATATTAACAATTACAAATAGGTAATTTAGAATCATATATTAGTGTACTTTTGGACATTTCAGTATGATGCACATGAAGATAATTAGATTAAGATTTAGGTGTTTAGTTTAGGCTATCTTTAGTAACAACGTACATGGGTAACTTAGATAAAAATATTGAATGTCATTTTAAGTTATCCTTTATAATGATATCCATGAGTAAATTAGATAAAGATTATGGGGTTAATTTAAATTCTTTTTTATAATGACATAGCTCGATAATTTAGATATAGTTTTAGAGTTTATTTTAGAATATTTTTATAATGATAGTGGTGGGTTTTTTTAAAAAATATGATAGACCAATGACTATGGTTATTAGAGTTTACAGGATTGATGTTTCTAGTTTTTCATAATTTCTAGGATTTCTCTTTTTTGCTAGTGTTACCTTGAGCTATCTCTCATTTGTTAAATATTCGAACACAATATCTATATAGATATATACTTATTATTTTCATCCGATTGTGACATATTTTAGTTAGTAATTACTCCATAATGTTTCATACACATTTATAATCTTTAAGTTTACTTTTCATCTCATATATGTGCTTGAATTTATTAAATAAACACTAACTTTGAACTATAATGCTAACGTAGAAATCTATATTCTCGTCACTTCCACTATATCTTTATAAATTACAACGCACATCATGCGTATATAACTTAATCACTATATCATATACCAATATTGTATGAAATACATGATTTAGAATTTTATAGTGGTGTATAATTTTAATTAAGGTGATTTGGATTCGAATGCGTGATTACCTCATATTATTTTTAATAATGACATACACGGGTAATATAGATGTAAAGTTAAGGGGTTATTTAAGTTAGTTTTAAGTATTCGTAGTGGGTAATTTAGTCACAAATTATTAGGAGCTTATTTTTAATATTATTTATAATGACATAAGTGGGTAAACTTGATGAAGATTAGGGGTCACTTTTTTATTTTATATAATGGCAGAGGCGGGTAATTTAGATATAGATTTAGGGGTTACTTTAAGCTATTTTATAATGGCACATGTGGGTAATTTTTTTAGAAATATAATAGATCTAATGGCTATGATGATTTGAGTGTTCTAATTGATAGCCAGATGTTTTGCTTTTTTATGAGAATTTCTAGGATTTCTCTCCTTTTCTAGAGTTCCACTTAGGATCCTAGGTGGCTTCATCTGGAGGCTTCAAAAGGAGTCTACAAATTAACGTGATTTGGATTCAAATGCAGGATTACCTCATGTTATTTTTAATAATGACATATACGGGTAATATAAATGTAAAATAAGGGGTAATTTTAAGTAAGTATTCGTAGTGGGTAATTTAGTCGCAAATTATTAGGAGGTTATTTTAAATAATATTTATAATGGCATAAGTGGGTAAATTTGATGAATATTAGGGGTTACTTTGCTTTATTTTATATAATGGCAGAAGTGGGTAATTTAGATATATATTTAGGGGTTACTTTAAGCTATTTTTATAATGGCATAAGTGCATAATTTTTTAGAAATATAATAGATCTAATGGCTATGATGATTTGAGTGTTCTAATTGACGGCTAGATGTTTTGCTTTTTTGTGAGAATTTCTAGGATTTCTCTTCTTTTCTAGAGTGTCCACTTAGGATCTAGATGGCTTCATCTGGAGGTTTTAAAAAGAGTCTACAATTAATAATAGTAAGATATGAGCTTGAGCAGGAGGCTGATCTCGAGGCCAAAGCGGTGGAAAAGCACACACCAAAGGCCTTCCTCGTGGGCTTGCTGAGTTCTATGTGGTGCATGGGGATTGTGGTCCAGGGTCAGTCAACATAGGCAGCTGCGCTTGTAGCGAACAAGACTCGAAGGACGCAATGCGGACATCGTGGAGGCAGCCATACTATTTGGTGATGGCAATGTTGCGGCAGGCGTGGCTTCGGAGGAGAACCACTCACTGCCTCACTGGGGTGGACACAGCCCAGGGCCCGAACCCTGGTTTCCTTTCCACTGAACCACAATGGTGGAATTCTCCTACTGTTTTTAAATAGTAATAAAACACTGCCACTAGTCATAGCATATAGAAATCCTCACTAGGAGACATTTACTAGGGAAAGTTTATACTAAAATTTAAATGGCAAAACACTAGGAGAAGCCCATGTAAGTAGGAGAACTCTAGGATTCTGGTTGTGGCAGTATTCTACTGTCTCGTTTTACATCAGCTTGGAGATTGGAGAATGAACCAAATGTCCAAATCTATAACAACTAACAAGAGGCTTCATTCTTTCTTTCTCAGCACTCTAAAGGAAAACATGCCTGCAAATGCAAAAAAAGAAGGTATGAAAGACATTACTCTGCTGTGGACCTACCGAGAGTTAACAGAATGAACTCACAACACACAATTACAGCAGAAAACAGTGCTGTATGTTGCCACCTCGTTGCGTCCTCTATTTTCATAAATGCAAAAACAAGAATCCAACAGAAGGAATCCAATAGAAAGGATTACTAGAGTTGAGAAGGGAGATCAAGTTATGAGGTGGGACAGAAACCAGAAAATGTAGTCGCCACTTACTGACAATAAGTTCACACTAACCCAGCTTTATATTTTTTGTGTGATGGTCTGATTGATGCATGCTAGCAACAGGGACAGGGGATCACCTTGCATGTTGTTAATCAAATGAACATCGAAAGCCATGAAATTCTTAATTTCAGTGATTGTTCAGTAGGACTAGGAGTACATGTAAATCTGCTAACATATTTACAGGCAGCACTAGTGTTATATCCTTACAATCTCTGGCCACCAGACAATAGTAAAAAGGGTAAAAACGTTGAACAATTACATTTTGCAAAACAAGGAGCAACGAAGCAAGAATCACAACCTTGTTGGAGAAACGCACACAAAAATTCTGTCACCAAGAAGAGCTGCATGTTGTGGGCTTCCTGGTACCAGGTGCTAGCTTCTCCAAGGTTCTGACAAACTCATCCATAATTTCGCCTGACCGTCTAAAGTGATGCAGTATCATTGGCTCAAATATAGCTCTCATGGCATGTGCTGTCATCTTTGGTGTGATCAAGCTTTTGTCCATGCCATGCATGCGTTCATGCACCTGAACCTTATCAATGTTGAAGGATCCCTCGTCTTCTATGATCTCCCTTAATTCTATGTCTGATGGCCCATGCATAGGTACATAGAAACTGTCAAACATCTCTCTGCTGATCAAACCCTGCTTACATATAGAAACAAAAAGTCTATTGGCCTTGTTTATACATCAGCATTGAGTTTACAATTGGAATTAAAGAAGGTAAAATGACTGAGCGCACCCTTGATGCCATATCATTTAAAGGAAAAGTTATAATATCCCATGGTTGAATGCACGTAGAGGCAAGTGAACCTAGCACAGAAATCACCATCCGACCACCAGGGACCAATTCTTGAGCCCGCAAGCTCAAGAAAAGTGTGAAATCCTTTTTGAATTGTCGAGCATAAGCCTGAATGACCAAGGGGCGCATTGCTTCCCTAAGAGACTCATCATTGTGATACATAGGAATACCATTCCTCTTTAAATCTTGAGGTGCCTGTCATTACATTATTATACAATGAACTCCAGACTATAGACTCTTCCTGAACAAATGGCCATAAAGATTCTGTTGCTTACCTCTGATAGCCAATGTAGGCTATTGGATGATACAACAAGATCAATGGAGTAGCTGCTGAAGAGCCTTTTGTAGAACGACCCAGTCACAATACCTGTCAGAACCATACCATAATACTGGGTGCTCTGCTGGAATGTGATCAAGCTCTTTGCAACATTGTTGAAGTCATTGTCAGGGAGGTCATTCAGCCATACATGGAGCTCTGGAGGTGCCTGCTCATTCCTAGCACAGTGATGGTAAAATAGCATCGACTGCAGTTGAAACTAGTGCTAGGGCATTCGGGCCAGAGGAGCAGCCCAAATCAGCTCTAAATAAATTTCTGCAAAGTCGAAACACTTTCGAACGGGACCAGCAAACTTCTTATATGCTGTTCACTGAAAACCTGGATGTTTTCCATATGTTTTGCTTGTAGAAAGCTGAGCAAGACAGAATGA
Organism: Alloteropsis semialata; assembly: GCA_004135705.1. Taxonomy (NCBI): domain Eukaryota; kingdom Viridiplantae; phylum Streptophyta; class Magnoliopsida; order Poales; family Poaceae; genus Alloteropsis; species Alloteropsis semialata. Next base: position 42,296,808 of record CM014273.1, read on the forward strand.
TGCCTATCATAAAGGAAGCTCTCATAGGGCTGTGGAATTCTACCAATGCCCCAAGCAGCATGGTCATCGTGAGGTCTTTTACGGTGCCCTATACTACTAATTAGTAGTATAGAGTATAGAGGAAGGGCAATTTGGTAATCTCCTCTCGTTGACAAATTTCTTCCCTTGCTTCCGTCGCAGGTGAGGCTGGCAAATGTGAATGTCATGACTATATTAATAGAAATAATTACAATTGTGCCATTATAATATTTTTGATAATATTATGTTTGTGCCAATAAAATTTCATAATAATATTACATTTGTGCCATTATAATTTTTTTCCATAATACCCATACTAGGCTATACTACCCACCTATATCACTATACCACAGGTCAAGTTTTCACCAGTATACAAAAATTCTGAGCCGTCCGATCCTTTCATATCAGTTCTTTTTTATTCCATACTGGTCCATCTTTGTAGTAGTATAGGGCACCGTAAAAGAGCTCTATTTAGAATAAATATTGCAACACTGTAAAAATAAGTACATAATTCTTCAAAAACAAAATCTCTCGCCATTTCTACAGATCCAAGATACACCTCATAATCGTACTGAAGATGTAAGTGTTGAATATTTACACGGACAGGATTGCGAGCAGGGAAGGAGATACCTGAAAATTGCTGTTACGAGCATAACTCCCTTCACTACTGGAGAACGCTCGATCGGTCACGGTTCGTAACCCTCATAGGTACCGGTTCTGGAACCGGTACCGCGAAGCCGTGACTAAAGGGGGGGGCCTTTGGTACCGGGTCCAGACCCGGTACCAAAGGGAGCCTTTGGTACCGGTTGGTAACACCAACCGGTACCAAAGGACCCCCCGCGTAGGCGTTCGGCGGAGGGCCTTTGGTACCGGTTGGTGTTACCAACCGGTACCAAAGGCTCTTTTGGTTATTTTTTTTTAAATGTTTGATATTTGGGTTAGTTATATACAAATCTACGCGTCTACGTGTCTGCTCGTCATATGTCATATGTCGTACACGATCTTTCACGCAATAAGATTGAAGTCGTCGCAATTGTCAAATTCGATCAAATCCTATCAAATCCAACCAAATTCTACCAAATTCTATCAAATTCGATCAAATTCTATCAAATTCAACCAAATTCTATCAATTTCTATCAAATTCTATCAAAATTCACCAAATTCTATCAAATTCAACCAAATTCTACCAAATTCGACCAAATTTTATCAAAATTGACCAAATTCTATGAAATTCAACCAAATTCTATCAAATTCTACCAAATTCTATCAAATCCAACCAAATTCGATCAAATTCTATCAAATTCTATCAAATTCTACCAATTTCTATCAAATTCTATCATTTCTAAACATTTCTAATAATCCTTTTCATTTACACTAATAATCATTTCTAAACATTTATAACAATCATTTTCATATACACTAATAATCATTTCTAAACATTTATAACAATCATTTTCATATACACTAATTATCATTTCTAAACATTTCTAATAATCATTTCTAATACGATGAATCTAATAATTACATACAAGGTCGTGCGACGGCGACGACGAGGTCGTGCGACGGCGGCTTGGGGACGCGGCGGCGGCTTGGGCACTTAGGCGTGGAGGAGATCGGTGGAACTGATGGCAGTCAGGGGCCATGAAATTGTATGAAATTCTATGAAATTATATCTTATTCGATGAATTTCAATCAAATTCGATGAATTTCCATCAAATTATATCAAATTCAACCAATTACAAAGTAATTTCTAAAATTGTATGAAATTCTATGGAATTATATCAAATCTTATAACTAAAAATCTTATAATTATATCAAATTCAAATTATATCTTATTCGATCAAATTATATCTAAAGTGACAATAACTAAAAATCTTATAATTACACACACACATGAAATAATGTAAATTCTAGATTCATATTTCAATAAATTACATGAAAATCCTATAATTACATAAAAAAACTTATAATTACATAAAAAATCCTATAATTTCCAATAATTACATGAAAAATCTAATAATTACATACAAAACATAATTTGGGCAGCATTTCCCCTAAAAATTGAGCATTATGAGACCACCACAAAAAAAAATCTAATCCAATCCACGTATCATTCATGGCATATCCGAATTATTACATCCATCATCCAAGCATCATTCATCCAAATTCTAGATTCATATTTCTATAAATTACATGAAAAATCCTATAAATACAATAACTCACACAATTCCAATAATTCACACAATTAGTGCTAATAAGTTTCTCTATAAGTAGATAAACTGGCTGAAAATGGTTACATGCCTTTTTGTCTAAGCTACAATCGAATCAAAACTTATATTAGAGTTGATCTCGACCAAAGCTCTCTGCTTTTGGGCTCAACAATTGAACTTGCTTGGTTACTCAAAACAATATAACAGTGATATCTTATATGCATCACGTCAGAGCTCCACTTCCATTTGACCAGATCATGCACGATACGAACTAACAGAACAAACTGAAATGGCTAAACTAAGTTAACAAGGATTATTCAGCAGAGTAAACCCTACAGTTCCGCACCTAGTTGCCGAAACTGAGTTGAGGAGGGGCGCGGCGTCGGGGAGGGGCGGCGGCGTACGTCGAGGAGGGGCGCGGCGTCCGGGGCGCGAGGGGGTCGTCGAGCGTCCGGGGCGCGCGGGGGTCGTCGGGCGTCGGCGGCGTCGGGCGTCGAGGAATGGCGCGGCGGCGTCGGGCGTCCGGGAAGGGCGGCGGCGGCGGCGATTTCGCGAAATGACTAAGTGTGGAGAAAGGAACGGGCGCGCGGCATTATATAGCCCCTACATCATCGGT
>CM014273.1:42300651-42331413 GCA_004135705.1 Alloteropsis semialata
CATCGCGCCTCTGCTTGTCCTTTCGTTCTCTTCTTGTCGGGTCGGGCGGAGGTGCCTTCGCCAACCGTCTCCGACTGCTTGCCCTTGCCATGAGGCCGATCAAGGGTTGCGGCAACGGCGTCCTCCCCATCGGCGTAGTCGGTGGCGATGTCAAGGAGCTCCCGGATGGTTCGTGGCTTCCGGCGTCCCAACTCATGGATGAGGGTCGCGCAGGTGGTTCCGAACCGGAACGCGGAGACGACGTCGGTGTCAGCGGTGTTCGGCAGCTCGGTGCAGCGCTTGGAGAAGCGCTTGATGTAGTCGCGCAGAGTCTCATCCTCTGCCTGGAGGCAGTTGCGGAGGTCCCAGGGATTCCCAGGACGAGTGTAGGTGCCCTGGAAGTTGCCAATGAAGGCGTCGCGCAACTGCGCCCAGCTGTCGATTTTACCTGCAGGGAGATGCTCCAGCCATGTTCGAGCCGAGTCGGCGAGGTAGAGGGGGAGGCTCTTGATGATGAAGTAGTCGTCTTGCGCTCCCCCCGCATGGCACGCGAGCCGGTAGTCCTCTAGCCAGACGCTGGGGTTTGTGTCCCCGTCGTTCTTGGGCACCGTCGTGGGAGCTCGGAAGCGCGGGGGAACCTGGCGCCGAGGACGGGGTCCAAAGGCGCGCGGCCCCCTGGGGTCAGGTGACGCACTCCTGCTCCGGTCTTCGCCGCTATCATAGCGGCCACCACGCCGCCTGTTGTAGGCTCGACGTGGGCGGCGCTGATGGTGCTCGTCCCGTTGCCTGGCGCCTTCGTCGGCTGCGGCCGCGTGATGATGCACGGAACGCTCATGCTCGGGTTCTCGAGGAGCTCGCTGGCGTGAGGCAGAGCTTTCCGCCTGCTGGACTGCCGCGGTTTCCAGGAGCGCGCGGAGCTGCTGATGAAACCTCCGATCTTCGGGCGCCGCCGGTTCGGGATGCTCGCGGAGCAGGACAGCAGCCGCTGCGAGGTTCTGGGATGCCCGGTTGAAGACCGGCGCGTCGTTGGCGTTGCCACCGTCGTTGACGATGCGCTGTTGCACGTCCCGGGCCCGTGCGCGGGCGGCTCCTCCGTCCGCGTTTCTCCCGAGCTCGCGGTTGAGCTGCTGCCGCTCTGCCTCGATCTGGCGCCGGGCCTCGTCTAGCTCCTGCAGCCTGAGCGCCGAGCATCGTCCGCCTGGGCGTTGGGCGGTGGCGCCGCAGGAGCGTTGGCAGGCGGAGCTGCAGGGCCTCGGGCAGGCGGAGCTGCTGCGGCGTTGGCAGGTGGTGCTGCGGGGGCGCCATCCCCCGTCGAGCTGCTCGCGGACTGCACATCCCCGTCGGGGGTGTGACACATGAAGCACTCCCGGTAAGGGTCGAAGTTCGGCGGAGCCCACGTCAACCGCGGGCGCGAGCTTTGCTTGCTCACCGCGCTTTTGGCGGTTGGCGAGATGCGGGGGTCGATCTCCGCCGGTGTCGGGGTGGCCACCGGGTCGCTCGGCAGGCCAGGCTGTCCCTCCGGGTACATGGCGTTGTAGCAGTCGATGAACTCGTCCCAGGGGAGCTGCTCCTGCCCTCCAACCTGGAGGGCGAGGTTGGTAAGCATGTAGGAGACGTTGCGGAAGCGTTCCTGGGACGGGCTCCGTCCCAGGGCGGCCGCCAGGTCCCCTCCGAGTAGGTCGAGGACGTAGGCGGTTGCTCCCGCCGTGGCATGGGAGGGCTTGGGCCCCTCGTCGTGGAACGTCTTGCCGTCGCAGCGGGCAAGCTTGGGGCGCACGAAAGTCGCCCCGATGATGGGCTCCATCGCCTTGTCGATGACGAAGTCGAGGGAGCCGAACCGCAAGCGATCGCCGGGCGCCAGCGAGGCGCCACCGTGGGCCATCCGGACCCTGATGGAGTGTCGTGACACGCGAAAAGCCCCTACCTGGCGCGCCAACTGTCGGGTTTCTCTACCGCCGACAAGTAAATTTCCTACGATCGCGTGTCAGGATCCGGATGGTGACTCGAGAGACAGGGGGTTTTAGACTGGTTCGGGCCTCCGGAGAGTAATACCCTACGTCCAGTGTGTGCCAGTGTTCTCAAGCCCAAGTCTGTAGTAGGGGTGTACAAACTAGTCGGGAGAGGAAGAGGGTCCCAAGTCCCTGTGTGGTGCGAGTGAGCGTGTTGTGTGTGCTATGACCGAGTGTTCGACTGATGTTCCCGTGTCCCCCACTGATGTCCCTTCGTCCCCTTTTATAGCCTCAAGGAGAGAAGGGAGTGGGGGGTAAGAGAGAAGAAAATTACAAGGGGAGTTACTGCCCCCGAGAGCTTCAACCAGCGTCGCTCGCCGAGCCGTACCGGGAGCAGGTGCTGACGGAGTGGGCGCCCCGCCGGACCCGGGATCGTACATCCCGGGTGGTTGGTGTCGATGCCTTCTCGGGTAAGCTCCCGGGTAGTTTCCGGGTCGTGGTTGACTTGCTCGAGGTCCTCGGGCGCTCCAGGTGTCCTGCTCGGGTTCCAGGTGTCGTCCGGGGATGCCTGGAGTCGTACTTGAGCGCCTGGTGTAGCGCATGCATTCCTCTCCAGACTGTAGCGCTCCTGTTCGGACGAGACGGGCGCCACTGTGGCTGCCGTGGCGAAGGACGGACGCCCATCATGCTCTGACGCGGCGGGTACCAAGTGGGTACGGCGCTGGATGGGCCGGGACGAGGCCGGGTAGTTTTACCCGAGGAGCAGGAGACTCCTCGGAGGCGGAGAACCCCTCGGGCGAACCGGGAAGCCACTCGGGGACGGAGAACTCCTCGGGCGAACCGGGAAGCCACTTGGAGACGGAGAACCCCTCGGGCGAACCGGGAAGCCACTCGGGGATGGAGAACTCCTCGGGCGAATCGGAGAACCACTCGGGCGATCCAAGTGGTCGGGGTATGGGGAGTTTGCCTTGCTTAGGGTCTTCAGTTTTTGTTTTTTGAGGGGTGGATTATTGTGAGCTCCCGGATTAAGGGTTTGATTGGGCACCCCTAATTCGGACCCTCGTCACCCGCCGCCGCTGATCTCTTCGGGCACCGACGATCGACCCTTCTGAGCACGACGCGGAGCTTCGCAAGGAGGTAATGAAGCTACCCGTGCCATCTGAACTCGTGGTTTTCCACTCTCCGCGTTGAATTCGCTCACCGGACTTATGCTCTCCATCCCGAGCCGTCTCCTCTCGTCGGCCGTCGTCGTCGTTGATCGAGAACCGTCCAGAGCATCGTGGTTGAGTTTGTTGTGGTCCCCTCTTTGTCCTGGTCCAAGAATCGTCGAAATCCGTGCACTGTGGCGCCGGATCGAGCTTCTCCGGCGAGCTCCCCGCCGTGCGCCGCCGCCCGCCCCGACTCCGGCGTCTCCGAGCTCCCCGAGCCGTCCGATCATCCATCAGCGAATCAGATCAAGTCAAATAAGTCGAATACCGGTCAGCTCTGCCAAATTTGCTAAAGAGACCCTGAAGTTTCTGGTAATAAACCCGCGGTCCCGATCCTATGTAAAATATTTACATGAAGGTCCTTTTATCTTGCAGTTAGCCCCCTGTCTTTTCAATAAATCTAACCTGCCATCCAGCTTGGTTCTTTTCTAAGTTAGACCCTGAAGTTATATACATAATTATGTATATGCCCTCGGATTTCTTCAATCTAACCCCTGAAATTCCTGTTCTTCGCAGATAAGTCTTTGGAACACCGTTTTATCCATATCTTGACCGTTTCAACTCCGATTCGAGTGATTCTTCAGCTCACGTGACCGTAAGGACTTGATCTATACCTTTATACCATTCCTTTGTACTGTTGCCCATGTTTGGTGTATTGTTTCTTATTTGTTGTATTGTTTCCTTGCATGTGTGACCCCGTGATTGCGTATAGGAGCAACGTTCGTGATTCTCAAGGTTTGTTCGAGGATTCGTTTGAGAAGTCCCTGAGCCATAGCAGTTATTAGCTGGATTTAAGGCAAGTGTATTCTTGATCATACTTTTTGTCCTAATAATCATATGACATGCTTATACACTATAGTTTGCTATGCTTGCATGCTTATAATCATGATGGGTCCTATATTTAGGATGACTAGTTTTCTTTAATCCTACCTTGTTAACCTGGGTTTTATATTCATGTTGGGTAGCATTTGCTTAGTTGCTATACTTGGGTATGGTTTACACTAAATGTGAAGATAATAATATTGTGATATCTTTTATCAATATCATGTTAATGATCTTATGAGAATGTTAAACCAAGACCACATTGATTAATTGGAACATGGAGAACCACCCGGGATTTCCCGTACAACCACAATACCACATGGCTCTGGTCTTAGCTAAGTAATTAGAAGATCCCTTTGTTGTGTGGATGCACTGCATGTTTGGTATGGGCTGGTTGCTACCGGCAAGGCTTGTGAGCAGAGGTGCGGGGGCAGGAAGGTGCGCCTTTTATAGACCCGTCTGGCAAGGGAGCACACACACATTGGGAAATTCTTTGGAAAGGCTTCGTAGTGATTCTCTGGCCCCTCACCAAAGGAAGTGTTGAAGGGAGTAATTAACCCGGGCGTAATGAGAAACATGAATTGTGGTGAAAGCTGTACAACCTCTGCAGAGTGTCTAAAATCTATTGCAATAGCCGTGCTCGCGGTCATGAGCGGCCTGGACCCTCACATGATTAATATATCGAAAGAAGAATTAAATCGATTTATTTATGGTGATGATGCTTATGGGTTACCATATGCTTAATTGGGTTGGTATATACTTATACTTTAGTAATTATGATGCTAAATAAAATTTGACCAACTTAAGTGCTTAAAGCAATTTAATTAGAAGCCAAACTATCTCCTTGTTAAGCCTTTGCATGTCATTTGCCTTTGCTCTACATTTGCTGAGTACCAACCATAAGTGTACTCAACCTTGCTTTATCTGCGGCTCAGGCTTAGACAGAAGTTTCAGTGGAGTACTTTGGAAGTTTCTAGGCGTACGTGTTTCCCCAGTCAACTGCCCGTGGAGAAGTGTTGAAGATTCCGCTGCTAGTTATTCGCTTCCGTGAGTGTAATAATGGTATTTAATATTATTTACGTTTTGCACTGTCTTTTATATCACTGATGAAGTCTCATATGTGTGTAAACTTGATCCTGGCGCACATATGATAGTCATTCGGTTTTGTTTACAAAATCGGGTGTGACAGTTCCGGACAAGGTCAAAGATCTGGCAGAGTGGATTCTACTGGCCCACAATGTATGAGGATACAAAAGAGTTCATTCGACGATGCCAGCAGTGCCAGAAACATGGAGGGATCACCGCAAGAGATGCAATGCCACTCACAAACAACCTACAAGTTGAGCTATTTGATGTGTGGGGCATTGATTTCATGGGACCCTTTGTCAAATCCTATGACAGTGAGTACATCCTGGTGGCAGTGGACTATGTCTCGAAGTGGGTTGAAGCAATGCCATGTCGAGCCGCTGACTCCAAACACGCACGAAAGATGTTCCATGAGATCATCTTTCCACGTTTTGGAACTCCCAGGATGGTGATCAGTGATGGGGGGTCGCACTTCATCGACAAGACCTTTCGGAAATTTCTGGCAGAACTGGGGGCAAAGCATAACATAGCTACACCGTACCACCCCCAGACAAGCAGTCAAGCAGAAACATCGAACAAACAGATCAAGAATATTCTGCAGAAGACCGTGACAGAAATGGGCAAAGGATGGAAGAGCAAGTTACCAGATGCTCTTTGGGCCTACCGAACGGCGTATAAAACGCCGATCGGGATGTCCCCATACCAGCTGGTTTACGGCAAGACTTGCCATTTACCAGTTGAGCTAGAGCATCGGGCGCACTGGGCCATAAGAAAGTGGAACATGGATTTGCCAGCAGCCCAGCAGATGAGAAGGATGCAACTATCAGAATTGGAAGAGTGGAGAGACAAAGCATACCACAGTGCCAGAATCTACAAGGACAGAACCAAGAGATGGCATGACAAGAGGATCAAGGTGAAGGAGTTCCACCCCGGGGATAAGGTATTACTCTTTAATTCCAGGGTGAAGCTCTTTGGGCATGGAAAACTTCAAAGCAAATGGGAAGGACCATTCATTGTGATGGAGACTTCGTCGCATGGGGCAATCACACTCCAAGATGATGAAGGTAACCTCTTCAAGGTAAATGGTCAACGTTTAAAAGTTTTCTTTGAACCTGATAAAGTAGATGAGGAATTTGACGTGATCAATTTGGTCATGGATGATTCCCATTTATAATTACACCTTTTGTTAAATCCTTAACCCCTAGCACGTGAATGCACACATTCTGGGGTTTAGTGGACCTGTCACGTAGTGCACAAAGAAGAAGAGGGCGACCGGGCTCAAGGCCAGGTCGGCCGACCTGACCAGGTCGGCCGACTTGATCCTAAGCCCGATCGGCCCTATCTTTTGCCAACGTTCTACGGTGAACGAGCGATTCTAACTCTGATTGATCCGAGAAGAGGGTTAGCCTATCTTTAAATTTTCACCCATCCTCTTCTTCCCTCTCATCTGAGTTCTTCCTCGCCCCCATTCTGAAATCACCAAGCCACACCTCCCAATTCTCCATCAATGGCCGGAAAAAGCCACCCCAAATCCAGATCAACCTTTGATCTGGATGGAGAGCCCACTCCGGCCAACCAATTGGTGCCTACCAACCTGGAGCAAGCCATGGCCGTGGTTGTAACCCCTCTGGCCAGCATCCCACCAGAGGAGGACGCGAGAGGCCGCACCAGGGGGTCGGCCGATGTGCTTGGTCGGCCGACCGGCCCTAGTGGCCCCTCACGTTCTCGCTCGGCGGTGCGGTCTCAGTCCCCGAGAAGGATCCAGAGGCGTGATGCACGGGCATCAAGCCCATACAGAAGGCCGACGACGGGGCAATTGACCCCAAAGAAGACACCGGCGGCCGCTCCAATCAAGGGGGATGGACTCCCCAAGCTTCAACCAGGGGAGAAGCTGAAGGAGGTGGTCAGGAACAAGTGGGAGGACGTCGTGGCGTATCATTATACGTCCGATGTGTCCATCTACTCTCCTGCCAGCACCCCGGAGCCACGTTTCCGGGTCTTCGGGGAAAGGAAACCCGGAGGTGGCTATGGTAAGGGGCTGTTCCCTCCCCTCACACCTGAGGAGAGGAAGGAGTTGGAGGAGTCGGTGGAATCTTCACCCGCCGGCAAGATCAAGAGGCATATCAAGCCTCCTCCAATTCGCAGGCCTGGGGGCCAATATGAGAGTGATGATGAAGAGAAGGTCCCCAAGGCTCCCTCCAATGCTGAGTTGCTAGAGTTGATTAATCAACTCGGTCGTGACCATGCAAAGTTGGAGAAGAAGTTCGCTGAAGAGCGACTTGAGCGCATAAGTCTTCAAGACGACTTTGATATGCTTCGCAAATCAACAGCTGTGAAACTTAAGCGCTATGCCAAGGCTGCTGGGGATGAAAATCTCTATAATGCACTCTAGATACCCTAGGCCTTGGATTAGGATAGGCACATTAGTTTCCCTTCTATTCATTTATTTTATTTATTTCTTTTGATTATCTTGTAATGTGCCTCTGAATTGATGAATAAAATAAAATGTTTAGTATAGTAGGATTGTGTTTCCATTTTGTTTCCACTTGTTTTGAGTGAAAGGTACAAGTGTGGGGGAAAACGCAACGGGAAACAGAGCAATCCAACGCGGAACAGAGAACATCAGAACGCAACAGAGCAGCACGAGAAAGATCTGAACCAGGGGAGTCACCCCCAGGTCGCCCGACCCCACCAGATCGGCCGACCTGGCTTGGGTCCCACCTGACCTCTGTTTCCTCCTACACGCTGGTTTGGTCATCCTAAACTCTGTTTCAGTTGAATATTTGCAGAATCTGATCAAGGATTTAAAAAAAAACTTAGTAAAATCAACCCTTTGCATCTCACCATCACTTGGAAGTTCTTATTAACTTACATATATTTTATTCCCTGTACCTTTTGGCTTGTGAAAATCCTCATATTCATAGGAACTCATGTCAACTAGGTTATTGCATTTTGAGATATGGCTTTAATATGAAAGATACCTTTGCTATTTGAGTACTTGGAATTTATGAAAAGTTTTAAAACTTTGTACCTTGCTATGCTCCTCATGGGTTTGAGAGACAAACACTTACAAATATGATCAATACCTTTGAGCTTTGAGTTGTTTCAAGTCTTGTGACCCTTATTAGAGATATTTCATATTTTTAAAGTCAAGATCACGTACACTCCACCATAAAAGCTAAATCCTTACACTGAGGATGAAGCAAAACATGCCTTTGTCTCATGTTCATGAAATAAATACTCCTAAAAAATGACCCTTCTTCCCAAAATTAAGATAGAAAGAAGATATAGGTTAAATGCATAGAAAAATAAAGAGAAGAAAAAGACTCATGCTAAAAGAGCATTGAGTAGGCAAAAAAAAAGAGAGTGCAATAGCCCATATCCAAAAGGAAGAGAAAGGGAAGAAAGGTCAAGACAAGGGAGTATCATTACATGTCCACCTCATACACTTGCACATCTTGACTTGATTACATGACCTGTCTCTGATTTGGATCCAATCCTTGGAATGACAACATAAGTGAGAAAAGGTATGTATCTTGAGAGCTCCACTTATGAAGTTCTATTTTGGAGAGTATGAGTGTTGTCCAACCACCATGATCATCCAGAGAGAAATTCTTTGAAGAGCAAGGCATAGGTTTTCTTTGCAAAATTTCAAAACCCCAAGTACTTGAGAGTGAAGTATATCATTTCATAGAAAATGCTGTTCTTTCCTGCAATAACTAAAGAAGACATGATAGCCACTCATATAATTCCACTAAGCCTGAATGTTTGGGAATAACCTATATGTTTGTTAATGATCTCCATGATGAAGCTTAGACTTTACTCGAGGGCGAGTAAAGGATAAGTGTGGGGGAGCTTGTTGGCGATTCTTAATGACAACTTATTACTACCAACAAAGATATAAAATGTGATAAAACAAATAGACATAGGGTTGATTACTAATGAATTCCATGAGTTTTGGTGCATATGTGCTTACAGGAATAAAGTGTTCAAAGAAGAGCTAAAGTGGGCCCAGGGCCAGGTCGCCCGACCTACCTTGGTCGGCCGACCTGGGTCCAGGCCCAGTGAGGTCCATTTTTAGCCCAACAGCAACAAGCACACTCAGGAGTGATCAGGCACGTTGAAATCAAGACGGTGAAAATGAAGAGTTGGGATTGGGCCACGTGGCAAGCACATGGATTCATGGGCCCACATTCCTAACTTAACCGACACATCCTTGCCATTACCCACTGGAAACCGACTAAAGGACCCACTGGCAAGAGACACTGATGAAGTGGGGCCAAGGGGCCACAGCCCTGGGTCGGCCGACCTGCCCAGGTCGGCCGACCTAGCCACGCGCCCGAATCGGCACCGCCTTCACCAGTAACTGTAAACCGTCACCAGGAGTTCATCTGTGCCGTGGAGCATCAAAGACGGTGAATCAGATGGTCGGCCGATCCCCCTTAGTCGGCCGACCTGGGCCCACTTCCGGACCGCCTCAACCGCTGCAAACCGACTCTTAACCGCCTCTCCAAGCTATAAGTAGCTGAACTCGGGGTAGAGCTAAGCATCATCGAGCTGAAGTGAAGATCCAAGGCGAAGCCCTCCTCATGTCCAGAGTATAAATAGGGAGAGAGTGAGGGAGAGTCTCGAGGAGTCCCGGCCTATCGGCGACCCTCCACCTATACCTCGACAGATGCGAGCTACTCAGTAAGTATCCAGGATTCATCTAGTAATTAAGTCTGAGTTATAGATAAGTTAAGTCTCTATTGTGCTTGTGGATTCGTTGCTTTATTTATAAAGTATTCTAATCTTTGATCAAGGTTAGGATAGCTGATATTATCTTAGGCGTGGTGCTTAGGTGTATATCTACCCTCGTTTGCCTCGTAGCCCCACGGATTAGTAGAGGTAGGCGGCAGGTGGTGACAGCCCTGTCCGTCCTTTGTAATCCTCCACGTACGGGTACGGCGTAGAGCTGTTGGCCGGCAATTTCCTTGAGGCCTAGGATACCCCGGTGCCTAAAGCAAGCATAGGAGAATTCTCTTAACTATAATCAGAGCCTTAGTGCTAAGTTATCCTCTCTACCCAGCCTTTATATACACTCGATCGATCCGGCTCAGCTTTAGTGATTAGATATACTTTTACGTTCCCTGTGGATTTGATACCTGGTTTACTCACGGGTGAAAGCTACTTCGACAGCCGTGCGCTTGCGGATTTTCTGTTTGCCACCGCTGGAGTCAACATTCGGTCATGTATAACGTACCCCACTTCACATATATTACAGGCATCACAAATATACCACAATAAACATCATATGCAGTTCATATACATCACAAACACAAATGTATCACAATATCCATCACAATCACAAATGTATCACAATATCCATCACAATCACAAAAGTATCACAATAATCATCACCTCCAGTCACAACCACAAAAGTAAAATACTAAGTCAATGTGGTGGAGGTGTGGGCCACGGGTGCGACAAATCAGTGTCCTGATTAGGCTAGTTCAATGCTGCTGATTGAATCTGCACAATGGAGAAGACATTGCATCTGTGAGACTATATGTTCTCTAAATTCTTTAAGTCATGAGATGAAACTATAAATTCTCTAATTTTTCTAAGTTCTCTAAAATCTCCAAGTCATGAGATGAAACTATATGTTCTCTAAATTCTCTAAGTCATGAGATGAAACTATAAATTCTATAAATTCTCTAAATTTTCTAAGTTCTCTAATTCTCTAATTTATCTAGGTAACAATCTAAAACTATAAGAGATGAAACTACAAGGTTGTCAAAAGTGACTCATAGGAGTATATTCTGCAGGAGGTGGCACCGGTGGTGGAAATACCATCTCTGGTGGCGTCGGCCCACCAACCTGTGCCAAAAGGCCCTACAGGTACACATACATCTGCTGCATCCTCAGCTGCTCGGCCCTCATCCTCTGCTAAAACTCCTGCTCCAACCTCTGGCGCTCGGCCTCCATCCTCTGGTGCTCGGCCTCGTGCCTCGCCTCCATCTCCTCCCGTCTCCTCCTCTCTTCTTCCAGTTGGGTCTACAATATATCATCCCAATATTACAATGCAATTCAAATGTATGTAAAAATCAATGAATGACGAATAAAACAGAAATTACCTAGAGTGCCTCCATCAGGAAGTGTGAAGTGTCCGACCGTGGGCGTATGGCCAGGCTCGAGCTAGTGCTCCTTGCTCAAATCTGGGAGAGAGTGGGAGTAGTGGCCGTGTCGAGTGTGTCGTCACCAATATAGTACCACCCATGCTTCTTGCCTACTCCCACCCTCATGACGACTTCTCCATCAAGGGGCTGGGAGCACGGATCGTACTCTGGCCCATGGACCTCCCTTGCCATCGATGTGTATTCATTGATGTGGCTGTGGATGCTCGCATTGTTGTACGCCGCGGGTGGGTCCTCAGGGTTGTAGTCAACATCGGACGTCGACTTGCCCTTGTGGGCCAAAGCATATGCCTTGAACTGGCCGCATGGCTGGCCACCATGTGACGACGGCTGCGGAAAAAATAGTACCATGATTAGAAATTATGGACAATTGAGCGTTAGAATAAAGAAATGGATTCGCGTACCCATCTAGCCGCGTATTCGTCAAGGCTAAGGTTGCCCTGATGGTGTGGTACACCTGGCATCAACAAACGCCGCTCCCAGCAAGCGTTGTGCATCTCCACCCACTCATCTGTCATCCATTTGTCCACAATGTACGCCCAGTAGTAGAGTTGTTGGGCACACCACCATGGAGGCGCCTACACGTCATCAAGTATAGGAATATAAGAATCATACTTAATATCAGAAACATTCAGTATTAATGTTTACCTGCAAGTGTTGTTCCCGGGTCAGCCTAATGTTTCTTGCTTCAGCTTTTGATACCTTCACTTTAGGAATCGATGCGTGGTATACTATGACGGACTAGATGTGCGCCTTGTAATGCATGTTCTTCACGAGTTTATAACATGCTTTGTGCGCCACCTGGGCCACCTGTGCCTCGTATCCCGGATTGCATCTGAAGAAATCTTGCATATAGATGCGATGTATGCAGTCATTATTTCAAGAATATCGATTGAATGCGATGTATTGCGCAATGTAGTGCGAGGAAGACATACCCACAGCTCGGCCTTCACCCACAATGGGAATATCCTCCCGTCCCGATCCATTATATCGGGGAAGGCGAGGTAGTGGTCCCACGTGTTGGCTGGCTCCTCCCTTCTGGCATATGTAACAAAGCCAGGGAAGTGTAGCCGGCACAGAAGTCCCAGGATCTCGTTGACAAGGCCGGTGTGCTCACCTGGAGTGACCCTCACCCAATTCCTGCCCAAATGAATAAGATATAAATGTGATAACATGTCAAATGAAAACGTAGTGATAACTTGTTGATACAAATGTAGTGATGACATCTAAACCTACTTACCTTGGCCCTATGGGCCGAATCATCGGGCGTCTCTCTAAAGGAAAGGTATTGGTCATTGAGGGAGTTGCGAGGGACCTCGACCCCAGACACCAGACAAAGTAGAGGAAGCGGAACACCCTTCCTCCTCCTCCTCCTCCTCCCCCTCCTGCCACTCCTGCTCCTGTACCTGCTCCTCGTCACCAGAGGTCTCCACTACAGGTAATTCCTCCTCAGAGGAAGACGAGGACGAAGGTACAGGAGACGGTGCTCGAGCATGTTTCCCTCGGCCCTTCGCTCCACCTGCTTCCCTTTCCCTCGACCCCTGCCTCCACCCTTCCCTCAACCCCTCCCGGACCCCTCCCTAGAACCGGACCCCTCACCTCCACCGGTCATGATTCGGCAAAGCGCATTTACCGACTTCTTCAAACTGCCCACCATCTGCAATTAAAAAGAGAAAACCAATCAGCCAAGATAAAAAAAATGTACTTAGAAATAGACGTAAAATAAACAAAATATAATTAGGAAATAACATGGTAGTGTAAATAATAAATACGGATCTTACATGTATTAGAAATAATCATCATGATTAGGATTTGCTGGATCATAAGTCTCATCATCGCTATCACGCAAGTCAAAATTTTTATGCCCGTGCTTCGAAGGAGGAATGTCCTCATCACTGTCATTGCCTAAATGTAATCTCTCTAGTAACTCTAAATCCTTCGCATTACGAACCTCATGTCCAGCGTCCTCGTCAACAAACATTTCATTGTCTACTTCTATTCTAATAGCGCTGGTTAAGTCTATCTCAAAACTCCCTTCTAGCCCATCTTCTTGGAAGAACTCTCCGACATATGTATTTGGGTCAATGTTGTAATCTTCATTGTTTGGGACAGGTAGTTTACCGTGTGGCGATACCTTGCAGACAACATCCCATCCCTTAATACGGTTGTGAGTTTTGCACGTGTATGAGAGATAATAAACTTGCGTTGCCTGTTGAGCCACAATATATATATATATATATATATATATATATATATATATATATATATATATATATATATATATTGTCTCCTGGTAAGATTGTTGATTGTTGAATTTCGACTAGCCCAAGGTTAGATGTCCGTCTCACTACTTTGGGATCAAACCAATGGTATTTGAATATGACAGGATTAAGAGGTTTGCATCCATGAAATATGAGTTCGTATATTTCTTCAATTTTTCCATAATTCTTGACCCCATCAAGGCCTGGCGTAAAAACACCAGAATTTGTGGTTCTTCGATTGGGACGACTGCTTGTGGCATGTGGTGTGAAAGCGATATCCATTCTCGTCATAACCATTAAATGACCTCACCCTATAGGCACAACCATCGGCAACCTGCCTCAACTTGGCACTCATAGACGCATCAGTTTGGCCCTGCAAGTTCAAGCAGGATAGTTCATTATATTATCCGCTTGTACAAGCAACTTGTAATGGAAAACTATGTATGAGCTAAATTAGACAGTACCTTATGTTTGAACCAAGAAATGAAATCGTGCTTTCCATTTCCCGCACCCTGTCTAAGAAGGGTCTCGCTTTCCTGCGTGGTAGGTTACCTTGAACGACACTAGAATTGATGATGAAATTCCCTGTACCAATGAGAAACAAAGGGGATTGGATCCAGAATTGTGAGTTATTGAGCAACAAGTTTGTTGAGGACTTACCGCATGTACCGCTCCACCTCGTCAAGGTTGGTCAACACATATAGCATGATAGTGTGCCACTCTTCATGTCTCAAGGTCTTGTATGTCGCATCACTTGCGCTTCCGAGTTGCCCTCGAAAAAGGCTGAGGTTCGATTCATCTTCACGAGCATTGTAACGAGGGGGTGGATTATGCACGTTAGGAAGGTTGTCAGCATAGTATTTTGTTGTGAAGTTTGACACATCCTCCAGAATGTATGCCTCAGCAATAGAAGCTTCAATTTTGCATTTATTTTTACATTTATTTCGAAGAACCTTTTGACATCTCTCAATCTAATAGCACCAACAGGCCTGCACAGGCCCCCCATTCTTGCCTCATACAGGAGGTGCAGAAGCAAATGCCGCATCAGATTGAAGAAGCCGGGTGGAAGGATCTTCTCCAACTTACAGAGCAACACAGGGGCCATTTCTTCCATCTCTACAATCAAGGTCCGAGATATTTCCTTAGCACAAAGCTGGTGGAAGAAGAAGCTTAACTCTGCCAGCACTAGCCAGACATGACAGGGACATAGCCTCGAACCATGACCAGAAGAAGCCGCTCAATCCATATGTGGTAGTCATGACTCTTGAGCCCGTTGATTCGCATAGTAGATAAGTTCACTCCCCTCTTCAGATTCACTGCATACCCATCAGAGAACATTAATGTTTGGAACCATTTTAGTACTTCCCTCCTTTGGGCCCTCGTCAGGATGTAATCGGCCTTAGGCATTTTCCATGACTTGCCGGCTCTGGGAGCCGGTATATCTAGCTTTGGTCTATTGAATAACCTCACCTGATCCACTCTTGCCTTAACATTGTCCTTTGTCTTATCAGGAATGGCCATGATTGGACCCCCAAAGTGCCTCGGCTCAATTCTTTTCAGTGTGCATTACATCAATGTTATGTGGAAGAAGGTCATCCATATAGGGGAGCCACCACAAGCCCAACTTATAAGTCCAGGCATGTTGCTCACCATATCCCACAAAACCACCTTCCTTTTGATTGACCTCGAGAGCATCTAACTGAGCACGAACCATGGCACCTGTCGTCATTTGCGGTGGAGGGTCTTCAACTACGACATCTTTCGTAAAGTTCTTGATGTCTCGTCTGAATGGATGGTCAAGAGGGGGGAACTGTCGATGTTTATCGAACAACGAATATTTGCCTCCCCTAGACAACCAAATGAACTTCACAGATATCTTGCATATTGGGCATGTGATCTTCCCGTGAATACACCAGCCGCAAAACGACCCATATGCCGGCAGGTCATGCAGGGAGTAGTGGTACCAAACATGCATTTTGATGTTTGTCTTTGTAGCTCGATCGTATGTCAATACCCCTTCCTCCCATGCACGTTGAAAGAGCTCGATCGTATCCAGGAATTATCAACAACAAGCATATGTTCTGTCGTTGAAAGAGCACGCCGGGGCAAGATTGAGGCGGATAACGAACACGGGCCAACAAGTGTATGGGGCAGCCGTCATTCCATAAGGATTGAACCCATCTGTTGCCAGCACAACACGTATATTACGAGCCTCCATAGCTTTCTCACGATGAATCGCATCAAAGTGAGTCCATGACTCACCATCGGATGGATGTACCAGTTTCTCAGGATTGTATCGACGATCATGTTTGTGGCATGTCATCTGTTTCGAGGATTCCTCGGTCATGAAGAGTCGTTGGATCCTCGGTATGAATAGAAGGTACCTTAGGATTTTCACGGGGATTGTGAGTTGCCTCTTATTACCATCACTAGAGTCTACCTCCAAGAACCTAGAGGATCCACACTTTGCACAGTACTTTGCTTCTGCATGTTCTTTCCTAAATAAGATGCATCCCTTCGGATAAGCATGTATCTGCTCATATGACATCTTAAGTGCATGAAGGAGCTTCGTAGCCTCATACATGCTCTTTGGCAGAATATGACCACTCGGAAGCAGGCTGCCAACAACTGTGAATATAACATCAAAGGCGTCTCCACTCAGGGTAAACTGGGACTTTACGGTCATTAGGCGTGTAATGCCATTCAGTTGAGAAACATTGGTATGCTCATGAAGGGGTTGATGTGCTGCAGAAAACATGTGGTAATATGCCTTTGCACTTGCCTCTGGTTCCTCCTCCATAGGTCCTTCATCCAAATGTGCTTCATGATAGTCATTTAACATGTCTCCTAACCCAGCATCGGCATCAAAATTCTTGATGTGTTGTCTCACGACCTCGTCTCTCACACGATCACCTTCACCATGGTAGATCCACCTGGTATAGTCTGTCGTAAATCCATTCTTGCAAAGATGTTTACCCATGGTGTCCTTTGATTGTCGGCGTGTGTTTGCACATTTGCTGCAGGGACACCACATGTCACGCGCATCTTTAACCTTGGCAAATGCTAGATTCAAAAAAGCATCGGTCTTCTCAATCCATTCATCGATCAACGAACCCTGACTTGAGCGGCCCGTGTACATCCACTGACGGTCATCCATCCTCTAACATACCAGCGAGTAATATAAAAATCAATTGCATCTACCAGGTGTTTATATTGTCTAATAGGTGAAGATAGGTCCAAATCCCACCCGATGAGGAAGATCCATCTTCCAGTACAACGTCATCAATGACTGGCTCTGCCTTCTTTTTTCCTTTCCCTGAACCACTGGCGGATTGCTGGGGCGGTGTGGACATGGGTGGCTCAGGCAGGTCGGTCTGATTATCCTCCGTTACGGGAGGAGCGGAAGCAAATCTTGTCCGCAATTCCTGAAATTGGGAGCAAAAGAAACTTATCAGTTGTTATGAAGCAAGAAGGTGGATGTCAAAAAAGGTATTCGGGTTGATTTCGAACTTACAACTGGTGGCGGACGACTTGCCGAGTACTCAGGAACTCGGCGTGGTAGCTTTTGCGCATCTGTGAACAAAGCTTGAACACGGACGGTGACTTCGTCAGAAGAAAGATTGACGGAGGAGATCTTGGTTGGATCAATGGGGCTGGTGTACTCATAGCCAGCATGCTCCCGCTTCTGGCAGGGTTGTATGCGCCGACGCAGAAACGAGCTGGCAATCCCAATGGCCGTCAGACCTCTCTCCTTTAAGCCCGAAATTATCTGCAGCAGGCTGGAGATCCCTTCGACTTTATCACTGTCTAGGGCTTCATTCCAATTATTTTGGGGACACGGCAGATGACCAGAGTGCTTCAACAGCTTTGGGGGCTGGTTCTCCACGTAGAACCACTTGTCCATCCAGTCCTTGATGGAGTCGTTCATCTTAAAATCAAAATAGACATTCTTCATGCCCTGACGGAGCTATTCTGGCCCCGCCGACTACTTTGTCTTGACTGGACTTTACGCGGAAAAGAAGGTGGAATAGATTGAAGTGAGGGTCGATTCCAAGGAAAGTTTCACATAGGTGGATAAAAAGAGAAATCTGGAGAATGGAGTTAGGGTTGAGATGAACCAACTCTAACTTATAGAAGGAAAGAAGGCCTCGGAGGAAGTCATGAGCGGGTAGGGCAAATCCTCGCTCATAGAAGGCAGTAAAAACAACAATCTCGTGGTTTTCTTCAAAAGGCTATGGCTTACCAATGTCGGTGCGCCAGCACGAGATTGACTTTTCCAAGAGGTACCCTTGATTCACAAGGTCTTGCACCATCTCATCTGATGCTTTGGATGGCCTCCAGACAAGTGCAGGAGCGGGTGCATTCTTGAACATCGGCATGTCCGTGATTGGAATCTTCGAGGGCTTCTTGCTCGCCGCTGGCTTGCTTGTTGAGGACTCGTTTCCCGTGGGCTTGTTGGTTGCTAGTTTCCGACCCATCTTGCCAGCCGAAATCTTCGGAGAGGATCTCGAGCGGGGCTGGAATGGATTTGGAGGACGCGCGCGAGTATGGAAGATTGAGGATTTTGAGATTTGGGAGCGGCGGCTGGAATAGATGGGAATGTGACGCGGTTCACCCTCTGTTTTTATAAACTGAAGCGGTAACCCTAAGCGTATTTTCTAAAAAGCCATCTTCTCATCAAGCGCTAACACTTGTGTATTCGCGGTTTTTAACCAGATGCATATTTGTGCGGCAATTCTGTGCAATCTAGACTGTTGGGATTGGAATCCAGACTGTTGGGATTGCAATCCAGACTGAATTCACATCCAAATCATTCAGCACCATAGCATGTACCTGAGGTTTAGCTCTTTTTGCACATTTCTTTGCATGTCCTGGTTCATACTTTTTAGCACACAAGTAGCACAACCCATGTGCCTTTCTGTAATCGCTCTCTTGTCTTTCTCTCCACAAGTTGGTCTGTTGGGATTGCTTGGGAACTGCATCTGTACAGGACTTTGAATATCTTCCTTCAAACCTTTGATGAATTGGGACACGAAGAACACTTCATCATCATAGTTAGGATTGTGCATGCAAATCTGATATTGCAAGTTCTCAAAAGCACTCCATATTCCTCCACTGTCCCTGTTTGCTTCAAGTCCAACAATTCTGTGAGAGCTGATCTGTAATCATCAGCACCAAATTTCTCCTCCATAGCTTTCACCAAGTCTACCCAAGTATCATGGCCATGTATGGATTTGTACACTTGTAACCACTTAGCAGCAGTACCCTCAAAACTCATGGAAGCCAGTACTAACCACAGACTTTCAGGGATTCTGAAGAAGGCAAAACAGTCCAAACACTTGTCCTTCCAGATTCTAGGATCCTTACCCTCAAAAACAGGAAAGGGTAATTTGGGTTGGTAGCTTCTGTGATAGTTGTCAGATTCAGGAGGAGCTCTAGTTCTGTCACCAGAGCAGTTCTGTTCTGACCTGCAGGTAGTTCAGTTGTGGGAGGCACGTGACATCGTGTTCTCCTAGATGTGAACGGATGGGGCACCTCCAGGGACTCCTCTGATGTAGAGTCCTGATCAATCATCAGAAGAGCCACTGCTTGACCGGTGATTTGAATTTGCTTAGCCATCTGACACTGGTCCTTGCTGATCTCCCCAATCACCGCATTGTTGATGTCCAATTGAGTCTGAAATTGCTGTTGCGTCTTCGCCACATCAGAAACCTGAGCGAACAAGAGATCCAAACTTTCGATCACCTCCTTCCAATGAGCATCCTCACGTTGTCCCGATTCCTCCATCTTCCCCAGCAGGGTCTGGGTTTGGACTGATGGTTTCGGTGGCACCGTGATTGATCGAACCGGAAACTGACCCGACGTGGGTAGGAATTACGGACGTGAGACTACAGCAAGGCGCGAATAGAATCAGCAAGCCCGACCGTACCCGTTTTTCAGATACAGGCCGACGGAATACACGAACAATCACGTAGCCCGATGAGAAACCGTTGTCCAAAAGCTGATTCCGCAACACACCGTCGACTAGAGAGATCCGACCACCAAAATTCCCCAAATCGAAGAACCAATTTGATGTTGTAGAAGGATTGGAGCGCCCTCAAACCTGGATCAACCGCGGACAGACGACCGATGTGACCGCCGGGGATTACGATCCGAGTCGAAGGAATCACGCACTCCGCCCGATCTAGCGCCGCGCACAGCCGATGTGGCCGCCACCGCCGCACCCACGCCGAGGATGAACCGTCTCTGATACCACTTGTAATGCCCGTGGCTGCCAGTGTCAAGCCGTCGACGTGAGAATTCGCAAGCGAGATCGATATACGGCGGAACGAGGATGGATTATCCCCTTCCTTGATTTCTATTTAGAATTCACATAACATAAGTTCTCTGTTGCCATTACACGTGACTTATAACCTATCGCAGCGCACACACACACGACCTGGCTCGTGGGCCCTCCACTCACGCTACACCAATCAACATACGACGCCTGATCCACTTTGTTTCCCGCCGACGTCGCATACGTATTCTTCCTTTTACGCTTCCTGCACTTCGGTGGCGTCAGCTTGCATCTGATGCGTTACATGCTGGTTTCCGACCCATCTTGCCAGCCGAAATCTTTGGAGAGGATCTCGAGCGGCGCTGGAATGCATGCGTTAAATGGGGAAGTTTTTGCATCATCTTTGGTTTACAAGCCAAAGCCCGGGGGCTGATTGCAAAAGAAGTCGGCAAGGAGCACATTATGTTCACTTCTGAAGGTTTTCAACAAACAAGCAGGATAACGAGAAAACAACTCGGCTGAAGCTGAAACTGTTGAGAAACAACTCGGCAGGCGTGAAGACATGAAGACGCTCGGGGGCTTGACGGTCCAAGATCCATGGGAGTCCTCATGGGCTGTAGGGCCGCTAGGAAATTGGGCCGGCAACTCTGACAGAACCACTGCGGCCTCGGCTCCTTCACCCAGATCGACATCATCCGCATCGACGACGACCTTGAGGACTCCAACTCTGACTCAGATGGGCCGCCGCGTCTTGGTACAGAGCCGCTCAGCCTCCGCCTGCCAATGGGGGTGCTGCGCCTATGGGGGCGCCTCCCCAGCCGCCCGTGGAAAACGGGCGCCTCCCCAGCCGCCTGCGGGACATCCTCCCTGTCCCCTGCGGCGCCTGCCAGGGCAGGGTGGTGTTCGACCCAGAGGACTTGAATTTGGACGTGTGCCTCTTTTACTGCACTCACCGGTCGGAACCCTGGAGCCACGGGACGTTTACTAAAGAACTCGGCAGATAATCCTGATGGAACGGTTCTTTTCATACACCATTTCGACTGGTATGCATCGTTCTTCATCACCGGTTCAAATTTCAGGAATCTAAGAGCCTACCGATTCAAAATTGCCACTCCAACTCTTTATGGGCTGGGCCCAGCGCCCGCCCCCATCCGGCCCATCTGCCTCGCGGCCTGCTTCGGTTGCTTCAGTTGGTCCTCTTTTATTGCACTCACAGTCAGACCGTTGCTATCACCGGACATGTTTTCATGTACTCGGCAGATTTCCTGATGGTTTCCTCTCACCATTTGGACCAGTGATCCCCGTTCTATTTTACTGGTCAATATTTCAGGATGAGCCCACTACAAGTTCATGCCAATCGGTCATTAGAACTGCAAACACATATATTGCCATTCAGTCATTGAAGTTGTAATGTCAATGTCACAAAGTAACAGCACAAGAAGACATATGATAGTAATTCCATTCAGTCATTAGGACTGTCTTACAACTGATTCATGCCACAATCATTATCACAAAACTCAACACCTACAATTACACAACTAACACTTGAGATCTGGACATTCCAAACACAACATCTACTGTTACAGAAACTAACACTCGATCTCCTAATAAGCAACAAACTTAAATAAATTTGTAGCCATCCTCGATTTCCAGACGCTTCACGATCTCGTAGGACAGGTACGCGTCTACGGCGGCATAGTTCACTTGTGAAGGTGACAAATACCACGCGTGCCAGTTATTGTGGTCGACGCCCGCAGGCTTCTGAAGACGAGGCAGGTGCAGTACCGCTTTTCCGAGATCCTCGAGCGACCTGCGCGTTATTCCGTACTTGGGATGGGGGGTTCCACTGAGACCCTTGTATTTTGAGGCAGCTTTGGGGACTACCAATTGGAGGTCAATCGGATTGGTGATTGTGATGCTGAAATCCTTCCGCAGCCGGTTCATGTCGTTGTCGATGTGTGCACCAGTGAAGATGTGGTCCTCCTCTGTCAGGAAGCTCTTCAAGACTTCGGGGAGGTCTCCGGCGGCAGCATAGAGGACCTGGAAGACAAGGACACGAGTTTCAACGCACAACTGCAAGAGGGCCGTCGTGACGGTGCCACCATCGAGCTTTTTCCACTCGGTGTCCAATCCAACGATCATGCCGCATCTTGGTGGCGTACCTCGGATTTCTTCGAGAAATTTCACCGCCACCGCCGCGTCACATGTTATCGTCGTGCTGAGGGACCTCCCCTCGAAAAAACCCATTCCTGCCTAGTAGGAGTCGGACCGGTCGGCGAGGCGTGCTTCTCCGGAGATCGGACGCGCGCGAGATCATCCCACGAACTGGGAGTTGAAGCTTGCGGCTCATCCCAGACCGTCGTGTGCGTGATCTCCGGCGCCGGCGTCCAATCCTTGTTGCCGCAATCTCCTTGGACGTCCGCCAGGTGGGAGCGGGAGCAGGAGCGAGAGCGAGAGCGATCCATCGGGTCACACTACGGCTTTGCCTGCGAGAGAGAGGCTTTCGTACATGAGGGCTGGCGGAGTTGTATTCCATGGGTGGAGGAGAGCCCTATAAATGGCGAGTGACACAGGAACAGCCCTCAGGAATCCCAAAGGACGCGTCGGTAACTGAACCGGCACCCGCGCACGCTCCCATTCCTCCCCGGGCCTTGGAATTCCAACCGACGCTTCGCGATGTTTGACCCATCTGGAATCCCAAAGGACGTGTCATGTCTGTGTTTGCTTATCTCAATTCGATCTTGCTGCAAGCTCAATATCTTGACGGACCTAGTATGAGCAAGGTTAATGTTTGCTCCAACTTGTGAAAGAGTTTTGAGTACGGATGAATCAACTTTTTTGCATTTGGATGAACCGGACTTTGTACCTTGAATTGACTACCTCAAAACACTTAAGAGTTCCTCCGTCTCTAATAGTGAGTCAACTTGGCGTTTCACACCCATTTTGACATTACAAGTTCATGCCATTCAGTCATTAGAACTGCAAACACATATTTTGCCATTCGGTCATTGAAGATGTAATGTCAATGTCATACAGTAACAGCACAAAAAGACAGATGATAATTCCATTCAGTCGTTAGTACAGACTTATAACTGACCCTGGCCACATCATTGTCACTAACAATACGAACTCAACACCGGTGCTCACAGTCCTTAATCACCGGTCAGTATTTCAGGTAACTGCGAGCCTATCGATTCAAATATTGCCCCTCTTACTCTACATGGGCTTGGCCCAGCGCCAGCTACCATCCGGCCCATCTGCCTCGCGGCCTTTTTTGGTTGCTTCACGTGCTTCTCTTTTTATTGCACTCACCCGTCAGACCGTTGCTATCACCGGACATGTCCTCCCACCAATTGGACCGGTGATCATTGTTCCATATTACCGGTTAGTATTTTAGGATGAGCCCCAATCGTGGGATGCAGCACCGATCGGACCGATGCTCCCGTCAAAGGTGTCCGGTGAATGCTGTCCAGCTTTTGTTGCACTAAAGTTCATTTGAAAAAGAATGAATCAACTTTTTTGCATTTGGATGAACCGGACTTTGTACCTTGAATTGACTACCTCAAAACACTTAAGAGTTCCTCCATCTCCAATTGTGAGTCAACTTGGCATTTCACACCCATTTTGCCATTACAAGTTCATGCCATTCAGTTATTAGAACTGCAAACACATATTTTGCCATTCGGTCATTGAAGATGTAATGTCAATGTGATACAGTAACAGCACAATAAGACAGATGCTAATTCCATTCAGTCGTTAGTACAGACTTACAACTGACCCTGGCCACATCATTGTCACTAACAATATAAACTCAACACCGGTGCTCACAGTCCTTAATCACCGGTCAGTATTTCAGGTAACTGCGAGCCTATCGATTCAAATATTGCCCCTCTTACTCTACATGGGCTTGGCCCAGCGCCAGCTACCATCCGGCCCATCTGCCTCGCGGCCTTTTTTGGTTGCTTCACGTGCTTCTCTTTTTATTGCACTCACCCGTCAGACCATTGCTATCACCGGACATGTCCTCCCACCAATTGGACCGGTGATCATTGTTCCATATTACCGGTTAGTATTTTAGGATGAGCCCCACATCGTGGGACGCAGCACCGGTCAGACCGATGCTCCCGTCAAAGGTGTCCGGTGAATGCTGTCCAGCTTTTGTTGCACTAAAGTTCATTTGAAAAAGAATGAATCAACTTTTTTGCATTTGGATGAACCGGACTTTGTACCTTGAATTGACTACCTCAAAACACTTAAGAGTTCCTCCATCTCTAATTGTGAGTCAACTTGGCGTTTCACACCCATTTTGCCATTACAAGTTCATGCCATTCAGTCATTAGAACTGCAAACACATATTTTGCCATTCAGTCATTGAAGATGTAATGTCAATGTGATACAGTAACAGCACAAAAAGACAGATGTTAATTCCATTCAGTCGTTAGTACAGACTTACAACTGACCCTGGCCACATCATTGTCACTAACAATACGAACTCAACACCGGTGCTCACAGTCCTTAATCACCGGTCAGTATTTCAGGTAACTGGGAGCTTACCGATTCAAATATTGCCCCTCTTATTCTATGTGGGCTTGGCCCAGCGCCCGCTGCCATCCGGCCCATCTGCCTCGCGGCCTTTTTTGGTTGCTTCACGTGTTTCTCTTTTTATTGCACTCACCCGTCAGACCGTTGCTATCACCGGACATGTCCTCTCACCAATTGGACCGGTGCTCATTGTTCCATATTACCGGTTAGTATTTTAGGATGGGCCCCACATCGTGGGACGCAGCGCCGGTCGGACCGATGCTCCCGTCAAAGGTATCCGGTGAATGCTGTCCAGCTTTTGTTGCACTAAAGTTCATTTGAAAAAGAATGAATCAACTTTTTTGCATTTGGATGAACCGGACTTTGTACCTTGAATTGACTACCTCAAAACACTTAGAGTTCCTCCGTCTCTAATTGTGAGTCAACTTGGCGTTTCACACCCATTTTGCCATTACAAGTTCATGCCATTCAGTCATTAGAACTGCAAACACATATTTTGCCATTCGGTCATTGAAGATGTAATGTCAATGTCACACTGTAACAGCACAAATAGACAGATGGTAATTCCATTCAGTCGTTAGTACGGACTTACAATTGACTCTTGCCATATCATTGTCACTAACAATACGAACTCAACACCTACAGTTACAACTACTAGAACCGCAGATCTTGTCTTTTCGTTCACCGGACGTTGGGGACCAGCCGGCGACTTAATCCCGTTCGTTTCACCGGTCCCTCCAGTGGTATCAGACTAAAGACATGACTCGAAAGGACGGCTTCACCTCCAGAGACGCATTCACTTAGTCCACAATTGGAACAGAAATTGCAGGCCATTTTCGTGAGCTCCAACAGAAATTGTGGGCAACGTGTCTTGATCTATTAGCATGTTACCATCAATTCTGTTAATGCAACTATAAGCACAACAGCAGATGCAAAGTAAAAGAAGCATCAGTAGGAAGGGTCAGTCAAAGTTCTTTACTTATAGTTCCCTGTAACATTTCTTGATGAAAGTAGTTGCAAAGAAAATGACCATGTCGTCCCAACCATTGTAAAAGAACTCAGTTGTACACAAGCATAAGTGCACAAATCAGTCAACTTAGTCTTCAGAAGTAGCTTATGATTATCCAATTTAAAAGAGCTAATCAAAAGGGTCATCAGATGAAACCATCAACTACGGCCGATTGCAAACAAACATACCAGCTTGGGCAGACCTACATTCATCGTTGGCCCTGTCCACACATTAATGCTGCTACATTCTTTAACAACCACAAACAAACGTAGCAATGACCATAAGCTGACAACTACCACTTATTCTCAGAACAAATTTAGCAGACTCTCTGAATTAATTCCACCGGTGTCTATTTCGAACACATTTAGCAGTGACTCAACGAATTAATTTCATTGCAAGAACATACCGGCGTCTCATTCGTTGAATCCTGATGACTAGAGCTGCCGCTCCGCCCTTCCACTGCCAGGGACGTCGTGCGCATCGGCGCCACTGGAAGCGTCACCGCCGGCCACGGCGCTGGCCAACGAGGAACTGGATGTCGTCCATTTCTCCGTCGAAGCTGCCGTCGCGAGTCGCCTGGGCCGTCCTATCTCCGCCGTATCAACATCGCGGCCACCTAGATCACGGAGACACGGATCGCCGCTGGGCGCCTGAACCGCCACTTCTCCGCTAGAGATCAACATCGCCGCCACCTAGGGTTCCTGGATCACGGATCGCGGCGCCTAGGGTTCATCCAAATCGGCACCTAGGGTTCCACTGGATCACGAACCGCGGCCGCCTAGGTTCATCCAAATCGCCGCCGGTCTAACTCCTATAAGGCTCAAACTATACTTGATCAGCAATTCAATTCAAAACTATAGTACTCTAAACGTTATCCCCACAATTATCAATTTACTATTGTACCCTTGATCGAATAAAAAAAATCAAAAAGACATTTTTCCCACCTCAACTTCCCTGGTGCGGGTCCCACCAATTGAGTATGCACCCGGTGCATATGGCCCACCATTTGGTATGCACCGGGTGCATACCTGGTTCCTCCCATTTTGGTTCCTCCTGGTTCCTACACCTTCTTAGCCATCGGATCGTGCGACGTGAGCCCTTGAATTTTTACACAACCATTCTAAAAAAGTTGTATATATATAGACACACACACACACATGCAGTGATAAATTAATGCATTTCCTTTTAATTTATTCATTCTTTATCAGAAGATCCCATAAGCTTGTGGCAGGTTATGGAACTATGGAATTAATAAGGCAATTGTTTCTTTGGTGAGCCTGCCCTATAGCTTACTACATCCTTGCCACTACACAGATATATAAATATAGGGTGTGATATAAATATGTTCCTCTTGGCATATGTCACACATATACATAACCTATACATAACTGCCGGCTCGGATATCTTCAATCAGATTATCTTGCCACTTTGCCAATAAAGTCCAGCTCCCTCAACGTCACATGAAGCATGTTCTTATTTTTTTATTCTTGGATTTGCTTCTATTTCTCCTACAATCCATTGTTTCTTCGTATTTGACGAGGATTGATGAGTAGGAACAAGGATTTGCCTTTGACAGATTAGATTTTTTTTCAAAATATTTTAAGATTTGATTGCATGTGCTTGTTGGTTAGAGGTGAGAGAGCAGTAAATTGAATAAACCCGAGATATCGGGTTCACTAAAAAATCTGCTTTTTCCTTTTTCCGAGGTGAAGTTCGATAGCTGTGTTGCAAACCAGAACTACAGGAAACCCGAATTTCCTGAAATACTGGAACGCCCACCCCTACTGTTGACGTCCAAAAAGTCAGGCGTTCACTCTCGAAAATTAACACTGTGGCCTGGAAGATTTGCTTCACTTCAGTGCAGGTCCGAAATCTTGAGGTTCGGGGCGTGCCAGTCAATTTGACCTGAAATTGACAAGGTAGAGTTTAATCAGTAAACAACAAGGAACTTATCGGCCAAGGCCCCGATTCGTTCCAACAGATCGGATCAGCACCGAAGGAAGTCCGATTTGAAAGCATAAACCGTCGGCTATGAGTCCGATTCGTGAAAGTATAACATATATTGAAACAGACCATCGGCTATGAAAACCGAATCGTGATGATACAGCATTAACTTAAACCATCGACCATGAAAGCCGAATCGGAGATAAATCTAATCTAAGCTCATTCTTTAATATGCATCTTTCCAAAGGCGATAAATAAACTAATTCTCATGTCACTAGCAATCGGATCGATTTTGAGACAGCGTTGCTAGTAAGGCACCGATTAGCCTATTTATTCCGATAGATCAATTTATATTAAACAACTCTTTTAAATCAGATCTATTTGTAACTTGCGAATTAGATCTAAATCAGCTATATAAGCAATAAAAGCAGATCTATTATGAGACTTGAATTGTGATAAAACAGAATAGATCTTATTACAGGTGTAAGCCGATAAGATAAAATCAACAAGATACGGTAAAGGGTGAGCGATCTAAACGAAGAAGGGCGATACGCCTCAATCTAAAGTCTAGAACAACTCGATAAATTGGTGAATTAACTAAACGAAGAAGGGCGATACGCCTCAATCTAAAGCTTAGATTAATTCGATAAGGGTGTCGGACTTACAGACAAACCGGAGGTCAAGATGATGCAGCCCTGCTTGCTGAAGAACTCGACGAAAAGGTTTTGGGTGGCACGTTAGGCCGAAAGTTGTATTTGATTGATTAGTTGTGTGAACATTTTTTACAATGGCGCAGGGTTCATATTTATACCCTGGAAACCTAGCTAAAACTTGCTGGCTACGACAATATCTCTAACTTAATTAAAACAATCTAATCTTAAACTACCAAAACTATTACCAATCTTGACGCGCAATCAGGCCCTGAAGAAGCTTCCAGACGCGTCTCCCCTCAGAAGTCATACGTGCTCCGGCCTTCTCCTTCCCGTGTCCGATCAAAACTCCTATCGGACGTACTCCGATCGGAATCGGAGACTGATTCAGAATCGGACTCGGCCTCTGTGTCGATTCTGTCGCGCACAACTCTAGCCGAGTCAAAATCTGGTGTCAACACATGCCCCCCAATTTTGGAATAAAATATTATTTTGTTCCAAAATTCTCCGAGCAATGATGACCCCGGCAGCGAATACCATATGGAAACCCGCACCCTTCACTGTTGCAACTCTCGAATCCTGTGCGGATTCGGCGCCATGGCATTCGAGCGGTTCCTTCTCCCATAAGCCTATAAATGCAGACCCGAATCATCGTCTCGCCAACTCGCAGCTGCTATTGCGTCCGCTCGTCCGCCATTGTTACTTCGCAAGCTTTCATCCGGCGACTCTGCGATCCTCTAAGCTTCAACTTTTCACCGCGAATTTCAGGTGAGGAACTCTCCCGCATATGATTCATATCACGCATCTATGATTTACCGCATTCTCCTGCGATCTTTTAGGTCTTTCCCTCTTCGTGTTACTGTTCATTGTAGATCCATTTCTTTCATCAATGGCGGCTCCTCTTGATAAGGTGGATACTGATCAAGTCCCCGAGGTAAAAATCACCCAATAATCTTCATTTTAATTTCTGCATTTCCTTTCCAGAACTATTTACAAGCCTCCATCTTCGCATTTATTATCTTATTTCTCCGATTGTAGCATCTTAAGAACAACCTAGTCATCCCCGTTTCTCATGTCGAAGCCGGGTACTACCTTGGTCCGATGGGTGACCCCGATCCGACGGACCTGATTAATATGGAATCGGAGAGACTCCCTTTCAAAGGATCAGATCTGCAAATCGCCGATTGGGCCTGTTCCTTCTGATCATGGCCTGGCAGTGTCCCAGGATGGCGAAACTGGTTTCTCAGAATGCAAGCTGCCAAGTTCCCTTTTTGGGATGAGAAAGATATCGGCCAATGTCTCACACTCTCTCTTGCTGACATGGTCAAGGACGAAAATTTACTGGCCGCTTCCTCCCTCTTTTGGTCCGATGCCTTAAATGCCTTCATATTCGGTCATGGTCCGATGATGCCAACACTCATGGATGTGCACATGCTGACCGGTCTCAACACCATCAATGCCATGAACCCAAGAAGGCTCTCCAATGAACTGAATTACAAACTAGTAGGCACAAGCTCCAAGAGTTGGAAGAAATACGTTGCTGATCATCGTAAAACTGGCACTATCGGAGATAGAGAACATGCAGCTTTTCTTAACATGTGGTTAGAAAGATTCGTATTTTGTGGGCCAACTCTTGGCGCTACCTCTAACATGCAAGCAATTGCAGAAGCATTATCCCACAGCGAATCGGTCCCTCTTGGTCGTCTTCTTCTTGGAGCTGTCTATCATCTTCTCCACCAGGTATCGACCAGACTGTTAGACGGCCAAGCAGTTGGACATATCGGAGGTCCCTGGTGGTTTATCCAACTATGGTTGCACACACAGTTCCGATCTGCTTTTGGGTATAATTTCAAGGAACACCAATTTCCAAACTATTATGCAGAAGAAGAAGATGCAACCAATCGCCGATGTACGTCATTTGGAGAAGCAACATCGGTCTGCCTTGGATCAAGGCTTGAGTCAAAGGATATGGCCACATACTTTGAAAGTTTTTACCATGGGATCGCATCGGAGCGCTTCAGCTACTTCGCCTATGGCGACACCGATCGCAACTATGAACTACCCTTGTTCAACATTCAGAATGAGCTGTCATCAATCATACCCTCAAATCCTTCATTACACCGGCTATTCTGGGCAGTAATATTGCATTCGGCCGTAAGACCACGTCTTATGAATTCTACAATCCATCAGTGGCTGCTCGTCAACTGGGTTTTGGTCAACTTCCGATTGGCCTTTATTTTTCTGACAAAATAAAGTACAGAGAATTAGTCACATCATCCTTAGAGATGGACAGGATTTTATCTCTTGCCCCCAAGCTAATTTTGAAATACCAGAATGGCTATGCACCAGCTTCTCATCTAGGCTCTTCAGAAATTGGTGGAAAGAGTTGCGCCTACACATGTTCAGACTTCCGGCCATTACCTATTGCACACTCATTGATTCCGATTTTGAGGCCATGGAAAATCCTGTAAGTCTTCGAAATCTCCCATTTTATCCATCTTTTATTTAAATGAACTCTTCATAATTTGAATTGCATTTAACAGCCAGTCAAAGAGAATGCACAACCGATGAGCAATAGTGGAAAACCGATTCAATACTTTGTCAAGACTCCGCTTCCAAGAATCGGCTTCTCCGCACCCTCTCTCAAGGACATAATGGATGGCAAAGGCAAAAGGAAGACTACCCCTCCTGAGATTCCTGCACCAAAGAAACCGAAGAAAAGCCAAGTAGTACAATTTTTATCCTTCCGATTCTTTTTTCCGATTCACATCTTAAATAACTTTCCCATGCAGCTTCCCGGAAAAATCCTTGGCCAATCAACTTCCAGAGCCGCCGAAGAGACCACCCAGAAAGCTGCTG
>CM014273.1:42332413-42359763 GCA_004135705.1 Alloteropsis semialata
AGATCCTCGACCTCCTGCAGGGCGGCGGCCTTCTCTCGATCGGAGGCGTCGGCGGCCACCAACGCCTCCCTCACGGTCCTCTCAGCCTCATTCACCTTGGCCTCGAGGGCGGCCTTCTCCTCCTCGGCGTCGGTAATCGCCTCCTCCTTGGCCTGCCGGGCCTCGGCCAGCTGAGCCTCGAGCTGTTCCTTCTCGGCTTTCAGCTGCTCCTTCTCGGCCTGGAGCTGCTGTACAGCGTGCCAAAGCCCGGACTCCCGACGGAGGAATGCCGACTTCTCGGCACTGCGCTTTACAATCTCCTGAACAAAAACGAAAAGAAGAGTGGTAAGGCATGCCCAAAACGGCGTCAGATCAGAAGAACGAAATCCAGAGACTCACCCGGGAAGGATCGATGATCAGCTTATTGAAGACCTCCTTCATCTCCTCGAGGCCGTCACGGAGACGCTGGCACTGATCCCTCTCCGCCGCATCGTCCAGCTCGAAGACAGGACCCGCCGCCGGATTCTGGCGGTCGTACCACAAGTACCGACCCTCGCACGGAAGGTTCGGGTCGTCCTCGACGGGTACAAGGGCAGCAATTCGACGATCCACCGCCCTCATCCCGGGCGTCTCCCGGAAATAACGCGGGCCCTCGCATATAGGGCGAAAGGAATGTCGCGGGCCCACGACCAGCCGCGAGCTACCCTCCGGCGAGTCCTCGACCTCGACGATCTCCGGGGAAGCCACCCCGGAGGACTCGGGGGCTGCAGCGGCCGCCGGCATGGTGGCGTCTGGACGGGCGTCCGAGGCCCCCGTCTCCGCTTCATGAGGACCAGCCGCAGCCCTTGGCGAGGCAGCAGCATCACGACCATCGTCCTCAGCCGCGTCTCCGTGGCCATCTTCTCCGGCGACTTCCCCCACGACGGGATGAGTCGGCTCCTCCCGAGGAGCAGGCGGGACCACCTCCGCCAACGCCTCGGCCAGCTCCGATTGGAGCGCCACCACGACCGCCTCCGGGGGAACGGCCTGTGTAAAGGCTAGGCCCGTCGGGAATGCGTCTCCCGGGCTGTCACCGTCCCCCTCCGGCACCCATTCCTCCACGGAGGGCGCCATCCTCTGAGCCCCCTCCTCGGCTGGCTCCGTCGGGGGCACCGGCGCCCTCTCTTCGACCCGCTCTACCAAAGGCACCGGTGGAGTCGCCTCAGCCCGCTCCACCACGGGGTCTACCGCCGCCTTCCCGGCCGGCTCCGCCACAGGCTCCTCCGTCGCACCCCTGGCTTGCTCCGCCACAGGCCCGGGCTGCTGCGCCTCCAGGCGCAGCGTCTTCCTCGGCGCCACCATAAGCGGAGTATCGACCCGGCTGGTTCATTACATGTCAGCAAAGCCCGACCGGGAAAAACAGTAACTACAGGAAAAATCGAAACTACTCGAGAAAGTCAGGCCATCACTCACCTCGACGCGACATACCGAATCCGTTTAGACCCCGTCGGCGCTTGGGCCTTCGGGGATGCGGGCCTCTTGGACCCCGCGAGCGTCGTCGGAGGAGGGACCGCGTGCGGGACTGCGGCGTCCCCGCCCGACGGGGGCGCCGCCCGACTTGATGAGCCTCCTCCCTCCACCGGAATCGGGTCCGGCCGCCTCGTTGTGACCTTCACCGGAGCGGGAGGGGCTTGCGTCTCCACCGCGGGCGTGCGGGGCGCGTCCCGCCCTTCGCTCCGCGCCCGCGTTGTTGGAGGGGCCGACGGCGGCCGCCTGTCGTCCTGCGGCACGGGCCTCTGGGGGGAGCGCGACGCCCCCGAGGACGAGCCCCCTCGGTGGACGCGCTCCGATAGGTCCCGGCTCCGACGAGGGGAAATCGGCTCCCGCCGGGAAGCCTTCCCCTTCTCGGGCTCATGACGGGAGGGCGGAGGCGTGCGGCTGCGCCTCTCGCGCCGGTGCTCCTCGGAGGACCGCCGATGCCGGTCCGACCGAGAGCCCTCGCCTCTGCCCGAGTCCGGCGGTGGCGGCGGCGCTCCTCTCCCGCCTCTCCCCGAATGCGGTGCCGAGGACGAGGCACCGGCGGACGACACCACGACCGACTTCAGTTTCTGAGGAGGCGAGTCGTCGTCGCTCTCCTCGTCATCTTCGCTCTCCGTGACGACCTCCACGAACTCCTCGGGGTCCTCGTCCTCGGAGACGTCATCCTCCCCCCTCCTCCTCCTCCTGGATCGCTCGGCGTTCCGCTCACGCTTGGCGATCTCCTGCTTCTTCCACACGTCCCGGCGATCCTTCTTCGCCTTGGCGTGCGCGGCCGCGGCCCGGTTCCTCGCCTTGTCCTCGGGGAGCGGCGGCCGAGAAAGGGTGCAGGTGAGGCCATTCATCTGAAAATCGCAGGATTCAGCCAACGGAAAATTACTCGAGATTGAAGAGGTACACGAAGACTTACCAGATCCTCGGCGCGCTCGCTCGGAAGCATCGGGAGGAGGCCCGGCGGAGGATATGCTCCGTGGCCCCTCCCCATCGCCGCCGTCACTCGGCGGTCCACCTCGTCCCCCGACGGCAGGGGGATCATCGTCACAGTCCCCTCGAAGGGGGCATTCTCCCGGACCATCTCCCAGATCCGGAGGGGGCGCCGTCTCAGCGGCACGATACCTCTCGAGAGGTATCCCCCGAGGACTTCCGCCGTGGTCACCCCCGCGTCGCGGAGCCGAGAGAGGGCCTCCCAGATGGCCCCAAGGACTTTGTCCTGCTTCTCCTTCTCGGGCCCGTACGCCCACGCCGCGGGCAGTTCCCCGAAGGTCTTCCCGGTGTACGCCGGGAGGGGATTGCGGCTGTCGTTCTTCAAGTAGAACCACATCGGGTGCCAGCCCTTGTTCGAGCTGGTCAAGGTCCCCGAGATGTAGGCCTTCATCCGTCCCTGCTTGCCCTTCAGCACCGCGCAACCTATCGTCGCGGGAGCTCCGCCCTCCACGGTCTGCAGAGAAAACTTGAAGAAGTACCTGAAGAGGTCCCAATGGGCCCCTATCCCCAGGTACCCCTCGCAGAGGGCCTCGAACACCGCCATCTGCTGGACTCCGTTCGGGGTAAGGTGATGGAGCTCCAGTCCGTACTCGTTGAGTACGGCGCGAATGAATCTTCCGGCGGGGACGGAGAACCCGCGCTCGTGGAAAGCGACGAAAGAAACGACGTACCCCTCCGGCGGCTGGGGGTAGTCCTCGGCGCCGGGCACCTTCCACTCCGTGGCCTTCGTCAGCGGCGGGAGCAGGCCTTCCGCCGCGAGGCTCTCCAACGCCCGGCGTGTGACGCGGGAGCGCTCCCAAGTCGACATCCTGCAGCAGGTCGAAGAAGAAGCGCCGGCGAGATGGGTCGCTCGGTTGCTTGCTCTCCGCAGCGGCGATGCGACAGCCGCGGGGAACGCGAGAGGACGAGCGGCGGCAACGAAGAAGACGAAGCGCGCGTTGGAGTTGGAAAGCTCTGGCAGGGACGAAACCCCAGGCCGCCGCCGCACGCGGTTATAAATAGGGACGGGACGGGACGACCGCGGCCTTAATTGCGCGGGCCCACCACTGGCGCCGCGGCGACGTGCGCACGTCGCTTCGTCTGGTTTCCTCAAAAGGCGCGCCCACCTTTCCACGCGGCGGGGAGCGGGCCGATACTTCCGCGCCCGGTCCGTCAAACTACTGAACAGTTACCCGGTCCACCAGCGGAGCGTCCTCGACAAGTTTTCCGGCCCCGACAAGCTCTTCAACCCCGACAAGCTTTCCGATCCCAACTGCATCCAAAGCAAGCCGCCCGGACATAAAGCCTCAACAAGAGCACCAGCTCTTCTCAAGGCTCGGGGGCTACACCCGGCGGGTGCGCTCGCGCGCCCCCACCGGAAAGATTGCAGTATACCATATCCACGCCATCACTCAGCCTGGGCGCGAGCTTTCATCTCCCCCCCAGGCTCGGGGGCTACTGACGAGGATCCGAATTAGGGGTGCCCAATCCAACCTCTTAACCCAGGAGCTCACGACAATCCGCCCCTCAAAAAACAAAAATCAGAGACCCAAAGCAAGGCGAACACCCCGTACCCTGACTACTTGGGTCGCCCGAGTGGTTCCCCGATTCGCCCGAGAGGTTCTCCGCCCCCGAGTGGCCTCCCGGTTCGCCCGAGAGGTTTTCCGCTCCCGAGTGGCCTCCCGGTTCGCCCGAGGGGTTCTCCGCTCCCGAGTGGTCTCCGACGCCCCGGGTGAAAGTACCCGGC
Source organism: Alloteropsis semialata (assembly GCA_004135705.1). NCBI lineage: Eukaryota > Viridiplantae > Streptophyta > Magnoliopsida > Poales > Poaceae > Alloteropsis > Alloteropsis semialata. Next base: position 42,336,618 of record CM014273.1, read on the forward strand.
CGCGCCCCGGCCCATCCGGCGCCGTACCCACTTGGTACCCGCTGTGTCAGAACAGGATGGGCGTCCGTCCTTCGCCACGGCAGCCACAGTGGCGCCCGTCTCGTCCGAACAGGAGCGCTACAGTCCGGAGAAGGATGCATGCGCTACACCCGGCACTCCAGTACCATTCCAGGCGCCCCCGGACGACATCTGGAACCCGAGCAGGACACCTGGAGCACCGAAGGGCCTCAGGCAAGTCAACCACGACCCGGAACTACCCGGGAGCTTACCCGAGAAGGCATCGGCGTCAACCACCCAGGATGTACGATCCCGGGTCCGGCGGGGCGCCCACTCCGTCAACACCTGCTCCCCGTACGGCTCGGCAGACGACACCGGACGAAGCTCTCGGGAGCAGTAACTCTCGTTGTAATTTTCTCCTTTCTTACCCCCCGCTCCCTTCTCTCCTTGAAGCTATAAAAGGGGACGAGGGGACGTCAGCGCGGGGCAAGGGGAACACCAGTTGAACACTCGAACACTACACGCAACACACCACACGCTCGTTCGCATCACTCAGGGACTTGGGACCCTCTCCCTCTCCCAACTAGTTTGTACACCCCTACTACAGACTTGGACTTGAGAACACCGGCTCTCACTGGACGTAGGGTATTACTCTCCGGAGGCCCGAACCAGTATAAACCCCCTGTCTCTCGGGTCACCGTCCGGATCCTGACACGCGATCGTAGGAAATTTACTTGTTGGCGGTAGAGAACCCCGACAACGAGCGTCTAGCGAACGCCATTGCTCCGAAAGCGCGTTAAAGATCGGGCCCAGGGGAGTCGGGACGGGTCCCACGATCTCTGCAGTTTTCTCTGAGCCGTCGAGTTGTGCTGTCGAGTCCGGCTCGGGAGTTTTCTCCTTGGTAGATGGCTTGACAGGAGGAGAAGCTGTGGGATCGGGATGCCTGAATTCCCGAACAATCAAGTACAATGAAAACAACATTTAAGGAAAAAAAATGTTCAAACTTAATTGAAAATTGTCAAAGTTCTTACTCGGCCGTCAGGATGTTTACTTTAAACCTCTTGGCACCAGGAGTAGGCTTTGATAATTGTCTGGTCGGACGAATTTCCTGTCGAGAAATCTCCCGATCATGTTTAGCTTTGGTTATTCGATCAAAGGCTGCGAATAAACGCCCGAATACGATCATGCTTGGTACCTGGGCGACAGGACGAGGCTGATTACGACTGGGCTGCAGATTGGCTGACCCAGGCGATCCAGAGACTTCCGAATCTGGAACTATCCCCTCCACACTGCGAGAGCGTTTCCGAGTTCGGGGGATATTCGCCTGGGGGCTGCTCGGGATCTCTTTCTCCGGATCAGGTTCGGGTGGTTCGTTGATCGGGGCCCCGGTGCCTTGATTAACTGGCTGCTCCCCTTCCTCTTCAACATTGATGGCACCGCTCTGAGGGGGCGCATCAACAATAGTTGGGGCCTGGTCGGGAGAAAAGAGGAGTGTTATATCATTATTATACAAGAAAGAACATTTTTCTGAGAGACAGTTTACCTTTGGAGGGGGGTTGTCAGCGCTATAAGGTGCTGGGACGTCTTCCCAATCCGGGAGGCCAGCCCCGAACATCTTGTTCAAGCGTTCGGACACTTCTGACTCTGGGACAACTGCTAGTTAAGAGTCATGAATTCAAATGACCGAACTAACTCGGAAAAACAACCGAACAGAAAAACAAATGCTCACCGTCGGGTTTCATCCTGTTCGGGTCGTTGACGCCCGTGAATGTCCAGGCATAGCGGTCGTGAGTCATAAGTGGAATGAATCTCCATCTAATGAAGATTTCCGCTACGTGAACCGCCGTCAAACCAGCATCACGGAGCTCCAAGATCCGGTCAATGTGCTTTCTCATGTCCGGGGTGATTCTTGGCACAGCTTTGACCTCGTCCTTGAGATTTGGCATCAAGTACTTCCCTTTTGCCAGTGAGGCTTGGGGAAGGGTGATGTAAAACCAGTGACGTTCATATCCTTTCCAGCTATCTTTGACTGGAAAGGGGATGTAAATCTCCCGATTCCTCAAGGAGAAACCGATGGACCCGAGCATCATCTGATTCTTATAGTATGAAGGGCTATAAAAATATCTCCACAGCAGCAGTGAAGGCTTAATTCCTAACCAGGCTTCGCACAAAAAGGCAAAGACGCTAAGCATTGTCAAAGCGCCGGGCTTAAGGTGCACAAGCTCTATTTGGTAATGCTCACAAACGCTGTGGAAAAACTCAGACGGAAAAACCCCGAATCCACAATGGAAGAACTCCAAGAACACCACCATCTCGAGGGTGTCGGGGGTCGGAAACATCTGACCTTTGGCATGTCGCCGAGGGAAAAGTTCGGTGCTGGGGAGTAATCCAAGATCCTCCAGCCTCTGCAGGTGCTTCTCCGTCGTGGTTGATTTCTTCCAGTACTCATCTGTGGTGGGGATCGTGGTCCCACTGCGGAGTTCGCGTCCGGCCGCGGCACTGCTCTGGTTCTCTGTGGACTCAGTGCCGGAGGATGACTGGTGCGTGGATGCCATGGCGACTGGAGGCTAGCAAGGTTGGAGGAGCAGATGGATAGAGGTTGAGAATGGCGAATGTTTTGTGGATGCGAACAAGGAAGGCGAAAGTCCCAAATAGGTCTCAAGCGGCCGCGCTTGGGGGCTTTATGGTTCTGCAGGGTAGCACGAGCCCCGAAAAACCTGCCCTTGAGCCGTGCAATCCGCAGTGACTGTTGGGTCAAAAAGATTCTTTCCTTTTTCTGCGGCATGCGTCGTTTCGAAAACTGTGCAGGTCAGATTCAATGCATTTAGAATTGTTGGCTTACAAAGAAAGCTATCAGTTTTAAATGACCGAACACTTAGTGTGACACGAGGAAATGTCCCGATCACGTCTGATCCGGGTAAAATTTCCCGAACACACTGAAGATTGTCAGTTTGTTCGGAAGAAAATATTTATTCGGGATGGTTTGTTTCTGGATGAATAATTTTCTTAAACAGATTGGCATAGATAAAATTTCAAAGCACAAGAGATTCAAGTTACATCCATCAAGTGAAATTTCTTCATTAAATCCAAAAGAGGGAACATTTCACAATGGATTGATAACTATCCTAAAAATCAAAATACTAAAGCACCCTGATCTTGGGTTGATGAATATCAACTGCTGATCAGGGCGATGGCGTAGTCTCCGGTGGATCATCATCTATCGCGTTCTCCTCTTCGGAGTCGCTGACGAGATCCACGAGCGCCCCGTCTCCAGGAATCCCGATCAGGTCGCGGTTCAGGGAGACGAAGAGGCGCCGGGCGAATTCCTCGTCGCCGCTGGTGTCCACCGGAGCAGAAGACGAAGATGCACCTGCGTGCGCCGCCTCTGGCTTCAGCCGGATTCCGCTCCCTCCTTGCTTTGGCTCGTCGTCGGAGGAGAGGGAGATAGGGGACGCCGGGGCCGGGGAGGAAGACGCAGGGCGTTTCCCGGCGGCAATGCTCGACGGAGCAGCCTCGGGAGATGGCGGCGCTACCACCGGAGCCTCCTCTTCTGGTGGCTCAACCTCGACTCCTTCATCCCCATGCCAGGGGAGAGCCAGGAGCGGAGCCTGAGGAGGAGCGACGGGTGATGTCGTCGCCGGCGGGTCCTCCGGCTTGTCGGGCGGTTGCTCGCTGGAGCTGCGAGGGGAGTCTCTGAAGAGGAGGCGAGGAAGCTTGAACTTGCGGCTGAGCTTTTTCTTTCCCATGGCGAGGGGAGGGAGAAGGCTTGGAATGGAAAGTTCAAGTACGGATCAATCCAGGAGATCTGATATTTAAAGACCCAGGGATGCAACGCTTCGCGCGAGAATCGAGGAGCCGGGGCAGAGCCGTACCGCGTGCGCTGCTAAAGTTCCGGGAGACGTGCGGAGTGGGTTTTAAATGCGCTGGGCAGCAGTTACATCACTCCTGGGGCGCTTCACTTTCCAAGGCGGAATAGTTCTTTTTTATTATTATGGCTGATATTTTTCTTTGACCTTATCATTCAGATGCAGGTTTCCACATTCAAGAGTTCGGGAACTTTTCTGGCTCTCATGATTGACGAGGTATTCTCATATCCAGAAATCACCCGAAGAGCAAAAAGACCCGAAGACTATTGAACGATCAACCTTTTCTGAACAAGATAAGCTCGGGGGCTACTGTTGAGGCCATAATACCAGGGTGCCCGATCACAAGGATTACCGACTACCGACTCCAAGCTACCAAGACTCCGAACAAGATACGACGACCAGATCGCAGGAGGGAAGCCCGAAGATAGTTAGAGTCCTACTAGGTTTAGGTCTGTTTTGTCTTGTAAGGCACGTCTCCCTGGATATAAATAGCGGGGGTCCTGTCCGTAGAGGGTATCCAATCTAAAATCTCAATAGTGGTTCATTGATCCACAAATCCACCCGAAGGTACTTGTTACGCATTGTAATCTGTACTCAACGAAATAATACAAGCAGCAACTGGACGTAGGGTTATTACTCGATCTCGAGGGCCCGAACCAGTATAAAAATCCCGTGTCTTTCTGTTCATCACCGTGATCAATCTTCGCACGAAGCGGGGTGCCTGCCGGACAAATATCTGACGAGTAGAACCTCGACAACTTTATTTGTGTATCGCTCGATGCTAGCTTTCAGAAGATATCAGGCCACCACACTAGTAGAAAAACCGGCTTTAGTCCCGGTGTGGAACCGGCTTTAGTCCCGGTTCCGCAACCGGGACTACGGCGCCGGGACTAAATGCCCCGGCCTTTAGTTCCGGGACTAAAAGCCCCCTTTAGTCCCGGTTGGTAACACCAACCGGGACTAAAGGGGCTCCACGCGGCGTGCAGGGTGGAGCCCCTCTAGTCCCGGTTGGTGTTACCACCCGAGACTAAAGGGTTTTTTTCTGTTTTTTTTTCTGGTTTCTTTTATAAAGAGATACGTATTATACCTGTATAATAATATACATATATGTCCATATACGTATTAGTTATACGTCACTAATGCATTAAACTATTAATACTGATATTAATATCTACGCTAATAATATTAAGCTTGCATATATATTTAAATAAAACAAATTTTGAAAGGCGAATATTAATATTTACACCAAGAGTTCAAAGGAGCATATATATATATATGTATATTAACAAAATGCCTAATATTTGCTCTTTGTATCGGCCTCGTGTCCATCCCACCAGAACGTTCCTGTCTTGCTCACGACCTCATCGATTATAAATCCTCAGAGTGTCTCTTGAATCGCCGCGACTCTTTGGTCCGGTAAGATCTCATCTTTCATATGCTTCATCTGAGGATGTGGTTAATAGAAAATATAAATAATATTATTATGACTCACATGCATGCATGCATACATACATATAGATTTCAATGGAAATGGAACATACCGTCAGGTCCCAATTAGTGACGATCGTCTTATGCCCTACAAGAGTGTGCATGTACTCACAGACATAATATCCACATAAATTGGTGCCTTGATTCTGCATATAACACTTTATAGGAGAAATGGTCAAGTCATTACATGCATATTCATGATAATGAAACAAAAAAAGAGATGTGTGTCTATGTATAGTAGTATTTACCGGAAAGTCTCCTTTGATACCAAGTTGTTCCTTGAATGAACCTTTTTGCTCTGCACGAAACTTTTTTCAACACCTGCGCACACCATATGAAATAAATAGAATTCTTGGCTGAGCTAAAGAGGAATAATAGTGCGAGGACCAAAATTAGTTTTGAAGGAGGCCAATCATTGGTTGGTACGCGTCCCGTGGTCCCCTCAATGAGTCCATGATGGTCAACAAGCTTATGTCCGTTTGTATAACAAATAATATCCAATGGAACCTATTTACATGCAAGTTTTGTACCAAGAGTCACGTCAATTGAAATAAAAATTATGTTAGGAAGAAAACTAAAAGATGCACAAGACAGTAAAAGTACTAACCCAAAGTTGTAAGGAAATAGAATCATTGTCTTGTAATGTTGTACACGTAAGAATCTGTCAATGTTGTTCATTGTGTCTTCATAAAAATTTAGTAACATATGCTGGTTACAGTTTTTGGGTCGATGAAGCCCAAGTGGAAGTATGAGTTTTTCCTGCATTCTTCAATCTCCATTCTACAGGATACAATTCAAAAAAAAGAAATGTTTAATAATAGGTTGACAATATATAGGAGACATTAAATATAGAAATAAATGAAGCACTTACAGCACCGAGCAGCTGAGGAGAGACACGTCAAGGGCATCCCTATGGTATATCTGGTAAAATTCTGAGAATTCCAGATACATAACATTATCGCCATGAAAGTAGTCATCATCTCTAATCTTCAATCCCACTATTTTCTGGCCTTGGGCCGACGCCTGAAGGTACCATTCATGTAATCTGTACATTTTTGTTGACAGCGTGTCGTACGTATCGGGATCAACTAGAGGTAAGCCAAGCTGAAATGGCCACCTTGGTATAGCCTTTGGGGTCTTAATCTCATCCAGCATTTGCGAGGGCGTCATTCCTGCCTCTTTGCAAAACTCAAGCAGGTCGATCGGTCCAATTCCAGCATTCACTATGAGTGGATCAATTGTTTGCCTCTCCTGCTCACCGAGTTAAGCAACAACCTTTCCCTTCCTTTGTTGCTTGACGCTCTTGTGGCTCTCGGTAGTCTTTTGGCTCTGTTGACTCCGTCGCTCCTTCTCCTCACTTTGATTCTTCTCATACTATTTCTTAATAGAGCGGTCATAGTCTGACAACAATTTCTTCTGAGTTTCTTTAGCCATGCCAATAAAGAAAGCAGACTTAGCAAAATCAACTACTTCTTTTTCTCGGGCTCCTTCTTTTTGAAGAACTCTTTAACCTTATCCAAACTATGCTGCTTGCACTCCTCATCAGTTCTTTCCCATGGTAGCTTGGCAGGTTCCTTGGCTTGCTTTGCTGGCTTTTTTGTAGGTGGCTTTGTTGGTGCCTTGGCTTTCTGTTGCTTAGCTTTCTTTGCCGGCGGAGGTGCAGGCGGGGGAGATTGCTTAGCTGGAGGCGACGGAGATTTTTGAGTTGTAGGCGACGGAGACCTTTGTTCAGGGAGAATAGGCGAATATTGTTGCAGCGGGGACTGCGGAGCTGGAGGCGGCGGAGATGCCCTTGAGCTTTGGGGTGACGACGAAGGCCCCTCAGGAGTTAAGATGATGTAACACTTCTCCCATAAGATAACACCATGAACTGCCTCTTCTAGTGTCGTCTCCCCGTCACCTCCAAGAATGTCAAGCTGGAGTGATTCGTACCCGGCCAAGACCTGCTTCACCCCAACTCTAGCATAGCCAGCAGGTATTTGCCCTCCACGGTAGAGATCTCCTTCTTAACTCGGCAAAGCACTACCGTACGCCACCTTGAACGTTAAGTTCTTGAATGGACTGTGCAGCTCACAGGTCGTCCGCCTGGTTATATCGTCCACGGGGTAGCGTTGCACTTGAGCATCAATTGGGACGTCAGTGGACGCGCAACTGCTTCGATGATGCTAGGTAGGGCTAATTGCATCTACTGGAGCGCCGGCGGATCCATGGCTTTGTTGCTGAGTGCTACGTGCTATCTCCAGTTGCCGCTGAACCTCCCCTGTTCTTTGTTCGTTCTGCAGTATCCTTTCTTCGAGTCGTCGCATCTTCTCTAACTCCTCGTTTTTTCTTCTGCTGCGACTTCCGTAAAAACGAGGCCAGGAGCGTGTGCTTCTCGTGGCGGGTTTATTTGTGGCATCAACACAGGATTATCCCACCCTCCACCACGACGAGGTACCTGACGTTGTCTCCTCGGCATTGTTCTAACTAGAATCTATATATTACTCACAAAAAAAATTATATACTGAATACAAAAACAAAACTAAATAATTAAATTCTAAGCAACATCTTAAAAACTAAATAACTAAATTCTAAACAAAACTAAATAACTAATTCTAAACAAAACTACATAACTAAATTCTAAACAAAACTAAAAACTAAATAACTAAATTCTAAGCAACTAAAAACTAAATAACTCAAATTTCTCTACGTACAAAGAAATGAACAAAAAATACTAACTGGGGAAAGATTAGAGAATGAACAAGAAATACTAACCGTAAAAATCCTCGGCGCACTGAAATCTTAAAAAAAAAATCAGGAGCACACCTCCCTTCCTCTGATGGAGAATGAACAAAAAAACACAGAGGTGCGGCCGGCCGGCTATTTTATAGAGAATGGAGGCTTTTAGTCTCGTTTTAGTCCCGGTTCGTGGCCCGAACCGGGACTAAAGGTGTCCCCGACACCTTTAGTCCAGGTTTGGGCCATGAACCGGGGCTAAAACGATCTTTTAGTCCCGGTTGGAGCCTCCAACCGGGACTAAAAGCCCATTTATTTTTCAATTTGTTTTTTGTTTCAATTTGTTTCTTATTTTATTTACTAAAAAATATATTTCAATTAGTTTTTTTATTTACTATATGTGATAATAATATGATTGATGTTACGATTATTATTCTCAGACAAATATATATATATTAGTATTTTAGTTCATGTGTGTTGAGAACATTTGTGCTAATATAAACATTTTATTTCATTTACTAGCTAGATGTGCTAATATGAACATGTGTGTTGAGAACAATTTGAATACAACTCCATCACAAAAGCAAAAATTAATAATATAAGAGTGCATGCTCAATATCTTACATAATGGTTATAACAATACATTAAACATCACGATCTAGAATGGCAATAGTCTTCTTTTTCACGAATGTGCCTTGCTTATGATCACTACGTGCGTAAGGAGCATCCTCTTTAGTTAATAGAATGCTTGGGTCAACATTCACGGCGAATGGAGGAATCTTGTCAAACTTATCATAATCTTCCGACATGTCTGTTTTGCCCTCAATGCTGATGGGAACTAGGGGGCCCGATCTTCCGTCAGGAGGGGATAACTTTCGTTTTGGCATCAACACAGGGCATCCTATTCCCAACGCGCACCGCCTCCTCGTGAAAGAACACCGTCATATTATTGCCCATATCATTGCCAGCGTTGCCGCCGACCAGTGGCATCGTCGGATGATGATGAGACGAGGGCATGCTATTATCTTATGTGTGAGCGTCTTTGTCTGTACGAGCTGGCATTGGATGTATAATACTTGATTTCCCTTTGATTTTAATTGCACCTTTGTTTCCAAAACATTGTAGCTAAACTTAACGTTAATATTGACAGAAATCTTAACACGTTTTCATCTTGATACATGGTTGTATGATTTTCAATGTTGGCTAACCTGCTAATAACGACCTACGTGAATCGAGCGTGACAACAGACCTGAAGTTGCAAGTATTTTCAACCTTTCTGGAGGAACGAAACAGTAAGCAAACATGTACAGTGCATATCGCTCGATGCTAGCTTTCAGAAGATATCAAGCCACCAGTTGGTCTGGGGTCACGGAGCGAGGAGCACAGCTAGCGCGGAATTGCAGCGCGCGGAGGCATTTCTTTACTATATCTAGAGACAAGACAAATGGCGTATGTCCGGTACAATCCAGATCGCATCTTCACACTGATTGATGGCGTCGATGGTGGTAGATATATAAGGTCTAGCTGGGCCCATATTGTACTGTTGTGGCAGCGAAGGTGACGACCATGATGGCGGCAACGGGTCCGACAAGCTGTTACAGGCGCGTTCGTTTTCACTGGAACGGCCAGAAACAATTCCGGTCCAAAATTGCTTTTTAATTTTATATAAAATTTCATTAGCAGGAATGATTCCGGGACAGGATTTTCCTAACCGAACAGGGCTAGGAAAACGAACAGGCTCCATGCTCGGCAAGCATCTGGATTCGAACTAGTACCAGCTAATGCACGCTAGCAAAGTGGCAAGATAATCCGATTGAAGTTATCCGAGCCGGCGGCTATGTATAGGTTATATAAATGTGTGCATATGCTAAAAGGGGCATATTTATATTATACTATATATTTATATATCAGTGTGTGGACCCTACAACGTAGATTTACAACTACTTTAGATACCCATCTATCTTCAGACTTGACCATTTAAGTCACCTCTCCATGAGGGGATTGGCCCGATGTTAACTTTACTGTCGCCTGCGAGTTTTCGAACTCGCGGTCGATCCATTCGCGCGCGTCGCCCTCCTCCCCAGTCCAGCTTTCAGGTGTTTTTTTTAAGGCCCACCTCTGTTTCATTTTCTCTTTAAAAAAAACTGCTACATAGTCATAAGTCCACACATACAGATACGTCTCCACACAGGACTATATGATTGGTTTATGAGTTATTTTTTTAATGCCGACAAAGTGAACCACATTAATGACTGCTCTATTTTATGCCAAATTATTACGTAAAACTTTTACACAACAAATATGAGATACAAGGTACAAAATTAGCACATTTATATAAAATTTTACATAAAAAAATTTTATGATAAACTTTACATTGTAGACTTTTATGATAAATTTTTACATTATAAACTTTTATGCAAATTTTTACATTAAAAATATAACTTAGCAGCAGTACTATCAGTATTTTTAATCTAAAACTTTTATAATATTAAATTTACATTAGGAAAATATGGTGTTTTACATCTCTTAAAAATTTATTTTTCTTCGGCTTTGATCCCTCAGCCATAGAAGGCCAAATTGGTTAGTGTTCAGGATTGTTGGGGCGACTCCGTCCTATCGGGTTCAGAAGGATATTTGGGGTTTAGGGTAGCCATGTACCCCTGCCATAGAAGGCTAAATTGCTTCAACATCGATCCCCATGCAATAGAAAGTTGAACTGGTTAGGGTTCTGGGTTGTCAGGGGGCGACTCCGTCCTATCGGGTTCAGAAGGTTTGTGTTTGGGGCGGCCATGTATCCCCTGCCATAGAAGGCTAAATTGATTCGGTTTCAGTCCACTGCCATAGAAGGCTGAACTGGTCAGTGTTCAGGGTTACTGGGGTGCGACTCTGTTCTATCGGGTGCAGAAGGATGTTTTGGTTTGGGGCGGCTATGTATCCCTGCCATAGAAGCCTAAATTGATTCGGTTTCAGTTTCCCTGTCATACAAAAGTTTTATTTAGAGCGTAAAAGTTGTTTATGGAAGTTTGCTATAAAACTTATGAATGAAAACTTTTTGTTAACTATTTGTAGAAAAATTTTGTATTAAAACTTATCTGCAGTTCAAAAAACTTATGTATTATGTAGTTGTAGAAAACTTTTGTATTCAAACTTATATGAAATTTGAAAAACTTGTGTAAGTAAGTTTTGCACCAATTTTTTCTTTTATTTGTACTGTATTCTAGCTTTGAAAGTTACTTTTATTTTTGTCCCCGCCCTTTTCATCTCCCTCTTTTCCTCCATCCCGAATGTTTTGGCTTCGTGAAAAAAAACGCGTGCGGAAACGAGTAGCACGTGGAAAGAAAATGATTAGCGCGCAGAAAGATAAAAGAAAAAAAACGCCTGTGTGGAAAAGATATGGCTATTGGGTACGAGGCACATGGCTACTGATACGAGGTTTCCAATCGANGCACGTACGACTTCTGAGGGAAGGCGCGTCTGGAAGCTTCTTTAGGGCCTGATTGCGCGTCCAGATTTGTAATAGTTTTGGTAGTTTAAAATTAGATTGTTTTAATTAAGTTAGAGATATTATCGTAGCCGGCAAGTTTTAGCTAGGTTTCCAGGGTATAAATATGAACCCTATGCCATTGTAAAAAATGTTCACACAACCAATCAATCAAATACAACTTTCGGCCTAACGTGCCACCCAAAACCTTTTCGTCGAGTTCTTTAGCAAGCAGGGCTGCATCATCTTGACCTCCGGTTTGTCTGTAAGTCCGACACCCTTATCGAATTAATCTAAGCTTTAGATTGAGGCATGTCGCCCTTCTTCGTTTAGTTAATTCACCAATTTATCGAGTTGTTCTAGACTTTAGATTGAGGCGTATCGCCCATCTTCGTTTAGATCGCTCACCCTTTACCGTATCTTGTTGATTTTTACACATGTAATAAGATCTATTCTGTTTTATCACAATTCAAGTCTCATAATAGATCTGCTTTTATTGCTTATATAGCTGATTTAGATCTAATTCGCAAGTTACAAATAGATCTGATTTAAACGAGTTGTTTAATATAAATTGATCTATCGGAATAAATAGGCTAATCGGTGCCCTGCTAGCAACGCTGTCTCGAAATCGATCCGATTGCTAGTGACATGAGAATTAGTTTATTTATCGCCTTTGGAAAGATGCATATTAAAGAATGAGCTTAGATTAGATTTATCTCCGATTCAGCTTTCATGGTCGATGGTTTAAGTTAATGCTGTATCATCACGATTCGATTTTCATAGCCGATGGTCTGTTTTAATATATGTTCCTGTTCCCCAGGAAGCGTTTGATCGGATCACGGCCGAGGAGAGGAAATTCTTCCAAGATTACGTGGATGCTGGTCTGAGTCATGCTATGATTAACCAATCTGGAATATTGGTTAATACGGTGGTGGGATTGATTGCTCAATTGCTGGATGGAGCTATACTGAAGGATGTCCAGAAGGGACCTGCTTACTTTGACACAGGAGCTGCTTCGGCAATCAAGGATCTCAAGAAGAAGATGGTGCAAATCAATTCGTCCACATCACCAGAAACACACCCTGAGAGTTATGAAACTCCCAAGATCAGAAAAACAAAAGCTAAAGCGGTGGAAGGTGAAGAAGAAGAACAGGAAGAAGATTCAGGCGACAAGAATTCTGGCGCAACACAGTACATTGATCAGTTTGGTAGCCGTATTCCTGTCGTTGATGGCAAGATGGTGTACCCTGCTTTCTTCAACATCGAGAATCCACCAAAGAACAAGAGAGCTGACAATCGGGAGCCGTCAATTGGACCTAATGAAACACCCGTTATAATGAATCGAGCTCCGATTAGTCAAGGGAATTATACTTAGGAAGATTGGACAGATAAGATTGTTGTTGTCATGAAGAATCAGTTTGGTCTGAAGCCTAAGGAGCAGTCTTATCTGTATCGGAAGCCGTATCCTGACTGGTTTGATACATTGCCTATGCCAGCCCGATTCAGGATTCCAGATTTCTATAAATTTTCTGGACAAGGAGATGTTACCACCATTGAGCATATCAGCCGATACACAATCCAGTGTGGTGAAGTAGCATTGATCCATTGAAAGTTAAGCTGTTTCCCATGTCGCTTTCTGGATCGGCCTTTTTGTGGTTTTCATCATTACCACCGAATTCTATTAGTAATTGGGCCGATTTGGAAAAACAGTTTCATGCCTATTTCTTCATGGGAGTACAAGAGACCAGGCTTTCCGATCTGATAGCACTTCGACAGAGAAACGGTGAATCGGTTAGCGAATTTGTTCAGAGATTCAGAGATGTACGCAGCCGATGTTACTAGTTGAATTTATCGGAGGGACAGTTGGTTGATTTGGCATTCCAAGGTTTGTTGCCTAAGGTCAGAGACCGATATACAAGTCAAGATTTTGAAGGCTTGGGGCACATGATTCAAAAGCTCTCTCGGCATGAAGGACGTGGCAATGACTATCGGAGAGAGAAGTTTCAGAAGAAAATTGCCAATATTGAGTATGACTCCGATAGGGAGGAAGCTGAGATCAATTTGGCCGAATGAACCAAGAACAAGAATTCTGTCACCTGTCCATGGGTAAAGGTCGAGCCAGAAAGGTACAGTTTCGATATTACAAAAGCCGATAAAATATTCGATTTATTGCTAGCAGAAAAACAAATCAGGCTGTCCCCAAATCATACGATTCCTTCTGCCGAAGAGTTAAAGAAGAAGAAATATTGCAAGTGGCATAATTCAGTTTCTCATCATACCAACGATTGCAAAGTTTTCCGCAATGAGATTCAATCGGTAATCGAGAAAGGGATCATTAAAGTTGAAACTGGCAAGAAACCGATGAAGCTTGATGGACATCCGTTTCCTCAGAATATGGTTGAAATCGGAGTACCCGACAGAAAAATGAAAGCCAAAGTTCTCACTTCGGAGAATGCGAAGAAATCGGGAGCTGTTGACCCAGATTGCCAAGTAATGGCCGATGATGTGCAAAATCGGAGTCATTAGCACTATCGAGATGATCACCGACGCGGCAAGAAGCCTAGGGTTACATCAGGGCAGCTCATTGATAAATATATGCGCCTACAAGAAAGGGATCGGAGTCCTCCAGAAAAGAGATTTGACAATGAAGATCATTGGGGATGTCCATTCTTCAGGTTCTGTTGGAATGAAAAGTTAAGGCTTCCATCGATCTACGATTGTCCAGAATGCAGCGATCAGTAAGAAAGCTATAGAGATTCAAAAAGGAAGCGTCAATCTGTGCATGACCGATTGGATTTTGGACGCTGATGCACTTGACATGATGAGGTGGCTTATCAGTAAGAACGCGAAGATTGGCGTGAATACCATAATCGGCGAGAGTATGAAAATCGGTGCTATGACCGATGGGACAATGATCGCCGAAGGTCGGACGATCGCCTAAATTATAAAGGAGACCATCTTTCTGTATATGATCGTTTAGTGTACAGGAAAAAAGAAATTATTCAAGAGCCAGAGGACGCACAGAAGTCGGAGGAGGAGGTCAAATCGGAACTGCGCCTAGGAGTCAATCCGCAATGGTGTCCTGAAGGTTTGACCAAGACTCAAAAAAGGAGGGTTCAACATCTTCGATTCAAGGAATTGCTCAAAGAAAAACGTCAAGGAGATGATAATTCCAAGATTTGGAGGGCTAAGCCCAAACGAGATGATGATAGACTATCGGCATCGGTGAACATGGTTTTTGTACTGCCTGCTGAATACAATGTGAGTTCAACCGATGATGAGGCCGATGATCTAGAAGAAGCCATGGCACAGTTGATTCTGCAACCTCAACAAGCTGTGTTTGACAAGCCAGTTGATGAAAAGTATCAGCATTTGAGGCCTTTATACGTTAAAGGATATGTTGATGGCAAGCCGATGACTAAGATGCTTGTTGATGGGGGAGCTACTGTAAATTTGATGACATATACTACGTATCAGAAGCTTGGCAAAGGACCTGATGATTTGATCAAGACCGATATGATGCTTAAAGACTTTGGCGGGAATCCATCGCCGGCTCGAGGGGCATTAAATATTGAATTGACGATCGGGAACAAGACTTTGCCTATTACATTCTTCGTCATCGACAGTAAAGGGTCTTACAGTTTGCTCTTAGGTCGTGACTGGATTCATGCCAATTGCTGTGTGTCATCTACCATGCATCAATGTCTTATTCAATGGCATGGAGATCACATCGAGACTGTCCAAGCCGATGAATCGGTCAGCGTCGCCACCGCCGATTTAACGGTCTGGGAGTTTGAGGGAATTGAATGCTTATCGGGCAGGAATTGGGAAGGCAATTTTATCCAAGTGTCCGATGATGGTCTAAAGCTGATCCTAGCAGTCAGCTCTGAGAGTTTGTATTAATGGATGATTTTATTGAAGATGAGGGTAAACTTGGTCAAGGGTTTATGTCGGCCGATGAGCTAGAGGAAATAGATATAGGTTTAGGAGATAGACCTCGGCCGACATATGTAAGTGCAAAGTTGGATCCTGAGTTTAAACAAGAATTAATAAAGTTATTAAAAGAGTATCGTGATTGTTTTGCTTGAAAATACTACGGGATGCCATGTTTAAGCCGATCTATTGTTGAACATTGGCTCCCGATTAAACCAGGGTATCGGCCTTTTAAACAAGCGCCGAGACGATTTAAACCCGAGTTGGACCAAGAGATAAAAGCCGAAATAACTTGATTATATGAAGCTAAGTTTATTCAACCTTGCCGATATGCTGAATGGATATCTAATATCATTCCTGTTTTCAAGAAAAATGGGAAGTTGCGAGTTTGTGTCGATTTCAGGAATCTTAACAAGGCGACTCCGATGGATGGATATCCGATGCCGATTGCCGATATGTTGGTTGATGCAGCTTCAGGACATAAGGTGATTACTTTTATGGATGGTAATGCAGTATATAATCAAATTTTTATGGTAGAAGAAGATATTCCTAAAACTGCATTCCGATGTCCTGGTGCACTTGGATTATATGAGTGGGTCGTAATGACTTTTGGTTTAAAAAAATGCTGGCGCCACATATCAAAGGGCAATGAATTATATATTCCACAAGTTGATCGGCAGGATTGTTGAAATTTATATTGATGATGTAGTGGTGAGGTCCGATGGATATAAACAGCATCTGGCCGATTTGCGAGAAACTCTTGAATGTACAAGGAAGCATGGTTTGAAGATGAATCCTAACAAGTGTGCGTTTGGAGTATCGGCCGGACAATTTTTGGGTTTCATAGTTCATGAAGAAGGGATTGAAGTCAGACAGAAGAGCATGAAGGCTATAAGATATGCAAAGCCACCCACCGATAAGACGAGTCTCCAGTCGTTAATCGGTAAGATTAATTTTGTTAGAAGATTTATTTCAAATTTGTCTGGAAGAATTCATCCTTTTTCCCTGCTGCTGAAGTTAAAAGCCGTTGAGGAATTCATCTGGGGAGAAGATCAACAAAAGGCATTTGATGAAATAAAGTGATATATGATGACATCGCCAGTTCTGATTCCACCTCAGAGAGATAAGCCATTCCGATTATATTTATCGACCGATGAATCGTCAATCGGGTCTGTTCTTATACAAGAATTTGAGGGAAAAGAAAGAGTGGTTTATTATTTGAGTCGAAAGTTAATTGATGCAGAAACAAGATATTTACCAGTAGAGAAATTATGTTTATGCCTGTATTTTTCATGCACTAAGTTGAGACATTATTTATTATCTTCTGAGTGCACAATCATTTGTAAAACTGATGTGGTTAAATATATGTTGTCCATGCCGATATTGAAGGGCAAAATCGGAAAGCGGATATTAGCATTATCGGAGTTTGATTTAAAATACGAATCGGCTAAAGCGGTTAAAGGACAAGTAATGGCCGATTTCGTAACACAACACATCGGAGATGAAGTTAAATTGGTTGATCCGATACCTTGGACATTATTCTTTGATGGATCTTCGTGCAGCCAAGGATGTGGCATCGGAATCGTTATTGTTTCGCCTCGGGGGGCAAATTTTGAATTCAGTTATCCGATGGATCCAAGCTTTACGAACAATCAGGTTGAGTATGAGGCATTGCTTAAAGGATTGAAATTGTTATTGCAGATCGGAGTTGAAGCTGTTGAGATTTTTGGAGACTCCCAGTTGGTGATTTATCAGTTAATCGGTAAATATGAATGTAAGGATGATGTTTTGATTCAATGTTTTGATGAATGCCGATTATTGCTGAAGGAATTTGTGATGGTTAATATCGAACATATCCCCAAAGCTCAAAATCAGGAATCTAACAGCTTGGCACAAGCTGCTTCTGGCTATCGGCGTTTTCATGAGATCATGACGATTGAGCCAGAAATCGGAGATTGGAGGTATGAGATTGTAAATTATCTTAAAAATCCATCACAAAAGGTTTCTAGGAAGTTAAGATTCATGGCTGTTAAATATGTGTTACTTGATGATCAATTATATTATAAGACGATTGATGGTGTCTTGCTCCGATGTTTGAGTAAATCGGAATCCAAAGATATGATGGATGAAGTGCATGAGGGAGTTTGTGGTGCACATCAATCGTCTTATAAGATGAAGTGGATTATTCGAAAGACGGGTTGTTTTTGGCCAACGATTCTGGAAGATTGTTTTGAATATTTTAAAGGTTGCCAAGAATGTCAAAAATTTGGAAATGTGCAGAAAGCGCCTGCATCAGCCATGAATCCGATTATCAAGCCACGGCCTTTTCGAGGATGGGGAATTGATTTGATCGGACAAATTTATCCATCATCGAGTAAGGGTTATAAATTCATACTGGTGGCAACTGATTATTTCACTAAGTGGGTTGAAGCGATTCCTTTAAAGGTCGCCGATTCTAAGAATATGGTGGAATTCGTTAAGGAACATATTATATATCGGTTTGGTATTCCTCAAACTATCATGACCGATCAAGGAACTATGTTTATGTCTAACGAATTTCAAGATTTTGCTGCCAGTATGGGTATTAAATTGTTAAATTCTTCTCCTTATTATGCACAAGCCAATGGTCAAGCAGAAGCCACAAATAAGAGTATTATCAAAATCATTAAGCGAAAGATTGATGAGCATCCAAGGCAATGGCATCTCACGTTGACCGAATCATTATGGGCATATCGGATGGCATGTCATGAATCTACTAAAATGTCCCCATATCATTTGGTTTATGGACATGAAGCTGTTTTGCCTTGGGAGATCAAAATCGGATCAAGAAGAATATCGGGACAAGGAAGCTTGACTGCCGATGAATATAAAAGTTTGATGAATTTTGAGTTGGACGATTTGGCTGAAACTCGATTGAGAGCGTTGGAAAATATTGAAAATAATAAGGCGCGTATTGCTACGTATTATAATAAAAAGGTTAAGCCAAAAGAGTTCATCGAAGGAGAATTAGTCTGGAAGCTGATTTTGCCGATAGGGACTAAAAGTTCTAAATTTGGAAAATGGTCGCCAAACTGGGAAGGTCCCTATCGAGTGAATCAGTGCATTCCAGGAAATGCGTATATTTTGGAAACATTGGAAGGAGAGGAGTTTTCAAAAGCGCTTAATGGAAAATATTTGAAGAAGTATTATCCAAGTATTTGGATCGATTCTTAAAGCCGATATTCTAAGCAATATCGTCTAAGATAGGCGATACGATATGTATCACCTTAAGGGCAAAAATATTTACAAAGTAAATGTTCATCGACGATCGACATCGTCGGATCTAACAAAGTTTATCAATGATCTATGTCATCGGAGCAGTACAGCTAAAGAGTTTAATTATTACAAGAACTTGCGGATTGCCTCGATCGCGTTCAGTCGGATGTTATCAATTTTGCGGATTTCTTCCAAATCTTTCACATTGGAGCCGGGGATGTTTTTGATGCTTCTATGAATCTGGCGAATTTCCTCCAGGCGTTTGTTTAAATTTTCTTGCACCGATTTGATGGAAGCTGGAATTTGGTTGAGCTCGTCTTGGGTCTCCGACATCTCCTTGCGGACTTCTGCGAGCCGTTTAAGTAGTTCGGCTTCGATTCCATGAAGATGCTTCATCCGATTCTCTAGCCGTGCTGGCTTGGCTTCCAAAGTCTTGATTTGGGCTTGCATAGTTTTCAGTTCATCTTTGCCATCGTCACGCTTCTTGGTTAAGTCTTGTTGAGCCAACCGATCCGATATTCTTTGGCGAGCGGCAGAGACTTGAGGTTGGTGCCCTTCAATGAATGCCGCAGGGATGATTGCATTTTCTAGCTCCGATGGCAGCCGACCCTTCAATTCCTTGTAAATTTGGCAAATCGGCTCAACGTCTTCTACAAGGATGGCAATGCTCTTGTTCAAATGGTTCAACACTTCTTGAAGCTTTGCCTTGATCTCATCGGAGATGGTCGAAGACGATTGTGCGGAGCTGACTTCTTCTTCTCCGGTAGCGGCGTCCAAATCGAACGATGTGAAGCTCATTGCTGAAGGATCGTGTGCCTAAAATAGAATATTGATGAACAGGTGTTATTAAAATAGTAAATAATTGACACAGGACGGGTCGGTACCAGTTTGAATTGTCCCTCTCGGACGTAATCGGGGATTACTTGAGTTTGAGCAGTGCTTGTGCTGGGAGCGGCTATCTGAAGCGTTTGGGGTGGCTCGATCGGAGAAGATACTAGTGGGGTAGTTGTTGTTGGTTGTTAAGGGGTCGTCTCCGATTGAACATTTGCAGTTTGTTCTCTGATTTCTTGTTCAGGGAGTGCTTCTGATTGAATGTTTGCGGCCGGTTCTCCGATCTTTTAGGGATAGCCTCCGATTGGACGGTTGTGCTTGGCTCCTCAATGATGGGCTGCAGAGTAGTCTACGATCAAATCGGTCAGCTTGAACCTATGTATTTAACGATCATATGGGTCGGATTAGATTTACCTGTTGAGCCGATTCTGCTTGTATGACTTGGGCTGAAGCTGGTTGAAGATCGGGCAAAGTGATATTTGTTTGCTGAAAAAAGAAATTGTTATTACTGAATTATTTTGCAAAGAAATATGAGATAAATGAAATCGGATTGTTACCGATACTGCATGAAGAAGCATACTTGCACCCTCAGCAGCTTTCTGGGTGGTCTCTTCGGTGGCTCTGGAAGTTAATTGGCCAAGGATTTTTCCGGGAAGCTGCATGGGAAAGTTATTTAAGATGTGAATCAGAAAAAAGAATCAGAAGGATAAAAATTGTACTACTTGGCTTTTCTTCGGTTTCTTTGGTGCAGGAATCTCAGTAGGGGTAGTCTTCCTCTTGCCTTTGCCATCCATTATGTCCTTGAGAGAGGGTGCGGAGAAGTCGATTCTTGGAAGCGGAGTCTTGACAAAGTATTGAATCGGTTTTCCACTATTGCTCATCGGTTGTGCATTCTCTTTGACTGGCTGTTAAAGGAATGGAATTCAAATTATGAAGAGTTCGTTTAAATAAAAGATGGATAAAATGGGGAGATTTCGAAGACTTACAGGATTTTCCATGGCCTCAAAATCGGAATCAATGAGTGTGCAATAGGTAATGGCCGAAAGTCTGAACATGTGTAGGCGCAACTCTTTCCACCAATTTCTGAAGAGCCTAGATGAGAAGCTGGTGCATAGCCATTCAGGTATTTCAAAATTAGCTTGGGGGGCAAGAGATAAAATCCTGTCCATCTCTAAGGATGATGTGACTAATTCTCTGTACTTTATTTTGTCAGAAAAATAAAGGCCAATCGGAAGTTGACCAAAACCCAGTTGACGAGCAGCCACTGATGGATTGTAGAATTCATAAGACGTGGTCTTACGGCCGAATGCAATATTACTGCCCAGAATAGCCGGTGTAATGAATGATTTGAGGGTCGGCATGATTGATGACAGCTCATTCTGAATGTTGAACAAGGGTAGTTCATAGCTGCGATCGGTGTCGCCATAGGCGAAGTAGCTGAAGCGCTCCGATGCGATCTCATGGTAAAAACTTTCAAAGTATGTGGCCATATCCTTTGACTCAAGCCTTGATCCAAGGCAGACCGATGCTACTTCTCCAAATGACGTACATCGGCGATTGGTTGCATCTTCTTCTTCTGCATAATAGTTTGGAAATTGGTGTTCCTTGAAATTATACCCAAAAGCAGATCGGAACTGTGTGTGCAACCATAGTTGGATAAACCACCAGGGACCTCCGATATGTCCAACTGCTTGGCCGTCTAACAGTCTGGCCGATACCTGGTGGAGAAGATGATAGACAGCTCCAAGAAGAAGACGACCAAGAGGGACCGATTCACTGCGGGATAATGCTTCTGCAATTGCTTGCATGTTAGAGGTAGCGCCAAGAGTTGGCCCACAAAATACGAATCTTTCTAACCACATGTTAAGAAAAGCTGCATGTTCTCTATCTCCGATAGTGCCAGTTTTATGATGATCAGCAACGTATTTCTTCCAACTCTTGGAGCTTGTGCCTACTAGTTTGTAATTCAGTTCATTGGAGAGCCTTCTTGGGTTCATGGCATTGATGGTGTTGAGACCGGTCAGCATGTGCACATCCATGAGTGTTGGCGTCATCGGACCAAAAGAGGGAGGAAGCGGCCAGTAAATTTTCGTCCTTGACCATGTCAGCAAGAGAGAGTGTGAGACATTGGCCGATATCTTTCTCATCCCAAAAAGGGAACTTGGCAGCTTGCATTCTGAGAAACCAGTTTCGCCATCCTGGGACACTGCCAGGCCATGATCAGAAGGAACAGGCCCAATCGGCGATTTGCAGATCTGATCCTTTGAAAGGGAGTCTCTCCGATTCCATATTAATCAGGTCCGTCGGATCGGGGTCACCCATCGGACCAAGGTAGTACCCGGCTTCGACATGAGAAACGGGGATGACTAGGTTGTTCTTAAGATGCTACAATCGGAGAAATAAGATATTAAATGCGGAGATGGAGGCTTGTAAATAGTTCTGGAAAGGAAATGCAGAAATTAAAATGAAGATTATTGGGTGATTTTTACCTCGGGGACTTGATCAGTATCCACCTTATCAAGAGGAGCCGCCATTGATGAAAGAAATGGATCTACAATGAACAGTAACACGAAGAGGGAAAGACCTAAAAGATCGCAGGAGAATGCGGTAAATCATAGATGCGTGATATGAATCATATGCGGGAGAGTTCCTCACCTGAAATTCGCGGTGAAAAGTTGAAGCTTAGAGGATCGCAGAGTCGCCGGATGAAAGCTTGCGAAGTAACAATGGCGGACGAGCGGACGCAATAGCAGCTGCGAGTTGGCGAGACGATGATTCGGGTCTGCATTTATAGGCTTATGGGAGAAGGAACCGCCCGAAAGCCATGGCGCCGAATCCGCACGGGATTCGAGAGTTGCAACAGTGAAGGGTGCGGGTTTCCATATGCTATTCGCTGCCAGGGTCATCATTGCTCGGAGAATTTTGGAACAAAATAATATTTTATCCCAAAATTGGTGGGCATGTGTTGACACCAGATTTTGACTCGGCTAGAGTTGTGCGCGACAGAATCGACACAGAGGCCGAGTCCGATTCTGAATCAGTCTCCGATTCCGATCGGAGTACGTCCGATAGGAGTTTTGATCGGACACGGGAAGGAGAAGGCCGGAGCACGTACGACTTCTGAGGGGAGACGCGTCTGGAAGCTTCTTCAGGGCCTGATTGCGCGTCAAGATTTGTAATAGTTTTGGTAGTTTAAGATTAGATTGTTTTAATTAAGTTAGAGATATTGTCGTAGCCGGCAAGTTTTAGCTAGGTTTCCAGGGTATAAATATGAACCCTGCGCCATTGTAAAAAATGTTCACACAACTAATCAATCAAATACAACTTTCGGCCTAACGTGCCACCCAAAACCTTTTCGTCGAGTTCTTCAGCAAGCAGGGCTGCATCATCTTGACCTCCGGTTTGTCTGTAAGTCCGACACCCTTATCGAATTAATCTAAGCTTTAGATTGAGGCGTATCGTCCTTCTTCGTTTAGTTAATTCACCAATTTATCGAGTTGTTCTAGACTTTAGATTGAGGCGTATCGCCCTTCTTCGTTTAGATCGCTCACCCTTTACCGTATCTTGTTGATTTTATCTT
>CM014273.1:42360951-42374509 GCA_004135705.1 Alloteropsis semialata
GATGTTGATCTCTAGCGGAGAAGCGGCGGTTCAGGCGCCCAGCGGCGATCCGTGTCTCCGTGATCTAGGTGGCGGCGATGTTGATACGGCGGAGATAGGACGGCCCAGGCGACTCGCGACGGCAGCTTCGATGGAGAAATGGACGACGTCCAGTTCCTCGTTGGCCAGCGCCGTGGCCGGCGGTGACGCTTCCAGTGGCGCCGACGCGCACGACGTCCCTGGCAGTGGAAGGGCGGAGCGGCAGCTCCAGTCATCAGGATTCAACGAATGAGACGCCGGTATGTTCTTGCAATGAGGTGGAATTAATTCAGAGAGTCTGCTAAATTTGTTCTGAGAATAAGTGGTAGTTGTCAGCTTATGGTCATTGCTACGTTTGTTTGTGGTTGTTAACGAATGTAGCAGCATTAATGTGTGGACAGGGCCAACGATGAATGTAGGTCTGCCCAAGCTGGTATGTTTGTTTGCAATCGGCCGTAGTTGATGGTTTCATCTGATGACCCTTTTGATTAGCTCTTTTAAATTGGATAATCATAAGCTACTTCTGAAGACTAAGTTGACTGATTTGTGCACTTATGCTTGTGTAAAACTGAGTTCTTTTACAATGGTTGGGACGACATGGTCATTTTCTTTGCAACTACTTTCATCAAGAAATGGTACAGGGAACTATAAGTAAAGAACTTTGACTGACCCTTCCTACTGATGCTTCTTTTACTTTGCATCTGCTGCTGTGCTTATAGTTGCATTAACAGAATTGATGGTAACATGCTAATAGATCAAGACACGTTGCCCACAATTTCTGTTGGAGCTCACGAAAATGGCCTGCAATTTCTGTTCCAGGTGTGGACTAAGTGAATGCGTCTCTGGAGGTGAAGCCGTCCTTTCGAGTCATGTCTTTAGTCCGATACCACTGGAGGGACCGGTGAAACGAACGGGATTAAGTCGCCGGCTGGTCCCCAACGTCCGGTGAACGAAAAGACAAGATCTGCGGTTCTAGTAGTTGTAACTGTAGGTGTTGAGTTCGTATTGTTAGTGACAATGATATGGCAAGAGTCAATTGTAAGTCCGTACTAACGACTGAATGGAATTACCATCTGTCTTTTTGTGCTGTTACAGTGTGACATTGACATTACATCTTCAATGACCGAATGGCAAAAGATGTGTTTGCAGTTCTAATGACTGAATGGCATGAACTTGTAATGGCAAAATGGGTGTGAAACGCCAAGTTGACTCACAATTAGAGACGGAGGAACTCTAAGTGTTTTGAGGTAGTCAATTCAAGGTACAAAGTCCGGTTCATCCAAATGCAAAAAAGTTGATTCATTCTTTTTCAAATGAACTTTAGTGCAACAAAAGCTGGACAGCATTCACCGGATACCTTTGACGGGAGCATCGGTCCGACCGGCGCTGCGTCCCACGATGTGGGGCCCATCCTAAAATACTAACCGGTAATATGGAACAATGAGCACCGGTCCAATTGGTGAGAGGACATGTCCGGTGATAGCAACGGTCTGACGGGTGAGTGCAATAAAAAGAGAAACACGTGAAGCAACCAAAAAAGGCCGCGAGGCAGATGGGCCGGATGGCAGCGGGCACTGGGCCAAGCCCACGTAGAATAAGAGGGGCAATATTTGAATCGGTAAGCTCCCAGTTACCTGAAATACTGACCGGTGATTAAGGACTGTGAGCACCGGTGTTGAGTTCGTATTGTTAGTGACAATGATGTGGCCAGGGTCAGTTGTAAGTCTGTACTAACGACTGAATGGAATTAACATCTGTCTTTTTGTGCTGTTACTGTATCACATTGACATTACATCTTCAATGACCGAATGGCAAAATATGTGTTTGCAGTTCTAATGACTGAATGGCATGAACTTGTAATGGCAAAATGGGTGTGAAACGCCAAGTTGACTCACAATTAGAGATGGAGGAACTCTTAAGTGTTTTGAGGTAGTCAATTCAAGGTACAAAGTCCGGTTCATCCAAATGCAAAAAGATTCTTTTTCAAATGAACTTTAGTGCAACAAAAGCTGGACAGCATTCACCGGACACCTTTGACGGGAGCATCGGTCCGACCCGTGCTGCGTCCCACGATGTGGGGCTCATCCTAAAATACTAACCGTAATATGGAACAATGAGCACCGGTCCAATTGGTGAGAGGACATGTCCGGTGATAGCAACGGTCTGACGGGTGAGTGCAATAAAAAGAGAAACACGTGAAGCAACCAAAAAAGGCCGCGAGGCAGATGGGCCGGATGGTAGCTGGCGCTGGGCCAAGCCCATGTAGAGTAAGAGGGGCAATATTTGAATCGATAGGCTCGCAGTTACCTGAAATACTGACCGGTGATTAAGGACTGTGAGCACCGGTGTTGAGTTTATATTGTTAGTGACAATGATGTGGCCAGGGTCAGTTGTAAGTCTGTACTAACGATTGAATGGAATTAGCATCTGTCTTTTTGTGCTGTTACTGTATCACATTGACATTACATCTTCAATGACCGAATGGCAAAATATGTGTTTGCAGTTCTAATGACTGAATGGCATGAACTTGTAATGGCAAAATTGGTGTGAAATGCCAAGTTGACTCAATATTGGAGACGGAGGAACTCTTAAGTGTTTTGAGGTAGTCAATTCAAGGTACAAAGTCCGGTTCATCCAAATGCAAAAAAGTTGATTCATTCTTTTTCAAATGAACTTTAGCGCAAGAAAAGCTGGACAGCATTCACCGGACACCTTTGACGGGAGCATCGGTCCGACCGGTGCTGCGTCCCACGATTGGGGCTCATCCTAAAATACTAATCGGTAATATGGAACAATGATCACCGGTCCAATTGGTGGGAGGACATGTCCGGTGATAGCAACGGTCTGACGGGTGAGTGCAATAAAAAGAGAAGCACGTGAAGCAACCAAAAAAGGCCGCGAGGCAGATGGGCCGGATGGTAGCTGGCGCTGGGCCAAGCCCATGTAGAGTAAGAGGGGCAATATTTGAATCGATAGGCTCGCAGTTACCTGAAATACTGACCAGTGATTAAGGACTGTGAGCACCGGTGTTGAGTTCGTATTGTTAGTGACAATGATGTGGCCAGGGTCAGTTGTAAGTCTGTACTAACGACTGAATGGAATTATCATCTGTCTTTTTGTGTTGTTACTGTATGACATTGACATTACATCTTCAATGACCGAATGGCAAAATATGTGTTTGCAGTTCTAATGACTGAATGGCATGAACTTGTAATGGCAAATGGGTGTGAAACGCCAAGTTGACTCACAATTAGAGACGGAGGAACTCTTAAGTGTTTTGAGGTAGTCAATTCAAGGTACAAAGTCCGGTTCATCCAAATGCAAAAAAGTTGATTCATCCGTACTCAAAACTCTTTCACAAGTTGGAGCAAACATTAACCTTGCTCATACTAGGTCCGTCAAGATATTAAGCTTGCAGCAAGATCGAATTGAGATAAGCAAACACAGACATGACACGTCCTTTGGGATTCCAGATGGGTCAAACATCGCGAAGCGTCGGTTGGAATTCCAAGGCCCGGGGAGGAATGGGAGCGTGCGCGGGTGCCGGTTCAGTTACCGACGCGTCCTTTGGGATTCCTGAGGGCTGTTCCTGTGTCACTCGCCATTTATAGGGCTCTCCTCCACCCATGGAATACAACTCCGCCAGCCCTCATGTACGAAAGCCTCTCTCTCGCAGGCAAAGCCGTAGTGTGACCCGATGGATCGCTCTCGCTCTCGCTCCTGCTCCCGCTCCCACCTGGCGGACGTCCAAGGAGATTGCGGCAACAAGGATTGGACGCCGGCGCCGGAGATCACGCACACGACGGTCTGGGATGAGCCGCAAGCTTCAACTCCCAGTTCGTGGGATGATCTCGCGCGCGTCCGATCTCCGGAGAAGCACGCCTCGCCGACCGGTCCGACTCCTACTAGGCAGGAATGGGTTTTTTTCGAGGGGAGGTCCCTCAGCACGACGATAACATGTGACGCGGCGGTGGCGGTGAAATTTCTCGAAGAAATCCGAGGTACGCCACCAAGACGCGGCATGATCGTTGGATTGGACACCGAGTGGAAAAAGCTCGATGGCGGCGCCGTCACGACGGCCCTCTTGCAGTTGTGCGTCGAAACTCATGTCCTTGTCTTCCAGGTCCTCTATGCTGCCGCCGGAGACCTCCCCGAAGTCTTGAAGAGCTTCCTGACAGAGGAGGACCACATCTTCACTGGTGCACACATCGACAACGACATGAACCGGCTGCGGAAGGATTTCGGCATCACAATCACCAATCCGATTGACCTCCAATTGGTAGTCCCCAAAGCTGCCTCAAAATACAAGGGTCTCAGTGGAACCCCCCATCCCAAGTACGGAATAACGCGCAGGTCGCTCGAGGATCTCGGAAAAGCGGTACTGCACCTGCCTCGTCTTCAGAAGCCTGCGGGCGTCGACCACAATAACTGGCACGTGTGGTATTTGTCACCTTCACAAGTGAACTATGCCGCCGTAGACGCGTACCTGTCCTACGAGATCGTGAAGCGTCTGGAAATCGAGGATGGCTAAAAATTTATTTAAGTTTGTTGCTTATTAGGAGATCGAGTGTTAGTTTCTGTAACAGTAGATGTTTTGTTTGGAATGTCCAGATCTCAAGTGTTAGTTGTGTAATTGTAGGTGTTGAGTTTTGTGATAATGATTGTGGCATGAATCAGTTGTAAGACAGTCCTAATGACTGAATGGAATTACTATCATATGTCTTCTTGTGCTGTTACTTTGTGACATTGACATTACAACTTCAATGACTGAATGGCAATATATGTGTTTGCAGTTCTAATGACCGATTGGCATGAACTTGTAGTGGGCTCATCCTGAAATATTGACCAGTAAAATAGAACGGGGATCACTGGTCCAAATGGTGAGAGGAAACCATCAGGAAATCTGCCGAGTACATGAAAACATGTCCGGTGATAGCAACGGTCTGACTGTGAGTGCAATAAAAGAGGACCAACTGAAGCAACCGAAGCAGGCCGCGAGGCAGATGGGCCGGATGGGGGCGGGCGCTGGGCCCAGCCCATAAAGAGTTGGAGTGGCAATTTTGAATCGGTAGGCTCTTAGATTCCTGAAATTTGAACCGGTGATGAAGAACGATGCATACCAGTCGAAATGGTGTACGAAAAGAACCGTTCCATCAGGATTATCTGCCGAGTTCTTTAGTAAACGTCCCGTGGCTCCAGGGTTCCGACCGGTGAGTGCAGTAAAAGAGGCACACGTCCAAATTCAAGTCCTCTGGGTCGAACACCACCCTGCCCTGGCAGGCGCCGCAAGGGACAGGGAGGATGTCCCGCAGGCGGCTGGGGAGGCGCCTGTTTGCCACGGGCGGCTGGGGAGGCATAGGCGCAGCACCCCCATTGGCAGGCGGAGGCTGAGCAGCTCTGGACCAAGACGCGGCGGCCCATCTGAGTTAGAGTTGGAGTCCTCAAGGTCGTCGTCGATGCGGATGATGTCGATCTGGGTGAAGGAGCCGAGGCCGCAGTGGTTCTGTCAGAGTTGCCGGCCCAATTTCCTAGCGGCCCTACAGCCCATGAGGACTCCCATGGATCTTGGACCGTCAAGCCCCCGAGCGTCTTCATGTCTTCACGCCTGCCGAGTTGTTTCTCAACAGTTTCAGCATCAGCCGAGTTGTTTCCTCGTCATCTGCTTGTTTGTTGAAAACCTTCAGAAGTGAACATGATGTGCTCCTTGCCGACTTCTTTTGCAATCAGCCCCCGGGCTTTGGCTTGTAAACCAAAGATGATGCAAAAACTTCCCCATTTAACGCATGCATTCCAGCGCCGCTCGAGATCCTCTCCAAAGATTTCGGCTGGCAAGATGGGTCGGAAACCAGCATGTAACGCATCAGATGCAAGCTGACGCTACCAAAGTGCAGGAAGCGTAAAAGGAAGAATACGTATGCGACGTCGGCGGGAAACAAAGTGGATCAGGCGTCGTATGTTGATTGGTGTAGCGTGAGTAGAGGGCCCACGAGCCAGGTCGTGTGTGTGTGCGCTGCGATAGGTTATAAGTCACGTGTAATGGCAACAGAGAACTTATGTTATGTGAATTCTAAATAGAAATCAAGGAAGGGGATAATCCATCCTCGTTCCGCCGTATATCGATCTCGCTTGCGAATTCTCACGTCGACGGCTTGACACTGGCAGCCACGGGCATTACAAGTGGTATCAGAGACAGTTCATCCTCGGCGTGGGTGCGGCGGTGGCGGCCACATCGGCTGTGCGCGGCGCTAGATCGGGCGGAGTGCGTGATTCCTTCGACTCGGATCGTAATCCCCGGCGGTCACATCGGTCGTCGTGTCCGCGGTTGATCCAGGTTTGAGGGCGCTCCAATCCTTCTACAACATCAAATTGGTTCTTCGATTTGGGGAATTTTGGTGGTCGGATCTCTCTGGTCGGCGGTGTGTTGCGGAATCAGATTTGGCGAGTTCTTCCAGGGGATTTCTCTGCTTTTGGACAACGGTTTCTCGTCGGGCTGCGTGATTGTTCGTGTATTCCGTCGGCCTGTATCTGATAAACGGGTACGGTCGGGCTTGCTGATTCTATTCGCGCCTTGCTGTAGTCTCACGTCCGTAATTCCTACCCACGTCGGGTCAGTTTCCGGTTCGATCAATCACGGTGCCACCGAAACCATCAGTCCAAACCCAGATCCTGCTAGGGAAGATGGAGGAATCGGGACAACGTGAGGATGCTCATTGGAAGGAGGTGATCGAAAGTTTGGATCTCTTGTTCGCTCAGGTTTCTGATGTGGCGAAGACGCAACAGCAATTTCAGACTCAATTGGACATCAACAATGCGGTGATTGGGGAGATCAGCAAGGACCAGCGTCAGATGGCTAAGCAAATTCAAATCACCGGTCAAGCAGTGGCTCTTCTGATGATTGATCAGGACTCTACATCAGAGGAGTCCCTGGAGGTGCCCCATCCGTTCACATCTAGGAGAACACGATGTCACGTGCCTCCCACAACTGAACTACCTGCAGGTCAGAACAGAACTGCTCATACTGGTGACAGAACTAGAGCTCCTCCTGAATCTGACAACTATCACAGAAGCTACCAACCCAAATTACCCTTTCCTGTTTTTGAGGGTAAGGATCCTAGAATCTGGAAGGACAAGTGTTTGGACTATTTTGCCTTCTTCAGAATCCCTGAAAGTCTGTGGTTAGTACTGGCTTCCATGAGTTTTGAGGGTACTGCTGCTAAGTGGTTACAAGTGTACAAATCCATACATGGCCATGATACTTGGGTAGACTTGGTGAAAGCTATGGAGGAGAAATTTGGTGCTGATGATTACAGATCAGCTCTCACAGAATTGTTGGACTTGAAGCAAACAGGGACAGTGGAGGAATATGGAGTGCTTTTGAGAACTTGCAATATCAGATTTGCATGCACAATCCTAACTATGATGATGAAGTGTTCTTCGTGTCCCAATTCATCAAAGGTTTCAAGGAAGATATTCAAAGTCCTGTACAGATGCAGTTCCCAAGCAATCCCAACAGACCAACTTGTGGAGAGAAAGACAAGAGAGCGATTATAGAAAGGCACATGGGTTGTGCTACTTGTGTGCTAGAAAGTATGAACCAGGACATGCAAAGAAATGTGCAAAAAGAGCTAAACCTCAGGTACATGCTATGGTGCTGAATGATTTGGATGTGAATTCAGTCTGGATTGCAATCCCAACAGTCTGGATTCCAATCCCAACAGTCTAGATTGCACAGAATTGCCGCACAAATATGCATCTGGTTAAAAACCGCGAATACACAAGTGTTAGCGCTTGATGAGAAGATGGCTTTTTAGAAAATACACTTAGGGTTACCACTTCAGTTTATAAAAACAGAGGGTGAACTGCGTCACATTCCCATCTATTCCAGCCGCCACTCCCAAATCTCAAAATCCTCAATCTTCCATACTCGCGCGCGCCCTCCAAATCCATTCCAGCCCTGCTCGAGATCCTCTCCGAAGATTTCGGCTGGCAAGATGGGTCGGAAACCAGCAACCAACAAGCCCACGGGAAACGAGTCCTCAACAAGCAAGCCAGCGGCGAGCAAGAAGCCCTCGAAGATTCCAATCACGGACATGCCGATGTTCAAGAATGCACCCGCTCCTGCACTTGTCTGGAGGCCATCCAAAGCATCAGATGAGATGGTGCAAGACCCTGTGAATCAAGGGTACCTCTTGGAAAAGTCAATCTCGTGCTGGCGCACCGACATTGGTAAGCCATAGCCTTTTGAAGAAAACCACGAGATTGTTGTTTTTACTGCCTTCTATGAGCGAGGATTTGCCCTACCCGCTCATGACTTCCTCCGAGGCCTTCTTTCCTTCTATAAGTTAGAGTTGGTTCATCTCAACCCTAACTCCATTCTCCAGATTTCTCTTTTTATCCACCTCTGTGAAACTTTCCTTGGAATCGACCCCCACTTCAATCTATTCCACCTTCTTTTCCGCGTAAAGTCCAGTCAGGACAAAGTAGTCGGCGGGGCCAGAATCCAGCTCCGTCAGGGCATGAAGAATGTCTATTTTGATTTTAAGATGAACGACTCCATCAAGGACTGGATGGACAAGTGGTTCTACGTGGAGAACCAGCCCCCAAAGCTGTTGAAGCACTCTGGTCATCTGCCGTGTCCCCAAAATAATTGGAATGAAGCCCTAGACAGTGATAAAGTCGAAGGGATCTCCAGCCTGCTGCAGATAATTTCGGGCTTAAAGGAGAGAGGTCTGACGGCCATTGGGATTGCCAGCTTGTTTCTGCGTCGGCGCATACAACCCTGCCAGAAGCGGGAGCATGCTGGCTATGAGTACACCAGCCCCATTGATCCAACCAGGATCTCCTCCGTCAATCTTTCTTCTGACGAAGTCACCGTCCGTGTTCAAGCTTTGTTCACGGATGCGCAAAAGCTACCACGCCGAGTTCCTGAGTACTCGGCAAGTCGTCCGCCACCAGTTGTAAGTTCGAAATCAACCCGGATACCTTTTTTGACATCCACCTTCTTGCTTCATAACAACTGATAAGTTTCTTTTGCTCCCAATTTCAGGAATTGCGGACAAGATTTGCTTCCGCTCCTCCCGTAACGGAGGATAATCAGACCGACCTGCCTGAGCCACCCATGTCCACACCGTCCCAGCAATCCGCCGGTGGTTCTGGGAAAGGAAAAAAGAAGGCAGAGCCAGTCATTGATGACGTTGTACTGGAAGATGGATCTTCCTCATCTGTTGACGACGGGCCCACACAGCCTCTGCCCAAGATTCTCGGGCAAGGAGGATCAGGCCCGAAGAGGCCTTGCTCCGACGACGCAGAGAGTCCCCAGGTCCCAAAGAAGAAGCGAGCTGTGAGGAAGAAGGTTTCTCCCTCTATTGAGAAACCCGCTGACGCCGACCTTGCTGAAACGGAAGTTCTTGACGCAGAGGCAGGAGCAGATGCAGAGATTCCTATGGGGATCCCACTGCAACCGTGTCCACCCAAGGTATGTCAGTTTGTATTTGAAATCTTTCGTCTTGACCTATTCCGAGTTCTCTCCGTGAGTTGAGTTCTTTTATGCAGAAAACGTAGGAGAAAGAACCCGCTCGTCAAAAAGAGACGCATGAGGCCCAAGATATCCCATCCGGGGGTTTCAACTTTGACCTTGACGAGCCGGAATTCGACATGCAATTCGCCAGGTAAGTGATCTGCTCTGTTGATCAGCGTCGCGTGCTTGTTTACTATATTCAGTAAGTTGATTCTTGCAACATTCTGTCTTGTTCAGCCGGCCGCCTACTCCTCCTCCCACCCAATTGCCAGAAATCCCGGAGGTGAACCCATCTGTGGACACCCAAGCAAAGGAGGCGAGAGTGGAGCCAGAGCCGAGCCCCCGAGCATCACCGCAGCTCCGCCCACCAGAATCGAGTGCAGCCACTTCATCATACTCCAAGGTACCGGAGCAAGCCGCTCTGGGTTCTTCTGCTTCAAGGGCGTACCCCAAAGCAGCAGAAAGTACTCGGATTGCAAGTCTGCGCACCGAGGAGCTTAATGCAGCAGCTGGACTGGTGAAGGTAGCCACCATCGAGGAGATCATCTGGGAGAAGAAGGCACCCCGAGAGCCAATACCGGAGCCGTTCAGATATACACCGGAACACCAGGCATGGGCCTCAATGAAGATGATGATGCCTTCCTGTTCAACTCACAGGTTGATCAGGAAGATCTTGAAAAGGCCGCCGAGCTGCACAAACAACTCTCCAAGCTTACAGAGGTTAGTATAAGAAAAATCATTTATTGCCATAGTACTTATCTCCTTTGGGTCTTATGCTGATTAACTCTGCAGCCTTGTTTTTGGGACAGAGCATCCTGCACCGTTCGTATCAGAAGTCTGAGATACTCCGCAGAGCTAGCACATCCATTTCACGAGCGGATAAGGCAGTTGACGATTTGGCCAAAGGTCAAGCATCATGGGAGGAAGAACGTGCCAAGCTTCGCCTGGAGCTGGATGAAGCCTACAAGAAAATCAACTTGTACCAGGACCAGCGCGACGATGTTCTAGAGAAGAACAAATCTCTTGGGCAGAGGCTCTCAGGTATATCGCCGACTTCTTTTTTCCACAAAATTAGCACAGATCATATAAAATAATATGACTTGTTTGGTGCAGAGAACAATAAGCGGATTGAAGCTCTGAAGGCCGAAGTAATTGACATGAAGAACCTCTTTTACCAGCAACAAGAGCATGCGAACCTGGCAGAGCAGCGGGAGAAGGATTGCATGGCGGAGCTTGCTGAAGGGCAAAAGATGCGCCGACACGCTGATGCTCAGCTT
Organism: Alloteropsis semialata; assembly: GCA_004135705.1. Classification (NCBI taxonomy): domain Eukaryota; kingdom Viridiplantae; phylum Streptophyta; class Magnoliopsida; order Poales; family Poaceae; genus Alloteropsis; species Alloteropsis semialata. Next base: position 42,371,764 of record CM014273.1, read on the forward strand.
ATCCAAGATATGACCAAGATCCGCGACCAAGAGGGTGAGATCCAGGCTCTTCACGTGGAAATCAACCGTCGTGGTGCGGAACTTGAATCCTGGATGGAAGCTGCCCTCCCATTGGTCGAAGTTCTGCTCCTCCTCTCCTTGATCGGCTCCGAGCAACTCCTAGGCAAGTGCGAGCATATTGCCAGCGGATCGCCCGATCGTGTACTAGGCAAGTACTCGGGCTGGTCCGATCCTGGTTCCCTGCCCAGCCCTTGAGTATTACGCAAGGATGGATCAACCCGGCGTGTACCCGGGACATGTATGATACCTACATGGAAGAGGAGAAAGACACCGCGGAGAAAATAGTTTGCCACCTCAAGTTCTAGGTTTTCTTGTTTTGTAAGAAGACCAATGTAATGAACTTTGTCAGATGTAAGTATTAATGTTTCGTCAACAAAAGTACTTGTTTTATCTGTATTTGGTGCCCGATCCTTCTGTGTGGAACAGAAAGTAGATGGCTTTTTGAATGTAGCCTATCTGGGTTGTTTATAAACAACCCGGCATGATTCAAAACTTTTGTAGTATATGCGTTACTTGGCTAGCAAGCGTAGCATGATACACGTATCTGTGGGATATGGGTACCCCTGGGCCCACTACTGACTCGGCGCTTTGACTCCGGTCTACGGGTCTCCGCGACTCGGCCGGCCCCGACATGCTCGGGGACTCGGCGTTTCAACTCGGCCAGCCCCGACGCGCTCGGGGCTCGGCTAACCTTGACGTCGGGTAACTTCGGTGCCAGAAAATAATCTGCGAACCTACGCTGCCAAGTTGGTCCTTGGGCCAAGGATAACAGAACATACATTTGCGGCCAATATATGAAGAAAGATTCATCGGGAAACTATACTATTACAAGAAGAGCCGGTCAAGAGCCGGTTACAAGGGCAAAAAGCATTATCCGTCAAGATGACGGCTTGGGGCACTCGTCGTGGCGTGGATTGGCGCATACACAGCAAGCTTGGTCCACATGAGCTCATCGCAAGCCCTCTTGTAGCACCATGGCGACCGACGGCGGGTCACCCCACTTGAGGGCAAGGAGCGAATGCCTCTGGGCATCCCTTGGCTCTACAAAGCATTTCACCCTATGAGGCCCTTGGCCCGGGGCTATGCTGGGAGTCAACGGGGCAGCACGCAGATGCTCACTAACACCTCAAGATCTTCGCAAGCACTCTCCTAGCACCAAGCTCTCAAGACCTCATGATTCCTCCCCGAAGAATGAACCCAACAACAAGTCCCCACCATATTCGACATTGTGGTAGATACGCTCCTCTTTTGCTGAGCGCAAGGCTTCGTGCCTTGGCGTGTATTTATAGCTCCAAGCTGGATGTTCACACGTGACTCCGGCTGCACTTTTTGACGCGTGAGCTCTGCCCCGCGTAGCAGCTCCTTCTTTCAAGGCGCTCAGTCCGCCCTTATCATCTTCGGCATCACTTGACCACGGGAATGCTCTGTGCGTTCACGTGGGAACTGTTCTTGTCGCGGTGTGTCTAGACACTGGTAGCAGTATTATCGTTTGGGCGGCCTATCTGCCCCGAAGCTTGGAGATTCTTTTCTTTAGACCATTAGCCTGATTATTCTAATCGGCCCAATGCTCGGGGACTACTCCATATGGAGGGCTCCTTGCATCGCCCTCCTTATGCCCCATCAGGATGTGTCACTACAAATCAACCATCTGGGTACCCCCGGGTGGACTGCTGGTCAATAAATTCGATGATATCCGAATTCCAAGCTTGATGACAATGGAATATAGACACTTTATTATCATTTGGCTGAAAAGCTGACATCACTACACTGAAAGGACTGACATTTATTGACTCTTAAAAATCCTAAAAAATTCTTAAGGGTAAAAACGCCAATGGTCCAAACGGTACGTGGAAACAAACCTTTAGCTCAAGAAATTCGTCCGATGATGATGCTGTACTGTGTAACGATACGTGGGAACAAAGGACTTTAGCTCAAGAATTCGTCCGGTGATGATGCTGTACTGTGTAGCCAACGGTTATGTGTCGAGTGAAAAACGTCCGGTGTATGCACCAGTCTGAACTGTGAGTGCAGTGAAAGAGGGAGTCGTCAAATTCAAGTTCTTTGAGTTCGTACTCTAATTCTTTCACAAACTTGCGCCACACTAAACCTCTAGGCTAACTCTAGTCTTGGGGATATTAATTTTTTTTGCGAGTCACATGGTACAACGCAGACAGTCACAGCACACGCACACGCACACTCACCCCTATGAACGCACACATGCAAACCCTACCCCTATGAACATCTCCGAAGGGGGAAGTCTTGGGGATATTAAAGCTTGCAGCAGGATTGAATTGAGATAAGCAAACATAAACATGACATGTGCAATAGATCAATCGCATCACATTGCCAAATGGATCACCAAACATCACAAGTTATTGAGACCTTTACAACATGATGGCCCGCGGTGCCAACGGTACAAACGGTACGTGGAAACAAAGGGCTTTAGCTCAAGAAATTTCATCCGGTGATGTTGCAATTTGTAGCCAACGGTTATATTGGTGAGTGTAGTAAACTTGAAAAGCGTCGGTTGGGATTAAGGCCCGGGGCCGGGGGTGGCCGTGTTGACGGTATGTTTCCTGCAGCGTCGGTTGGGATCCCCATGAACGGGGAGGGTGTGGGAACGTGCGCGGTGCCGGTTCAGTTCCCGACGCGTCCTTTGGGATTCCCGAAGGCCGTTTCCCGCGTT
>CM014273.1:42376730-42386772 GCA_004135705.1 Alloteropsis semialata
CGCTCGTACTGATCCGCCCCACGTGGTGAGCGATCGTGTTTGTTATATGCTTTCTGTTATTTATGTGCTTTATGTACATACAACAAAATCAGAGGGTGTGAAGGTGGGAAAAGATGTGCTCTTCACATAGTAGAATGTAATGTGCCAGACTCTTAGTTACAAACTAAAAGCATCACTTCACTATCAATGTATGAAACTGCTAAAACTTGTGAACAATATATAGTCCACAACCTTAACCAGACTTTAATATAGCACACGCAGAGTGAAACTTGCAACGTAAATAGAAAGGTAGAATCGACAAGGTTTAACGGAACACATTACAACCTGCATCAGCCCGCAACGCAAGCAGTGACCAACTAACCAGTTCACACAATCTGTGACACCTGGATAAACATAACATCCCTAACAAAGAGAAACTAAAAACCAAAAGCTCCCGCGCGCCAGCGTAGATAGAAGACTACGATAGTTCATCAAGCGTCCTCATTCATATATGGAGTAAGTGGATCAGGATACCTTCCACCGTGCGAACCGTTGACTAAGTACAGATGACAAATCTTAGTCATCTGCTCAGCATGCGCACTCACCATTTGCATCACGTCTTTTGGTCCATCAATCCTAAGTAACCCAGTTGACAGCTCACTCCCAGGAACAGGACTGAGGTAGTACAACCGTGCGTCTTGTGTGTATCCATGATTGTTCAAAGCCCGCACCAATTCGGCGTACTCAATACTAGTTGCTGGCACGCCAATTGTAAACTGACTGAGTTCATCTCGACTGTCGCCGTACATCTGTAGATCAGAATAGAGTTCCTTCACCTTGTGAACCTTAAATCTCATGACCACATCCTGTATGTATTATGGATTAGACAAATAAGGATCATTTGAGCACAATACGATCTTTCATATAGAAAACGAAAATATTTCATTTACCGGGGTACACTCGGTGTCAATTAATACGTAGAAGTTGGCCCATGACATACAGATCTCTTGTACCTGAAATTGCAAACATTCGATGCGTTCACATGGTTGTCTTTAATCTTGCAAACGATGCGTTCACATGGTTGTCTTTAATCTTGCAAAATATAACGAGTGCAATTTAATAGAGTACAGTAGTTACCTCAAATATCTTCTTGCGCTTGCTGCGAAGCTCCTCTTGTTCGATCCAGGGCTCCATCAGGGACTTCAGCTTTGAGTGCTCATACATCCACTTTTTGAACTGTGCGTCAAGCTGCTCAAGAATGGAGCCCATTGTTTCTTGGCCGTACGTTATGTGCGCATCATTTTTTCAGTGATATCTGAATAGGCGCAACTAGAGAGAGAGCGTTCCTTCGCTATCATGTCCCGGATATGGGAACGCACACTACTTAATTCTTTGATCACAGTGGCTGCGAGAGTTTGCTGCAACCTTTTGCTCAAGGCAACAAACACCTTGTCGGTCTCTTTGTCCAACCGCTCACGCTCATGCATAATGTACCGGTCCAACGTTCTGGTGATCTTGAATCCTGCTAATTCCGGTTTTCCCACGTGCAAGCTTTATGTCTATAGATAAGTCCTCCCGCTTCTGCTTGAAAGTGCTCATCATCTCCTCGACCTCGTTCAGGGACTTCCGAACTTGATCCATGATAACTAGTGACACATGCAATAGGGATATACTACCATAAGTGCACCAAACAATAGCAAAACACAGTACCGCAGGCATTGCCAGACAATTTGCTTGCATTGTTTAAATACTAGTAAATGCTTGTTCGAATATGAACGGCACGCGCGCGGATCTAGGGCGAGATAGCACGAAACGACGAACAGCACGGAGCGGCGATGGCGTGGCGAGGACGGACTGCGACGCGGCTGGGCGAACAGCAAAGATGGGAACGACGGGGCTCACCACGGGCTTCGGCGAAGAACCACGAGCGGGGGAGCGACGTCGGGCGAGCGGACGGCGATCGGCGGCGCGAGGTGACGGTGAATGCAGCGCGACGACGGGCCGGAGGCGAACGCGGCGAGCGAAGTGCTCCTGCATACCAAGGCGATTAGGTCCCGAGGATCGGCGGCGGCGGCCAAAATAGAGAGAGAGAGATGTCTGCGGTGGCTTACCGAGGCAAGGCGAAGGCGTCAGGAAGGAAGGAATGGCGGCGGTGGTGGGGAGGATTTAATAGGCGCAGTGTATCGACCTAGGGCGACCTAATGCTACCAACGACTCTGCGGCGGCGCAGGCTGGGATTTCGCCCATAATCCGGGCGCGATTGGCGGCTTACGGCGATGGAGGCCGTTGCGGGGATGCGGGAACGCTGCGCGGCGGGGCGTGGCACTGCGCGTGGGTCCGGGGTACCCGAACGAGCGGCCTGGCGCGGGGTCGAGCGACAAGGCTAAGGGTGGATCTGCCCTCTCGATTTTGTCGGGAGTAAGAAGATGGCGGTGGGGCCCACTGGAAGGTGGTGAGAGGAGCATCCAGATCGCTCCCGAGTCCATAGTAATTTAACCGGTGTGCAAGAAACGTGTTCAGCGGTCGGACGGGTGAATTGGAATGTTGATGCCCGGTGATGTCATCGGCCTATCCGGTGAGTGCTACTAATATGGAATTTTGAACTCCATTGAGTTCTGTCATAAAAAAAACTGCTTCGAGTTTCAACTCAAATTCTTTCAACTGCTTTGATCTCTATGAGACACCTAGTGCTAGAATACGCGTGTGTGTACCACACTAACCTCTAGGATCAGGTCATGTTACTGATCGTGTCCCATCTAAGGCTATTCCCCAGCCAAGACACTACCATGTCACATTGACACTACTATAGAAAGAACTCACCCAATGCATATACTTTTTCCAAGATAAATCATCATCCTACCTATCTCCCCTCTTCTCCCTCCTATCTTGGTTGTTGTGTAGACCATTTCCTTCTCCTCTTGCATGAGAAACCATTTCCTTCTCCTCTTTGCCAATTCAATAAAATGCGTACATGGCATCCTTATTAATTCTTTCTATAGTCGTGTTTCGTACGTAGATGGTTCATGGAAAGTCGGCGATGAAGCGCGTTGCGCGTATGCGGGGACGCCGCGTGGTGTGGCGCTGCGCGTGGGCGGATATGCTGGCGGTGGGCCCCGCTGGAAGGTGGTGAGAGGAGTTAAACAGATCGCTCCCCGAGTCCATAATATTATTCCGGTGCACAAGAACCGTGTTCAGCGGTGCCTCCGGTGGGTTGGAATGTTGATGCGTAGCATATCGAGGTTATCGTCCATAATATCAGTGGCGGTTCTCTCCTCGAAAAATGCAACCGCCTAGATAAACACGGGGCCGCCCGGGCTCTCCCAACTGCGACGCAGCGACGCCCCCTCTTCATCCACAATCAATTTGCAGCACTCGACAAACCGGCGCTCTCTCAGATCGGCAATGGCGGGTAGCAAGAGGGCGAGGGAGGCAAGCACCGGACCGGAGTCGCCCGCACCGCCACCGCCGCGTCTCCGCGCCGCACTCATCCACCAAGGGTATCACCCCAGCCACCTGAAGCCATTGCGGCTGCCTCGCTTCGCCACTGACTTTCCGTTGTTTCCGCAGGGCAATATCTATGGCCGGGCCGCCTGTGCGCGGCCCCGCTGATGTCGCCGAGCACTCCGCGGCCGCCACCGCAAAAGGCCAGGCGAGGGAGGCAACACCGGAGCCGCCCGCACCGCCACCGCCGCGTCTCCGCGCCGCACTCATCCGCCAAGGGTATCACCCCAACCACCTGACGCCATTGCGGCCGCCTCGCTTCGCCACTGACTTCCCTTTTTTTCCACAGGGCAATATCTATGGCAGGGCCGCCTGTGCGCGGCCCCGCTGATGTCGACGAGCACTCCGCCGCCGCATGAGGCCAGGCGTCCAGTTCGTGTGAGGTTTTTTTGAAACGAAGTTCTTGCGGTTCGTGTGAGGTTGGGCGTCTGCAAAACTGCCTGGAAGCGCTCCAGGCAGCTCTTGCGGCGTCCGAGACGGAAACCGCCGCTGCCCGTCGCTACGCCGACGAATCCCTTGGTAGGCTGACAGGTACTTCTACAGCTCTACTTGATCCTTTACACCATCCAGGTTCGCTGCATTTTAATCAATTTTCTGTGTTTTGTTTCCCCGTTGTAGACATCGAGCAGCGCCTCGAGGCAGCCAACCTCCTGGCGGCGGAGCTCCGACGCCAAAACGCCGAACTGCAGAGCCGCCATGACGCGCTGACCAAATCTGCGGTCGCCGCGGTCCAGGCCGTCAACCCCAGGGGCGTCCTCCTTGAAGAGCGCCTCAACGCCCTCCCGGCGCGTGTACACAGCCAGGTCCGTTATGGTGTTACCCAGGGCGCTGGCGCGGCGCTGGCGGCGGCGCAGCTATGCGGCCGTGATCTGCGCGGCCTGGAGCCAGGCTTCCCCGAAGGCTTCGATCACTTGGAAGTGGAGCGCCTCGTCGCCGAGGAGTTCGCCGCCGCCGCTACGGCTGTCACGGATGCCATCGACATCACAGAGGTGGAGTACAACGCCCCGTAATTTCTGTAGCAGCGCTCCGTGACTACCGGCAAACATTATGCCCTGTAAAAACATTATGCCTTGTTTGTCTTGATGTTTAGGGAAGTTGGCAGTTTTCTCGTTCTCAGTCTGACGATCTGTTGTATAAAACTGCATATTTCCGTTGCGTGGTAATGGAAATGGGGTTTCCCCGGTTCAACAAAAAAAACATTATGCCCTGTATAATACTCTACATGAAAACCTCAGATGGGTAACAGGGCACATCGGCTCTGGCTGTTGTCGGCGGGATTAAACAATAACACAAGTGCCAGATAACAGATGAGCCAGATTGTAAGCAGCAGATAAGCTGACAGAATTAAATCTTCAGCAGCAGAATTACACAAGAACACATAACACTAACAGATTCAGATGCTGGTTCATGACAGCAAAAGCAGGAGCTAGGTTCATGACCACATTACATCACAGATTATATATATATTTGCAATCTTCCATCCCAGTCAAAAGCAGCAAAAGACCACATATGCTTCTTGTCTGTCAGCCTTGCTTCTTCAGTGCCTCTTCGAGAGCACTTATCCTCTCCTTCGATTCTTCCAGTTCATTCTCCAGGAGCTTGAATTTCTTGGCCATCTTGGCATCTTCAATGGCCTTCTCCTTCTTCTCCTTGTTAGCCCTTCGCTGAAGATCAAACACATTTCCAAAGAGGGCTACATAACTTTCGTGCAGCTCCCCCCATGCTTCCTCAAACTCCTCTCGTGGCACATACTCATTCTAAAACAGGAAACACCAATAAGATAGATTAAGCACTACAAGAAATTAACGACAAAGGAAAAGGTTGCAAGCAGTCATGGAAACATAGGAGTAGCATGTACAAAGCATTGCTTAATCTACACCAGATTATGGAAAAAAAATAAATACACTACCACTAGTCTAGCCACTGGACAGGGAAATAATATAGAATAGCATATCTATATTATAGCAATTCTGACAATACCTGCATGCTAGTCTAGCCACTCATAATACAAGATCAAGAACACCAATACACTACCACTAGTAATTCCAAATAACCTATCCTCCACAGAAACCGGCTTGCATGCTCTATCTAGGTAGATCCAGGAGAAGAGAACTTGCCTCATCGTCGTGGAGTAACACCACTGACACATCGTCGTCCTCCTCGCGCTTTGATGGAGGGCGACGGCGATGGTGACGGAGGCGCGGCGGGGAGGCGGCGCAGACGTGGCCCGCCTTGGGCAGGCCGCACCGGCCACGCGCCATGGGGGAGGCCACACGGACGGAGGCATCGCGCGAGGTGGAGGGCGACGGCGATGGGGACGGGGACGGAAGCGCGGCGGGGGAGGCAGCGCAGACGTGGCCAGCCTTGGGCTGGCCGCACCGGCTGCACTTGTACCTGACACGCGCCATGGCGGAGGCCACACGGACTGCGGCGGCGACGGATCAGGCGATGCGGCGGCGACGGAGGAGGCGGATTAGGGATTTCGGAGGCGGCGATGCTGAGAGAGGCGGATTAGGTATTTAGCAGCGAGGTGGAGGCGTATTTGAGGGGTCGCACGGCGCGTGGGCTCCGGCTCCACATGTCAGTGTTACATGCTCTTTGTTTTTTTAACTCCATTTTGCAAGTCCAAGCATGTTCTGACCCTAACACCTGCGTCACCCGCTAGCCGCATCCGATGGCTCCCTTGTTGCGACGCTGTGGACTCACCTCCACGTACAGCTGCACCCTAAGGAGGCACAAATCCTTTGCGCACAATACGCGCTCTTCTCGCCAACAGGCAGAATAGTCTCACAGACTACTCTCAAGCAATCGCGCTCTCTTTTGTCGCAATGCCGACAATTTTTTGTCTATCTCTTAAGGTTACCCGGGTAGCACACGCCTTAATCCGTGAAACCTCGGCTCTTTCTGTCACGCCTAACGTCTCTGCATGCGTAAACGAGTTCATCTCATACACGCTACGAGCAACGGCTAATGCAGGAACCAGGTGCTTAATCGTAATAGGCTAACTACTCGGGAGAATGACCGAAATAAGAGCATGACACAGCTTTTACGCTTATATTCATTATCCAATGAATTTTAGTACTTTCATTGTACTCTACAAAAATGCTACATAAATGTAGGCATCTTTTCTTTCAGGTCAAGTTTTGGCGACGACTCTCCAAGACGCTCGGCGGCTCCGCTAGCTCTCAAGCTCGGGGGCTAAGCACCCAATTACTACTCGACGTGGCTCCAGCAGCTTTACCTGGCGCATAAGTTCGGGGGCTGATTACAAAAGTAGTCGGCAAAGAGCACATCATGTTCACTACTGAAGGTTTCCCAACAAAGGCGCAATAGGGTGAGGAAACAACTCGACTGATGCTAAATTTGTTGGCAAACAACTCGGCGAATGTGAAGACATGAAGACGCTCTGGGGCTGGACGCTGCAAAAACAACTCAGATAAAGCTTCAAGAACTCGGATGAAGCTTGAAAGAACTCGGATTAGGTTCAAAGAAGACAAAGACCCTTGGATTGATTATTCAATCATTCCAAGGCTCGGGGGCTGATAAGCTACACCCATCAGTTGCTTTTTTCAAGATGGAAGAAGTCGATTCAAGATTGACCCTCAGCCTGAGTCTATGATTCAACTTGAGGCTCGGGGGCTACTCCATATGGAGTGCGATTTCCATCGCATCTCCATATATCAAGACGATCAAGGCTTGAGCACACCATAGCCTCATGGCAGCTCTGAGGAACTTTGAAGATTCAGCCAGTAAAGTACTTGGAGAGCACCAAAACTACTCGGCGTGGATCGAAACTACTCGGTGAGGATCGAAAAAGTACTCGAAGACTGCTACATTCGGCTATGAAGCGCTCGGGAGCTTGTCGGGGATAGAATCCCCAGTATCCGCAAGGAAGGAACAAGGCAGACTCCTATTAAAATTCCCCCGTAATCCTACTAGGTATCATACTGTGTAATTCTACTAGGACTCCTACCTTGTAGCCGACTAGGAACCCACCCCCTGGACTATGTAAAGGAGGGCCGGGGTACCTCGATGGGCATCGAAAAACACCTCAGCGCAGGGCACCCCATACAGGACGTAGGGTACGCTGTCTTGGCGGCCCGAACCTGTCTAAATCGTGTCTTTGTGTCCCGCGTTTACCTTCATGCTTCAGGTCTGGCGATCCCCCACCGAACAACTCAACTACTTGGGGACACCCTATAGTAGGCTTGACGGCATAAAAAACCGACAGAAACCTATTTGCTATTAAAACAGATAAGATAGAAAGAAAGCTAAAACCGACAAGGTTTCACGGAACACAATACAGCCTGCATCAGGCCGCACCACACCGCTAGTGAACAACATTAGTAACAAATTCACACCAACGGGGATAGCTGGATAACATAGCAACCTTTTTTAAAAACGGAAAAGAATTTTGGCTTGACCTTCTTTACAGAAGGATCAGACCCATTATTACAAGATTATCAAGACCTTGACATAGAGTGGTTCTTTAACTTAACCGAAAATGTGCTTAAACCAAAAGACCATCCATGCGTCGTGAAGAAGTGTAAAGCAGCCATCTCCAATGTAGGGCATGCAGAGACTCCCAGGCTATACAGAATCATCCTCATCCAAAAATGGATCCTCATCCAAATATGGATCCACATCCAAATTTGGATCCTCATCCGTGTTTGGATCATATGAATTTGGATCAGGACCGTCCGAACCGTTGACTAAGTAGAGATGACAAACCTTTGTCCCATGCTCAGCATGCGCACTCAGCATTTGCATCACGTCTCCTGCTTCATCAATGATATGTAATCCAGTTGATAGCTCACTCCCAGGAACAGGACTGAGGTAGTACAACTGTGCATCTTCTGTGTATCCAAACTCGAACAATGCTCCCAACAAATCGGCGTACTCAAATGGCTTTAAAAAATTAAACTGACCAATTGAATCTCGACTGTCGCCGTACTTCTGTAGATCAGAATAAAGTTCCTCGACCATGTGAACCTTAAATTTCATGACCACATGCTGCATGTATTATGGATTAGACAAATAAGGATCATTTGAGCACGAAAAAAAATGAAAAACAATTCATTAAAAAAAAAAAAAAGAGAAATTACCGGGGCACACTCGTTGTCCTGTAGTATGAAGAAATCGGTCCGTGACATACTGATCATGGCCTGAAAGTGCAAAATTCGAGGCGTTCACATGGTTGACTATAATCTTGCAAAATATAACAGAGTCCATTTAATAGAGTACCGTAGTTACCTCCTCTTGTTTGATCCACGACTCCATCGCGGACTTCAGCTTTGATTGCTCATTTAACAACCTATCGAACTGTTCCTTAAACTGCCCAAGAACAGCGTCCATTGTTTCTTTGTTGACCGCTATGTAGGCATCAAATTGTTCAACGACCTTTGAATAGGCCGCGTTAGAGACATCTCGTTCCTGCCGCATCTTCTCCCGGAAAATGCCAACCACTTCATCTAACGCGGAGTGCACCACGCTTGCCAGTGTACCACCAAACAACTTGCAGAAGGTTTCAATCTCCTCGTAGTTCGTTGTGTCAAGCTTCTCACGCTCAGCTATAGTGTACCGGTTAGCGGTCTGTTGCTCTTGTTTCTGGCTAATGTCGGTTCTGGTACGTGTAAGATCTCTCTCTATAGCTATGTCCACAAACTGCTGCTTGAAAGTGCTCATCATCTCCTCGACCTCGTTCAGCGACTTCCGAACTTGATCCATGATAACTAGTGACACATGCAATAATAGGGATATACTACCATAAGTGCACCAAACAATAGCAAAACACAGTACCGCAGCATTGCCAGACAATTTGCTTGCATTGTTTAAATACTAGTAAATGCTTGTTCGAATATGAACGGCACACACGCGGCTCTAGGGCGAGGTAGCGCGAAACGACGAACAGCACGGAGCGGCGATGGCGTGGCGAGGACGGACTGCGACGCGGCTGGGCGAACAGCAAAGATGGGAACGACGGGGCTCACCACGGGCTTCGGCGAAGAACCACGAGCGGGGGAGCGACGTCGGGCGAGCGGACGGCGATCGGCGGCGCGAGGTGACGGTGAATGCAGCGCGACGACGGGCCGGAGGCGAACGCGGCGAGCGAAGTGCTCCTGCATACCAAGGCGATTAGGTCCCGAGGATCGGCGGCGGCGGCCAAAATAGAGAGAGAGAGATGTCTGCGGTGGCTTACCGAGGCAAGGCGAAGGCGTCAGGAAGGAAGGAATGGCGGCGGTGGTGGGGAGGATTTAATAGGCACAGTGTATCGACCTAGGGCGACCTAATGCTACCAACGACTCTGCGGCGGCGCAGGCTGGGATTTCGCCCATAATCCAGGCGCGCGATTGGCGGCTTACGGCGATGGAGGCCGTTGCGGGGATGCGGGAACGCTGCGCGGCGGGGCGTGGCGCTGTGCGGTGGGTTGGGGTACCCGAACGAGCAGCCTGGCGCGGGGTCGAGCGATAGGGCTAAGGGTGGATCTGCCCTCTCAATTTTGTTGGGAGTAAGAAGATGGCGGTGGGGCCCGCTGGAAGGTGGCGTGAGACGAGCAGCCAGA
>CM014273.1:42388813-42416335 GCA_004135705.1 Alloteropsis semialata
ATATGGAACAATGATCACCGGTCCAATTGGTGGGAGGACATGTCCGGTGATAGCAATGGTCTGACGGGTGAGTGCAATAAAAAGAGAAGCATGTGAAGCAACCAAAAAAGGCCGCGAGGCAGATGGGCCGGATGGCAGCTGGCGCTGGGCCAAGCCCATGTAGAGTAAGAGGGGCAATATTTGAATCGATAGGCTCGCAGTTACCTGAAATACTGACTGGTGATTAAGGACTGTTAGCACCGGTGTTGAGTTTATATTGTAAGTGACAATGATGTGGCCAGGGTCAGTTGTAAGTCTGTACTAACGACTGAATGGAATTAGCATCTATCTTTTTGTGCTGTTACTGTATCACATTGACATTACATCTTCAATGACCGAATGGCAAAATATGTGTTTGCAGTTCTAATGACTGAATGGCATGAACTTGTAATGGAAAAATGGGTGTGAAATGCCAAGTTGACTCACAATTGGAGACGGAGGAACTCTTAAGTGTTTTGAGGTAGTCAATTCAAGGTACAAAGTCCGGTTCATCCAAATGCAAAAAAGTTGATTCATTCTTTTTCAAATGAACTTTAGTGCAACAAAAGCTGGACAGCATTCACCGGACACCTTTGACGGGAGCATCGGTCCGACCGGTGCTGCGTCCCACGATTGGGGCTCATCCTAAAATACTAATCGGTAATATGGAACAATGATCACCGGTCCAATTGGTGGGAGGACATGTCCGGTGATAGCAACGGTCTGACGGGTGAGTGCAATAAAAAGAGAAGCATGTGAAGCAACCAAAAAAGGCCGCGAGGCAGATGGGCCGGATGGTAGCTGGCGCTGGGCCAAGCCCATGTAGAGTAAGAGGGGCAATATTTGAATCGATAGGCTCGCAGTTACCTGAAATACTGACCGGTGATTAAGGACTGTGAGCACCGGTATTGAGTTCGTATTGTTAGTGACAATGATGTGGCCAGGGTCAGTTGTAAGTCTGTACTAACGACTGAATGAAATTATCATCTGTCTTTTTGTGCTGTTACTGTATGACATTGACATTACATCTTCAATGACCGAATGGCAAAATATGTGTTTGCAGTTCTAATGACTGAATGGCATGAACTTGTAATGGCAAAATGGGTGTGAAACGCCAAGTTGACTCACTATTAGAGACGGAGGAACTCTTAAGTGTTTTGAGGTAGTCAATTCAAGGTACAAAGTCCGGTTCATCCAAATGCAAAAAAGTTGATTCATCCGTACTCAAAACTCTTTCACAAGTTGGAGCAAACATTAACCTTGCTCATACTAGGTCCGTCAAGATATTGAGCTTGCAGCAAGATCGAATTGAGATAAGCAAACACAGACATGACACGTCCTTTGGGATTCCAGATGGGTCAAACATCGCGAAGCGTCGGTTGGAATTCCAAGGCCCGGGGAGGAATGGGAGCGTGCGCGGGTGCCGGTTCAGTTACCGACGCGTCCTTTGGGATTCCTGAGGGCCGTTCCTGTGTCACTCGCCATTTATAGGGCTCTCCTCCACCCATGGAATACAACTCCGCCAGCCCTCATGTACGAAAGCCTCTCTCTCGCAGGCAAAGCCGTAGTGTGACCCGATGGATCGCTCTCGCTCTCGCTCCTGCTCCCGCTCCCGCCTGGCGGACGTCCAAGGAGATTGCGGCAACAAGGATTGGACGCCGGCGCCGGAGATCACACACACGACGGTCTGGGATGAGCCGCAAGCTTCAACTCCCAGTTCGTGGGATGATCTCGCGCGCGTCCGATCTCCGGAGAAGCACGCCTCGCCGACCGGTCCGACTCCTACTAGGCAGGAATGGGTTTTTTCGAGGGGAGGTCCCTCAGCACGACGATAACATGTGACGCGGCGGTGGCGGTGAAATTTCTCGAAGAAATCCGAGGTACGCCACCAAGATGCGGCATGATCGTTGGATTGGACACCGAGTGGAAAAAGCTCGATGGTGGCACCGTCACGACGGCCCTCTTGCAGTTATGCGTCGAAACTCATGTCCTTGTCTTCCAGGTCCTCTATGATGCCGCCGGAGACCTCCCCGAAGTCTTGAAGAGCTTCCTGACAGAGGAGGACCACATCTTCACTGGTGCACACATCGACAACGACATGAACCGGCTGCGGAAGGATTTCAGCATCACAATCACCAATCCGATTGACCTCCAATTGGTAGTCCCCAAAGCTGCCTCAAAATACAAGGGTCTCAGTGGAACCCCCCATCCCAAGTATGGAATAACGCGCAGGTCGCTCGAGGATCTCGGAAAAGCGGTACTGCACCTGCCTCGTCTTCAGAAGCCTGCGGGCATCGACCACAATAACTGGCACGTGTGGTATTTGTCACCTTCACAAGTGAACTATGCCGCCGTAGACGCGTACCTGTCCTACGAGATCGTGAAGCGTCTGGAAATCGAGGATGGCTACAAATTTATTTAAGTTTGTTGCTTATTAGGAGATCGAGTGTTAGTTTTTGTAACAGTAGATGTTGTGTTTGGAATGTCCAGATCTCAAGTGTTAGTTGTGTAATTGTAGGTGTTGAGTTTTGTGATAATGATTGTGGCATGAATCAGTTGTAAGACAGTCCTAATGACTGAATGGAATTACTATCATATGTCTTCTTGTGCTGTTACTTTGTGACATTGACATTACAACTTCAATGACTGAATGGCAATATATGTGTTTGCAGTTCTAATGACCGATTGGCATGAACTTGTAGTGGGCTCATCCTGAAATATTGACCAGTAATATAGAACGGGGATCACTGGTCCAAATGGTGAGAGGAAACCATCAGGAAATCTGCCGAGTACATGAAAACATGTCCGGTGATAGCAACGGTCTGACTGTGAGTGCAATAAAAGAGGACCAACTGAAGCAACCGAAGCAGGCCGCGAGGCAGATGGGCCGGATGGGGGCGGGCGCTGGGCCCAGCCCATAAAGAGTTGGAGTGGCAATTTTGAATCGGTAGGCTCTTAGATTCCTGAAATTTGAACCGGTGATGAAGAACGATGCATACCAGTCGAAATGGTGTACGAAAAGAACCGTTCCATCAGGATTATCTGCCGAGTTCTTTAGTAAACGTCCCGTGGCTCCAGGGTTCCGACCGTTGAGTGCAGTAAAAGAGGCACACGTCCAAATTCAAGTCCTCTGGGTCGAACACCACCCTGCCCTGGCAGGCGCCGCAGGGGACAGGGAGGATGTCCCGCAGGCGGCTGGGGAGGCGCCCGTTTTCCACGGGCGGCTGGGGAGGCGCCCCCACAGGCGCAGCACCCCCATTGGCAGGCGGAGGCTGAGCAGCTCTGGACCAAGACGCGGCGGCCCATCTGAGTCAGAGTTGGAGTCCTCAAGGTCGTCGTCGATGCGGATGATGTCGATCTGGGTGAAGGAGCCGAGGCCGCAGTGGTTCTGTCAGAGTTGCCGGCCCAATTTCCTAGCGGCCCTACAGCCCATGAGGACTCCCATGGATCTTGGACCGTCAAGCCCCGAGCGTCTTCATGTCTTCACGCCTGCCGAGTTGTTTCTCAACAGTTTCAGCTTCAGCCGAGTTGTTTTCTCGTTATCCTGCTTGTTTGTTGAAAACCTTCAGAAGTGAACATAATGTGCTCCTTGCCGACTTCTTTTGCAATCAGCCCCCGGGCTTTGGCTTGTAAACCAAAGATGATGCAAAAACTTCCCCATTTAACGCATGCATTCCAGCGCCGCTCGAGATCCTCTCCAAAGATTTCGGCTGGCAAGATGGGTCGGAAACCAGCATGTAACGCATCAGATGCAAGCTGACGCTACCAAAGTGCAGGAAGCGTAAAAGGAAGAATACGTATGCGACGTCGGCGGGAAACAAAGTGGATCAGGCGTCGTATGTTGATTGGTGTAGCATGAGTGGAGGGCCCACGAGCCAGGTCGTGTGTGTGTGCGCGATGTGATAGGTTATAAGTCACGTGTAATGGCAACAGAGAACTTATGTTATGTGAATTCTAAATAGAAATCAAGGAAGGGGATAATCCATCCTCGTTCCGCCGTATATCGATCTCGCTTGCGAATTCTCACGTCGACGGCTTGACACTGGCAGCCACGGGCATTACAAGTGGTATCAGAGACGGTTCATCCTCAGCGTGGGTGCGGCGGTGGCGGGCACATCGGCTGTGCGCGGCGCTAGATCGGGCGGAGTGCGTGATTCCTTCGACTCGGATCGTGATCACATCGGTCGTCGTGTCCACGGTTGATCCAGGTTTGAGGGCGCTCCAATCCTTCTACAACATCAAATTGGTTCTTTGATTTGGGGAATTTTGGTGGTCGGATCTCTCTGGTCGGCGGTGTGTTGCGGAATCAGATTTGGCGAGTTCTTCCAGGGGATTTCTCTGCTTTTGGACAACGGTTTCTCGTCGGGCTGCGTGATTGTTCGTGTATTCCGTCGGCCATCTGAAAAACGGGTACGGTCGGGCTTGCTGATTCTATTCGCGCCTTGCTGTAGTCTCACGTCCGTAATTCCTACCCACGTCGGGTCAGTTTCCGGTTCGATCCATCACGATGCCACCGAAACCATCAGTCCAAACCCAGATCCTGCTGGGGAAGATGGAGGAATCGGGACAACGTGAGGATGCTCATTGGAAGGAGGTGATCGAAAGTTTGGATCTCTTGTTCGCTCAGGTTTCTGATGTGGCGAAGATGCAACAGCAATTTCAGACTCAATTGGACATCAACAATGCGGTGATTGGGGAGATCAGCAAGGACCAGCGTCAGATGGCTAAGCAAATTCAAATCACCGGTCAAGCAGTGGTTCTTCTGATGATTGATCAGGACTCTACATCAGAGGAGTCCCTGGAGGTGCCCCATCCATTCACATCTAGGAGAACACGATCTCACGTGCCTCCCACAACTGAACTACCTGCAGGTCAGAACAGAACTGCTCATACTGGTGACAGAACTAGAGCTCCTCCTGAATCTGACAACTATCACAGAAGCTACCAACCCAAATTACCCTTTCCTGTTTTTGAGGGTAAGGATCCTAGAATCTGGAAGGACAAGTGTTTGGACTATTTTGCCTTCTTCAGAATCCCTGAAAGTCTGTGGTTAGTACTGGCTTCCATGAGTTTTGAGGGTACTGCTGCTAAGTGGTTACAAGTGTACAAATCCATACATGGCCATGATACTTGGGTAGACTTGGTGAAAGCTATGGAGGAGAAATTTGGTGCTGATGATTACAGATCAGCTCTCACAGAATTGTTGGACTTGAAGCAAACAGGGACAGTGGAGGAATATGGAGATGCTTTTGAGAACTTGCAATATCAGATTTGCATGCACAATCCTAACTATGATGATGAGGTGTTCTTCGTGTCCCAATTCATCAAAGGTTTGAAGGAAGATATTCAAAGTCCTGTACAGATGCAGTTCCCAAGCAATCCCAACAGACCAACTTGTGGAGAGAAAGACAAGAGAGCGATTACAGAAAGGCACATGGGTTGTGCTACTTGTGTGCTAAAAAGTATGAACCAGGACATGCAAAGAAATGTGCAAAAAGAGCTAAACCTCAGGTACATGCTATGGTGCTGAATGATTTGGATGTGAATTCAGTCTGGATTGCAATCCCAACAGTCTGGATTCCAATCCCAACAGTCTAGATTGCACAGAATTGCCGCACAAATATGCATCTGGTTAAAAACCGCGAATACACAAGTGTTAGCGCTTGATGAGAAGACGGCTTTTTAGAGAATACGCTTAGGGTTACCGCTTCAGTTTATAAAAACAGAGGGTGAACCGCGTCACATTCCCATCTATTCCAGCCGCCGCTCCCAAATCTCAAAATCCTCAATCTTCCATACTCGCGCGCGCCCTCCAAATCCATTCCAGCCCCGCTCGAGATCCTCTCCGAAGATTTCGGCTGGCAAGATGGGTCGGAAACCAGCAACCAACAAGCCCACGGGAAACGAGTCCTCAACAAGCAAGCCAGCGGCGAGCAAGAAGCCCTCGAAGATTCCAATCACGGACATGCCGATGTTCAAGAATGCACCCGCTCCTGCACTTGTCTGGAGGCCATCCAAAGCATCAGATGAGATGGTGCAAGACCCTGTGAATCAAGGGTACCTCTTGGAAAAGTCAATCTCGTGCTGGCGCACTGACATTGGTAAGCCATAGCCTTTTGAAGAAAACCACGAGATTGTTGTTTTTATTGCCTTCTACGAGCGAGGATTTGCCCTACCCGCTCATGACTTCCTCCGAGGCCTTCTTTCCTTCTATAAGTTAGAGTTGGTTCATCTCAACCCTAACTCCATTCTTCAGATTTCTCTTTTTATCCACCTCTGTGAAACTTTCCTTGGAATCGACCCCCACTTCAATCTATTCCACCTTCTTTTCCGCGTAAAGTCCAGTCAGGACAAAGTAGTCGGCGGGGCCAGAATACAGCTCCGTCAGGGCATGAAGAATGTCTATTTTGATTTTAAGATGAACGACTCCATCAAGGACTGGATGGACAAGTGGTTCTACGTGGAGAACCAGCCCCCAAAGCTGTTGAAGCACTCTGGTCATCTGCCGTGTCCCCAAAATAATTGGAATGAAGCCCTAGACAGTGATAAAGTCGAAGGGATCTCCAGCCTGCTGCAGATAATTTCGGGCTTAAAGGAGAGAGGTCTGATGGCCATTGGGATTGCCAGCTCGTTTCTGCGTCGGCGCATACAACCCTGCCAGAAGCGGGAGCATGCTGGCTATGAGTACACCAGCCCCATTGATCCAACCAGGATCTCCTCCGTCAATCTTTCTTCTGACGAAGTCACCGTCCGTGTTCAAGCTTTGTTCACGGATGCGCAAAAGCTACCACGCCGAGTTCCTGAGTACTCGGCAAGTCGTCCGCCACCAGTTGTAAGTTCGAAATCAACCCGGATACCTTTTTTGACATCCACCTTCTTGCTTCATAACAACTGATAAGTTTCTTTTGCTCCCAATTTCAGGAATTGCGGACAAGATTTGCTTCCGCTCCTCCCGTAACGGAGGATAATCAGACCGACCTGCCTGAGCCACCCATGTCCACACCGCCCCAGCAATCCGCCGGTGGTTCGGGGAAAGGAAAAAAGAAGGCAGAGCCAGTCATTGGTGACGTTGTACTGGAAGATGGATCTTCCTCATCTGTTGACGACGGGCCCCCACAGCCTCTGCCCAAGATTCTCGGGCAAGGAGGATCAGGCCCGAAGAGGCCTTGCTCCGACGACGCAGAGAGTCCCCAGGTCCCAAAGAAGAAGCGAGCTGTGAGGAAGAAGGTTTCTCCCTCTATTTAGAAACCCGCTGACGCCATCCTTGCTGAAACGGAAGTTCTTGACGCAGAGGCAGGAGCTGATGCAGAGATTCCTATGGGGATCCCACTGCAACCATCTCCACCCAAGGTATGTCAGTTTGTATTTGAAATCTTTCGTCTTGACCTATTCCGAGTTCTCTCCGTGAGTTGAGTTCTTTTATGCAGAAAATGCAGGAGAAAGAACCCGCTCGTCAAAAAGAGACGCATGAGGCCCAAGATATCCCATCCGGGGGTTTCAACTTTGACTTGACGAGCCGGAATTCGACATGCAATTCACCAGGTAAGTGATCTGCTCTGTTGATCAGCGCCGCGTGCTTGTTTACTATATTCAGTAAGTTGATTCTTGCAACATTCTGTCTTGTTCAGCCGGCCGCCTACTCCTCCTCCCACCCAATTGCCAGAAATCCCGGAGGTGAACCCATCTGTGGACACCCAAGCAAAGGAGACGAGAGTGGAGCCAGAGCCGAGCCCCCGAGCATCACCGCAGCTCCGTCCACTAGAATCGAGTGCGGCCACTTCATCATCCTCCAAGGTACCGGAGCAAGCCGCTCCGGGTTCTTCTGCTTCAAGGGCGTACCCCAAAGCAGCAGAAAGTACTCGGATGGCAAGTCTGCGCACCGAGGAGCTTAATGCAGCAGCTGGACTGGTGAAGGTAGCCACCATCGAGGAGATCATCCGGGAGAAGAAGGCACCCCGAGAGCCAATACCGGAGCCGTTCCAGATATACACCGGAACACCAGGCATGGGCCTCAATGAAGATGATGATGCCTTCCTGTTCAACTCACAGGTTGATCAGGAAGATCTTGAAAAGGCCGCCAAGCTGCACAAACAACTCTCCAAGCTTACAGAGGTTAGTATAAGAAAAATCATTTATTGCCATAGTACTTATCTCCTTTGGGTCTTATGCTGATTAACTCTGCTGCCTTGTTTTTGGGACAGAGCATCCTGCACCGTTCGTATCAGAAGTCTGAGATACTCCGCAGAGCTAGCACATCCATTTCACGAGCGGATAAGGCAGTTGACGATTTGGCCAAAGGTCAAGCATCATGGGAGGAAGAACGTGCCAAGCTTCGCCTGGAGCTGGATGAAGCCTACAAGAAAATCAACTTGTACCAGGACCGGCACGACGATGTTCTAGAGAAGAACAAATCTCTTGGGCAGAGGCTCTCAGGTATATCGGCGACTTCTTTTTTCCACAAAATTAGCACAGATCATATAAAATAATATGAATTGTTTGGTGCAGAGAACAATAAGCGGATTGAAGCTCTGAAGGCCGAAGTAATTGACATGAAGAACCTCTTTTACCAGCAACAAGAGCATGCGAACCTGGCAGAGCAGCGGGAGAAGGATTGCATGGCGGAGCTTGCTGAAGGGCAAAAGATGCGCCGACACGCTGATGCTCAGCTTATCCAAGATATGACCAAGATCCGCGACCAAGAGGGTGAGATCCAGGCTCTTCACGTGGAAATCAACCGTCGTGGTGCGGAACTTGAATCCTGGATGGAAGCTGCCCTCCCACTGGTCGAAGTATACGCCAAGGTACCCGCAGGCAGTTCTGCTCCTCCTCTCCTTGATCGGCTCCGAGCAACTCCTAGGCAAGTGCGGGCATATTGCCAGCGGATCGCCCGATCGTGTACTAGGCAAGTACTCGGGCTGGTCCGATCCTGGTTCCCTGCCCAGCCCTTGAGTATTACGCAAGGATGGATCAACCCGGCGTGTACCCGGGACATGTATGATACCTACATGGAAGAGGAGAAAGACACGGCGGAGAAAATAGTTTGCCACCTCAAGTTCTAGGTTTTCTTGTTATGTAAGAAGACCAATGTAATGAACTTTGTCAGATGTAAATACTAATGTTTCGGCAACAAAAGTACTTGTTTTATCTGTATTTGGTGCCCGATCCTTCTGTGTGGAACAGAAAGTAGATGGCTTTTTGAATGTAGCCTATCTGGGTTGTTTTTAAACAACCCGGCATGATTCAAAACTTTTGAAGTATATGCGTTACTTGGCGAGCAAGCGTAGCATGATACACGTATCTGTGGGATATGGGTACCCCTGGGCCCACTACCGACTCGGCGCTTTGACTCCGGTCTACGGGTCTCCGCGACTCGGCCGGCCCCGACATGCTCGGGGACTCGGCGTTTCAACTCGGCCAGCCCCGACGCGCTCGGGGCTCGGCTAACCTTGACGTCGGGTAACTTCGGTGCCAGAAAATAATCTGCGAACCTACGCTGCCAAGTTGGTCCTTGGGCCAAGGATAACAGAACATACATTTGCGGCCAATATATGAAGAAAGATTCATCGGGAAACTATACTATTACAAGAAGAGCCGGTCAAGAGCCGGTTACAAGGGCAAAAAGCATTATCCGTCAAGATGACGGCTTGGGGCACTCGTCGTGGCGTGGATTGGCGCATACACAGCAAGCTTGGTCCACATGAGCTCATCGCAAGCCCTCTTGTAGCACCATGGCGACCGACGGCGGGTCACCCCACTTGAGGGCAAGGAGCGAATGCCTCCGGGCATCCCTTGGCTCTACAAAGCATTTCACCCTATGAGGCCCTTGGCCCGGGGCTATGCTGGGAGTCAACGGGGCAGCACGCAGATGCTCACTAACACCTCAAGATCTTCGCAAGCACTCTCCTAGCACCAAGCTCTCAAGACCTCATGATTCCTCCCCGAAGAATGAACCCAACAACAAGTCCCCACCATATTCGACACTGTGGTAGATACGCTCCTCTTTTGCTGAGTGCAAGGCTTCGTGCCTTGGCGTGTATTTATAGCTCCGAGCTGGATGTTCACACGTGACTCCGGCTGCACTTTTTGACGCGTGAGCTCTGCCCCGCGTAGCAGCTCCTTCTTTCAAGGCGCTCAGTCCGCCCTTATCGTCTTCGGCATCACTTGACCACGGGAATGCTCTGTGCGTTCACGTGGGAACTGTTCTTGTCGCGGTGTGTCTAGACACTGGTGGCAGTATTATCGTTTGGGCGGCCTATCTGCCCCGAAGCTTGGAGATTCTTTTCTTTAGACCATTAGCCCAATTATTCTAATCGGCCCAATGCTCGGGGACTACTCCATATGGAGGGCTCCTTGCGTCGCCCTCCTTATGCCCCATCAGGATGTGTCACTACAAATCAACCATCTGGGTACCCCCGGGTGGACTGCCGGTCAATAAATTCGATGATATCCGAATTCCAAGCTTGATGACAATGGAATATAGACACTTTATTATCATTTGGCTGAAAAGCCGACATCACTACACTAAAAGGACTGACATTTATTGACTCTTAAAAATCCTAAAAAATTCTTAAGGGTAAAAACGCCAATGGTCCAAACGGTACGTGGAAACAAACCTTTAGCTCAAGAAATTCGTCCGGTGATGATGCTGTACTGTGTAACGATACGTGGGAACAAAGGACTTTAGCTCAAGAATTCGTCCGGTGATGATGCTGTACTGTGTAGCCAACGGTTATGTGTCGAGTGAAAAACGTCCGGTGTATGCACCGGTCTGAACTGTGAGTGCAGTGAAAGAGGGAGTCGTCAAATTCAAGTTCTTTGAGTTCGTACACAAACTTGTGCCACACTAAACCTCTAGGCTAACTCTAGTCTTGGGGATATTAATTTTTTTTGCGAGTCACAGGGTACAACGCAGACAGTCACAGCACACGCACACGCACACGCACACTCACCCCTATGAACACACGCATGCAAACCCTACCCCTATGAACATCTCCGAAGGGGGAAGTCTTGGGGATATTAAAGCTTGTAGCAGGATTGAATTGAGATAAGCAAACATAAACATGACATGTGATTCCCGAAGGCAGTTTCCCGCGTCGCTCACCATTTATAGGGCTCCACTCCACCGATCGAATACAACTCCGCCAGCCCTCACACAAGAAAGCCTCTCTCGCAGGCAAAGCCGTAGTACGACCTGATGGCTGGCCCGCGTTCTTGCTCCCGTTCCCGCTCCCGCAACCGCAATCGCCTGTACCGGGCTCGGCGATCGCCGTCTCCTCCGGCGTCCTTCCACGAACGCTTCTATCCGCCGTCTCCTCCGGTGTCCTTCCATGAGTGCTTCTATCCGCCGTCTCCTCCAGCGTCCTCTCCGGCTACGGCTGCTGCTCTGGATCCGGCAGCACCTCCGTCAACCTCCAGGGCTGAACGGTCGCCGACGCCTCCGCCGCCGTCCTTCCACGCGGTCTTCTATCCGCAGTCCTTCCACGCGCAGTTCTATTCCCCGCCCCCTGCTCCGGCTGCGGCACCGGGTCCGTATGAGGCGCATCCACCTCCAGCACCACCGTGTCCGGCCGCGCCTGCGCGGTCCCCCTCGCCGCCGTACTCGCAGACGTCGTGCTCCATCTCCACCGACGAGGAAGACATCACCGACGAGGAAGGCGCCCTCACCCATTCGCGCGTCATCAAGCGGAGTGGTTATTACGGCTGCCCCATTTGTCCCAATCACGCGTGGAGGAAGTGGACAATGGAGGACGTGAAGAACCACATCATGGCCATCGCCACGGGCAGCAGCCAGGAGGCCAGGAGGCGGCGGCGCCACTGTGACGTGGCCAGGGCAATGCGCTGGACGTGAAGCAGGAGCGCGGTGAAAGCCGCTTGTACTGATCCGCCCCACGTGGTGAGCGATCGTGTTTGTTATATGCTTTCTGTTATTAATGTGCTTTGTGTACATACAACAAAATCAGAGGGTGTGAAGGTGGGAAAAGATGTGCTCTTCACATAGTAGAATGTAATGTGCCAGACTCTTAGTTACAAACTAAAAGCATCACTTCACTATCAATGTATGAAACTGTTAAAACTTTGAACAATAACCTTAACCAGACTTTAATATAGCACACGCAGAGTGAAACTTGCAACGTAAATAGAAAGGTAGAACCGACAAGGTTTAACGGAACACAGTACAGCCTGCATCAGGCCGCAACGCAAGCAGTGACCAACTAACCAGTTCACACAATCTGGGACACCTGCATAAACATAACATCCCTAACAAAGATAAACTAAAAACCAAAAGCTCCCGCGCGCCAGGGTAGATAGAAGACTACGACAGTTCATCAAGCGTCCTCATCCATATATGGAGTAAGTGGATCAGGATCCCTTCCACCGTGTGAACCGTTGACTAAGTACAGATGACAAATCTTAGTCATCTACTCAGCATGCACACTCACCATTTGCATCACGTCTTTTGGTCCATCAATCCTAAGTAACCCAGTTGACAGCTCACTCCCAAGAACAGGACTGCGGTAGTACAACCATGCGTCTTGTGTGTATCCATGATTGTTCAAAGCCCGCACCAATTCGGCGTACTCAATACTAGTTGCTGGCGCGCCAATTGTAAACTGATTGAGTTCATCTCGACTGTCACCGTACATCTGTAGATCAGAATAGAGTTCCTTCACCTTATGAACCTTAAATCTCATGACCACATCCTGGATGTATTATGGATTAGACAAATAAGGATCATTTGAGCACAATACGATCTTTCATATAAAAAATGAAAATATTTCATTTACCGGGGCACACTCGGTGTCAATTAATACATAGAAGTTGGCCCGTGACATACAGATCTCTTGTACCTGAAATTGCAAACATTCGATGCGTTCACATGGTTGTCTTTAATCTTGCAAAATATAATGAGTGCAATTTAATAGAGTACAGTAGTTACCTCAAATATCTTCTTGCGCTTGCTGCGAAGCTCCTCTTGTTCGATCCAGGGCTCCATCAGGGACATCAGCTTTGAGTGCTCATACATACACTTTTTGAACTGTGCGTCAAGCTGCTCAAGAATGGAGCCCATTGTTTCTTGGCCGTACGTTATGTGCGCATCATTTTTTCAGTGATATCTGAATAGGCGCAACTAGAGATAGAGCGTTCCTTCGCTATCTTGTCCGTGATATGGGAACGCACACTACTTAATTCTTTGATCACAATGGCTATGAGCGTTTGCTGCAACCTTTTGCTCAAGGCAACAAACACCTTGTCGGTCTCTTTGTCCAACTGCTCACGCTCATGCATAATGTACCGGTCAACGTTCTGGCGATCTTGAATCCTACTAATTTCGGTTTTCCCACGTGCAAGCTTTATGTCTATAGATAAGTCCTCCCGCTTCTGCTTGAAAGTGCTCATCATCTCCTCTACCTCGTTCAAGGACTTCCGAACTTGATCCATGATAACTAGTGACACATGCAATAGGGATATACTACCATAAGTGCACCAAACAATAGCAAAACATAGTAACGCAGGCATTGCCGGACAATTTGCTTGCATTGTTTAAATACTAGTAAATGCTTGTTCGAATATGAACGGCACGCGCGCGCCTCTAGGGCGAGGTAGCGCGAAACGATGAATAGCACGGAGCGACGATGGCGTGGCGAGGACGAGACTGTGACGTGGCTGGGCGAATAGCAAAGATGGGAACGACGGGGCTCACCATGGGCTTCGGCGAAGAACCACGAACGGGGGAGCGACGTCGGGCGAGCGGACGGCGATCGGCGGCGCGAGGTGACGGTGAATGCAGCGCGACGACGGGCCGGAGGCGAACGCGGCGAGCGAAGTGCTCCTGCATACCAAGGCGATTAGGTCCCGAGGATCGGCGGCGGCCAAAATAGAGAGAGAGAGATGTTTGCGGTGGCTTACCAAGGCGAAGGTGTCAGGAAGGAAGGAATGGTGGCAGCGGGGATTTAATAGGCGCAGTGTATCGACCTAGGGCGACCTAATGCTACCAACGACACTGCGGCGGTGCAGGCTGGGATTTCGCCCATAATCCGGGCGCGATTGGCGGCTTACGGGCCAGATCGCTCCCGAGTCCATACTAATTTAACCGGTGTGCAAGAAACGTGTTCAGCGGTCGGACGGGTGAATTGGAATGTTGATGCCCGGTGATGTCATCGGCCTATCCGGTGAGTGCTACTAATATGGAATTTTGAACTCCATTGAGTTCTGTCATAAAAAAATTGCTTTGAGTTCCAACTCAAATTCTTTCAACTGCTTTGATCTCTATGAGACACCTAGTGCTAGAATACACGTGTGTGTACCACACTAGCCTCTAGGATCAGGTCATGTTTTATTGATCGTGTCCCATCTAAGGCTATTCCCCACCAAAGACACTACCATGTCACATTGACACTAATATAGAAAGAACTCACCCAATGCATATACTTTTTCCAAGATAAATCATCATCCTACCGATCTCCCCTCTTCTCCCTCCTATCTTGGTTGATGTCTAGACCATTTCCTTCTCCTCTTGCATGAGAAACCATTTCCTTCTCCTCTTGCCACTTCAATAAAATGTGTACATGGCATCCTTATTAATTCTTTCTATAGTCGTGTTTCGTACGTAGATGGTTCATGGAAAGTCGGCGATGAAGCGCGTTGCGCGTATGCGGGGACGCCGCGCGGTGTGGCGCTGCGCGTGGGCGGATATGCTGGCGGTGGGCCCCGCTGGAAGGTGGTGAGAGGAGTTAAACAGATCGCTCCCTGAGTCCATAATATTATTCCGGTGCACAAGAACCATGTTCAGCGGTGCCTCCGGTAGGTTGGAATGTTGATGCGTAGCATATCGAGGTTATCGTCCATAATATCAGTGGCGGTTCTCTCCTCGAAAAATGCAACCGCCTAGATAAACACGGGGCCGCCCGGGCTCTCCCAACTGCGACGCAGCGACGCCCCCTCTTCATCCACAATCAATTTGCAGCACTCGACAAACCGACGCTCTCTCAGATCGGCAATGGTGGGTAGCAAGAGGGCGAGGGAGGCAAGCACCGGGCCGGAGTCGCCCGCACCGCCACCGCCACGTCTCCGTGACGCACTCATCCGCCGAGGGTATCACCCCAGCCACCTGAAGCCATTGCGGCCGGCTCGATTCGCCACTGACTTTCCGTTGTTTCCGCAGGGCAATATCTATGGCCGGGCCGCCTATGCGCGGCCCCGCTAATGTCGCCGAGCACTCCGTGGCCGCCACCGCAAAAGGCCAGGCGAGGGAGCCAACACCGAAGCCGCCCGCACCGCCACCGCCACGTCTCCGCGCCACACTCATCCGCCAAGGGTATCACCCCAATCACCTGATGCCATTGCGGCCGCCTTGCTTCGCCACTGACTTTCCGTTTTTTCCCCGCAGGGCAATATCTATGGCAGGGCCGCCTGTGCGCGGCCCCGCTGATGTTGCCGAGCACTCCGCCGCCGCACGAGGCCAGGCGTCTAGTTCGTGTGAGGTTGGGCGTCTGCAAAACTGCCTGGAAGCGCTCCAGGCAGCTCTTGCGGCGTCCGAGACGGAAACCGCCGCTGCCCGTCGCTACGCCGACGAATCCCTTGGTAGGCTGACAGGTACTTCTACAGCTCTACTTGATCCTTTACACCATCCAGGTTCGCTGCGTTTTAATAAATTTTCCGTGTTTTGTTTCCCCGATGTAGACATCGAGCAGCGCCTCGAGGCAGCCAACCTCATGGCGGCGGAGCTCCAACGCCAAAACGCCGAACTGCAGAGCCGCCATGACGCACTGACCATATCTGCGGTCGCCGCAGTCCAGGCCGTCAACCCCAGGGGCGTCCTCCTTGAAGAGCGCCTCAACGCCCTCCCGGCGCGTGTACACAGCCAGGTCCGTTATGGTGTTACCCAGGGCGCTGGCGGCAGTGCAGCTATGCGGCCGTGATCTGCGCGGCCAGGAGCGCTTTCCCGAAGGCTTCGATCACTCGGAAGTGAAGCGCCTTGTCGCCGAGGAGTTCGCCGCCCCCGCTATGCTGTCACGGATGCCATCGACATCACAGAGGTGGAGTACAACGCCCCGTAATTTCTGTAGCAGCGCTCCGTGACTACCGGCAAACATTATGCCCTGTAAAAACATTATGCCTTGTTTGTCTTGATGTTTAGGGAAGTTGGCTGAACGTTTTAGGAGATTGGTTGGTCCCTGACCGGCGTCTGGTCTGGGAGCTTTTGTTTCTTCATCTAGTGGTTTTCAGTACTTTTTCAATAGTTTTCTCGTTCTCAGTCTGATGATCTGTTGTATCAAACTGCATATGTCCGTTGCGTGGTAATGGGAATGGGGTTTCCCCGGTTCAAAAAAAAACATTATGCCCTGTACAATACTCTACATGAAAACCTCAGATTGGTAACAGGGCACATCGGCTCTGGCTGCCGTCGGCGGGGCTTCCCAAACGCCCGCGTGTCAGTGTCCATTACCGTTACAGAACTAAACAAGAGCAGCAGAATTAAATAATAACACAAGTGCCAGATAACAGATGAGCCAGATTGTAAGCAACAGATAAGCTGACAGAATTAAATCTTCAACAGCAGAATTACACAAGAACACACAACACTAACATATTCAGATGCTGGTTCATGACAGCAAAAGCAGGAGCTAAGTTCATGACCACATAACATCACAGATTATATATATATTTGCAATCTTCCATCCCAGTCAAAAGCAGCAAAAGACCACACATGCTTCTTGTCTGTCAGCCTTGCTTCTTCAGTGCCTCTTCGAGAGCACTTATCCTCTCCTTCGCTTCTTCCAGTTCATTCTCCAGGAGCTTGAATTTCTTGGCCATCTTGGCATCTTCAATGGCCTTCTCCTTCTTCTCCTTGTTAGCCCTTCGCTGAAGATCAAACACATTTCCAAAGAGGGCTACATAACTTTCGTGCAGCTCCCCCCATGCTTCTTCAAACTCCTCTTGTGGCACATACTCATTCTAAAACAGGAAACATCCAATAAGATAGATTAAGCACCACAAGAAATTAACGACAAAGGAAAAGGTTGCAAGCAGTCATGAAAACATAGGAGTAGCATGTACAAAGCATTGCTTAATCTACACTAGATTATGGAAAAAAATAAATACACTACCACTAGTCTAGCCACTAGACACGGAAATAATATAGAATAGCATATCTATATTATAGCAATTCTGACAATACCTGCATGCTAGTCTAGCCACTCATAATACAAGATCAAGAACACCAATACACCACCACTAGTAATTCCAAATAACCTATCCTCCACAGAAACCGGCTTGCACAACGGCAGAACCAGAAAATATTTTTAAGGGGGGCCGGACCGCTAAAGTCGGCACTATATACGATATGAAAGAATATTTGTCCAGTGTATCTATTAACTATTATTACTTCTTCATATTTGTCCATACATTAAACAAGCATAGCTTAAAAAATAATATTTGCACAATACACAAAAGAAAACAGTTTACACAAAAGTTAACCAACTAAAGGGAGGAATATAACATACCGATCAATTAAATAGTAATCAAGTGACTTTAAGGAAATGTAAGTCGAAGGGAAGGAGATAACTAGCACTCATCAAATTGTGAAGTTTTGGGTTCGTTGGTTCCACTAATTAAGGAATTAGAAGGTGGAAAAAAATTTCAGCAATTATTCAAGGCAACATATCAGGTGCAAACTAACCTCTTCGTGCAAACCGTGCAAACTCCAATCTGGGCTACATGATGTTGATCCAAGGGACGCAAAGGAGAGGTGAGAGGGGTGATTTGCACACACTTTTGCAAATCACCCCTCCCACCTCCTCTGCGTCCCCACTTGGATCAACATCGTGTGGCCCAGATTAGAAGTTTGCACGGTTTGCACGAAGAGGTTGGTTTGCACCTGATACGTTGCCATTATTCAATCAAAATTGGCACATCTGATGAATTTGAATACCAAGGTTCCAATCCGCGTCAAAGTGGGTGTGCTCCTTTTTTTGAAAAGGCAGAAAATATTGTTCATTATTTAAACATTTATAAACATGTACATCGACAATGCATGGAGCCTCCAGTATCCAAAAATAACACCTTGAACTCAAAGAATAAACTAGCTCAGCTATATTATGAGCAACAGGTCACCAGTGTTCTGCTGCCTTCGTGACAAACCTACCAAATGGACGTAGCTTTGCTTTGTAGTTATCTAGATGCCTCCTAATATTTAGACAACTTTGCAGATTTGTGCAAAAAAAATAGACTACTAACCTAATTAAAGAGGGGATCCTGAGAAATTGAACTGGCGTTAGGGGGGCCCTGGCCCCTGCCAGCCCCCCCTTGGTTCTGCCACTGGGCTTGCATGCTCTGTCTAGGTAGATCCAGGGGAAGACAACTTGCCTCATCGTCGTAGAGTGACACCACTGACACATCGTCGTCCTCCTCACGCTTTGATGGAGGGCGATGGCGATGGTGACGGAGGCGCGGCGGGGAGGCGGCGCAGACGTGGCCCGCCTTGGGCAGGCCGCACCGGCCACGCGCCATGGGGGAGGCCACACGGACGGAGGCATCGCGCGAGGTGGAGGGCGACAGCGATGGGGACGGGGACGGAAGCGCGGCGGGGGAGGCGGCGCAGACGTGGCCAGCCTTGGGCTGGCCGCACCGGCTGCACTTGTACCTGACACACGCCATGGCAGAGGCCACACGGACCGCGGCGGCGACAGATCAGGCGATGCGGCGGCGACGGAGGAGGCAGATTAGGGATTTGGGAGGCGGCGATGCTGAGAGAGGCGGATTAGGTATTTGGCAGCGAGGTGGAGGCGTATTTGAGGGGTCGCACGGCGTGTGGGCTCCGGCTCCACATTCAGTGTTACATGCTCTAGTAACGGGCGTTACAAAGCCCGTTACGAATACTACTTTTTATCTTTGTTTTTTTTAACTCCATTTTGCAAGTCCAAGCGTGTTCTGACCCTAACACCTGCGTCACCCGCTAGCCGCATCCGATGGCTCCCTTGTTGCGACGCTGTGGACTCACCTCCATGTACGGCTGCACCCTAAGGAGGCACAAATCCTTTGCGCACAATACGCGCTCTTCTCGCCAACAGGCAGAACAGTCTCACAGACTACTCTCAAGCAATCGCGCTCTCTTTTGTTGCAATGCCGACAATTTTTTGTCTATCTCTTAAGGTTACCCGGGTACCACACGCCTTAATCCGTGAAACCTTAGCTCTTTCTGTCACGCCTAACGTCTCTACATGCGTAAACGAGTCCGTCTCATACACACTACGAGCAACGGCTAATGCAGGGACCAGGTGCTTAAACGTAATAGGCTAACTACTCGGGAGAACGACCGAAACAAGAGCATGACACAGCTTTTACGCTTATATTCATTATCCAATGAATTTCAGTACTTTCATTGTACTCTACAAAAATGCTACATAAATGTACGCATCTTTTCTTTCAGTTCAAGTTTTGGCGACGACTCTCCAAGACGCTTGGCGGCTCTGCTAGCTTACCTGGCGCATAAGTTTGGGGGCTGATTACAAAAGTAGTCGGCAAAGAGCACATCATGTTCACTACTGAAGGTTTTCCAACAAAGGCGCAATAGGGTGAGGAAACAACTCGGCTGATGCTAAATTTGTTGGCAAACAACTCGGCGAATTTGAAGACATGAAGACGTCGGGGGCTGGACGCCGTAAAAACAACTCGGATAAAGCTTCAAGAACTCGGATGAAGCTTGAAAGAACTCGGATTAGAAGACTATTTCCTAAAGCAGAAGGTCGTAGGTTCAAAGAAGACAAAGACCCTTGGATTGATTATTCAATCATTCCAAGGCTCGGGGGCTGATAAGCTACACCCATCAGTTGCTTTTAAAACAGATAAGATAGAATGAAAGCTAAAATCGACAAGGTTTCACAGAACACAATACAGCCTGCATCAGGCTGCACCACACCGCTAGTGAACAACATTAGTAACAAATGCACACCAACAGGGACAGCTGGATAACATAGCAACCTTTTTTTAAAAATGGAAAATAATTTTGGCTTGACCTTCTTTACAGAAGGATTAGACCCATTATTACAAGATTATCAAGACCTTCACATAGAGTAGTTCTTTAACTTAACCGAAAATGTGCTTAAACTAAAAGACCATCCATGCGTCGTGAAGAAGTGTAAAGCAGCCATCTCCAATGTAGGGCATGCAGAGACTCCCAGGCTATACAGAATCATCCTCATCCAAAAATGGATCCTCATCCAAATATGGATCCACATCCAAATTTGGATCCTCATCCGTGTTTGGATCAACATATGAATTTGGATCAGGACCGTCCGAACCGTTGACTAAGTAGAGATGACAAACCTTTGTCCCCAGCTCAGCATGCGCACTCAGCATTTGCATCACGTCTCGTGCTTCATCAATGATATGTAATCCAGTTGATAGCTCACTCCCAGGAATAGGACTGAGGTAGTACAACTGTGCATCTTCTGTGTATCCAAACTCGAACAATGCTTCCAACAAATCGGCGTACTCAAATGGCCTTACAAAATTAAACTGACCAATTGAATCTTGACTGTCGCTGTACTTCCATAGATCAGAATAAAGTTCCTCGACCATGTGAACCTTAAATCTCATGACCACATCCTGGATGTATTATGGACAAATAAGGATCATTTGAGCACGATACGTTTATTCATTAAAAAAAGAAAAGAAAAGGAAAATTACCGGGGCACACTCGTTGTCCTGTAGTATGAAGAATTCGGTCCGTGACATACGGATCACAACCTGAAAGTGCAAAATTCGAGGCGTTCACATGGTTGTCTATAATCTTGCAAAATATAACAGAGTCCATTTAATAGAGTACCGTAGTTACCTCCTCTTGTTTGATCCACGACTCCATCGCGGACTTCAGCTTTGATTGCTCATTTAACAACCTATCAAACTGTTCCTTAAACTGCCCAAGAACAGCGTCCATTTTTTCTTTTGACCGCTATGTAGGCATCAGATTGTTCAACGACCTTTGAATAGGCCGCGTTAGAGACATCTCGTTCCTGCCGCATCTTCTCCCGAAAAATGCCACCCACTTCATCTAACGCGGAGTGCACCACGCTTGCCAGTGTACCACCAAACAACTTGCAGAAAGTTTCAATCTCCTCGTAGTTCGTTGTGTCAAGCTTCTCACGCTCAGCTATAGTGTACCGGTTAGCGGTCTGTTGCTCTTGTTTCCGGCTAATGTCGGTTATAGTACGTGTAAGATCTCTCTCTATAGCTATGTCCACAAACAGCTGCTTGAAAGTGCTAATTATCTCCTCGACCTCGTTTAGAGACTTCCAAACTTGATCCATGATAACTAGTGACACTTGCAATAATAGGGATATACTACCATAAGTGCACCAAACAATAGCAAAACACAGTACCGCAGGCATTGCCAGACAATTTGCTTGCATTGTTTAAATACTAGTAAATGCTTGTTCGAATGTGAACGGCACGCGCGCGGCTCTAGGGCGAGGTAGCGCGAAACGACGAACAGCACGGAGCGGCGATGGCGTGGCGAGGACGGACTGCGACGCGGCTGGGCGAACAGCAAAGATGGGAACGACGGGGCTCACCACGGGCTTCGGCGAAGAACCACGAGCGGGGGAGCGACGTCGGGCGAGCGGACGGCGATCGGCGGCGCGAGGTGACGGTGAATGCAGCGCGACGACGGGCCGGAGGCGAACGCGGCGAGCGAAGTGCTCCTGCATACCAAGGCGATTAGGTCCCGAGGATCGGCGGCGGCGGCCAAAATAGAGAGGGAGAGAGAAAGAGATGTCTGCGGTGGCTTACCGAGGCAAGGCGAAGGCGTCAGGAAGGAAGGAATGGGGGCAGGGGGAATTTAATAGGCGCAGTGTATCGACCTAGGGCGACCTAATGCTACCAACGACTCTGCAGCGGCGCAGGCTGGGATTTCGCCTATAATCCGGGTGCGATTGGCGGCTTACGGCGATGGAGGGCGTTGCGGGGATGCGGGAACGCTGCGCGGCGGGGCGTGGCGCTACGCGTGGGGCCGGGGTACCCGAACGAGCGGCCTGGCGCGGGGTCGAGCGACAGGGCTAAGGGCGGATTTGCCCTCTCGATTTTGTCGGGAGTAAGAAGATGGCGGTGGGGCCCGCTGGAAGGTGGTGAGAGGAGCATCCAGATCGCTCCCGAGTCCATAGTAATTTAACAGGTGTGCAAGAAACGTGTTCAGCGATCGGACGGTGAATCGGAATGTTGATGCCCGGTGATGTCACCGGCCTATCCGGTGAGTGCTACTAGTATGGAATTTTGAACTCCATTGAGTTCTGTCATAAAAAAAACTGCTTCGAGTTCCAACTCAAATTCTTTCAACTGCTTTGATCTCTATGAGACACCTAGTGCTAGAATACGCGTGTGTGTACCACACTAGCCTCTAGGATCAGGTCATGTTACTGATCGTGTCCCATCTAAGGCTATTCCCCACCCAAGACACTACCATGTCACATTAACACTACTATAGAAAGAACTCACCCAATGCATATACTATAAATCATCATCATATCTCCTCTCTTCTCCCTCCTATCTTGGTTGTTGTGTAGACCTTTTCCTTCTCCTCTTGCATGAGAAACCATTTCCTTCTCCTCTTTGCCAATTCAATAAAATGTGTACATGGCATCCTTGTTAATTCTTTCTATAGTCGTGTTTCGTACATAGATGGTTCATGGAAAGTCGACGACAATAGATGGGCATGGTTCAACCATGGATCGAACCGTTACCGATCCATCAATCCTCTTGATCAATTAGCTCATCTATGTTGTCATCAATAGCCTTCATGCTGAATTGAGAACCAGAATATTATTCCGGTGCACAAGAACCGTGTTCAGCGGTGCCTCCGGTGGATTGGAATTTTGATGCATAGCATATCGAGGTTATCGTCCGGTGATAATATATGCATGCGTGTTTAGCGGCGGCGGCGGCGCGAGGAATGAATCTGCTTGCATTGCCTTGCCTAACGTGCACCAAATGCGGCGGTGTCCAAGGCGCGCTGTTTCTCACAAAAAAACGAGTCTCTCACACTTGCCGGTGCTCCTGGCCCACAAGGCTGATCTTTCCATCTAAATTTCCTTTGGAAATTCCCGTATCCGTTATGGAGATCGTGGTAACCCGAAGATTACTCTTCCATTTTTTCAGTTTCCATGAACCATCTACGTACGACAACGACGCAGCCCCTCTTCCGCCACAGACGCCGCTTGCCCTTCCTCCGCAGTAGCCGCCCATCGAGTGCAAAACCCCCGCCCACCTGCCAAATTTCTCCCCGACCTCACACCGTCCTTCGATTCCCTCGGGGCTCGCCGAACTCCACACAACCATCCCCATCCATCGCCTCGAGCCGCCACCCGCCGGAGCAGGTCCTCCACGGCAACTTGGCGCCGCCCAGAAAACCGTCGGAGATCTTCCTCGCTTTCCGGCCAGACATCGACCCCACCCACTGCGACACCCGCGGCACCGAGACCTCCTTTGCAATTTGAACCGTAGGTACGCTCCTTTGCCGCCGGCGACCACACTAGGTTGTTGTTGCATGTTCCACCATGGCCACCACTGGGGCGCACTAACCAGTAACCAGTGGCCTACTAGCTTGTGGTTAGGTTGTATTTTGGGTGTCAAAAGTATCGTCGATGAACTACATTCTTGGTTTTAACATGAACTACATTCTTGATAGTCGCTATTTATTTGATTTTTTGTAATAGTTGATAGTGGCTTGGTTTCGTCTTCGTAGAATTCACACACTCATGGAAACGGAAGGACAAAGAGTTGGTCCTGTTAATTCTTCGACCCCAACGGATACAACAAAAGTTGGAGACCAGTCTACGAATTCTTTTCCAGGAATCGGCAAGGAGGATCAGGAAGAGCCGAAGTATATAGGTCAGTGAGTTCAAACAATTTAATTGCGCATGATTAGATGTTTGTATTGTGCTAGTTCAGTCATCGACACACAGCAGTGGCTCAAGGATATATCCATGCCCACTTCTAAGTATGCATTGCGGTACATAAAACATCATTTCGAACACTGTTAACCACCGGGTTCCTTCAATCCGAATCCTGCTGTGCTCTTATTCACACAATTCAATGCAGAGAACAACACCATGGCTTCTACTTCAAAACAGGTACCAAGTACTCCAAATCAGGTAATCTCCATATATAGTGTCAGTTATTTTGTAAGTGGGTTGTACATTTTGGCAGCCTATAATCGTTCAACTGGTTGATGCAGGAATCTAATATGCATTTAACAAACTCAACTATGAAGTTTGCAAACGTCGTACAACTGTTATCGTCCGAAAAAAAGGATGTTGTTACGGCTCTGGGATTTGGGGGCCTGCTTCAAATGCCAGCAACGTGTCTCAGAAGACAAATGATAGTGGAGATTATAAAAACATTCCAACAGAACAGCCAAAGCTTCTTAATATGTGATGAACATATTCAGATTGACCCACTGGATGTCAAGGAAATAATGGGACTTACAATTGAGGGCTTGAATGTTGTCTCACACAAAGGCACAAAAGTGAACCAAAAAGAGGGCCCCTTTGTGGACCAGCAATTGTTTGTCAGGTATGCTGATGCAAAAGGCAAACTGTCGATAAACACGCTGAGAGACCTTATTGTTCTTCCTTGCCCTCCAGATGATGATTTCATAAGAGCCTTTGTCTTGTTCACAATTGGTGTTATTCTAGCACCAACAACAAAGGGCTATGTTCATTCCAGTTATCTGGCCCTCGTTAGAGAAATATCCAAAATTCCGAAATTCAATTGGGGCCAATTCACTCTGGACTATTTAATAACCTCATGTCATAACTATGTAATAGCTAAACATGATCGTCGTGGCTCCTTACAGGGCAATTTGTGTCTGCTACAGGTCAGTTCTATATGCTATAGCCAACACCTATGTACAATGTTTATTTTCCATCTTATGTATTTATTGCATGTTGATCATAGTTTTGGTACTGGGAGCGCGTCATTGCGGCCAGCGCGTTTGGGGTCAATTACAAGGCGCTCCAACCACCACTGATGGCGAGGTGGAATGACGACAATGCTACCCGTCGATGGAAAGCTTTCAATAAAGAAGGTGTACATGGAGGAACTGTAAGTCTCCAAAGATTACATCAACATGTGCCTGTTGTTACATGTACAATCTAACTGTCTTATCCATTGTTTGCAGCTTATCAAGCGCACTGTTTTTTCGGACCACGCAGCCTAAACATAAAACAACAGAGACTGCAAGCATACCACAACGCAAGCAACGTGATCATGAACCTAAACCTAAGCCAGTACGTGAGCATGGTCTACATGATCATCAAGTAAGTAGGCATCTATTTATGTGCCCAACCTAGTTTGTGTGCCTAATTCATTATTTCCTATTTATGTAGAATTATCTCTTTGAAGACTGGGCAAAAGATACCAAAACAGACATTGGACTAGTAATGGAGCGAAGAGTTTTGGACATAGAACAGAAATTTGATAGGAAAATACTAGCACAAAAGGAGGATTTAGCTAAACTTAGGAAGGATAGAAGAATGGAGGTCAAGGTGAGAAAGATAGAAGATGTTACTGCAAAAATGCAAATGGATATCAAGGTAACCAGCGTGAGACCACTGATTGTAGCTACCTATACATCCTTCAGTCTCTAACAAAATTTGTCCGAAAACAGGAATTGCGCAGGTACAACAGGAAATCCTGTGGATGCTGCAAAGTATGGTTCAGCCATGTACACCTACACCTCCACATGTTCAGCAATCTATGCCTCCACCTGCATATGTTGGGCAGACATCTATGCCTCCATCTTCACATGGTCAGGTATTGCTCCGGCAGTCAGGATTAGATGGCCCATTACATACTCCTAATAAACAAGAGTTATTCCTAGTGAACCAGTTGATCTCTACAGCACAAGTAATACCAATTGCAGGTACCACCACACATACCGGTCCAGCAGCCAATATCAAAACTCCCATCACTTTTCAATAAGACATTCGAGAGAATTGATGCTGAAGTAACCACTGCAACAAACGGAAAGCGGAAAATGAACTTTCAGAAGCAGAGAGGCCCCTCTATAGATAAGCACGGCGGCCCCTCTACAGAACAGCTTGGCGACCCCTCTTCACATATACAACCAAGGAAGACTATTATCGACACTGATTATGAATTGAATGATGTTGACTCTAAGGCTGCATTATTCGTAACCTTGAGTTACGAAGACGCTAATGTAGTACGAATAGGTGACCAGCCTGTTCAAGCAAAATGGCTTGTCAATAATGTGATGAACAAATATATTGCCGATGAGGTACTATCATGTCAGATCCATGTCGACAATACAAACATGCAAACACATATGTACTAAATCAACCCTTTGCAGGTCATAAATGCTTATGTTGCCATTTTGGAGAATGATCTAGAATATTCGTAACAACTTATGAAGCCAATTATCTGGTTCAAGATAAACTGGGTACTGACGCATGCAGGAGAATTAGGACACGAATTGCTGAAAAATGTATCGGAAGGCATATGGTATGTAATACTCATTTTCTTTTGAACTTCAGTGTGCAGGAACAGTAACAGTTAGTTTTGATCCTCAGTTTTTGCATGCCGTTGTTGACTTAATTGGTTATGCTTGTTCTTAGCATGGTAGTTGTCGGTTTTTTATACCGATTAGCCTACTATGGGAGGTCCCCAAGGTAGTTGTCGGTTTTATATGTAGGGCATTCCATTCAATACTTTTTCAACCTTTTGTAACAGGTTTTTGTGCCAATGCATTTGAACGGGAACCACTGGGCTCTCCTAGTGCTGAATTTTAAAAGGTCAGAGGTACAAATCCTAAACTCTCTACCCCACACGCGAGATGAAGATGAAGAAAAGAAATTGGTAAGCACAGACCATAGCGTAACACATACCACCTATTCAACTTTCGCTCGATCAAAGTTAACATGTATCTCAACATCCCTAGGTGCAAGGCATACAAACATGTTTTGACTCTATGGGAACACCGATTAACTTGCGGACTTGGAAAACAGTTCCCTGCCTTGATATACCGAGACAAACAGACGGGTACTCCTTTTCGGTTCTATATTAACGTTGTACTTCGATTACTTACGTTTATGTTCCGTTGCAGATCTTCATGTGGGGCATTCATCTTGAAGTATTTAATGGCATGGGATGGAGAAAAAATGGTCCATGATTTCACAAATGTGAGTCTTAGAATTCTTCCAATTCCAAATTGCTACAGGCTGAAACAATAATTGCTATATTATGTGCACTGCTTTGTCTTGCAGGCACAGGTAAGAATGTTTAGCTAGAAAATATGCACGAGGCTGCTCCATTCTGATCGCAACATCTTACGCTTGGACTCATACAAAGAGCCTATGACGGTCTGTACATTTATTGCATATTAAAAATCTTTAAGTTTGACCAACTTTATTCCAGGCTGTAAAAATAACCGGGGTACATGATGTACCGTTTGGATTGATACTTAGGAGGAAGAATACTTTAAGAAGTATC
>CM014273.1:42418777-42431326 GCA_004135705.1 Alloteropsis semialata
GTAGGGTGTTACGTCATCTCGACGGCCCGAACCTGTTCAATCCTTGCGTCTTGTGTTACCATCGACTTCTGATCCTCAATCTGTCCCTCAACAAATCAACCACGTAGGCTACCCTGTGTGGACTGCCGGGTCCAAACATCCGACAGTTGGCGCGCCAGGTAGGGGTTGATCGACGAGATCAATCTACAAGCTCGATGGCAGATTCGTCTTCCTGAGGAGGCTTGGCGGCGGCGGCGACGTCGACGGTCGCTGCTCTTCGCGTCGAACTCTCACCGATCCGGGTCACCGCTGCACATCCATCGCCGAGTCATCGCAATCCTGTCCGCCGTCGCACGTCAACCTCCACGAGCATGTCAACCTCAACGAGCATGGCCTATTACCAGAGATCGGTCAGGATTTGCTTCCGCGGCCTGGTGCATTCTGATCGGATCCAAGCAAGCGTCATCAAGATCGAGGAAGGGGCAGGCTACCTCCTCTCGTCCTGACACCACACGGCAATGGTGCAGTTGGCGTACAGGGAAGAATCCAATCTACTATTTTATTTGCTTTCCTATACGTCCGATCCAATTCATACTTCTTGTTTTTATCTGAATAAGGATTATTCTAATCTTTCTCCTAATGGTGCATGCAAGACGGATACGACGACGTGTGCAATTTCGCACTGCATGCCGACCTCCCCCCGATTGAGCGCTGTAGGAGGAGATTAGGCGACCGCCGCGGTATCCCGCCGAGTCGTCGACACACCTCGGGGGCTGCGCACGGCCTTCCTGCGTCCGTCGGATCGGAGCTGTCTCACCAGCGGCGCCGCCCGTACTGCTACTCCGCCATGATACTCGCGAACTGCACCGACCACGACTAAGTGCGGATTCGCCGACTCCAAAGGCCACCTCCGTCATGCCGCTCGCCGACTCGCAGATCGACCTGCAGCTCCAACCGCTCGGCGCGACATACCAGCCGAGTACGAGATATTCTCGCCCGGTCAGCTTTGTTGCGTTGCTCGCGGACACATCGTCGACAACCTCGTCCACTCGGACGACCATGCGGTGGCACATCAATTCTCCGACTCGAGTACAAATTAAGCTAAGTATTATTTTCAATTAAATATGTTACGGCTTCTACATACTTTGGTATGCCTCGGCTCTTCAATGTCTCCGTGACTTTCGCTGACCACCCCGGTCACATTCCGACTGCTTATACAACCTGGTCTGTCCAGATTGTAACTCCGTAGGCTTTTATACAAGTCGCTAAAGTACTCGGGGAGCATGCGCCTTAATCCGTGAAGCCTCGACTCTTCCGTACGCCTACGCTCCTACGCGTGCATGCGGCTTAGCTCCCTACGCTATGGACTATGGCTATCGGGGATCAGGTGCATAAACGTAACAGGCTAACTACCCGAAGAAATTAATAGACTTAAAAAGCTGGAAGCAGGAATCGTTTTCATGCATTGCCGAATACTTTTCTTTTCGGATTTGCATTTTATTGCATCATATACTGCTGTCGCACTGCGTTTTCGCTGCAGGGTATAGGCGATTGCTCGGCGTGCCTCGGCCCTCGCACTCGGGGGCTGGCGCCGGAACGACTACTCGGCGTGCTTCGGCCCTCACGCTCGAGGGGCTGGCGCCGAGACGACTACTCGGCAAGCCAATAGCAATAGGGAAGATTCTTTCACATTTTACTCCTACATCCGATCCAATCCGTGGCTTGTTTTTGTTCAGAATATTTTAATCTATACTTCTCTTAATCATGTACACATGCATGCAAGGGCTCAATGCTTGAACACCGCCGCGTACCTCCGACTACATCTCCGAAGGATCCAAGAGAGCGACTATGGGAAAACCAGGATCGGAGGACAGAACCATGCACTTGCTTGCATGAGCACATGCATGCCAATCATCAAGCAGGGAAGCCATGCACATACCAAGTCAAGCGAGCAAGCAAAGCCATTGTACAAGCTACGGCTCTATACATCCGACGACCGCTCGGATGGCGGCCAAGCACCGACTCCACTAAGCCGCATGGCTATGTGCTCGTCGACACGCCGACTTACATTGGTACACGCTGTTGCAATGAAAACGGACTCCGCCAAGCTGGCTTATGATGCGACGACTCCGCTATACTGCTCGCCGACTCATCACCCACAGCTCCGACTGCTCGGCACGAACTAGCCAACTTCGTCGACAACTTCATCCACTCTGACACGACGTCCACGCAAGAGTGACATGCCGATTCTCTATCTCGGACATGAATCAAGCTAAGTC
Organism: Alloteropsis semialata; assembly: GCA_004135705.1. Classification (NCBI taxonomy): domain Eukaryota; kingdom Viridiplantae; phylum Streptophyta; class Magnoliopsida; order Poales; family Poaceae; genus Alloteropsis; species Alloteropsis semialata. The sequence goes on from CM014273.1 coordinate 42,421,036, forward strand.
ATACTTTAATATTTTTACAATATTTTTTGGTCACCACGCATCTCCATATACATGTCTCCATGATCATCGCCGACTACCCTTGGTTTGTTCCCGACTGCTTATACGGCCCGAGCGCTACACAAGCAGTCGGGCAACACCCAACGGACGCACATATAGCATTTTTCTCCATTGTTTATTTCTTTTTCCACTCTTGTACAAGTCGCTAAAGTACTCGGGAAGCATACGCCTTAATCCGTGAAGCCTCGACTCTTCCGTACGCCTACGTTACTACGCGTGCATGCGGCCCAGCTCCCTGCGCTATGGACTACGGCTATCGGGGATCAGGTGCATAAACGTAACAGGATAACTACCCGAGGAAATTAATAGACTTAAAGAGTTGGAAGTAGAAATTCTATTACATACAACGCCAAATGTTTTTCTCCAGAATTAGTATTTGCTACACCATATACTACCTATCCTTCATATCTTCATTGCAGGGCACAGGTTTGGATCCCGAGCTTGCCTGTTACGCTCGGGGGCTGGACCACTCGGGCATCGCCGCCAGCTGAGTACTCGAGTCAGTTAGTACTCGGGCTGGTACTACACTCCACGATGGTCGCTAGCCGAGTGCTTTGCAGTACTCGGGCTGGCGCTACACTCCACGACGGTCGCTAGCCGAGTGCTTTGCAGGACTCGGGCTGGCGTTACACTCCACGACGGTCGCTAGCCGAGTGCTTTGCAGCACTCGGGCTGGCGCTACACTCCACAAGGATCGCTAGCTGAGTGCTTTTGAGTACTGGGCTGGCGCTACCACATGACGAGGAAGACGAAGACTTGACGGACCCTCGACTCGGCCCTCGCGCTCGGGGGCTGGGCGCCGGGACGACTACTCGGCGTGCCTCGGACGGCTCGACTCGGCCCTCACGCTCGGGGGCTGGCGCCGGGACGACTACTCGGCGTGCTCAGCCCTCACGCTCGGGGGCTGGCGCCGGGACGACTACTCGGCGTGCCTCGGACGGCTCGACTCGGCCCTCACGCTCGGGGGCTGGCGCCGGGACGACTACTCGGCGTGCCTCAGCCCTCGCGCTCGGGGGCTGGACGCCGGGGCGACTACTCGGCGTGCCTCGGACGGCTCGACTCGGCCCTCACGCTCGGGGGCTGGCGCCGGGACGACTACTCGGCGTGCCTCAGCCCTCGCGCTCGGGGGCTGGCGCCGGGACGACTACTCGGCGTGCCTCAGCCCTCACGCTCGGGGGCTGGCGCCGGGACGACCACTCGGCGTGCTCAGCCCTCACGCGTGTCTCGCGGGACTCCGCCGGTCCTCACGCTCGGGGGCTGGACGCCGAAATTAACGCTGGATGATTTAGTCAGAATGCTCCTCGACTAACCCTTGGACCGATTCCTTCGGAATCGCTTCAAGGCTCGGGGGCTACGGCCAACGGACACACCTCGCGGTGCATCCGTTGATTGTCTGGCGACCTCAGAACAAGGCTACTAACCCTTGGACCGATTCCTTCGGAATCGCTTCAAGGCTCGGGGGCTATGGCCAACGGATGCACCTCGCGGCGCATCCGTTGGAAAACGGCTCTTTTCTCTCCAGTATCACGCGGTTTCGCTTCCAACTGCAGCAAGCTCGACGCTCATCAGACAACACGACCTCGCCGACTTGTCTCTCAACCACGTACTACTCGGGGGCTTGTCGGGGGTAGACCCCCAGGGGTATCCAGAAGGCGGATTGGCCCAACCAGCAAGGGGCGGCCCAATCCGAGTGCAACTGGATCGGTTTGTCAGACTGGGTGGCCCACCAGTCAGGAGGCCCACCAGTCGGACGAACCGGATGGGCGCGACGGCGCGCGCGGCAAGGAAGAAGACGGCGTATCCCGCAAGAAGCTCGGAGATCAAGATAAACTAGCCAGAATTATAGGGAAAGATATCTGTAATCGTTATAGGATCGCATTCTTGTATTTCGGGTAGGTTACGATCTCTAGCCGACTTGTAACTCAAGGCAGCCGGACTATATAAGGCGCCTTGAGACCCCCCTCCAGAACACAACATCTACGAAACCTAGGACAGAACCCAACTACGGAGATCCTTCAAGGAACTTCATACACAGCAATACAATCACCCCCAACACAGACGTAGGGTGTTACGTCATCTCGACGGCCCGAACCTGTTCAATCCTTGCGTCTTGTGTTACCATCGACTTCTGATCCTCGATCTGTCCCTCAACAAATCAACCACGTAGGCTACCCTGTGTGGACTGCCGGGTCCAAACATCCGACACGCGGCAGCCGGAGTCGTGCTCGGAGCTGGAGAAGGAGCTGGCTCCTCGCGGGCAGGGTTGACGTTCTCAGGGGCTGGAGAACTTGGAAAAGACAGTGCGGGGGAACCTCGAGCCTCCTCGCCAGAAGCCAACGCCCTTGTAGGACATACAGCCGGTTCCATCGAGGGACTTGGCGGCACCACAGGGGCCTTGTTTTTCCGTGAACTGTAGACGATGTAGGAAACATTCGGCTTGTTGAGTACCTTGGCCTCAGGAGACGGGCTTGGTGGAGACACGGTCGCCGATATGGGTACCTCTGGCGGCGGCCCCACAGAGGTATCCGCGGCACCTTCCTAACCCTTTGGTATCTTGTCAGCCACACAGTTAGTCCATGTGGTGGCAGGAATCTCGAAGTGCGGCAGGTTCCTAGACAGGATCGTCCTGCGCGAGGAACGGGCCTTCTTCGTAAGAGGAGGCGACTCTGGCTCGCCCGGCTCTTCGGATGCAGAGGGTCTGATGCCAGAGCCACCTTGGCCCTTATCTCCAGGATGACGGGCCCTGAAGTTGTCATCCCATTCTTCACCTTGGGGAGGAAACGGGTACGTCACCTTGTTCTTCCTCATCTCCAGTACCGCCTCACGCGCGCCAAGTGGGACCAAGTCTGAGTTCTTGGTACGCTGCTTCAGGTGCTTGGCAGTTAGGTACTCGGGCAATGGAGGTTTGCACGAGTACACATGACAACGATTCTGCATAAATTTTCGTATACAGGATTCAGTCAAGTTTGAACATGAATGCTGTAAGATATGAGAAAGTGCTAAATCATCAACGATAATACAAGCAATGCATTGCGAGTAGTTTTTACTTACATCGGACGGAGGATTGTACATCTGCCAACCCAAGAACGCCTTTGGCAACGCTTGAAGATTATGGAAAATCCTCTACAGGCGGGCAAGGCACTCGGTCACCCCGAGTTCAGGCTTGCACATTCCCGTTGGGTCTTCAACACCCAAGTACTGGTAGCCAGCGTGCACCCTGTCCTGACAGGGTTGCACGCTGTTGGCACTTGTTAAGACATGAATATCTTGTAGCGCCAACATGATAAAATAAAATGAACTAACAATAATCAGTAGGATTTGGTTTCAAATAACGTAGTTCCATTTGTACATGGAGATTATTGTTGTTGCAGGAGAAATGGGCCAAAAGCTGAAGGAAAACAGGGCCAAGCCCAAGTCGCCCGACCTGCCCTGGTCGGCCGACCTGGCCTTGTGCCCAACAGAGCCCAAGTTTGGCCATGCAGAACAGGCACAAATGGACATCATCTGGGACATTGGATCAATGACAGTTACATCCAATGGTGAAGGTGAATTTACATGGATTGATGGGCCCATATGAGAACCAAGGTTTACTCCAGGGATCCATACCTATCTTCCACAAGTACCAGGGCCCACATTCCAGCCACTCAGAAGAAGAACAAAACAAACCGCACCTGGACCAGGTCGGCCGACCCAGTCTCAAGGCCGTTGAGCCTCCGCCTTCTATCACGCGTCAACACCGCCTCCAGGAGATCATCCACACCATGCACATCTTCAGTCGGTGCATCTGAGGGTCGGGCGACGTCAAGGAATCGGCCGACTTGGGGTGGGCCCACTCATCCTCAACCGCTTTGTACCGGCCCTGAACCGCCTCCTAGTGCTATAAATAGATGGCCATCGCCTCCTGTACAATACACACCAGAAGGAAGAGCTCCATTAGCTACAAGTATAGTCTTAGTTAGTAGTGAAGTAGTTCTAGGAGTTGAGCTTCTACGGGTTTCCGAAGGAGTCTTGGTAAGCCTTGAGCTCAGTTATCTTTTATTCTTTGCTTATTTGTAAGACTTAGAGCTTTAATGGAAATGCTATCTTGCTTATGTGACTTGACTTATAGTCTTGTGTGTTCATCATATGAGATGTATGTCTTACACCTTAGTCTAGTTGATTCATGTTATGCCAATGGCCCAGTGTACCGCAAGGTTGCTCTGTCTAGGTGGACAATAGATAGAGTTGTATTTCATATGGTAAGCGTTGTGTTTGGTATATGGAATAACATTGGGGATACCCTTCCCCATGTATTAAGAGGTAGGCGGCAGGTGGTGACAGCCCTGTCCGTCCCTTGTAATCCTCGCCGTTCGGGTTCGGGCGTTTGCAGGCCTTTGTGATAAACATCGTGACAGTACCCTTGGATGAGGGGATCCCACGACTCCTCGATTTGTCCTCTAACATGAGTCCCTTACTAAGCTTGTATAGGATACCCTTGTAATGAAAGTAACCCTTATATAGGAAGCACATAGAATCCCTAGTTCACTCTTAGGACCTTCATATTGACTAGACTTATATAATGAGCAATGAAATATTCTGTGTGCCACCATACCAAATTCTTCCTATCATGTTATCTCCTGTTCTAGTCTTGGTATGTTGATTGTGGTATAGTTGATGCATTGGAAGACATAGTATTTTGCCATACGCTTTCCCTGAGGAAATAAATACGATACTCTGGAATACTCCCGGGTGAAATGCTACAATGTACTTCTATGTGCTTGCAGAACTTATGTAACGCTAAGATTTATATTAAGGCATCTCTAGTGCCATCACTCATGTAGTGGTGATGCTAAGAAATGCCAACAAGCATTTCTGGCGCCATTGCCGGGGAAAGCATTGGCAAAAGAATGTGTTAACCTCTGTATTAACTTTATGTCACAATTAAATGCCAGCGTCTAGACAGGTTTACCCTTGTTCTGTTTCTCTTTGTGTGAAACAGAATAGTACATCATCAATTCGCCAAAGCACCCTTGCACCAACATGGCAACTGAATCCTTGATGATCGACTCAACGTACATTACCATGGTGCAAGCTAAGCCATTCAGCAGAAAGGCTACAGCAGACACAGCAGAACATCTCCGACACTTCTCAGCATATGCAGTCGACTAGCAGGAGAGGCAATGCAATAATTATTCCCATTCTCACTAGCAGGTAGGGCATTGCAATGGTATTACAACCATCAGGCAAAGATGGATTCCTGGCAGAAGTGCAGGGAATTATTCCTAGCGCACGACTGGAACCCGTCCCAACAAGGAGTAAGTTCATATACGATACCTGCCAAGAGAAAGGTAAATGACCTAAGTGCTAGATTCCATGCCCTGTCGGTCACTGCGAAAAACCAGCTGCGCTTAAGCAAAGTTCTCGAGGCTCTGTCAGCCCATCTGGCTGCTGTGGTACAAGAAACCAGTCGGGAGATTTTGGCTAATCATGCAGGAAACAAGAAAGAATCAAACCAAAAGCATGACGGGCCCGAAATCAAGGTCATTTATGGATGGAAGCCGCAAAGACCACCCGTCACTAACAGTGAGCCACTCCTGCCCCTGCCCAAAGAGTTTGTACAAGGTGTCAAGGCTCACCAACAACACCTTGCGTCAAGAAAACTGAACAGGACTGGCGTCGCAAAGCTTCCACATCATCTTTATATGCGGGAGAGAGCTCATCAAGCTAAATCATTTCCCGGAGACGTCCACACTCGACGGACGAAAAATAACGAGTCCTCACCGACAGGTAAATCGGTATGTATCTCATATTTATCTCACAATGCATATTTATTTTCCAGGCATACTTGACTTTTTACAAATAATTGCATTTGAATTCGTGAATTTTGGAGCCATCTATTTAATTTTCCCTCGGATACCTAGCCACCATTGCTCATTCCAACCAGCATTCACCTCATCTTTCAATCATGTGCCACCCTACAAAAGCATAGCCCGAACCTAGCTTTGACTTGGTCGACCGACCGTGGCACGTCGACCGACTCCAAAGTTTGGCCTTTGCAGAACATTCAAACCTCATTATACCCTACCATAGGCATACATCACATCTTTCAAAGGGGGATTCAAAGGTGTCCATAACCACTTGGCCGACCAGCTCATGTCACCCGACTCCTGGCTCCTTCTTTTGCAAAGTTTTCAACCAATTTACAGGAGCCAGGGTATCCAATGTGCTCGTGATCAAAGCCTGGCCTAATTGACTCAAAGGGAGGGTCGGTCGACCCCACATGGTCGGCCGATCAAGGGCGAGCTCTGGCTATAAAAAGCCTTGGCCAGGTGCTTGCTCTCTTCGCCCCAACCCGAGCTGCGCTTCGCCCTCGGAGTTTCACTTCTCCCTCTGATAAATTCTCAAGTATTTAGCTCCTTAGTTTGGATTCAATTAAAAAAAACACCAAGTAAAAATGGATTTCATTTCTACATAACGGTGCTGTTCTTCTTATGCTTAAGATCTTGAACGTGTTGTGGAGGTTCCTAAACCCCGCAAGAACGCTTGTTTATGGTGTGTTATAACCCACAAGAACGATTTTGTGGAGGCAACCATGCCCCACAAGAATGACTAACTCTTGGACGACTAACCCACTAACGCTAATCCTTTTTGTCTTCCAAGTGTCATTCTTGTTTCTCCTTGTGCAGGTATCATGAACCTCGTTCGCGGATTCGTGAAGCAAGCAAAGAAAATTAAAGGGTCAAGCTCAAGGAGGAGCCGACACTCCGGGAGCACTGAGGTGATCTCCTCCAGCACGGAGATCATGGAATCAGCCGATGGCTCCGAAGAGAGGATGGACAGCCAACACTCCATGGAGATCTCCGAAGACCAGTACTACTACACCGGGGCTGCTGCCACATCCGCAGGAGGCGGAGGTGGCGGCAGCAATGGAGATCGTAACGGGGATAGCTCCAGTAGCAACCACAATGAAGACGACCCTCGCCCAGCGTTCATCTCCGACGACCAACTCGACATCGACGAAGGCTATGAAACAGAAGCGTATCAAATTCTCCTGGGTCGCGCTTTTGATCACACACGTGTGTTCATGAGCGAACTCATGGAGAAATCAGGTATGGCAACTAACTTTGAAAACATTTGGAGTGCACTGGGTTGGTCGGATTTTGCGCGTATTCATGAGGATGGGTGTCGGTTGTTAACAATCCAATTTCTTGCTACTTTAAGAAAAGGTGAGGAGGGGATTACTTTTCGCTATTTTAAGGGAAGAGTATTTCGTCTCTTGGAGGCAGCTTAGTACCTATTTGGGTTTTAGCAAGCGCTGCAGCTTGGAGGTTGATAAAGTTTTAAGGCTTTTTGTTAGAGAGTCTTTCTGGCGGTGCAGCTTGGATGTTGATAAAGTTTTGAGGCTTTTTGTTAGAGAGTCTTTCTGGTGGGACATCTCGGGTATCACAGATGGCACTCCTCCTAGAACAAGCCACATTCATAACCCCACTCTTCGTTTTATGCACCGCTGGATTGCCATGACTCTTTTCCCTAGAAATGATCTTCGTACCGTTCGCATTGATGAATTAAAATTATTGTATGCGATGGTTAAGAAGATAAAAATCTCACCGGTTGTCTTTATGATTGATCAATGGATGGGTGTTTTTAAGAAGCAAGGTCCCATTGAGTGCACTTCTTTGGTTACTCGCATTTTTGAGTCAATGGGCCTTCTAGATAATTACCGAGTCGAGTTCCTTCCGCAGCCTCGCCCAACTCTGGATGAATCTCATTTCGTTTAGAGTCACCTTGTTACTCACGCTATAGACCAAAAGCTTGTCATGGTCTATCATAATAGCACAACCAGAATTCTATTGCCAGCATCAGAATACTGGTTGTACAGATGCAAAACACTTTTGTTGGAGTTGCAATAGGAAGGCAGGCAAAGCGTGACAGGAAGGGTGACAAGAAGCATGTCCCGATGGGGAGAAGCCGCAGTGCCACAATCCCAAGGAGCATGGAAACCTCCAACTCCGCCATACGTACCAGAAGGATCAAACTGGGAGCAGCCACAGCCACCCCCACCATATATGGCGGGAGGCTCGGGATGGCAGGAAGCCCCGCAAGCCCAATGGAATCCCCAAAACCCGTACTATCATCAGTCGTCCAGCTCAAGTGGCGGTCCTCCTCCGTTCGATGCCCGATGTTCCTTCTCAGCCAGGGACTGGCACAGCAGCATGGACGGGTTATCCAACCTCATGGGAACCCTGGAGGTAACCACTCATCGCATTGATGATACATTAACCCAGCATGTGCAGCGGTCGCAGGCATGGTGGGATCAGTCAGTACAACACTACAACACCCTGCAGAACAGCATCCAGGCGGGCAACCAGAACTTGAATGCATACCTTCGGTCCCAAGGGTTCGACCCGAATGACCCTCGCTATCGCCAGCAGTAAGAAGTCCAGCTTGGGGGAGGATCCCCGCATAGGTAAGTTCATCCGACCATGTATTTTATCATTTTTTCTTTTGATTTTCATATAGGGTAGTCGTCTAAAAAAACTTGTCCCTGTATGGAAATGATGAATTTTTGCTATAACCTTCCCCTATTATACAAGTCTCAATAAGGCAGTCATTTGTGTCTTGAATTTGTTGGCTTAAATTAATGACTTCCTTGGAAACTTAAAACTTGTGGGTAGCAAATGCTAAATCTGATTCTAGGTTGTTGGGAGCTATGATATAATAAGCTAGAATTGCTTTATCTACCCAAGTGAAACTTGATCCCGGAGATTTTATTTCAAAAAGAACAAAATTCTAGGCTCCTCAGTGAAGAGTGAAAATCCTACCACAGCCTCACATCCTGCCACTTACAAACATGTGCAGTTGTTTTGAGTCTTGTCAAGTTCATTGTGATCTTTGTAAGATTTACTTCATGCTCTTAAAATCGGAGTCACGTACACGCCACCAGACTTGCCATACTTCTACTCTGGAAGTCAAGCGCAACATGCCTATCATTTGCCTACCAGAATAAAATGCTCCAAAGAAAAAAGGGACTTCTCTCTAAAAATATTTCTAGGTGTAAGGCTTGGGCTCCCTATGCTTGCTTATATTAAAAAAAAGGGACACGTGTGTAGTCCATGAAAAAAAGGGGGGCCAAGCTTTATAACAAATTTCCTAAAAGAGAGAGAAATTTCCTAAAAGGAGTTTATTTTCCACTACCACATATCCACACTTGCACACTTCGATTTGAGTGTATGATTTAATTCTTCGATTGATCCTGGATTTGACTCAACAAAAGAAGCAATGCATGTGTGAAACAAAAGTTTCCCGATTAGGAACCCCACTTGTCATGCTATTAAGAGAAATTTGAGAGGAGTAATGGGGAGGATTCATACACCTATGAGAGACTTGAGAGAGTCACTTGAGGAGCCTTGTTTTCTTTTGCAAAAGTTTCTTTAAAAAACCTCCGGTGAAAAGGTGGAACAAAAGTGTGGGGAGCATTCTTGCTAAGTTGTTCTGGCTTTCAACTGCCCATGATGAAGAAAAGCTAACAAGCCCCATAAGTGGCAAGGTAAAAAGGGATGATTTGATCTTTGCCAGCTTATTCAAGCTGTGAAATGTTTCCTTATTGACATTAAATCTTTGGGAAGCAAGCAAAATCTGATCCAATAGTTGCTAACTCTCCAAAGCTTTGCTCAGGGACGAGCAAAGGTCTTAGCTTGGGGGAGTTTGTTGGCACTTGTTAAGTGATGAATATTTTGTAGCGCCAACATGATAAAATAAAATGAACTAGCAATAATCAGTAGGATTTGGTTTCAAATAACATAGTTCCACTTGTACATGGAGATTATTTTATTGTAGGAGAAATGGGCCAAAAGCTGAAGGAAAACAGGGCCAAGCCCAAGTCGCCCGACCTGCCCTGGTCGGCCGACCTGGCCTTGTGCCCAACAGAGCCCAAGTTTGGCCATGCAGAACAAGCACAAATGGACATCATCTGGGACATTGGATCAATGATGGTTACATCCAATGGTGAAGGTGAATTTACATGGATTGATGGGCCCATATGAGAACCAAGGTTTACTCCAGGGATCCATACCTATCTTCCACAAGTACCAGGGCCCACATTCCAGCCACTCAGAAGAAGAACAAGACGAACCGCACCTGGACCAGGTCGGCCGACCCAGTCTCAAGGCCGTTGAGCCTCCGCCTTCTATCACGCGTCAACACCGCCTCCATGGAGATCATCCACACCATGCACATCTTCTGTCGGTGCATCTGA
>CM014273.1:42432326-42531363 GCA_004135705.1 Alloteropsis semialata
ATTAACTAATTAACTAAAGTACAAATATGAATTAATAAAGTAAAAAATAAATTAGGATAAATAACTAAACTATAAATATAAATTAAAACTAAATTGTGCTAAAAAACAAAACTTCCCCATTTCTCCATTCCACTAAAACTCAAATTTCTCTATGTATAAAGGATGAAACAAGAAATACTAACCGTAAAAGATGAGAGGATGAAGATATGCTTCTTTTAGACAACTTGGAGGAGCTAAATCTTCAAAATCCGAGAAAAATATAGGCATGACCTCCCCTATGCTCTGGCCGGCGCCATGAACGAGCTCTGTGTTCATGGCTCGGCCGGGCTGGGGGAGGAAGATGATATTTGTAGGACCTTTTAGTCCCGGTTGGTGGCTCCAACCCGGACTAAAAGGTCCCATTTAGTCCCGGCTGGAGCCACCAGCCGGGACTAAAGGGCGCGCCACCCTTTAGTCCCGGCTGGTGGCTCCAGCCGGGACTAAAAGGTACCCTTTAGTCCCGGTTGGAGCCACCAACCGGGACTAAAGGCCCCCCAGGCGCCCCCCAATTGGACCCGGAACTAATACTCCCTTTAGTCCCGGTGCCGAATATGGCCGGGAGTAAAAGGGGGATCCGAATGTGGTTTCTCCAGTAGTGGAACGGTGGCATGCGTGCAAGTGCACGAAACAGGCGGTGGTGAGGTAGTACAACTTACAAGAGGCTCAACGTACATGGCATCTACGACCTCCCCGGCGGAGTGCCGCTCGACGTACGCCTGAGCCTCAGCTTCGACTGCAACATATCCAAGTGAGAAGAACAGCCCAGCAAAATTGATGGGGTAGATATATGTGCGTGTACGTGTTGAGAAGAAGAGGCCAAGAACAGAAGCAAGAAACGATGATATTTCTGTTGTATTGGAAACAACCCCCACCGTATTTTAAACCTTTGATTAATCTATGGATTGATTACTGTTCCAGATTTTTCTACATTTGTGCAGATGATATTTCTGTTGTATTGGAAACAACCCCCACCGTGTTTTAAGCCTTTGATTAATCTATGAATTGATTACTGTCCCAGATTTTTCTACATTTGTGCAGATCGACAGGCTCAAGATGAGCTGTCTGGAGGTAATGGTAATTGGGTAATGTAGTCCATGCCACATGAATGATTTTCTTAAGTGCATGAATGCACGCTGAGATTTTGGGGAAAAAAAAAGAAGAATTTCTGGTGTTATTAAGGCTTGCACGCACACTGAGATTTTTGGGAGACATTTAGCTCTGGGTGCATCCAACACTGCAAACAAGACTCCGAGGTGTGTAGTCCATGATATCTAATGCGTGTATATGGTCGCAGAACTATAGCTTTGGTATCTTTTTTGTACAGTACACAATTATATGGTAAATTACTCTTTTGACCATTACTCCACTGGTCTACACAAATTATTACCTGTGTACATGTCTAATTACTCCGTTATTAGCACAATTTTCATTTAGAAAATTATCGATTATTTTCACAAGTATTAAAAGTTTCAAATATTTCACAAATATCAAATTTTCCGGGAAAAAATCTACTTAACCCCCTGACCTATTGATGTTTGTCTACTTAACCTCCTCACCTATAAAACCGGGTATACTACCCCTAAACTATCCAAAACCATGCAAATAACCCCCTTGGGTGATTTTAGAAGCGGTATTGCCTACATGGCATTACACGTGGATGAAGACGTGGCAACAACATGTTTAATAGTTTATTTCACCCCCCAAACTTGTGAGGTTTATGGACATAACCCCCTCATCAACTATATAACAGGATACATGCTCCCCTAACACCAAGACTGCTTTTAAATGTTTTATTTTCTGATGTGGAGCACTACATGCATGGAAGATGACGTGACATTTGACCCATCCATCTCTCACACGCACACAAAAACACATCCCACAAATCTTTTCGCCATTGTTCTAACTCCATGACAACTCCGCATCAACTTTGCCTCCATTTTGGATTCTTGTCGCCCCATGATAATATCATGAGTTAGAATTGTGTAGAGATGATTAGCAAAACATCCAACCCCATCGTCTCTAATTTATTGGCAAAGTGCGACAAAAATCCAAATGAGTCAAAGTTGCCACAAAATGTATAATAATATAAAGAAGATCAGTGGGGTGTGCTTATATTTGGTGCACATGAGAGATAGAGGAATGCGATCAATGTCATGACTTTTATCATGTAGTGCTCCACATAATAAGAGTCCTATAAGTTGATTTAGATGGTACTGAATACTTGGGGGGATTTAGATGGTACTGAATACTTGGGGGATTTAAGTATCCCGTTATGTAGTTGAGGGGGTTATGTAGACAAACCTCGATAGTTTGGGGGTCGAAATAGACTTTTAAATATGTTGTTGCCATGTCACATCCACGTGCAATGCCACGTAGGCAAAACCGCTTTTGAAAACCACTCTAAGAGGTTATTTGCATGGTTTTGGATAGTTTAGGGGGTAGTGTTGAGGCAATAATACCAGGGTGCCCGATCACGAGGATTACCGACTATTGACTCCAAACGAAGAAGACTCCGAACAAGACACGACAACCAGATCACAGAAGGAAGGCTCGAAGATAGTTAGAGTCCTACTAAGTTTAGGTCTGTTTTGTTTTGTAAGGCACATCTTCCTGGATATAAATAGTGGGGGAGTCCTGCACGTAGAGGGTATCTCCAATCTTAGCCAATACACCCGAGGGTACTTGTTACGCCATTGTAATTTGTACTCACCGAAATAATACAAGAAGCAACTGGACGAAGGGTTATTACTCGATCTCGAGGACCCGAACCAGTATAAAATCCTGTGTCTTTCTGTTCCTCCACCGTGATCAATCTTCACATGAAGCTGGGTGCTCGCCGGACAAATATCTGCCGAGTACAACCTCGACAGAGGCGCGCCAGGTAGGGGCCCTCGCGTGAAGAAAGATCATGCCGATCGTCAACGGAGTCTGGATCGCCGACGCGTCGAGTTCATCGATGCCCTACATGCCCAGTTCCGTCAAGTCGGAAGCCATCGGGAGTTCTGCTTCCGCTTCCGATCTCTACGCTCACAGCCATCTAGTGCCTACACGGGAGATCCACTTCGGGGATCTCGTGTTCGAGCATCAAGGCGATTACGAGCTCAAGCTAACAGGGATCCATGATCCCGATCTCACATGAGCCGGTCGGGAAGTTTTCACCACCTTCACGGAGCCAACTCCCGAATACATTGCCGATCGCACTGCACAGTTGGATCTCGACTACAGTGGATCTAGCGATGGGTCGGAACAGGCTGAAGACCGCCGCATCCATGTGCTAGCTGCAAACGGGAGCGAGGCCGCCGCCGAGTCCTCCAACTCGCGCAGATCCATACCTCCTCCACGTTTCAGCAACGCACCAACTCTTCAGACAGCTAAAACTCGTGCACAGCAGGTCGCGTCTTCACTGGCTCCCCGAAATCTCAACAACGATTTCCGAACCCTCTTGGAGACAATGGAAGCAATGGCCGTGGGAACCCCGATGGCCACCATCGCCAAGAAGGCTCGGGAAGCAGCGGACAAGGCCAAGGAGCGCCTCGAGGCCGCTGCTGCCGCACCACCGGCTTCGTCAAACAGGCCTGGTGAACCACAACCGGTTCGCTCCCGATCTGTTAACGGACAACCCCGCTATCGCCCGCACGAAGGGCGTGACATGAGGCCGTAGCTTGAACGCAACCGTCACACTCGTGACGCTCGGGAAACACTCAACTACAATCGAGATTACCGAGCACGTGAGGGCTACTACCGGTCTCATCCAGATTCGTCGCCACGTGACTCCCGACCAGGCACAGGAGGATGTCTCGCATACTCCCCCGGCCTGCGCAAGGTCAAGTGGCCGAAAAAGTTTTTTCCTACTAACATCGAGAAGTATGACGGAACAACCAACCACCGCGAGTGGATTCAGATTTATTCCACGATCATCGACGTCACCGGGGTGACCCGGGTATATTGGCTTCAGGTAATTCAGGGACGCAGTTCGGGTCCGGAAAATTGTGCCCACCCCGACGTAAATTAATCCACCTAACGCCGCCCCCCTCCCCCCCATCCCGCGCTCTCGCGGAGTAATAATATTGAATAATATAGAGCTCTCAGCGTGTTGAATAATATTGAACGCACCGGCGGAGCGCCACCCATGTCCGGTGAAAGGGCAAAATTCCCGCAAAGCGTAAATAACCCATACCAAACCATAAAACAAGCATTATCCGCATTTATTGCTATCAATCCACTCCCTAATTGGTAGGGATTATTTAGCTACTCGTTTTAGTCTTATTTGTTACTCCTTATTACTCTCCTCCCCTCTCCTCTCGTAAGCGAGAGCGATGGCGCATGGTGCTACTGGCCGGCGGCGGCCGCAGCTACAGGCTGTTTATCCATGCCCATCAATGGCACGGTTGACAACACGGATAGCGACATGGCTCCCATTCTCAGATACGGCGTGACGGGTGGATGATCCGCTGGAGCTTGATTCTTCTGGTGTTCTTCCCCGCGAGACGAGGACGTCAACCGGCCCAGTGGCGGCGCGGCCTGCGGCCCCGGCGGCCTCGGCTACACGTTGGCATCGTATCCACGTGATGATTGGAATCAGGTTATTGTCAAACTTATTGTGTCCGAGGCTGATCATCTTTTCTGATTGTCCTCTCTCTCCTATTGCAGATTCATTGAGCGGAGGAGCTCTATCCAGTAGGAATTCTTTTCTGCAGCTGCAGCTCTGCTCATGTATGTGGATGTAGGAGATTCTCGTCGAGTATGGCTTCGTGATTCACCTGCAAATTCTCGTTGCCAGATTAGTTTTCCAAAATTATTCTTCTGCCAAATGAACTTCTCGCACTGATTTCTATTCGTTGATTTTTCGCAAGGACATATGCGGTGGACGACATGCGCATTCTTCTCTCATCTTTTAAAATTGCACAAGGCCCTCAGATTTAATCTCCTGAGTTATCAAGAAAAATACCCTATTAATTTAATCTAGTATGTAATGGATTCCCAAACTATTTTTTCTATCATATACGTGCTGAATTGGAGACAATCAGATTTTGATCCAATCAATTTTTTTTGTGTGCATTGTGTAGAAACCCAAATAATTACTACATGATCGTGTGATTTCTACGGTGAGGTGATGCATAAGTCTTCCAACGGTCGCCGAGATGTTTATACTACCACAAGAGTCAAAGAGTGATTTGGTCATATTTTGTGCACATTGTGTAGAAACCAAAATAATTACTACATGTTCGTGTGATTTCTATGGCACATTGATGCGTAATTTTTAAGTTTCCTACAGTTCTAAACATCAGATATTTATTTCTAAATGTCATATATTTACTATTTGTTGACACTAGAGATTTACTCCATTTTAGGTCGTCGAGTGCAACATAAACTTCCCCGGCAATAGGATTCAAATGGTTTGTATATGATTCACATTTTTTGTGCACTGCATAGGAACTCAAATAATTACTATTTGATTCCATGACTTTTTGCACCTATTACTGTTCCAAACTCTGAATTATTATTGCATGTTATGGTTGGGTCGGTGCCTAAGGTTTGTATGGTTCTAAATTTCAAATATTTACTCCTTGTTTATTTACTCCTATAAATATTAGATATTTACTTCTAAATGTTAGAAATTTGGTGATCCAAATAGCTAAAATATCTTGTACAGGTACAAACCACTCTGACTCTATTTTGGGAGTATAAACAACTCGGTGACCATAACAAGGAGTAAATCTGAGTAGATGATATAAAAAGGAGACATTTATAAGTAAATATCTAACATTTAGATTGGAACTGTAGAATTTAGAAGGAACCGTATAAATGAAACAATCAGGTAGTAATTAATTCTGTTTCTACAGAATGTGCACAAAATAGATCAAGCAGTATGATTGATCGTCATTGAATTGGCTATGTCCCGGTCCATGTTACTGCTTTCGGGCACACAAGATCTAACACCACCTGTGCTCTTCGTCGTCACGGTGGATGCAGCCTCTGCCATGAGCGCTATGTTGTGCAGGAGTGCGAATCAACGACTTGAAGTAGTATTTTTTCATCTTAGAGTAGTATTTTTTTAAAATTTTGGGTAGTATTTCTCATAGTTAGTCTTATATATTTCAATTAGTAAATCAAGTTGATAATAAAATAACTCCCGCCTAGTGAGGGGTATATACTTCTTTTTGTAAATTTCAGTACATATATAACATTTTAGAAAAGAGAAATATATTGTAGCTTAGTGAGGAGTATAATGCTACTTTGGGAGGAGTATATATGGTACTAATATTGTACTGGCAAAGCCCATATTTTTCCATGAATCCGGTAGCAGACTTCCTGGATTACAAGTAGCAAATTAAATGTGTGGATCAGTGGCCGATGGGTAGTATATTTTTATATCCGTGTAGTCGTTTCACAATCTAGAGTAGTAATTTGTCACAATGACTACATATCACAAACAGTAAAACTAAGACAACAAAGGAAAGCTTTTTACGATATCTTGGAAAATGCTAATCAGAATCAAATAAAAGTAAAATCAGAAGGCCAATTAGTAAAACTAAGTCAACGTACATGGTTTTAAAAAATAATCACTACATGTATGCAGTTTGTGATAAAACCTTATATGACAGGAACATTCGAAGTAACGGAAAATTTGATATTTGTGAAATATTTGAAACTTTTAATACTCGTGAAAATGATCGATAATTTTCTAAATGAAAAATTGTGCTAATAACGGAGTAATTAGACATGTACACAGGTAATAATTTGAGTAGACCAGTGGAGTAATGGTCAAAAGAGTAATTTACAATATAGTTGTGTACTGTACAAAAAAGATACCAAAGCTATAGTTCTGCGACCATATACACGCATTAGATATTGTTGTGAAACACTTATTTAGTGATCAATTCTTTCATTAATTAATTAATGATTAATGACATCACTAGGTAGTTACTAGTGTGTGAAAGGGCCACTTCCCCAAGGGGTATGTCCCTTGGGAAGAGGCACCTCCATGCCCCTTGGGCTTGTATAAATATGTAAACAACCCCATCAATGAGAATCAATCATTCCACTCTTTCATTTGAGTTTTTCACTCTTCAACACGTTATCATGCACTTTGCTCACTATTGAGCACGAGAAGGCCTCAAGGACGAACAATGGAAGGCCATGCTCTCTGGCCCAGGCCAGCGGCCTGACCGTGTGACGCTGGCAACGCACACTGCACCAACATGGAGAACACTGTTCTTGAACTTCTGTTCGTTGGTGTCCACTGCAACGCCTTCATGAATCAAAGAAAAAAAAAAGCAACAACGCAGCAGATGGCCTCCGTCTAAACATCATCAGTAAGACGCCACGATTTTTCAATTGGATAAACGGTTTTTACCTTTCAATTGGTCGGCGTCCGGCCAACTGCAGTACAACCTGCCCTTGCAAGCGGTGGCGCATACATGCCAAAGCCCATACAGCCACAGGCAATGATACTGCACAGCCTTTCGGCGTTGGCGCAGCAGCCTTCAGGCAATGGCGGCGTGGACTCCCTCGCCTGCCAAACTTCTTGGCAACAAGCAGTGTCACCGCCGGCAGCCCGTCTTTAACCTCGCCAGCACCGTGGGCGGCGGCCAACCCTCACGGCCGCATCGCTGCCGTAGACTGGTGCAAAGGAAAGGCACAACAAAGGGGCGTCCGTCCGTTGCGCAGACCGGCGACCGGCCGTGACTGGCACAATGGCCAGTAGCACTGCCGGAGGTGGCGAGCCCTCGGCAGCCATCTCACGGCCATGTCGCGGCAACAGACCGACGGCCGGGCATTTGGAGCAGGCACAGCGGATCGGCGCGCCATCAGTGCTCTCCAGAAGCAGCGGTGGCGGCTTCGGGAGAAGCGGAAACCATAAGCGCTCCATCCCCGGTTTTTATGGCCTGCTGACAGGCGTGATGGGTCGAACCAGGCCGCCAGAGGCCGTCTGTCCAGCCTGCAGGCAAGGCCGTCGGGCGGAGCAGCCAGCAGTCCACCGAGATTGGCTAGGCCGAAGTAGCGCCTGCAGGCCGGGCCTGTGAACCGAGCCGAGCCGGCTAGGCCACTCGTGTAAGCCCCGCATGGGCCAAGCAGGCCACATTCCTCGCCCCACAAGTCCAGGTTTGCCCTCCAGAATTCATACAAGCCATCAGGCTTTTATCTATTTATATGTTCCAGCATATATCATGTTTAGACTTTATATTGAAGTCCCTAGATTGTTTTATATTGTGTAATGTACGTTAAATACCATCGGTATTCTAACCAATGTAATAAAAATGCTACAATTGCCGCAGCAATTGAGCATTGTTATGATCCGCAGATCTCCCATTGGTTACACATGCTTTAGAACAATCTTTTTCATATGCAATTCTTTATTTGCATTTGATTTATTCAAATCAATATTCTACATCAAGTAGAAAATCATGCAAAATTCAAATAAAAGTTATATATTTTGTTTAAACACAAGGTAATGGCAACAAGCATCTACTGCACTCATGCAGATTATGCTCCATTACTGCGAGGTTCTACCTTCAAAGTGTTTAAACAACAAATTAAACTATGGAATAACACAAGGTGATGGAGACCTAGGCACTGGCTGCAATAAATTCTTTGAATTTATTTGCCCAGAGACCGTGCTTTTAGGCAGCAAGTTACTTGCCCATTGCTTGGAGGTCTACATCTTATGATGATTACCTTCACGGTGTATATCCAAAGTTTAAACAAAATTATACTACAATGACTCTCAAGTCATTAATTCCTTTAGGAATTAAATTATAGCAGTTGCACTGCCATTGACATATACCTTAATTTGTTGCAAGAATCATCTTGCCTTTGAAACAATGCAAAATAAATCTAAAGGTATAAGTAAATAAATTTTGGATTGAATAAAATAATGGAATAAGCATATACTATGCTCCATTATTAAAAGATACACATCATTTCTATGGTGAATTCATCCAAAAGTTTAAAATAGAGACTATATATTGACCATGATTATCAGTCATTTATTCCTTCAGGAATAAGGAGCAATATATAAGCAGCAATTACATTGCCTATTTTCAACCACTATACCTAATTTTGATACAAGATTCATCTTGAATTCAAATATTTTGCATATACTGCAACACTACATTTCATGTATTTACCGCAGTAAATTAATTTAACACATGACTATCTCATGTGGTACATGATTCAAAATAGCCATTATGAAGTCAATATAAGTTATATCACATGCAAAAACTTATATGGCATGGGCAATGAATTTCATTTCATATTCTAAAGATTCCATTTATATGGAATGAATCATAGCCCAGAATTCAAAATTTCAACCAAAATTATTGCCTTATTAAAGGCGTACTTTCCATATGGATCTCAAAACATTGAGTATCAAATGGAAAAGGTATCCTAAATATTTTGAATTACACTCAAAAGATGTTATGGCCAACATAAGGTCATAATATTACCGAAATTAAAAGGTGGTTGGTTATACATTCATTTACATGATTAAATTCACGACAAAATACAACAACGTTGTATATATATAGAAAATCTATTCTAGATTTGATTCTATGATGAATTTCTATATCATACCAACCCAAATTATGAAGCCTTATCCACAATTTTATCAATAGGTGGTGTATTGCATCAGCAATACCATAACCAAAACTGCACCAAACATTCTGAATAAAATGCTATGCATTATGATCTCTTAACAAAGAGTATTTGTTTGTACCTTCTGGTTACAACATAGCTATTTGAATAACGTTCAAATATTCAGAATATCAAATGTTTGATGCAAACAAGCATCAACAATAAGAGAAAGTGGGACAATACAAAGGCAATAAAATAAAACCACAATGACAGCTCGTATATATGTCAAAATTGTGGATATCATAATCAAATTACAATGCAATGTCACAAAATCAAGCATTTGGTTGAATACAATATTGAAAAATGACAAATCAATTTAATGGGACAAGTTTGAAATGCACTTCAATATCGACCTATATTATGCCACTTATATACCTTTTTCATATGAAAAAGGATCAAAGCCTACAACAGTAGGATATATTTGAAGGCAATGACAACTTGTTTAGAGACACAACTCAGTTTCTATAACCCATCACTTAATGATCATGTACATTATGTTGCAATTACATAAGTTGTCATTCACATGTATCATTATATGATACATGCTACTAGTATGTATTCTATATTATATAAGTAATCATAATGCATTATGATTTACTCAATATAGATAATTATGGGGACAATCCAAATGGAAGAAAATATTTGATTAGTGAATTTTTATGTCACTAACATTACACTTTGAGATATCAAATATTCCAAATTCTCTATAAGAGAAAAGGAAAATTACTAAAAATCGCAAATGCAATATGTTGTTTATGGTTTTGGTCGAGCTATAATCATACACTCTCAAAGTATCCAATTAGATATGCACTCATGCATTCTAATTCAACTCATACCAATTGAGTTGGAAAATATCTGTTATAGTGATTTCAATATAAAATCACATTATGACAACAATGATGAATTCATATTCATCAACCAATAAAACAGATATAAAACAAGCAAATGCTTGAGCAAATTTCTCCATTGTCACAAGGATTGTGTTTTACATACATCAAAACCCATACCATATGTTGCGTACAATAAATTTTCAGTCTATAATTCCATCAAGATTGGAATATATTGTTTTTTTTTATCAACCTACACTGTAGGTGATATGAAAATTTATTAACAATTTTGTTGGTCATATATTGCAAATTTTCTATAAATCCTCAGATTTAATATGCACCACATGTGCATTATAGAAATTAATTTTAAGATCCTCTTATCTTAAAATTTCAATTATACCATTATAATTCCTTGAATGCATTCAAAGGAAATATGGTACCATATATCCATTAACAAAATTTCAAAACCTCATATGGTTGGTTGATAAATCAACTACATGATTTCATGTGACTTATTATAGTGCACTAAAGAACTATGCTTTTGCTATGTTCATTGCTCAAATTATCAAATTATGAGCACAATATCCTAAAACATAGGATAAATCCATCAGGACTGAAAATGTCACATGATTTCTTTTCAGGTCTACAATAAACTATTATATGACTTTGGCATAATTATAGAACATTATGTACAATCTGTACATACAACGGATTATATAAATCTCTAGCAAGAGATTGCACTCATTGCATGACCACTATATTAAAAAAATTGAAATTTACCAACATCTAGTTGGTACTATGTGGACTTACACACCACATAATCAATCAAACTGCAATCATACGGTTCCCTCTACGTGGAGTTTTGGCTTCCGCCAATTATTTCCCATCTGCATATCGTTTACACATAATGATATCACCACCTCAACATACATCCATGGACATTGAGGATCCACACAACATAGTATTATCCGTCATTCACATAATACTTTGGATCTCTCATGGGGATTTTTACATAGCCCGTATGTTGATCATACTTTGAGGACAATTCTTGGCATTAGGGGGAGATTTATACCACATTACAGAATGCCAAATAATTAGAATGTCTAATACATTCAGTCCTCACATCTACGTACAAATTGTCGGCATGACAATATATATTTGCAACACATTGCAAATAAACTGCCAATTGCATTTACTTATAAAAAATGTCAGCTAATCTCATTCCCATCATTTGTGTACCAGAAAGAGTGGGGGTACCTAACAAAACCACTCAACTCCCAAATTAAAATAAGAGGGGGAGAAGTATGGTCACTAGGGATATAGCTTATTACAAGCATCCGCGGAACAGGGGGAGACATCCTCCAAGATAGTAAATGCAAATCAACATCATACATGATGTTAGACATTTTATGGATTTTCAAATCCAAAACCTATGAATGTTCAACATTCAAAGCCCAGTACATGTGCACATAAATTCAAAGCACTGGGCCACTGGAACACCCTACTCTATCATCTTGGGAAATGAGATAGAGTTAGAAAGAGTTGATATTTTCACAAGCTATATTGATTCCATTGAATCAATCACACTAAGACTACAAATTGTCGACATATACTCCTACTCAAAATTGTTATACACCTTAAACTGGATCCAGACCAAAAGTCCTAGGCAGAGTGTCTCAACACTCAAATTGGGTCAAATTAAAGGTGATAACTGAGGAGAAAAGCTCTTATTCAACAATGAGAAGTACTTTACCGCAGTAAAATATTCTTCTCATAATGCTTTATTGCAAAAGTAAGGTGGTGAGACATTAAGAGCTTGTAGCAAAAGGTTTCATGCAGAAACCAAGCAAAAACATACCCATATAGTATGTGTGAAAATTTTGTTCCTACATTTAATCATTGGCAGATCATATAATTTGGATAAATTCAGACATATATGTCTTCATTGGACTCATGTTCTGAATTGAGATACAAATCGCAACATATATTGTGTACAACTCAAGTCACTCCATGACTTGAAATAGTCAAGTTGATTGTGGTACAACTGACTAAGTGAGTATCCATCATAGAAGGATTACTCCAATCATTATGATTGCATATATAAATTCCAAATTGGAGTTTCAATCATCTCAACATACAAGCAATCATATTAAGACGGAATTAGAGATGACAGATTTGGGTAAAACCAAATTACTCTTAAGTTTATAACTTAAGCAAATATATCAGTTCTCAGATATTCAATCGATATTGTTCACCAATATCAAAATAATATCAGATAATCATATCCATCAACACTTATGGTCGTTCAATCCCTAAAGATGGATCAATGCCCATCTAGACCCTGGGATGACAACTATAGTGCCATGTAAGCGCTCATATCTTGCAAAATGCAAAAGGCCAAATATTGCATTTGCAGATAACTTGCTATAGCTTAAAATGCGCAACTCCATCAAGCCATTTGGCAGGAGTTAAATTGGATATCCACAGATATCTTATGGCACCAATAATCTTGGTTCATTCAATCAAGATATAACCATAGTGATTCTGAGTTACTAGCTAAATAATCCCCATATTGCTAGAACACATACTGATATCATGATGGTACAGTTCTCATGAGAGTCATCAAATTGGACTCTAACTGCTACTCCCATCTATCATTCTAAAACACCACCTATGTGTGTGTGACTATATTGAATGATTAAACTTGATTCTATTGAATCATGAACAATTATCTATAAAGATAATGTTGCTTGTGTTGCATAAATATAACAGGTTACATAGAGCAATATCAGCAAGCATATTGCCATGTTTATTCTCATCTATCACACATTGGAGAATAAACACCTTACAAATCAAATTTGTGAGAGCCTCACATATTTGTTCACGAAGTCGTTACCATATCCACATATAAACATATGTTCATGGAATTGGTATACATTGACTTTGAAATGTAAGGTTCAGGGGGAGTCTCTTCTGAACAACAACCTGTGTTAAAATATTATATTGCACTCTTTTCCTTTATGAGTTTTTCTCACAAGGGGTTTCTCATGAAGGTTTTTAACGAGGCAATACCAACACAAGAATACATGTAATATTACCCATTTTCCCCATCGGGGTTTTTAAGGGGATATTCAAAACATATTATATGTCATATCTTCTATTTTCCCCACAAGGGTTTTTAAAAGGAGATATTCAAGACATAATGATCAAATGACCATACACATATTTCTCTAAACTTAACTTATAGATTTTTCCTTTATAAAGGTTTTCCCATATAAGTTTAAAGGAACAATATCATTTTTATATGCTGTATCATTTTCTCCTTATTTTTCCACTGGGTTTCAAAGGAGTTTTAACAGCATATCATCAATATATTCCTCTTATTTTTCCCATGAGGTTTTTAGAGGAATATATCAATATTGCATTACATGCAATCACATATGTCATATAACATTTTCTCCTAAATTTTCCCTAAGGGGTTTTAAAGGAGTTTTTCCTATGACATATCCACATTTCTCCTTCTATTTTCCCACAGGGTTTTTGAAGGAGTTATTCATATATTGTTTACAAAATCACAAGAAGAAATTGATCAAGGGGGAGTGTTGTGAAACACTTATTTAGTGATCAATTCTTTCATTAATTAATTAATGATTAATGACATCACTAGGTAGTTACTAGTGTGTGAAAGGGCCACTTTCCCTAAGGGGTATGTCCCTTGGGAAGAGGCACCTCCATGCCCCTTGGGCTTGTATAAATATGTAAACAACCCCATTAATGAGAATCAATCATTCCACTCTTTCATTTGAGTTTTTCACTCTTCAACAGATATCATGGACTACACACCTCGGAGTCTTGTTTGCAGTGTTGGATGCACCCAGAGCTAAATGTCTCCCAAAAATCTCAGTGTGCATGCAAGCCTTAATAACAACAGAAATTCTTCTTTTTTTCCCCCAAAATCTCAGCGTGCATTCATGCACTTAAAAAAATCATTCATGTGGCATGGACTACATTACCCAATTACCATTACCTCCTGACAGCTCATCTTCAGCTTGTCGATCTGCACAAATGTAGAAAAATCTGGGACAGTAATCAATCCATAGATTAATCAAAGGCTTAAAATACGGTGGGGGTTGTTTCCAATACAACAGAAATATCATCGTTTCTTGCTTCTGTTCTTGGCCTCTTCTTCTCAACACGTACACGTACATATATCTACCCCATCAATTTTGCTGGGCTGTTCTTCTCACTTGGATATGTTGCAGTCGAAGCTGAGGCTCAGGCGTACGTCGAGCGGCACTCCGCCGGGGAGGTCGTAGATGCCATGTACGTTGAGCCTCTTGTAAGTTGTACGTACCTCACCACAGCCTGTTTCGTGCACTTGCACGCATGCCACCGTTCCGTCGTGCCGGAGTGCATTGCCCTGATCAGCTAAACGCCCCGTCGCAGGACTCGCCAGGCACGTAACTAACAGCTAACGCAACGGCGCAAATTCACCGTCTTGCACGCGCCGCCGGGCCTCGATCCAGCAAATCCCATAATCGGTGCCGGCTGCAACGGAAACAGCTATGAATCCTCATACGTGGAAAAAAAAAATCGGATCCACCGGTGCAGTAGTAAAACCGACGCGGAATACAACCGACAACGAATTTAATTACGGTCAAAACCCGAGAACGGATGATTTTTATGGCCCTTTCACCTCGCCGGAGTTCCATCCAAAGCGCCCCCGAGGCGTTAAATAGTATTCAACGCGCTGCGCTACAAATAGCTCTGTCCTCTCTCTCTCTATATATATATATATATTGGTTCCTAATACTAATATGTATGTTAATTTATCAGGAGATATAAAATAACTCTCATTGCATACTGAGACATCAGTATATATCTATGGTATGCTTAAAAAAATACTCTCTGTTAAAAAATGATAGGTATATTTTTGTTAGTGAAAAGTCAAATTATACAAAGTTTTGACCAACAATTAATCTAACTATATGTAAGTTTAGGACTTAAAACTTGCATCATTAGATTCATGTTCATAATCCCTTTAAGATTAGATTGATTTTGTTAGAAATTGAGAGTCAAAATCTAATTTGTTTTGACTTTTCCCTAACCAAAATATCCCTATCATTTCTGAACAGAGAGTATATATCTGTGGTAGCTACTTCACGGCGCTATACCTCTGTACAAGAGGAAAGAGGATCGATACTGACCTCCTGCGCACGCACGATTTATTTCCACCGATAACTCTACCCGCTCTCCTACAACAATGAGTGAATGAGTCGATGGCGCAGGCGCGCAGCAAAGCTGCGCCTTTGTTTCTAGTACTTATTATTATATTTGTGCTGATACGTTAGTGTTGTGCTTACGATTGTTTTATAGTTGCAGGTTCCAAACGCTGATAGTGGTAGGTTGTTGAATTGACATTTTTCCAGAATATACACATAGTGAGTCGACCATGCGCGATTTACCCCCAAATCCCCAATTACTTCCTTTTCATTCCTGGATTGTGCTTCCTTCCATGTTGTGAAGGGCGCCCAACTTTTATTGTCCATCTGTACTCACTCCAGTTACCACTGGCGTAAGACAAGTGGAATTAACATAGCCAGCCCAATATAACTTAAATAAAGCTCTGATCTAGAGCTGTAGTCCAGCCCCATGCAATGTAACATATAACAGTAACTAGGGCACTGCACTGAAGGGAAGCAACGGGCAAGGAATTATGAACTTGCTGTGCACCCTCAACCACACATGTAGCTCCACAGACACTTGAATCTCAATACCCCAGCTCTACTTGGTAGAGGTAATCAAGGCCAATACAGGATGTACCAAAGCTCTGCTCAATCCAGTATGAGCCAACTACCAACCGTATCAGGGCACTTATTGGAAGTTGAATTGCTTCATCTCGGTCCCGTCCTGTAGCTCGTGATAGACCTGGACGCGTGCAGCGTGCATGGATGCGTTGCCTACTCTATAAAACCCGTCTGCAGCAGCGCCAGGCCAGTTCAGTAAGAGGAGGTGTCGAAATGGTGGTCAAGTCTGCAGTTCTTCTCTGTGTTGTCTTGGCCTCTCTCCTGCTGGCCTTCCAGCAGGATGTGGGGTTTGCTAGGGAGCTCACTGAAGCCACTGGTTTGCTCTCTCCCGGCCCTCTATCTCTGTCTCACTCTGTGCATGGATTGCGCACTATAGTTGAAACATACTGCATCTGCAGCTATTTTTTGTTAGGACGAGATGCTGTGTTGTAACATTATTCTGCGTTTGCGATATCCTGTGGAAATAAAATAACCATCACTAATTGGGAGTTTCTAACATGTAGAGCCTGAGGGGAAGACTGTGAAGCCTGCTGGAGAGCCTGGACTCAAGGATGTGAAGGGGCTGATGGGTGGATACAAGCATGCTGGTTGGTACGGCACTGATGGTGGGTATGGTGGAGGATATGGGAACAATGGTGGGTACGGGGGAGGAAATGATCCGCCTAGCTATGGTGGTGGATATGGGCCTGGATACGGTGGAGGATACGGCGGGCCTGGGTTTGGTGGAGGATACAAGCACCATGTTCATGGGGGTGGAGGCTACGGACCCGGTTATGGAGGCGGCTACGGACCTGGTTATGGAAGCGGGAACGGTTGCCCTCCATGCGGAGGTGGTTATGGTGGTCCTGGATATGGAGATGGCTATGGTGGCGGAAATGGTGGAGGAGGATATGGTGGTGGCAGTGGAAATGGTGGAGGTGGTGGCTATGGAGGATATGGTAGTGGCACTTCTCCATGAGGTTGATGTTGTGGCAGTGCCAGAGGAAACTATGGTGGATGGCTGGACGCTACTAAGAACCTGAAGCACAGCTGTTTGTGCTAGATTATGTCAAATAAATCCTGCTGGGTGATGTTTCTTCACAATTTATTTATGGGGTCTTGTCTCTGTGGTGTAAGACATCGACTGTTCCCTTGATTGAATTACCCATAATAAAAGCTAGCTTTTGTGTGTTGTGGTTGTACTAGCTATATATCATTTCAAACTTGTGCCTCGTCATGTGTATGGATCAATCAGAGAAGTTTATCACAGATCATGCTTCTCGTTCAAGTGAGTGTTAAATGCAGTAGTTATAACCTTTTGCGATGAGTTTGTCGTAGCAATTTGCATACTGATTGTTGCTTTATCTGCACAAGCATTGTTTCAGATTTACTGCACATCATTATTTGTTATGACGAGTTGAACAAGAATCAGAAACACTTGTAATTACCTGTTTGTAGCACATTGAATACGTTGACTAGACTTGTTCTCGTATGACAATGTTCTTCTTTTTGCGAAACAAACAAAGTTCAACTTCAATGTAATAACTTTGGTTTAGCATTTTTAAGATGATGCAAGCTCCCAACTTAATAAATTATCTATGGTCAAATTTCGACATGAACAAAGAGTGGCAAGAACGTTGCATAAATTGAGACTAGAACATTAAACGCGCTTTGCGCGCCCTATGTTACTTATGGTTAAACTTGAAGGTACTTACCTTACACGAAGTTGCTGGATCTATTTATTATCTTAATACAAAAGTGTTCGAAGAAGTTACTATATTTACCCGAGAGGGCATGGAAATTATCACGTTATTTAAAAAGACAAATGTATATACCATTAGATTTTATGGTGATCTACGTTTACCCATTGGTAAATGAACAAACCCACTGGACAATGAACATGGTGACCATATGTCCGAGAAGTGAGTTAAAAGAAACTTGTTTACCATTCTAAAATCTTCGAAACGTTTCTTTTGTGACATCAATATTGGTTTTTATTCCCACCACCCACTCTTACTTTGCTTCAATAGTTCAATGCTATTATCTAATCAGCAACCCCAGATATGCTAATGATGTGTTTGCAATATTCCAGTCCTACAAAAATTGTCTCTATCTACTGGGCTATTACCTCTCATACTTTTTTGCTATTTGTACTTATAAATTCCTATTCTTACTATCCTTGCCGGTACAGATTAGTACCGATTGAAATAATGACATATTTGTGCTAGTGTTATTTTCCGTTGGTACGAATAACTATCATATGTGTCGGCATGGACGCTAGCATGAGCCATCCCCATTTGCATCAGCTTCGTGCTGCCTATTCGATCACCGGCATGAATGAGGTTTTCGCGCCGATGCCAATGGGGGTCTCTGCAGTAGTGTCTAAATGTATAAATGCTTCTAACAAAACACGGCAATCGTCCTATGTGATTATTGCAGCAGGGTTGAAGAATTCAAAGATAAAATAAGAAGAAAATAAAATAAGCAATCTGATGACCACACATTTAAAATGTTAGAGCACTGAACAGTAGAAATTACAACACCAAGCGATAGTTATAAGACAAGACATCTAGCTCCAAGTTATTAATCAACCATCATGCAATTTATATATATGGATATCACTATAACTTGTAGGGTATATGACTTTTTTTACAGCAAGAGCTGAAATGGCATCGCCCATGATCCGTTAATATTTTGAGCTTCTTCCATAAGTGTTCATCTTGCGCATGAGACCATGCTGCTTCCAGCCAAAAAGCTTATTGTGCATTTGCCATCCAAAAGATATCTTGCTTCCGCCATTGCATAGCATGCTGAAGCAAAATTATGAAGGTTAAGTAAAAAAACATTTGTACTTTAAGCAAGTGGTATGCCGATATTACAAATTGTGACCCATCAGTGTCAGCAATTGTTGTGTTCATTCACATTATTTAAACCCAATCTACATCACGTACAATGACATGTAAATATGCTGGTGGAGAAGTCAGTTGATATGTCCAGGAAAAAATATAATATATTCATTTGGTACAGCGAGTTTAAAGCTCGCATCAATTGTCTCCAAGGATTATCATAGAAGCACCAAAAAAGCAAAGAGTTAGGGAGGTAGGTACAGTCCATTGTTCAAACAGTAGAAAAGATCAAATGGATGTCACTTTCCAGCCGCTGGTCTGCCTTGCTGAGAGCTCATGTGGGGCAACGTGGCAGAGTGCCAATGGCCAAGTGGGGCCTTAAAACCCATAAACATGAGGGAACGGTAGCTCTTCTGTACGACGCACGCTGGGAGTCGCCGTACAAAATCCGAACCAAGAAATTAAAATTATCATATCCACGGGGACTACTGGATTTTGGATAACAATAAAAATGGCTAATAATTTGAATTATTAGATCAAGAGTGGAAAAAGGGAAAAATGAATAATAAATGCAGTAAGCCTCAAAATTTTCCTTGGAGCCATGCATGTATTAATTGTAAAAACTCTCTTCTACTAGGCCAAAAATGATAGTCTCTTATAGGCAATCTCATAGGCTCAATGTAATCTTGAGAAAGTTAAAAGAAAAATTCTTGCAATTTGTCGTCCTTTAGTTGTCTAATATTAAAATTGTATCCTTTTCGTTTCTATGTATATGAAAACGAAACACAGTTCTCGCAACTTGCAATACAACTTTTTGTGGTGAGTTGTCTCATAGTGCTAAAGTTTAGATTATAATATCAAACTGTCAATGTTGTTTCGTAATGGATACGAGTTCTCTCTCACCACACCCTACATGACATCACCCAGATTCCTACATGGTAATGGATGAGACGACCAAGACTGCTGATGTGTACCATTTTTGTTCAGTCTTTTGTGCTCAAGTTTCTTGAGCTATTTTTCATCCATGTTTAGTTTTTCTAATTTACTGGACAGAATTCATTGCTGATAAGGAGGTATATAGTCAAGTATCTGTGGCGTGTTGAACGTGTTAACCATTTTGTACTAATGTTGGAGAAATAGATTGTCTACCAGATATTCCATGTAGGGTTACTTCGAACAAAATAGCTTATAAGAAACTCACTATTTCGA
This sequence comes from Alloteropsis semialata, assembly GCA_004135705.1. Taxonomy (NCBI): domain Eukaryota; kingdom Viridiplantae; phylum Streptophyta; class Magnoliopsida; order Poales; family Poaceae; genus Alloteropsis; species Alloteropsis semialata. The sequence goes on from CM014273.1 coordinate 42,452,670, forward strand.
ATCCACTCGCAAGATTTCCGAATGCAGTGTTGTTACAAGCGCACAACCCACACTTGTCACTTCTTGGATACACAGTAGATCCTCACAATTGCTATACAGCAAAGTGATTTACGGAAATCAAAAGATAGAAATGTGAATCCTTTTGTGGAATAGATTAAACTGCCTATGTTCAACAAAGCCGTGTGACTTCATCAACAAAATTTATAGCCAAAGCTCATATCCAGTGTGTGACATTAACTAGGCCGAGCAGCCCTTGTCAGTCGGAGACAAGCCAGTCACTGCGTTCAACATGCTACAAGTGGTCCAGCTAGCTAAATCGCTCAATGCCGTCCATTTGTACGTTCTTCCATAAGTCTACTAGTTAGAGGTAGAATCCTCTTTTCTCAAGCTAATAACAACATTCCTCCCTCGTTGTTTCAAGAGGTAATGCATTTTTTTTCGGCATCAAGAAGAACCATGACATAGCCCAAAGCATTATGCAGCAAGCTCATTGAATGTCTCCGTATGAGTAACCAAACTCTTGTAGTAATCCAATGTGAAAGAATATGTTCGCCGGCCATTCATGATTCATTCAATCATTCTTGAACTCATGGGTAGCCACGACTAGAGTCCGCAATTTATTTCAATCTATAAGCTCACCACCAGAAAACGAGAATTTCCTGACGGTTTGTGTTTTTCCTGTCATTTTTACTATACCGAATTAAGTAACTGTCCCATCCGCCTAGAGAAACTGTCAGGAACGACCCTGAACAATCCTGCCGGTTTTGTAGTTGCTCTCAGGAGCAGTAAAAACGGTCAGAAACTGGTGGAATCACTAGTGGAAAAACCACCTTTAGTCCTGGTTCAGAACGGGATTTAGTCCTGGGTCCACAACCGGGACTACGGCACCGGCCTTTAAAAGGAGTCTTTAGTCCCGGTGCCTATCTCCACCCGGGACAAATGAGTTCCGAGAAAAACAAAAAAAAGCTGCCTCCGACCTGCTCCCGCCCCCGCCCGACACTGCAGCTCCGCCCCGACCGCCATCTCCACGAGCTCTAACTTCAGCACCATAGAGATGGAATTAAATCCACAACAAGATCATCACGTTCTCGAGCTCCAATTTTACCATCACATTCTCGAGCTCCAATTTTAACATCACATACAATCAAATCTAGAGCGACAAACAATTAACACTTCACAAATATGATGCACAACACAATACAGAGGATCCACCAACATGAAAAAAATCATTCACAAATAAATCTACTGAAAACTTGAGCACAAATTTCATCTTCTTGCATGACGAACGGAGCCCTCACCGTCGTTGGGCCACGCCGGGCGGCTCGCCGGCCAGCTATCCACCAGCGCCAGGCCGCGCGTGGGGAGGCTCGCTGGCCCCTGCCCACCAGCGCCGGGCGACTCGCCGGCCAGCCATCCACCAGCGCCGTGCCACGCGCGGGGATGGCTTCACGGCCCCCCGCGCGCACGCGCCGGGCCGCTCACCGGCCGGCCCCTGCTCGCCTAGCTCATGGCCTCCATCTCGTGCGCTGGTTCTCTGGATGAGGAAAAGATAAGGAGAGGATGAGGAAGAGAGACTGAGAGAGGATAAGGGAGAGACAAGTGAAGAAGAGAGACCTCTGGCACTTAGAAAAAATATATGACCACATCCACTCTTTTATTCCTGGATGTTGTGCCAGCCCAGGACTAAATCTCATCTTTTAGTCCCGGTGGATGCCACCATCCGGGACTAAAAGGCACGCCCCCTTTAGTCCTGGCTGGTAGCTCGACCGGGGGCCTTTTAGTCCTAGTTGGAGCCACCAACCAGGACTAAATGCCCCCTCCCCTCCCCCCCCCCTAGCCTCCGTGTTTGGACCTGGGACTAATGCACTCATTAGTCCCAGATTCAATTGGTACCGGGGCTAAAGGTCCTGAACTAAAGATGGTTTTTCTACTAGTGAATGCTCCTGTCGGCTGGGACAAAATGACACAAATTGGTTTCACATGATTTATCTTTCCGCCCACAAGCGGAAAAATAATTCCTCCGTGGGTCTGCCGTCAGAGTCGTGCTTCAAAAATTTAACATGTGATGTTGGACTCACACTGATGTACAGGAAAACCGAGGCTATTCCTATCAGGGTATGCTCCTGGCGGCAATTCATGAGTGCATATGTGACTAGAGATGTGATTCACTGGTTAACCCTAAGCAGTCAAGAACTATCGTCAGGAATTGTTTCCTGTGGGCCAACCGATTTCTCACACTACAAGAAATCCTTTGCTTTTTGACGTATTTAGTATGACATTAGAGCATAATGTCATTATATCGTTCATTTTATGACATTATGTGTTAGCCATTTTGATTTAATGACAATAAAAAATCGTATGTCATAACATATGTCATACATGTAGTCCAATATCACTTAATGACGATAATTGGTATGTCATAAGGCGTATTTGTGAATGTCATAAAATATATGACAAAAGTTGTATGTCACAAAATTATTTTACTAATATGCTACCTACTTTATTATATTAATATGAGAATTATTATTGGACGTTATTACCAATACACTACCTACTTTCTTATCTTATAATAATACTGGGCATTATTATTGGACATTATTATTGATTCCAGTCCATTATTGGGTAAAAGCACCGTAAAAATAATTGGATTGAGAAAGACTTGAACACAAGCCTCTCATAGCAGCAACAATTTTCTTACCACTAGGCTACATCTCAACTTGTGCCAAGTGTGGACGTTGTACACTTTTTAGAGAAGACATAGCATGAATTTATATCTACGTGTAATTTAAGTTATTTGGTGGTGACCCTATGCATTTAATTCTTTTATAAAAAAGCACAGCTAAAATTCGAAAACTCCAAAAGTTATTTTGTGCTAACCCTACGCATTTAATTCATTTATTGAAAAAATATAGCTAAAATCTGGAAGACAAAAAAAAAACTCACAAGTGTCAAGGTTTGAAACTTAGACAGCACACTATCAAACAAAGTCACCTAACCACTACACCACAACTGAGTTTGTGATATTACAGAGTGTTGAATTCTATTTGTCCTGTATAAAAAAGGCCCACGTCGGCCTTTCTGCCAAGGCCCGATTACCTGGCCGCGTGCGCCCCGTCACCGGCCCACCCATGCCACATCGGCATCGCCCGGCCGCGCGCGCCCTTGGCAAAAACCAAAAAATCGCCCGGATGAAAAGCAAAAAACGTGGACGGTTGGGGATTCGAATCGAACCTGGGTCTGCAGCCCAGTAGAAACTTGCCTTACCATTGAGCTACTTCTGCACTAGCAGAGGAGAATGAAATTTATATCTCATATACAAATGATGGACCAGACTGCATCAAAAAGAACCACCGTGCAACCTGTTGGACCAACCCCGTTGCGCCACGTCATCATGACCAGCTAGATTCGCTGAAGAACAGATGAATTCTTCTGTTTTTTCTTTTAATCCATAATTAAAATTTGTAATTTGTATTTCTTTATGGACTCCAAATTTGATGGGTTTTTTTCATATTTTTTCTAAAATCCATATGTTTCATTTAATCGTGTTTGTTTGTATATTAACTAGTATTTCATGGATCGGTTTTATATGGCTTATTTTCTTGCAATTTTGTATATAATAGAAAAGCATGTTTTTGTATAACAATTGGTAATATAGCTTCATATTTTCTAATATTATCCTAAATATTATCCTAAAATCATGCTCTATCAAGTTGTGAAACTTATTAATGCTATTATTTTGAAAAATCTTCTCGTGTGAGTCTGTTTGAACAATCCATTTTTTGAATTTCAAAAAATGACAACTACAAGCACGGTTTTTTTACACTAAATGATGTCAAATGGAAAAGTGATGAATAGCAAAGTTTCATATCTCATCAAGATCTACAATCTTTATTCAGGTCATTTTGTCATTTTCAAATGTGATAATAATATGTAGTACAAATTTGACAAGTCTCAAACATAGTTTCTTAAACTATGTGAGTGAATCTAGGATTAATGGACAATGTATACTACCACTTTCTCAAATAAAAAAATAACCTAAATAAAGATTGTAGATCTTGATGAGTTATGAAACTTTGGTATTCATGACTTTTTCAGCTGAAATCATTTAGTGTTCCAAAATCTTGCTTTTAGTTATCAAATTTTGAAATTTAAAATTTGAATTATTCAAACTTTGTCACATGGATTAATGAACTAAATAAAGTTTGTAGATCTCGATGAGTTGTACAACTTTGGTATTCATAACTTTTTCATTTTAAATCATTTATTACCCTAAAAAAATATGTGAATTTCTCAACTTTTGAAATTTCAAATTTAAATAGTTCAATCTAACTCGGATGAGGAAGTGACCAAAACAATAGTTATAGATCTCGAATAGTTCTACAACTATTGTATTGACAACTTTCTCATTTGAAATCATTTTTGATGTCTTAGAATTTAATATATTTCTACTATCAAAATAAAAAAGAAAAAGAAAAAACGTTTGGCAGAGAAAAAAATGATAAAAGGCCCATTCAGCCCACTTAGCCCAACGATTTCTAGCCGTCCATCTCCGATTCAATGGTTGGGATCGCTTTCTCATAGTATAAAACCGATGCCTCAGCCCCCAAACCCTAGCTTCAGCCTTCCTCACCGCGCCCTCCCTCCAGTTGCAGCCGCACCCGCTCCCTTCTCCCCGCATGGCCCTCCTCGCCCTCCGATCCAGCGCAGCCCTCTCTGATGCGACGCCCTTCCTTCTCCCTTCCCTCAGATCCAGTGCAGCCCTCTCCGCCTCTCCGTGCGGTGGCGGCGCGACCCGACGGCCCCCTGGCCCCGTAGGCCAGACGCGGCGCGCGCCCCTGCTCTGCAGCTGCTGCTTCCCCCTCCGCCTCCATGATGAATCAGCCAAGCGCCCGGCGTCGCAGCAGCCAGCAGACCGGCGGGCGGGCAGCCGGCGCGGGCGCGCACCGCGCAGGGCCACTAGGGTTCGCGTTGCGCTGCGGCTACGGCGCGCAGAACGGGCGATGCGGCCGACGCAGCAACGCTCGATGGGGAAAACTGCAGGCCAGGCCAGGATGACCGACAAGGTCAGGGTGCCACGGGTGAGCTGCTACCAGTACATGGGTTAGAGCAAGCATTTGTCAGTACATGGGTAATGCAGGGAGCAACAGTTGATGTGTGATGCTTCTTGTTTAGTAGAAGTCATGCTAGTTCTAGATCTGTTAGTAGCAATAAATCTCTTAGTAATTGTACAACGAGTGTCACTTGGAATTCTTTGCATTTGAATCTCTGAACTCTGATATGCTCTAGTAGTTTTATCTTGTAGAGAGAGTATAGACTAAGAGATTAGCATCCATCTGTCACCTAGTTTCTTTTTACATGAGGGTTTCTTATGTTGGATCTGCATATGATTAGTGCAATTTGGAATCTATTTGGATCTATTTGGAGGTACACATAGTCTAATTTGGAATCTATTTGGATCTATTTGAATCTATTTGGAGGTACACATAGTCTAGTTTGGAATTACTTTTGATAAATGCGCAGAAATTCATTTAAATCATAGAAAATATCAAATCTATTCAAAGAATCTTGAAACTTCTAAATGAAAACTTAACTGGTTATTAGAAAGACGATGCAACGACTGTACTGTATGTCCCTTCTGATTGCAGATGACTGCTGGGCAGATTACCAATGAACCAATGAGGTATCATATACAAGTGCTAATTCAGCTTATCGTCAGCTACTCATGCCTTAGATAAATAAGATTGTATAAATGAATTGCTTATTGTCTACGCCGTGTTGCTGTTGGCGCCGTGTAACAGGATCAACAAAGCCTTGGTATGTCACTTTCAGTAAGCAATCATTGCTTTGGTTTATTTAATCTCTCTAGCAATTGTGTGTTTCGATCAGAGGCTCTCAAATGAATTATTCTTTACTCAGTCAATGGCTTGGTAGTTGGTACACATGTATGCTACCTGTTTATCTTTCCTGCATAAAGATTTCGTGCTTTGTGAGTACTTTCTAAGCAATATTGTGTGAGCACGCTTAAAAAAGCTATATTGTGTGAGTTTATGTACACAGAGCATTGTGTCAACTCTTTAGCAGCCTTCTGAATGTGTCAACTCTGATTTCTAATTAACCCATTTAATTACCTGCTAGTTCCCATGAACAAAGGCCAATGGTATTGTGCATTGGCATTGGTGGATCAATCTTCTTCCGCGTCCTGTAGAGAACATTGTTTTTAGGGAGAGGAGTACGAGGACGAGGAACCTGGTGCATTTGATTTGTTCAAACTGTGCCACTTCAGCCAGAACAAGTCTACATGACTATTGTACTATTGGCTATTGCAAGTTAGCTCTCTAATAGTGCTAGTTTGATTAACTAACTGGTTGTTGGTGCTTGTTTTGGTTTGTAGAATAATGACAGAAAAATTTAAAAAATAGATGCTGAGTTTTGAGTCAAGCTTGTATTTCTGGTTGACTTGTACCTTCCTAGTTTTTTTCTAGTTTTGATTCATGAGATACATTCATCTTTGTTACAATCATCTCAAAACTGCATTTTTATTTGGTCACATGTTGTGTACAGATTGCATATAAATAATTACATGCCACATGTTTGACAATTTTGCACAAGTACCATATACATGTAAATTTGTTTTGACCAAGTGTATCTCATGATTTGTTGCAGATGGATAGATCTTGGATCAAGAGTAGGATGTTCAGCAAGGAACACATGGATGGGGTGAATGAATTAATGACATTTGTTTATGAGAGATTCAATGATGACATTTGTTTCTGAATTCATGAGACTTTTGATATGTATTGAATTGGTGGATGCCTGTATGTGGAATGCTTGATATTGGAACCAAATGTTGAATCTGATTCAAATATGTGTAATTGTGTGATCTGAATTTTGTGGGCTCAAAAAATTGTGCTGAATTATGTGGGCTCAAAAAATTGTGTGGGCTAGTAAAAAATGTGCTGAAGGGCTGGGCCAGCCAGCAACAGCCCAAATAAAACTGGCAAAAAAAGCCGAAAATTAAATGGGCTGGGCCAGCCAGCAACAGCCCAAATAAAACTGGCAAAAAAAAACCAAAAATTAAATGGACTGGGCTAGCCAGCAGGCCAAATTTCATTTTGTGACGTTTTTTTTCTTCTTCCATGTCAGCGCCACGTCAGCTTTTGATCCTACGTGGCATTTGCACATGTGGCAAGGGCTAGAATTCTGTGACACAATAACTAATGTCATACAATTATATGACAGAAAGACTAATGTCATAAACTTGTGACATTACATATACAGACGTCACATAATGAATTTGTGACGGTGGCTTTTTGACGTTAGGATTTTCGTCAACTGGATGTCATAAATCTTAGTTTATGACTTAAATTCCATATATTATGACATAATAGAACGTCAAAAAGCCACATGTTTCTTGTAGTGTCAGCATTTCATCATCTTGCTTATGATCTCCTTTGTGCCATCACTTCTACTTAGTATGTGTCTTGTTTCTAAACAAACGCTTCAAACATGGCATTATAGGGAAGTATCACATTACCTTTGCTGAAAAACTCTTCCTGGGGGGGGGGGGTTCCCCCTCAGCATCGCCAACATCATCTTGCATGATCTTATGCTGCAGCGTGTCGCACTCTGGACACACATCTAATTTCCTATACTCTTTACCACGACAGAGGATGCAGTCATTATGGCATGTATGTATCTTCTGTACTTCTAGTCCTAGAGGGCAAACAACATGTTTTGTTTCGCAGAGGTTGTGGCAGGCAATTTTGTATCCTTCATAATCATATTCTTTATGAGTTTCAGTCACTCCCCAAATCCTTTGTTGGGTACACCATTTGTTTCCTTCCATTGAAGCAAACCCAACATGCTATGCAATTTTTTGGGTCCCTCTTCGCATCTTGGGTAAAACAATTTGTTGTAGTCCTCTAACATGCACTAGAACTTAATCATCTCCTTTTCAATTTCTAGTCTTTCTCAGCATCTCGCAATATCTACCCAAGATCATCTGTAGGGCTATCTTCAGCAACCACTACATTTACCCTCACCCATTCTATTATCTGCAAAGGCGCTAGCTTGACCCTAGTTTGGAATATTGTTACCATGCTCATTTTGTTCATCATCTTCTATTATAAACTCCTATTTTTCCTATGAGATTGGTCCAAACAAAATAGTAAGGCATGAAACCCCAACTACACAAGTTGGCGTGAAGAGTTCTTCTAGAATGGTAATCTTTCTCGTTTTTGCAAACTTTGCATGTACAACAAATCTAACACAATGGAGGCTTGTTTGCCTTGGCCACATCAAGAAAACCATGCAAGCCATTAATGAAATCTTTGGTGCATTTGTCTTGTTCTACATCCATTGCCGGTCATTCCCAAAGAAAAACATCCATTGTCAGTCCATGTGCAAAGTATAACGTGGAAACCATATATTAATTAAATCCTTTAGATTGGGTAACTTGTTTAAATCAATACATAATTTTGCTACATAATAAAGGTCGATCTACAAATTATGCTACAACCTACCCAAAAAACTCTCATTCCCTTTCGTACATAAGAAAATATTTAATTTATTAAATTAGTTAATAGAAATACTTATGTAATTATTTTTTATATAAACATTGAAGTTTAATATCTACATAATTATGCAATATAATAAAAAACTCTCATTCTCTTCCATACATACATAATGAAATGTTTAATTGATTAATTTAGCTTAAAATAAATACTTAATTTTGACATCTACATAACTATTTGTCATAAAAAACTCTCATTAATTACCCTTCCATACATGATAAAATATTTTATTAATTAATTATGGTTCACAAAAATATTTTATTTTGAAATGTACTCTACAGAACTATTTTATTAATCGATATTTTATTAATTAATTATGGTTCACAAAAATACAGAAACTCTCATTACCTTCAGCACATAATAAATTAATTAATGGTTAATTTGGGCTGACTAGTATATTTAATTTTGCTCCATAGTAAAAAAAGCTCTCACTAACTTCCTCTGTAAAAACTGTCATTACCTTCTATACATAATAAATTATTTAACTGATTATTTGAGTTTCAGGAATATATTAGAACAAAAAAATTAAGTTGTTTCAATGTCACGCTCACTACATGGACTCAGCCTTAAATGTTTATGAACCAATATTCTAACTGCAATGAAGTGAAATGCATAATGTCCACGAAAAATAATGGAGTGATCCGATGTCCAACGGCACTGTGCATTTTTTTATCTGATTAAATTGCTATAAAAATATCGATTAAGTTTTAGCATCCGGGTTCAATTTGGCATGTAGCATCCCGCCGGACGCTTAACTGCATTACTTCTCAAAATTGTCCACGGGAAAGAGAACTCGTACCGAGTCAATCCCTGCGTGCTGCATGAACTTATTCATTGGGCGGCAGACGGTTATCTATCGTCATTACACAGTAAGCCTGGCTTGCTTCCTCTGTATGGAACCTTGATTTGACGTTCTTGATAAGAGATTACCCAAAATATTATGGCCATCGGCCGACAGTTGGATCTCCTTATCAAACGCCAATTGCACGAGCAAGCATGTGTGTAGGTTACTCTCCTAATGCTTCGCCTGTCACATTTGTAACCAGGCGAACCACTAATAATTAATTAAATCAGGATATGTGTAGTCCTTTTCTGTTGAATAACCAAAGCTTGTATTGTTTTTCCTTCTCTGATTATTGTGTGAAGTTCCAACCCTTGGATTTGGAGGTATCCGTAGACTCTCTGTTTTCTTTCCGGTGCTCCAAGTGTGCACGTGAACGTGTTGATCCTTAATCCAAATATTTATTTATCTTCTATTTTCCCTTTTTTTAAGTGTGTCACAGAAAATATGCAGCAGTATAATAGAAGTCTCGATGACAAAACCAAATTACTAGAGTGAGTGGTTTTGTACTGGAATTATGCCCATGTGTCTGGGTAATAAAGAACTCCTTGTCCACCTGGATATTTGGCGAGCAATTTTCCAAAACCTCTGCCGCTATATCTTGTTTTCTTCGGGCTAAGTTATAAAGGTCAGAACTCAGGATATACTGATCATGCAGAGGCCTATTTTCTAACTACTTATATTCCTAAAACCTTATCTGAGATTCATTTTTAATGACAAATAAATGTACCAAAACACAGAAAATTCTGCAGAACTCCTACATATTTTAATTACTCTTTAATTCTAATTTTTATTTCAATTCTGGTGGATACATCCGGATAGCTTTATTGATTGACAATGCACGGATAGGGGACAATGGTCTCTACTTTATTAGTTGACCTTAAGTTTCAACTTGTTCTGCACCCACAAGTCCACAACCACAACCACACATCTAAACCGAGCTCTGGCTCTGCTCTATTCAACCGGAGAGCCAACAACCAACTGTACCAGTGCATTTATTGAGAGTGTGGAAACTTTGGCCAGCTCAACGATAGGTGAACATGCTTGTAATGTCCATGCATACGCTCCTTTATGCCTCTATAAATACCGTGCAGGGGAAGTGACATCTCCTCATCCCAAGCGAGTTTAGCACTTCAGCGAGAGGTTCAGAGATGGCGGTCAAGTTTGTAGTTCTTCTCGGTGTTGTCCTGACCTTTCTCCTTGTCTCCCAGGATTTGGCGTATGCTAGAGAGCTCACTGAAGCCAAAGGTTTGCACCTCTCTCGTTTGTGTGATGTTTACATAAAAAACTAACTTGTAGGGTTACGTTTGCGAAAGGCTATACAACATATATGCATTGACACACTTGTTATAAACTGAATGGATTTAGTGACAATGATAGCTTTTTGCACGCAGAGTCTGAAGGAAAAAATGTGAAACCTGGAGGAGCGCCTGAACTCAAGGACGAGAAGTGGGGAGGTGGTGGATACAATGGAGGATATGGAAACGGTGGTGGTTACGGTGGAGGATATGGAAACGGTGGTGGTTATGGTGGAGGATATGGCCATCCTGGTTACGGTGGTGGCTATGGGCCTGGATATGGTGGAGGATACCACCATGGCCATGGAGGAGGCTATGGGCCAGGATATGGTGGGGGGTACGGACACGGTGGTGGGTATGGTGGCCCTGGATATGGTGGTGGGTATGGTCAGCCTGGGTATGGCGGAGGATATGGCGGTGGCTATGGAGGAGGATATGGTAGTGGTGGTGGGGGCTATGGAGGCGGGTACGGTGGCGGCGGTGGCTACCCTAGGGGTGGACATGGTGGATGGAATTGAGTGACCAACTACATATGTTTCTCAGTGTCAAGTAAATAATGTGCGGGGATAGTGGATTTGAATGATGCATGGCAGTTTGGTGATACACAGGTCATGTCTACATATGGTATAAAACATGGTAGATGGAAAGTTGTGTGTTGTATAAAGTTTGGTAAAAAGAGCTAGGCAGCTAGCCATGTATGGCAGTTTGCACAGCTAGCTTTTATAAGTTGTACCTCATCATTTGCGGGACTATATATATACATATAAATAAATGAATATCATGTAAATTTCTGCGTCAAATTAAAGTGTGACGGCATGGTTCTAGGTGCATGTGGCTCTGCTATGCTTCTGAAATATGTAATTTCATCAATATTTGATCATATATGCATCGGTAAACACTTCAAAAACATCTCAGGAAATTTATAGTTGTAGAGCCACCAGAAAATGCAGACTTATGTGTAATCACCTATACTTTCATGTTGTTATGGGAGGAGCTATACTGCGAATGTATCTGGATGTACACATATTATTTCAGTATTTACTCGGACTGAATTTCATTGTTGCAGATTCAGCCGCATGGGTACTTATGATTTTTACTGGAGACAACAATTCTGAAACAGTATAAAAAACCAATAGTAGTGCACTAATTAACTGTGTAAATCACTACTACAGAAAACGTTTGCAGGGGCGGTTTAGCGGGCGTTTCCAGACTGCTTTTGGCTGCTAAAAATGGCCATTTGCAGGGGCGGGTTAATAGACCGCCCCAGCAAACAAGTTTCTAGGGGCCGGTCATGCCATCACCCGCCCCTGAAGATGGTGTTTCCAGGCTCACGGCAAAGTTCGTTTATGCCCGAACAGAAAAAAACCGAAAATAATAGCAAAAAAAATTATTCCAACGAGGGAAGGCCTCTAACCATCTAAGTCGCGCCATTTTTTGTGGAAAATTCGCGTGCTACGCGTCCGGCGGGATTCAAACCCGCGACCTCTCCCTCGCGCGTGACCTCCTCTATCACTGCACCACACTCCCACCTGTAACTAGATGCTGTTTTGATTCCTACCATATTATACTAAACTGAGTATAAATTGCTTATTTGAGGCCCTAAACGATTTCAAATTAAAAAGTTGTGAACTACAAAGTTTCATAACTTTTTGAAATCTACAAGTTTCATTTTCGTAGTTTCTCCATCCGAGGTCGTTTACAAAATTTGAATTTCAAATTTGAAAAAATTCAAACTTAGTTTTCGTTGATAAGATGACTTCAAATAAAAAAGTTGTCAACTACAAAGTTTCATAACTTATTATGATCTACAACTCTCATTTTGACTGTTTTCCCATCCGATGTTGTTTGAAAAAACTCAATTTTCAGTCGCCCGTGGAAAGGGCAGCATTTGCAGGGACGGGTGACCCCATCGCCCGCCCCTAGAAAGTGCTATTTACAGGGGCGGGTCATGGGGCCACCCGCCCCAGCAAATTATAGCCGTTTCCAGGGCGGCTCATGGCATGACTCGCCCCTGGAAATCGTTCTATAAGGGCGACCCTCAGCTACAGTAGCGCGCACTTTTGTAGGGGGGGCATCGCCCTTGGTTCTTACAAATATTTTCTGTAGTAGTGAAAATAAAATAACAAGGAAAGAAACCCCTCCAGTTAATAATTTGTAAATTCATATCAAACCACTTAATTGGTGTGTTAGTTTTTATTCAGTTCTTTTATCCGAACCATTTTTTATACTCCCTGAGCTTCACAATACTTCTTGTTGTTTAGCTTTTTTTAAATATTCAAAATACTTGTGGGTCTACAACCTCTAAGCAACTGACATATTTTTCCCAATCTAACCCTCCATTCTATCATTTATGAACTTATTTCCCTTCCATCATATTGTTCTTTTCATTGATATACATGTCAGGGGTAAATTGCCATGGATATGTCTTTATTTAATTCCCTCTTCAATCCTGCTGCAATTCATCTGGGCAGGCCTGCAATTTAAACTAAATTCCCAGTTCACCCATATCGGTTGGGCGGTTGGGCCATCCCATTGTTAAGAGAGCAAACTCAACCTAAGCAGAGTCCAGTTGGCTTCAAAACAGATTTTGGTAACTCAACACAACAAAATTAGTCCATTTTCCAGAAAGTTAATTAGTAATAACACTAACTATACAGCTTTTTCGTACATTAATCATCCTAATAAGTGATACGTTACTGAATGAATGTTATGTTCGCATGATAACAATATTTCATTCCCACTTCATTAGTTACGCCCATCCACACGGATGAAGGTAGCTTGCACATCACATCTGGTTACGTGAAAATGAAGTACACCAAAACCGACCTAATCTAACCCTGACATCTAACAATATAAATATATTGTATCAGCTGCACATCTTCCAACTATCTCTAGCAGAGCCGTCCTTTTAGCAAATCTACAATATATTGCTTGGCATAAATTTGAATGAGGATGTCAAAGACACTTGTATATACATTAGGGGCCGGGCGGTTATAATTTCCCCTCAGCAAAAGCATAGAAGCTGATTGTGCGGAAATAACTTCACCATTCGGATGGCTATAGAAATCCTCTTGCCAAATCAATTACAAAGTTTTAATTTGGTTGCTTATGTCGCCGCCCCCTATCCGTGCATTGGCGATGGATAAAGCTGCCTAGATGTATCCATTAGAATTAAAATACATGTAGCGTACTATGCTATCTATGAAGCATTAGTCTAACTAACTAGATCAACTCTTTCATCTACTGGTCCTCACACATGTGGCGATGAGTGATCACAAAGAAGGACACAAGAAACCGCTGAAGAGTTATCAAGTAGAAGTGACCACATAAGAGAAAACGCGGCTCTGTTTGTTTGCAAGCAAGATTATATAATCTAGATTATAGGAGATGGATTATATAATATAAAATAAACATATTTTCAGCAGCTTATAGATTATTATAATCTAGAGGATATAAATTATATAATTTGACGAATAAGCTGGAATGTTTGTTTTTTTGAGAGATTATTTTTCAGATTTTAATTTGGATTATATAAGGAAACAAACATGCCCGAAGTCAGAAATGACCTCTTGACATAAGTTCTTTTTATGTTTGGTAGCAAATTTTCAGTACAAAACCAGTAGTCACTACAGTATTTTGATTTTGACATCTAGATTTACTACTATTGCAGTATATTTTGTGACATAATTAGAAAAATTAAAATAGTAGAAAATAAATAAATATTGGGATTAATGACCACCAAACTCACGTGGACACTGTCGATGTCTCCATGTCCAACGGCTGGAACTTCGCACAATAATCTTATCAAGGGCATGCTTCTTTTTTGAGTTAGGATGTAGGGAAATCGACTGAATTGAATCAGTTTCTATGGTCGACCCGCTTGGCTCCACCCGTGAATTGAAAAGGGACTTTCCAAACGTTTCCGCTACAAAACAGAAAGCGATTCCCGTGAGGATGCCTCCTCATCTTGCTCGCTTGGAAATCGCTCTTCTCGCCTGCTAGTTTTCCATCGCCGCCGCTCCTGTGTTCCGCCTCCAGTGGTTCCACGGAGGAAAACGAGATTTCTTCACCTTCCCGCCCAAGGCAATCCCGCGAGCCCGTCGTCGCCACCAAGAAGAGTCCGGCCGCCATCACCGAGCAAAGGATTGAGATCCCATCTTTTCCTCAAAGACATTTGGCGAATCTCGTGAACGCACATGATTGGACCCTGTTCTTCCTCTCTGCCAGTCTTCAGGCCGGCGTCCTCTGCTCTACGTCGTTGGCTGAAGTCCGGTGCCCCCCGTCCATCCCAGCCTCGTTTCTGCTTCTCGACTGGCCTTTGTTCTGAAGGATGATAGGGAGACCACCATTCAGCTGGATCATGATGCAGAAGGAGAGTGAAGGACTAGAGGGGAGACGCGAGTAACGATGGAGAGGGTGAGATTTGGATGAAAGAGAGACATCCATTTCTAGGTGCGGGCGGGGGCTCAACCGCCCCTGGAAATGGATTTTCAAGAGCGGGTCTTCTGCTACAGTGTCGTCTGGTTTTGCAGACGCGGTTAACGGTTTGGTCCACACCTAAAATGAAAACATGTCGCACCTAAAAATCCTTTCTGTGGTAGTGACCCTTCAGGGTGAACATTTGAGCTGGATTTGGGTGAGAATGCAACACCGCTGCGATGCCCTACAAATAGCATGTACGCATGCGCGCTGTTCGTTGTGCCTTACACTGAACTATTAAATGCATGGGCGATAACGTGGTTGAGCGTCAGGATTGGGGCAGATCGGTCGAGCCTGATACGGTTCGTTGTCCGCATAGTTCATCGTGCAGCTAGGTACAGGCTTAACTAACAAAATGAAAGTAATCGATGCTCGAGATAGCCTAAGAGGGGAAGGGGTGAATTAGTTTTCTAAAAACCATGCCTCTAATTGCACAAAATAAAACTAAGACAATCTATCTAGATGTGCAACTAAGGTTTTCTTCTACTGATTACACCCACCCAAAGAGTTTTGTAACCTAGAACCAAACCTATTAAAATACTACTCTAGAAAGGTAAAAGTACACAAGTTGCAAGTATGAAATACGGAAGTTTAAGAGGGTTAGAAAGATGAAAACTTGACACGAAGTTTTATCCCGTGGTTCGGCTAATGCCTACTCCATGTTGTTGCTCCACAAATGATAAGCTCCCGGTCGCCAAGTCTTGTTCCCGATTAAGGCCTTGAGCTCGCCACAAAGGCTCCCCAAGAGGGATGATGAGCAAGTCACCAAGACCTTACTCTCATCAACCTACTCTACCGGAGATCTTGACGTCGCCTTCAATACAGAGCTTCTCTACCAAGGAGAGGGACTCCTCTTCCCCCGCACAATGTCGTCGTCACCGCTCCACACCAAGCCGGAGGGTCGAAGACTTGCCAACGAGCCACCAAGACTCCAAGGGGCCGGCACACCGAGATTACAAGTGTTGGTTCACTCTAGAACCAAGCACAAGGCTCAATGCCTTGCCAACTCTCTCACTAGGCCTATCCTAGCTCTCTCACGCACTATGGATGAAGAATGTAGCACAAATGGTGGCTTGGATGTCTTGTGATTGTAGATGAGCTTCTTTGGACTCTAGCTACTTGGAATGGTGGAATGGGGATGGTATAAATAGCCCAAAGGGCTCAACTAGCCGTTGCTCAAAAGCAGCATAGAAATCATGAACGTCGTATGTTCCGCCGTGTGCTTTACCCCCATCGGCGTATAATACGCCGTGTGCATTTCCAACGGTCAGATTCGCTTTTCCAACGGCTCTTTGCACACGTCGTATGCTTCCCAAATTGTACGTCGATGATCGGCGTTTAATACGCCAGGGCCTTTTCTCCATCTCCTCTTGACATCGGCTAGCTCTGCACAACTTGTATGCCGTTTGTCCGCCGATGGTCGGGTATGATACGCCGTGTAGGGTATTGACAACCCTAACTTGAACTTGTCCACGCCTTGAACCCCATATCATTCGCCCTGTATGCGCACAGTAACAGCGGATCATACGTCGATGCCTTTCTTCTGATTTCATCATACGCCGTAAGCTTCTGGACTTGTACGCTATGTATCGCCGTATCATACGCCGTGTAGAGTCTTCTTGTTCTGCTTGATCATCCTCTACACGCCGTATGCTTCTGGTTTGTACGCCGTTCATCGGCGTATAGTATGCCGTGTACAAACTCTGCGGGCTTCTCCAATTCAATCAACTTAGGCTGTAACATCCCTAGGTTTAAATTTGGGTGAATTTAAAATTTTTGTGCAATTGTTTGATAACCTAAGTAGGATATCTTCTCTCTCCAAAAATTCCTAGTAAATTAAACTTGTGCATTTATTTCAATTGAGTAAAATAATGTTAGATTGATTTGGCTCTTTTTGGTTTAAATTGTGCTTGTGTGGAATTTATATTTGAAGTCCTAATTCAAATATAAATTCAAAGCTAACTAAAACTAACTAAACATACCCGGGCCTAATCCCCTAACCCAACAGACCCGGCCCACTAACCCCTCTCCCTTTCTTCCTCTCTCTCCTGCACTTGGCCCAGCAAGCCCATTTCCGCGGCCCCACCCCTTTCCACGCACCGTGCCCCGCTCCTCCCTCTCTCTTCCACTGACGCCTCGATCCCATCTCGCTCCTATGCTTCTTCCCCGTCCCGCAGCCGTGCGACGCCGCTCCGCTCTCCTTTTCCGCTCGGGCGCACGTCACCCCACTCCTCTCCGCAATCCGCGTCGGGCGCGCAACCACGTGGGCCCCATCCATGTGCCCCTGTCTCCGCTCCCCTTGGACACCAAGGAAGTCCCCCATCCCTATCCTTTCCCCTTGCCCACGTCTTCCCCGTCTACAAAACCCCATCCCCTCCCCTCTCGCCGCAGCACCAATTCGTCGAGGGCGAAGCCCTGTCTTGACCCACACCAGAGGAGGAGAGGGAGTGGAGGCCGAGGAGCGGTCTCGAGGAGAAGGAAGCCGCTCAAGGGACACCGTCTGCGAGGAGACGCTGGGCTATCGAGCCGTATCACCGCCATGCCGAGAAGGAAACGCCAACGAGTACCGCAAGCCAAACCGCAAGCTAAACCCGCTCTTCGTCAAGTCGATCCCACACTCCTTCCCTACCCCGTGAGTCCTCGCTCTCTCTCTGTCTCCCGACGCGACACCATGTTCTGCTCTGTTCGCCGCTCGTCGCTGCCATGTCGCGCTCTGCCGTGTCCATTCTGCTCTGTGATCTGTCGGCCTTCGTGCCACTCTTGCTCTACCATGCCAGGCCGGCTGTCGCGCCGCTTTCTCTCTGCAGGAACCCCGAGCCTGATTTCCTTTTCTCTCTCTATTTTCCTGCTCATCGCCGTGAACCCGCCGCCCGACGATGTTCACCCTGTTCCGATGCATCTACCCCCTCCAAACTTCTTTGTTCGCTCCCTTGTGCCGCTCACGTATGCACCACGGTCAGGAGGACCGGTCATGCCCGCAAACCTTGAGGATTCGCTACCGCCGCTCCGATCCGTTCGTCGCCGAGAAGCTCGCCACCGCGAAGCCGCCTCTAGGTGTTGAGTGCGCCGCATCTCCCTTCCAGCTCGCACTTATCCTTGTTCTCTATACTCGCCCGCTACGTGACCATGAACAGGAGGTCCATGCCGATCTCGCCGCTGTGTCGTGTGACCGCGCCAAGGAAGCTGTCGCGGCGAACGCGTTCGTGTTCTGCTGTTCGCCGAGACAGACCACACGGAGACCCACACCGACGCAAAGCCGCAGTAGCCACAGATGATCCTGACCTCATCCTCTCTGTCTCTCTGGTCCGCGGGCCTATGCGCCGACATTATGGACTGGTGGACCCCGCCTTGCTCTCTCCACGTCTCTCTCTCCGCTGCAGCAAAATGGCCGTGGGCCGAATCCTTGAGGCCCACGGACCACTCCTCCTTTTTACACCGAAGCCCACAAACGAAATCGGCCCAAGAAGCAGCCCTGCTGCCCTTTTATCTTTTTCTTTTTCACCACCTGACCGCCTGGACCCACTTGTCATCCCCTCTGTCTCTTTGACCTGTGGACCCGCTGACCTGCTGACTTGGTTGACTAGTCAATGATGACCGTTGTCCGGTCAATGCTGATGTCATCATGACGTCAGCAATGGTCGACCCCACTGATGACGTCATGCTGACATCAGCATGCCACGTGGCACATTTTGGTGGTGCGACGTGTCGTCCTATGTTTTAGTTGGTTTTTTCGGAATATTAGGAAATTTCAGAAATAGGTTTTATCTAAGAAAATTCATAATAAATCCATTCTAGTTCAGAAAATTATGAAACTAGTTTCTATAAGTTTCTAAAATCATGATCTACAGTTAGAACAGGAGTTGAGTGCTTTTGACTCCTTTTTCTTTTCATTTGGAGTTTATTTTATTATAGGCACTGATGTATTTATTTATTTCTCGTAAATAGGATCAACTGAAGAAGAGCTCGGAGGAGGAGACTACTACCACCACGAGGAACCAGTTGAAGAGGACTACTACCAGACACAAGGTTCATGCCCATTCCTCTTTGAATCCTATTTAGGCATTGCTACTAGTATGCTAGCGCTGTACTTTATCGCATGATGATGACTCTGTCATATTGCATAGCCTTGTTTAATTACCATATTCCTTGATAAACCTACTTTACTTTGATGCGATGCTTGCATGTGTTATGGGATGGTTATGATAGGATTCTTGGTGTGTGTGGGGCAAAAACCCGGGAAAGGAGTAAGGGGTTTTGGGAATTTTGCGGAGGTGAGCAGCTTAACTCGATCTCATATCGAGGGCTCGGGGTGCGAACTTAGACGCATCCTGTGGTGTACCTGTGGTGGGTACGTGTTCTTGTGCTACTTGAGGAGTTTGGCGGCAATACCTGTAATGGGTGCGCAAGCGGATCACTGGAGATGGATACGCTATTTGACGGTGACGCTCACCCTGGCCCCAAAAACCGAGTTGGTAATGACTTTCCTCAGGACTTTTCCATGCTCAGCACTTACATCTACCGGGGAGTGTTCCATCTAGCCTAGTTAAGTGCGGTACCTGGACTATAAGGAGTTAGCGAAAGTGTGTGGGGGAACTGGCGCTAGCCTTTGTCCCCCGAAGGAGGCTCATACCCTGGGACTTGACCACCGCGGGGGAGGCCATCATAGTTCTCGGACACCGAGTTGCGTCTTCAGTGTATCCTAAGCCGGGAAAAGCAGGAGGGTACCATTCACTGACTAGGGTCTGTGCTGTGGGTTGTGTCTCAAGTCGGCGACGGTCGGCTTGCAGCCCGAGCAGTGTAAGAAATAGCGGGCTATTAGCGGGCTATAGCCGCTATTTAGCATTTTGAGTGGTTCAACGCTACGATATGAGCCAGAACACCGATATTGCCGCAATGAACGGTATAGCTTAGTTTAGCGCCGCTATTTGTCTTCGCGCTGTAGCGTTTTTAGCTACGCTATTGCAATCTGCAATTCGCTGGGCCAAAAAACGACTCCAAGCAAATTTCCAGCGCATGGCCGGCCCAATAATGGCCCATCCCACGACATATACATCAGCTGGCTGGCCTCTTGCCGAAACCCTACCGTCTCTCATCCTCATCCACGAGCAAAACAGGAGGCGGCGGCGGCGACGACGACGACGGAGAGCCGGCAATCCTGCGTGAAGCCTTGCTGCCTTGCAAACTCCGCCGACGACCAGTTCGTGCTCCCCTGACCAGTTCGTGCTCACGTGCTCCCCTGACCAGTTCGTGCGCCGGTGACTCTTGCTGCTCAGCTAGGCAGCTACGACCATGTCTGAGTCTGAAGCTCCACCAGCAGACACAGGTCCAAGTCAGGAAGCTCCAAGCGGCATAGGCAAGCTCCAAGTGTCATGTGTGTCAAGTGTGAACTATGAACTCTGTAGTCTGTACTCACTAGTTATGTTTGCTACAATGCTACCTGTTATGATTATGTATTAATATTATCTGTTGATTGCTGAACTGAAAATGGTCACATTACTGATGTTATAGGCCATATCCTGCCTGTTTTTTTCAAAACCGCTAAATAGGATAGCTCCGCTATAGCGGACGCTATAGCCCTCTTAGCTTTTTTGAAGGGCCTCCGCTAAATTACATAGCCCACTATTTCGTACATTGAGCCCGAGTGGTTCCAGGAGTACAAGCTCTGCAGAGTGTAAACCTATATATATAGCCGCTGTCCGCGGACAATGGACGATTCCTGTGTGAAACTATTATTTCCGCCATTGCTTTAGGGATTTCTACCTCCTCTCTAGAGTAGGGCCTGTCTCGGGCAGTTGAGATGCGAAGGGTGGGAGCTTTCGCGTCGCCTAGAGAGTGATGAGTGGAAGATATTTGGAGACGGGTACCTGGTGCGCCAGGATTGCTCGTGGTGTTGTGAGAATGGTTTTGGGATGAAGATGCTGCTTGCATAGGATTAACCTTAAACATATCATTGATATTTCTTATACTAGAGTTAGGCCACCTTAAAGCTTGCATTACGGATGGTGACGTGGAACTGTTCCATTCCTTGGGAACAGCTTGTGATGACGCAGGTTACGAATCCGACTATGACAACAATGCTGATGGTTGGTACGACTGAGGTTGCTGCTACGCTCGAGATGAAGAGCCTGTGGAGATGATTGCCAAGATTGAAGACTAGTTACCGCTTTGTCTAGCTTTCTTATTATCGCATTAGCCCAAGAGGCTGTAATAATCGTACTTCCTAAGTTATCCACCAATGTAAGACTTTTATGTGATGTTTAATCGAAGTATGGATGTGATATTATGCTGGAATGAGTTCTGTACGTGTTAGCTATTGATTCTGGAACTAACGCAATGGTACAGGAGGTCGGATTCTTAGAAATAAGAAACCGGGTCGTTTCACTTTTTATGGTTTCTTAAGCCAATACCATGTCAAGAATACTTCAAAAATAAGACTCTCTGGTTTTTGGCTATGCTTTGGAATCATTTTTGGGACGTAATTTCCTATGTATAATACTTAACAAACTTGTTCGTCCCAATGATCATGTTGTCATTCAATCACCTAAATCACAATATAGTGACACATAGGGCCATTTTCCTTACACAGAGCGGTTAGCCAGATATTAACATATTGTTATGTGTTTCTGTCAAGGGTATATGCACTGTAGTGGAATACTAAACGAAAAACAATCCTTGGCAAGTGTACTAAACCGTACCGTTCGACTTCAGCTTCGAGCAAGGCATGCGCAAAAAGAGACTGTTTGATCTTGGACTGAACGAAGCCAGAGGTTCTAGAGAATGGATTAGCTAAAATAACATTATGTCACTATAGATGGCCTCAAGCCGACTACAGCTGGATGGCCCTGTATATACTCCCTCCCCTTCTTAATAGACCAAAATTGCCCAAGCAATCTGCCGCACAACTTACATCACTAAATGTCAATAACCTGCCCTGACTGATTTAAACTGGAGATTTAATGCGTTACAAGATTATGGCACTCCTGCTGCTAGCCCTTGTACTTGAGATCACTTTAGTGTCGCTGTTTTGCATCCGGCTCACCAAGTGTGAAAATGTTGGAGAAATGCGTTTAACTGCTGTCCAGGTATTTTTTTTAAGGCATATTTCTGTGTATTGCATTCATAAACACAAGGAGTTGATGGTACCACGGTACCTATCCCTATTAAAGGATAGACTGTAAACATTTTGCTAACATCAGAGAGCATTGAAAACATATTACCATCAGTGCCACATATATTGAGCCATCTACAGTAACTTCTCAATATATGCAATGGCAAGAACATGAAGCTTAATGGGAGAAACACTATAACAATGGCAAAGCTGCCTTCTCATATCAGCAAAGGATCCTTCTTACCCGCAAAAAAAAGGATCCTTCTGGAGGAGAGATATGCTCTAGCTTCTGGACTCCTACAAGGGATTAGCTTCAGTGGTCCCAATTGATGGCAGCTCCTGCTTCCTATGGAACAAGCTTTGGTCTGGTCGAGTTCCTTGCCAGGCATATCCATAGCTCTATTCCTTTGCTGTCCAGAAGAATATCTCAGTCAAGCAGGCTAGAGAAGCAACCTCTCTGCACTACGGGGAAAACATGGATTTGTCGAGTGCCTGAGGCACTCGGCAAAGGCCGAAATACACTTGGCAAACACTTTGCCAAGTGTAACACTCGGCAATAGGCTCTCGGTGACCGACCAGTCGGCAACAAGAGCTTTGCCGAGTGTTTAATTTCGGGCGCTCGGCAAAAATGTTACCGAGTGCCGCGGTGACACTCGGCAAAATAAAGTGGCCGTGACAGCGGTGAGGCAACGGCGAAGCGGCGTTAGGTGACGTGGCGGTGGTGACGCGGACGGCCATCTTTGCCAAGTGTCGTTGCGAAAACACTCAGCAAAGCTGGAATTTTTGCCAAGTTGAAAGCATCTAGGCCCCTAATTTGTGTTTTGGTAATTAATGACAACAATTGTGGACTAACGATTTCATTTGAGATATGAAAATAGGGTTAGTCCCGGAGATGTGACATGTGGGATTTGATAACTTGGAAATGTCGGAATCATGATGTGAAGTGGAATCTCAAGGCAAAGGTATAAGATAGGAATTTCTTTTTGCCGGTTAAAGAGGAGATTAGAGAAGAAACATTGACCAGGTTGATAGGCTAGATAGCCATACTATCAAGAGGGGTCAATGTCATTTGCATGACGATTCCATAGTGCCACCTTGCTCAAATGTTGTGTTGCATGCATATGGATTAGTGGAATACATCATGAGTGTTAGAACAACGCAGTTTTTCAAAAATCGGCTAACTAGTTTGTGAGGCGGACGGTCTCCCTTCTGTGGGACGGACCGTTTTATAACTTAGCCGTTTTCAGAGTCGTTCTGGGAGTTTTTCAGTGATAGGGCGGACGGTCTCCACAGGGGACACGGACGGTCCGCCCTTCGATCAAAATCGTGGACAGAAATCTTGTTTCTCTGATAGGCTGAAAAGCTTGACCGGTGGACGGTCCGCGCAGGGCACGCGGACGGTCCAGCGGCCATTAACCTCACGCCACCAGAACCGGGAATGGTTCTGGTGGATGTTGACTTGGTGAGGCGAACGATCCGCGCAGGGCACGCAGACGGTCCGGCCCCCCTCTCCCCGGGCGCCACCAGAACCAGTTTGGTTCTGTGTTGGTTTCAATGGTTCTACGGCAGACGGTCCGGCACCTGGGTGCGGACGGTCCGCCATCTAATTTCGGCAATCGACCAGGGAGTATTTTGGTTCTGACCGTGGTTCAACTTGAACGGCGAACGGTCCGCCCCTGGTGGGCGAACGGTCCGCACCCCTTGTAACGATCGAGTCTGACAGCAGTTATTGCTGTTGTAGCCGTTGGTTTTGAACGGCGGATGTCCGGGCTTTGTGAGGCGGACAGTCCGTGAAAACTCGTATTTCACGGGTTACAGAGAGTAACGGCTAGATTTTGAAGAGGGCTTTATATATACCTCATACCCGGCCGTGGGTGAGCTCTCTTGGCACTTTGGAAAGCTTTCTTGACATACTTGAGCCCTTCTTCTTCACTCTCTCACTCACTTTGCTTTGAGGTTGCTTTTTTGTGAGATTGAGAGCATCCTAGTGCATTGCATCAAGAGTTTAAGCATTGTGGCACTAGGGAGTCTTCAAGCAAGCGTCATCGACTTGTTACTCTTGGAGGTTGCCGCCTCCTAGATGGCTTGGAGGAGTGGAAACCGTTGAGCCCTTCAAAGGAGATTGTGAAGGAGCCCCGGTTGTTCTTGTGAGAGGTCTTTGTGCTCACCTTGCCGGAGTGGTGAAGAGTAACTCTAGTGGAATCAAGATGTGGAGTGGTTCTTGGTCCAAGCCGACTCAAAAATCAAGCGGTGCCTTGATGGAGGAGCGGTTGGAACAAAGAATCCACCTCAACGTGGATTAGAGGTGACCGGCAAGTCATCGACACCATGGGAAAAATTCTTCTCTTGTCATCGGTTATTTCTATTGCTCATTTACGTTCTTGCAATTTGCTTTAAGCAATTTACTTTCATAGAGATTGAATTGTTGCTTATCACCCTAGGTTGCGAACCCTCACATAGGCTAGAAAGAGTAGAAATAGTTTTACCCCCTTGTGTTACTAATTAAATTTTAAGTGCTTGTGATTTTAGTTCAAACCGCGTATTCACCCCCTCCCCCCTTTAGTCGGTATCCTAGATCCTACACGAGTGTCTGTGCGAAAACGCTCGGCAAAGCTTCCATTTTTGCCGAGTGTCTTTGCAAAAACACTCGGCAAAGCTGGAATTTTTGCCGAGTGTCTACGTGAAAACACCCGGCAAAGCTTCCATTTTTGCCGAGTGCCTTTGCAAAAACACTTTGTCAATTTTTGCCGAGTGTTTTTAAAAAAACTCTGGGCAAAAATGAAGCACTCGGCAAAAGAGTAACAGAAATTGACAGAAATGGCACCTTTGCCAAGTGTTATGGTAAAAACACTCGGCAAACGTTCAATCCTGCCCCTATTTTTATTTGTTTTTCACGTATAAAGTACCCACTCAAACAAACATCAAAGGCAGTTCATATATATGATAATAAGCATCACAAACAACTCATATTGATAAATCCACAATAAACATCACAGGATATTTGACAACACATAAATCTAGAAGTTCACAAGTTTGTTCGTTCACAACTAGAAATAGTCTCTAATAATCCACAAATCACTGAGGGGGTTGGGGGTGCGAATAGAGAGTGGCACAACCGAGAGCCTAGATCTTCGTCCCCAGGCCCATCATTCGACGCCGCCGATCCAGG
The DNA here is from genome assembly GCA_004135705.1 of Alloteropsis semialata. Classification (NCBI taxonomy): domain Eukaryota; kingdom Viridiplantae; phylum Streptophyta; class Magnoliopsida; order Poales; family Poaceae; genus Alloteropsis; species Alloteropsis semialata. The sequence continues at coordinate 42,478,138 of CM014273.1, forward strand.
ATTCTGCACAAAGGCATGTAGATTGCATGTGTGAAATAAGATCTACGACAGAAACACCTTCTCTAAATAACAAACTAAAACTATTAGAAAAGTAACTATAAGGTTGTGATGTTTACTCTCGGAGTAACGATCTATTGTTTTCTAAGGTCTCTAATTGAAATGAAATTTTGAGGCATTCAAGTGACTCACAGGAGATATTGTAGGAGGTGGTGGAGCCAAGGGCACCGGTGGCAGAGTATGGCCCATCTGCTGTGAAAGACTTTGAATGTAGTTATACATCTGTGCCATCTGTCGCTGGCACTCAGCCTCCTCATGCTGGCTCTGCCGCTCAGCGGCCTCATGCTGCCTCTGCCTCTCGGCCTCCATCTGCTGCATACTCAACTCGAGCTCCTCCTGTCTCCTCCTCTCTTCTTCCAGTTGTGTCTACAATAATCCATCCAAATGTTACAATGCAAAATAAACATACATAAGAATGAATGAATGATGAATAAACAGAAATAACCTGGAGTGCCTGCATCCCAGAGTGTGCAACGGTCGGCCATGAGCGTATGGCCAGGTCAGCGCTCGTGCTCCTGGCTCGAATCTGGGAGAGAGTAGGGGTAGGGGCCGTGTCTAGTGCTGTCGCCGAGATAGTACCGCCCATCCTTCTTGCCTCCTCCCACCCTCATGACGACTTCTCCATCAAAGTCATGGGCGCTCAGATCGAAGTCTGGCCCATGGACCTCCTTTGCCACCTTTGAGTATGCACTGAGGCGGCTGTGGGCCGTCGCATTGTTGTACGCCTCAGGAGGGTCCTCTGGGTTGTACCGGACGGCGGATGACGCCTTTCCCTTGTGGGACAAAGCCCATGCCTAGAACTGGGTGATATGCTCGCCACCATGTGACGCCGACTAAGAATAAAAACAAAATGGTTAGAAGGTATGCAGAATTGAGCGTTAGAATAAAGAAATGATTTGTCGTACCCATCTTTTCGCATATTCGTCGAGGCTAAGGCTGCCCTAATGGTGTGCTGGACCTAGCATCAGCAAATGCCTCTCCCAACAAGCGTTGTGCATCTCCTCCTAGTTGGGGTGGCACCACCTGTCCACCATTATCTCTAGGCCTGGGGATGCGAGGCACACCACCACAGAATCACCTACACATCATCAATAATATGACATATAAGCAGATCAAATTACTGAACTTAATCTAAAATATAATCTTAATTAATGTTCTATATTTACCTCCAGGTATTATTCCCGGGTCAACTTCATGTTTCTTGCCTCAGGTTTTTTTACCTTCACTTTAAGGGCAGCGTAGTAATCAACGACGGCCTGGATGCGCGCCTCGTAGTGCATGTCCTTCATGAGTTTATGACACGCTGTGCCAGCCACCTGAGCCGCCCTGTCCTAGTATCCATCCTGGCATCTGTAGAAATCCTGCATATATACGCGATGTATGTAGTCATTATTTCTAAAATGTCGAATGAATGCGATGTTTTGAGCAATGTAGTGCCAACAAGACTTACCCACAGCTCATTCTTCACCCGCTCCGCCTTGTTTCCGAATTGCCTGTATTCTCGATCTGGTAAATCACGAAAGGCGACGTAGTGGTCAAACGTGTAGGCCGGCTCGTAGACTCCGCCATGGAGTACTAGGCCAGGAAAGTGTTGCCTGCACAAAAGACCCAGGATGCCATTGACTTTGCGGTTGTGAGCACGACCACGCTCCAAGCCCTGCCCAAGACAAATTATTAGTTTATATTGTGATTTTGAACATATCAAATGAAAAAGTATTGATAACATGCAAAGTTACTTACCTTTTCCCAACGGGTCGAACTATCAGTCGGCTCTCAAAAGGTATCGGTCTCCTCGGCAGGGTCGAGGGACCTCGCAACCAAACAGACGGCGTACCAAAGGAAGTGAAACCCCCTACCGCCACCTCCTCCTGCTCCTGCCTCCTCCTCCTCCTCCTCTCCTCCTCCTCCTCCTCCTCCTCCTCCTCTGCCTCCGCCTCATGCTCCTCCTCCTCCTCCTCCGCCTCCGCCTCATGCTCCTCCTCCTCGGAAGGAACCTCCTCCGCGGGAGGAATCTCGTCCTCCTCAGACGAAGACGACAACGAAGGTAGAGGGGATGGTGCCCTGCCTCCACCCTTCTATCGTCTCCTGCCTCCACCGTTTCCTTGCCCCTTGCCTCCGCCCTTGCCTCCACCCCTCCTGGACTACTGAGGTGCATTGGACCCTCCAGCTCTGGAGGACCGTCTTTGGTAAAGTGAATTCACATTCCTCATATTCAAATTGCCCACCATCTTTCCTCAATCACCTGCAATCAAAAATATAAACAAAACATAATTAGAAAGAGATGCAAAATAAACAAAACATAATTAGAAAGAGATGCAAAATAAACAAAACATAATTAAAAGGATCATACATGTATTAGAAATAATCATCTGGATCAAGATTAGCTGGATCATAAGTCCCATCATCACTATCATGCATTTCGATATTATCATGCCCGTGTTCCAAAGGAGGAATGTCATCATCACTGTCGTTGCGTAGACGTAGACATCTAGGTCATATGACATTATGAACCACATCTCCAGTGTCCTCGTCAACAAACCTTTCTTTGTCTACTTCCATTTCATCTGCTTCGGTTAAGTCTATGACAAAACTCCCTTCTAGCCCATCGGCTTGAATGAACTCTAGGTCATATGTGTTTGGGTCTATGTTGTAATCTTCATTGTTTGGCACAGGTTGTTTGCCATATGGTGATACCTTGTACACAACATCCCAACCCTGAAGACTTTTGTCGCTTTTGCACGGGTACGAGACGTAATAAACTTGTGTGGCCTGTTGAGCCACAATGTAGACATCATCTCCTGGTAAGACGGATGACTGTCGAATTTCGACTAGCCCAAGATTAGGGGTTCGTCTCACCAGGGAGGGATCAAACCAATGGCATTTGAATATGATAGGATTAAGAGGTTTGCATCCATGAAATTCGAGTTCGTATATTTCTTCAAGTCCTCCATAATACTTGACCCCATCAAGGCTTGACGTACAAACTCCGGTATTTGTGGTCCTTCGATTGGGCATCCTCTGCTCATGGCTCATTGTGCGAAAACGATAACCATTCACGTCATAACCGGTAAATGACCTGAACCTATGGGCACAGCCATCGGCAACCTGTCTCAACTTGGCACTCATAGCAGCATCGTTTTGGCCCTGCAAGTTCGAGCAGGATAGTTCGTTATATTATTCGCATGTACGAGCAACTTTTAATCTCAAACTAAGTACGAGGTAAATTGGACTGTACCTTCTGTTTGAACCAAGAAATGAAATCGGACAATCCATTTCCCGCACCCTGTCTAAGAAGGGTATCAACTTCCTGCGGGGTAGGTTCCCTTGATTTACGCCAGAATTGATGAACATATTCCCTGTACCAATGAGAAACAAGAGGGTTGGATGTAGAATGTGACTACGTACTCGAGAACATGTGCATTGAGAACTTACCCCATGTATGTCTCAACTTCGGAAAGGTTGGTCAACCCATATAGAATGATAGTGCGCCACTCTTCATGTTTCAAGGTCTTGTGGGTCGCTTCACTTGCACTTCCGAGTTGCCCTCGGAAAATGCTGAGGGTCAATTCAATTTCACTAACATTGTAATGAGGGGGTGGATTATGTACGTTAGGAAGGTTGTCAGAATAGTATTTAGTTGTGAAGTTTGACACCTCCTCCAGAATGTATGCCTCTGCAATGGAAGCTTCAATTTTGCATTTATTTTTACATTTAGTTCGAAGAAACTTTTGACATCTTTCAATTGGATAGCACCAATGGTTCTGCATAGCCCCCCCCCCATTAGTGTCTCATATGGGAGGTGCAAAATCATATGCTGCATCGGATTGAAGAAGCCGGGTGGAAAGATCTTCTCCAACTTACACAGCAACACGGGGGCTAGTCCTTCCATATCTTCAATCACGGTCCGAGATAACTCCTTAGCACAAAGCTGGCAGAAGAAATTTCTCTACTCTGCCAACATTAGCCAGGCATGCTCAGGGACATAGCCTCGAATCATCACCGAAAGAAGCCGCTCAAGCCATATATGTGGTAGTCATGACTCTTGAGCCGTTGATACGCATCGTAGATGAGTTCACTCCCCTCTTCAGGTTTGCTGCATACCCATCAGGGAACTTTAATGTTTGGAACCATAGTAGTACTTCCCTCCTTTGGTCCGTCGTCAAGACGAAATCGGCCTTAGGCTTCTTCCATGATTTGTCGTCTTTGGGAGATGGTATGTCTAGCTTCGGTCTATTGCATATCCTCGTTTGATCCACTCTAGCCTTCACATTGTCCTTTGTCTTATCAGGAATGGTCATAATTGTACCCCAAAGTGCCTCGCCAAGATTCTTTTCAGTGTGCATCACATCAATGTTATGTGGAAGAAGAAGGTCATGCATATAGGGGAGCTTCCACAAGCCCAACTTATGAGTCCAGGCATGTTGCTCACCATATCCCACAAAAACACCTTCTTCTTCATTGAACTCGAGAGCATCTAACTGAGCACTAACCTCGGCACCTGTCATCATTTGTGGTGCAAGGTCTGTAACTAGGACACCTTTCATAAAGTTATTGGTGTCTCATCTGAATGGATGGTCAATAGGAAGGAATTGTCGATGTTTGTCTAAGGAAGAACATTTGCCACCCTTCGTCAACCAAATGAACTTCAGAGATGCCTTGCATACTGGGCATGGGAACTTCCCGTGAACACACTAGCCGCAAAATATCCCATACGCCAGTATGTCATGCAGGGTGTAGTGGTACCAAACATGCATTTTGAAGTTTCTCTTCGTAGCTTGGTCGTATGTCCATACCCCTTCCTCCCAAGAACGGACCAAATCATCAATGAGAGGCTCCATGTACACACTCATATTTTTCCCCAGGTATTCTAGAATAATTAACGACAAGAATATGTTTTGTCGTTGAAAGAGGACGCCGGGGGGGGAGATTGAGAGGGATAACGAACATGGGCCAACAAGTATATGGTGCAGCCATCATTCCATAAGGATTGAACCCATCTGTTGCCAGCGTAACACGTACATTACGAGCCTCTAGAGCTTTCTCATGATGAATCACATCAAAGCTTGTCCATGCTTCACCATCGGATGAATGTATCAGCTTGTCAGGATTGTATCGACGTCCATCTTTGTGCCATGTCATCTGTTTCGCCAATTCCTCGGTCATGTAAAGACGCTGGATCCTCCCTATGAACGAAAGGTACCATAGGATCTTCATGGGATTATGAGCTGCCTCTTATGACCATCACCAGAGTCTACCTCCACGAACCTAGACCACTTGCACTTTGGACAGTATTTTGCTTCTGCATGTTCTTTTCTAAATAAGATGCATCCATTCGTACAAGCATGTATCTGCTCATATGACATCTTAAGTGAACGAAGAAGTTTTTGTGCCTCATACATGCTCTTTGGTAGCATATGACCTTCCAGAAGCAGGCTGCCAACAACTGTCACCATAACATCGAAGGCGTCTCGGCTCAGGCTAAACTGAGACTTTACGGCCATTAGGCGTGCAATGGCATCCAGTTGAGAAATCCTAGTATGCCCGTGAAGCGGTTTCTGTGCCGCAGACGTCGTAATAAGCCTTTGCGGTTGCCTTCGGCTCCTCCTCCCTAGGTCCTTCATCCCTGTGTGCTTCATCGTAGTCATTTAACATGTCTCCTACCCCAGCATCAGCATCAAAAGCCTCGATGTGTTGTCTCACGACATTGTCTCTCACATGATCGTGTTCACCGTGGAAGGTCCACCTGGTATAGTCTGGCGTAAATCCATGCTTACATAGATGTTTACCCATGACCTCCTTTGTTTGTCGTTTACGGTTAACACAATGTCCACATGGACAAAAAGTAGTGGCATGCGCCCCTTTAACCTTGGCAAATGCCTGGTTCAAGAAAGCTTCAGTCTTGTTAATCCATTCATCAGTCTTCTCAAGAAAGCCTGTGTACATCCACTCACGGCCATCCATCCTCTAACATATCATTGAGTATTATAAAAATCAATTGCATCTACAGGATATTTATGCTTTCTAATAGGCGAAGATAGGTCCTAATCCCACCCAAGGATGTGCACATGAGGTTAGTTTCCATGCTCTACTCCTATCCGAGACAGAATTTCGGCAGCACCTCACCGCTGTTCTCCAAATACACGTCCTGGCAAGGAGATTGTGTATCCAGAGAACAACAGGGAGATGATGCCGAAATTGTCTCGGATCAGAGTAGAGGATGGAAACTAACCCCCATCCACACATCCTCAGGCTGTCCAAAATACGTGGATAGTTCGAAACAGTTACGGTTATAGATATGCAAAGATCTGCATATTTCCAACCGTATCTCTTTCGAACGGGAGATGCCTAGGTTATGTGAACCACGAACATGATAGGGAAAGACAGGTCTTTCATGTCTCACCTTGCTGTCCTGCAATGCGACGAGTAGAGGATGGTGCAACAAGCTCTCCTGCACAAAAATAACATAATAGTGTCAATTGTAATTTCGGCAGCACCTCTCCTACACGGTGAGGTTTCCAAATCCAGCAACAAACCAACGTCACGAGGGCCGACAACCAGCAACAAAATAACGTGCCGACCTTTCCCATTTCTTTGTCGTTATTATAAACAGAAGTCATATGGTAATCAAAGTTCAAAATACTAAAGATATTATGCTACCACCTCGGGTTTTTACAAAGATACTCCATATATTATGCTAATCAAAGTTCAAGAATTCAGTTTCAATGTTTCATAATCTTTAATTCATTCAAACTTAGAAAATTTCAAATATTAAGAATGTAAGGGGGATGGCACACACTACCACAATCCGAGGCAGCGTCGGTGAGGGCGGCCAGGGCAGCTGCCGGAGGCGCGGCNCGGGGACGGCGGCGAGGCCCGCGAGGGGACGAGGCGCAGGGGCAGTGGCATGTTGTTAGTGCGTGTGTGAGTGAGTGAGTGTGTGTGAGATGTGGTGTGTGGTGTGGATGAGAGCGGGTCGAGCGGGCGGTGGATATTATTTGACGTTGACGAGTGTCCGTTATAAGGCACTCGGCAAACATGTCCACTTTGCCGAGTGCCCGAGATCTGGCGCTCGGCAAAGCCTGCTCCATTATTTCATGCAGTTTCAAAATTTGTTCAAACTCAAATTTGTAAAATAATGTATTTTCAAAATACTTTTTCAAATTCACTAAACAATGCATATTTCATGCTTCTTCGAATTTTTTTATTATTCCCTACAGTTATAGCTGAAATTAAATTTATATAGTTAAAACTCTTTAATTGCATTTAATATATAAAAATAATCAAATAGATCCGAAAAATTACCAGAATTTCATATGAAATTATTCATGTTGTCTATTGCCTATAGAAACAATTGTGAAGTCAAACCCCAATTCAACTTTCGCTTTGACTCAAAATAATGTAGCCGTATCCTTCTCAACTCCACGTATCTTCTTCGGAGTTGCTCTGGTTTGTAAGGGTCGTACGTGAAATATTGTGCGAAACCTTCTCAACTATTTACCACGGCCTTCATATAGTATAACATGACATCCATACAAAAAGCATGATTTTTAGACTTTGTTTACATTTTATAGAATTTTAAAACAATTCGGTAACATGTCTGTGGTCATGTATCGGGAACAAAATCTTTGAAAGTTCCTTCAATGGCATGGATAAGGCCTCACAATGCACTACATATCATGACTATCATTCTCCAACTCATTTTACATCATTATTTAACTGCAGTTCAAATTTTACATTTGTCATAAAAGGCAATTAAATGAAATAAACTAATTAACAATAGCAAACAAACCGAGAAATATACCAAATTTGAACATAGAGTACTATGTAGTGTATGTGGAGAGCAGAAAAAGTTAGGGGGGATGGAGATGAAAAAAAATTACGTTTTGCTGAGTGTCCTTGGTAAACACTCGGCAAAAGAGTGATTTGCCGAGTGCTAGAATTACACTAGGCAACGGTGCCACCCGGACACATAGCCACGTTACCTGGCCGACACGTGGCCGGCCCAGCGCCACGTAGGCACACCGAACCCACGCCACGTCACCTAGGTACCAAAATTTCAAATAAAAGAAATGATAGGAAATCAACACCAACAAGCATAAAGCACCTGATGGTTAGCAGCGGCAAAATTCACCCTGCCGGCCTGGGTTTGAAACCCCATGCTCACATTTTTTTTCAATTATTTTCAGTTTTCCCATAAATAAACGTTATGCAAAGAACACATCACACATGAAACATGGTCTAGATGGTTAGCAGCAGAATCTTTCGAGCCGGTGGCTAGGGTTCGAAACCCCATGTCCGCGCTTTTTTTATTTTTTTCCTGTGTCGGTCGGGGCATTAGCCGAGTGCTGGCGATCCAGAACTCGGCATGGACGTGGTTCGCCGAGAGCCCTAGATCCGGCACACGGCAAACCCATGGTTTGCCGAGTGCTCCTGATAGGCTCTCAGCAAGAGGTCTGTCCGAAGAGGTCAAAAGCCCCTGTCCAAAGGAACAGTCAAAAATTAGCCACCTTTTGCTCGCCCTGCTCTTCTTCTCGACCCCGGCCCGCAGCGCTGCCACACCCCTTCCTCGCCGCCACGCTGCTTGCTCACCGCAACACCCCTTGCTCGCCAACGCGACCCTTGCTCGCCGACGCGTCGCTGCAGTAGCTGCAGCCCGTCCTCGGCGACAACAAGTAGAGCTCGCTGGCGCCACCGTGGGACGAAGCTGCTGGGTTCCGAAGATCTCGATGGAGGCCCTTGCCGTCGTCCTGCTCGTCCTCCAGCTCGTCCACCTCCTTTGACCTCAAGAAGATGGCGTCAGGCAACAACCCGACCTTTCAGACTGGCTACGACCCTAACCAGCCCCGTTCTTCCACTCGTCAACTGCGAAAACTGCCATGTGCCGGTGATTCAAGTGAACAACAAATATGGCGAGATTTTCTTCAAGTGCAGGTACAACGATAAGGTCAGTGGAACCCTAACCTTGTCAATGCACAATATTATTTTCACTAATTGAGTATTGCTTTTACTCATGATTAATATTCATAAGCATGTAAGTGTTGTGGAAATGATGAGTTTGTTAGCAATGCAACAACGTTCTTAGTGTTTTGTTATTACAATTGGCCGCCACAGTAGAGTAACAACTATTCAGTAGGACTGATATTAGCTTTTGTGAGTGTTATTAGAATTAGGCATTTTTATACTCCATCCAAAGGCTAATGTAGGTTATTTTACTTATATATAGATAGTTTTATATTGTTGCTACAACTTCAACACACTTTCAGTTCTTTTTTGTGTTGTATCAATGCAATTCAAATATATGCCCTTTCCATATATATGCCTACCCTAGCTATCTAGCCATAATTTGTTGGAGTGATTGTGTTTATTGTTTGTCCTAGGATAATTCTCAGTCATGCAACCAGATTTGGTTCAGTCCATACCTATATTTGACATATCTAAGAACTAAGCATCCGGATCTGGTAAGGGGTGTTAACCTTGGTGCAATTGGTAGTAGCAGTCACATAAGTCAGTCAAGGGTGCAATCAACAGCTGGCGTGCAAAATGATCCAAGCATCAATGAACTGACCAGTCAGATGTGTGATTTGAGGATGAGCTATTGTGATTTGAAGCGAGATGTTGGTACTCTTAAGTTCAATCATGCAGATCTAACTGGAAAGATGAGTGATTTGATGGAAGGCAAGGTTAATTTGAAGGACACAAAGGATGGGTTGCAAGCGATGAACCAAGACTTTGATCAGTTCAAGAAAGATATGAGTGGCTTCAAGAAAGCAGTTGAAAAGGGACAGGATGGCAAGGGGCAGCTTGGGTCCTTGTTTGAAACTGCTATGGTGTTGGCTAGTTTGGTAGTATTTGTGGCTGTTATTGTTGGCATATTTGCAGCTGGAGTGTTTCATTAATAGGTGCTGTGTTAATGAGAGTTGTTTGTTTAAGATGAGATGTTAGATATGAAGTTGAGAGTGATGTGATATGAATTGTTAAACATTTATTTCCTTTTCAAACTTATATGTAATAAGAACCTAAATTGCATTTGCAATTTTCAATTCAGATGTTGAGAGTGTTGTGATATATGTTTGATTGATGTTTCAGTGCATGAATTTTGTTGAGTGCATTTTCATGAACTTGTGCCATTTTTGATGAATTTGGTTGATGCCATTTTTTATGAATTTGGTTGATGAATTTTCTGCCATTTTTGATGATTTTTCAGTGCATTAATTTGGTTGAGTGCATGGCTACGAGAGATTTCAGTGCATGGCTTTAAGTGTCGAGTGTTCCTGCTCCGGCACTCGGCAAAGCACTGTGTGCCGAGTGCCGTACGGCCGACAGCAATGAGTAACGGCCGTCCACGGCCGTCCCTCAGCCTCGGCAAAGCATCCGTATGCCGAGCGCGCCAAGGCAGGCACTCGGCAAAGTCGAGGTATGCCAAGTGCTCATACTTTGTCGAGTACTGTTCCCCAGGCTCTCGGCATAGGTCCTTTTTCCCGAGTGTCCGATAGAATGAACTCGGTACACACACGGGCACTCGGCAAATAACGGGTTTCCGTAGTGCCTGAACAGCTTTTCACTTTACCTCTCTTGGAGGAAGCTTTTGCACAGCTAGTTGATCTAGCTCAAAACAACAACAACAACAACAACATAACCTTTTGTCCCAAGCAAGTTGGGGTAGGCTAGAGATGAAACCCAAAAGAAACAAGGATAAGAGAGACATAAAAAGGCAAAAAAGACAAAAGGTAGAGTTAGGGAAAAAGAAAAAGATCACGGCTCAGGCACGTTGATTGCTAATCTCCAAGCGCTCCTATCTATAGCTAAATCCCTAGAGATATTCCACTCCTTAAGATCTCTCTTAACCGACTCGTCCCAAGTCAATTTAGGACGTCCTCTACCTCTCTTTACATTATCTATCCGCTTTAAAACCCCACTACGCACTGGCGCCTCAGGAGACCTCCGTTGGACATGTCCAAACCATCTCAGCCGATGTTGCACCAGTTTCTCCTCGATTGGTGCCACCCCAACCCTATCCCGAATATCTTCATTCCGGACTCTATCCCTTCTAGTGTGCCCGCAAAACCAACGTAACATATGCATCTCTGCTACACTCAGTTGTTGGACATGTCGCCTTTTTGTAGGCCAACATTCGGCACCATATAACATCACCGGGCGAATCGCCGTCCTATAGAACTTACCTTTTAGCTTTTGTGGCACCCTCTTGTCACAGAGGACGCCAGAAGCCTGACGCTATTTCAGCCAGCCAGCTGAAATCCTATGCCTAACATCTTCATCAATGTCTCCATCCTTTTGTAGTATCGATCCTAAATACCGAAAAGTATCCTTCTTGGCCACCACTTGCCCATCGAGGCTAACGTCTCCATCCTCATGCCTACTCGCGCTGAAATCGCACATCATGTACTCGGTCTTGGTCCTACTAAGTCTAAAGCCTTTCGACTCTAATGTGTGCCTCCATAGCTCTAACTTCCTACTGACCCCTGCCTTACTCTCATCAACTAGCACCACATCATCAGCAAAGAGCATACACCAAGGGATATCACCTTGAATGTCCCTTGTGACCTCATCCATCACCAAAGCAAATAAATAAGGGCTCAACGCTGACCCCTGATGTAGTCCTATTTTAATTGGAAAGTCACTGGTGTCGCCATCACATGTCCGGACAAAAGTTGTCGCATCCTTGTACATATCCTTGATGAGGGTAATGTACTTAGTTGGGACTTTGTGCTTTTCCAAGGCCCACCACATGACATTTCTTGGTACTTTGTCATACGCCTTCTCGAGGTCAATGAAAACCATGTGCAAGTCCTTCTTCTGCTCCCTATATCTCTCCATCAACTGTCGTATTAGGAAAATCGCTTCCATGGTCGACCTTCCAGGCATAAACCCAAACTGGTTTTGGGTCACCCTCGTCACTCTTCTTAGGCGATGCTCGATAACCCTCTCCCAGAGCTTCATCGTATGACTCATCAGCTTAATCCCACGGTAGTTAGTACAACTTTGAATATCTCCCTTGTTCTTGAAGATCGGTACTAATATACTCCTTCTCCATTCTTCAGACATCTTGTTTGCCCGAAAAATGAGGTTGAAAAGCTTTGATCTAGCTCAAAGCCTGGAAGATAGCAGATTCTGATTTCTGGACTTACATTTGGGGTTCGCATCTCTTCTCCTCCACCAAAGCATATAAACATCTCATTGGACACAGAAATATTCATCTCTACTTCAGAAGGTTGTGGAAGGCCTTCTGTTAATTTAAACATAAGGTTTTCTTCTGGCTTTTGCTAAAAGACATGCTAAGTACTCGAATCCTCCTGCAACGATGCAACATGCACCTCCCATCTTATAATTGTGTTCGTTTCTCTGCCCCTACCGAGGAAACTTTGACACACCTCTTCATCTCCTGCCCCTTTGCACAAGCATGCTGGCATATCTTGGGTTTGCAAACCCTAGACCTGGAACTGTTTGACTTCTTCGAGGCTTTGCAGGCGCTGCTCAGCCAAGTCTTTTATATGGACATCATCGTGATACTGTGTTGGTGCATTTGGATGGCCCGGAACATCTTAATCTTCAGGCAACAATAGCTGACCCTTCATGACAGCAGGGCCCTCCTCGAGAAGGAATTTGCTTGGGTTATTCTTGGAGCAAAAAAAAAAGAAAGCTTAAAACCCTCCATGTCCTTTTGGCTAGACTCGATTGTGTAATTTTCTTTATTTTTTTAGTTTCCTTCTTTGTTTCTTAAACATTTGACTATGGCTTTTTGTTCCGTTTAAATATATATAATCAGTAGGGGATTTACCACTACTGTTCCATAAAAAAAATCCTCAATATATGCATGCCAAAGATCTCGGAGGTACTTTGTGCATGTGTGTCAATGAGAGTTGGCACCGAAAAGTCACAGACTTGAACTAATGCTTATTGTTCCACAAGTTACATGTTTTTGGTAGGTTGTGAGCATTCATTTTGACATCTGGGGCATGATCTGAAGTGAAAATAAAATAGCACTTGCAAATCAGAAAATAAGGTCAAATCAAGTAGTTTAGTACGAGGATGTAGCATTTCTTCGAGAGCATCAAATGGAAGGGCACATGAACTCTAAGTCCGATGCAAAAGTTATGGTGATTGGAAGGTGCTCACGTATTCACGTGCTGCAAAACCGTGTTGTCAATTTTGCTGGTCATGAAGTATCCTATTTTAAAATTAGACCGGGGCATCCGGTTCTATGGAGATCGAGTGAAGAGTTGTAACTTGACACTATTTTGTTAGGGATTTCAGCTCCCATCATCTTTTCCATCCTATATGTATATATATCAAAGGGCCCTATATATATAGCAAATCAAGGAAACCGAGGTATCCTGTTTAGAAAATCGATTTGTTTTGATCTTCTTTCTTTCTTCCTTTATCCTACTTTTATAAACTTTGTATTTCTATTCTTCCGTAATCTCGACGACAATTGAAGGTCTAGCGCCCTGCTGTCCAGACAACCTAGCTAATGTGCTTTGGCCAATGGGAGTCCCTCCTAAGGGTTACATTGCTACACCTAGGCAGTCTCATAAGTTGTCTCATGCAGTTCCACGTGGGATTTTTAATGATGTGAAAGAGAGAGAGGGAGGTGAGAGAAAAAAAGTTGTTTCGCGAAGCAATCACCTCAAAGCTAAAAATTAGGACTATGAGACCACTTAATCACCATTGTACGAGTTATTGTCGCCATGCAACTTATAAATATTTATTTTTGTATGTACAAATTAAAAAATTACTAATTACTATGAGACAACTTATAAGACGACTTATTGTACAAATTGTCTATTTAGCCGTCTCAATATTATATGTTACTGCATGAGACGGCCTATTAGACAACAATAATGTACTTGCCCTAAGTGAGTGCCCATTTATTGCTTCTGCAAAACCAGAGTAGTACCCGTTTTTCAGAGAAGCACCGGAACGTATGGTTTAGCAAAGCACTGTATTTATCAATGTTTCCCAAAATGAATGACCAAACTAAAAGGGCGGAAATTTCAAAATTTGAGCAAAAAATGAACTGCGTTTTTTAACTTCAATAAATTACAAAACACTCGTACTCCCTGCATTTAAAAAAAAAACTGATGTCGAATTAATTAGGCTTTCATTTATTTTCATATAAATGGCTCCATACAACATGATATTACAATAGCGTACCAAAACATAAATTAACATCAAAGGACAACATGATATTGTGCCTAAAGCAATCAAGCCACGGTAATTCCTTTATGGAAGTTGACTAGGTAATTTTGTTGAAGCACACTCGTATGTAGCTTCAGTGCCAGCCACCACCACCACCACCATAATACCCAGCTCCAAGGTAACCGCCGTCACTATATCCATCTCCGTAACCGCCGCCGCCATATCCACCGCCATACCCTGCACCACCACCACCATATCCACCGCTGCCGCCGCCTCCGCCATATCCACCGCCAAAGCCAGGGTAACCATACCCGCCACCATACCAACCACGTCCAGGTACATATCCACCGTATCCACCGCCGTACCCTCCACCATATCCACCACCATACCCGCTGCCATAATATCCGTGACTCCCTTTTTCATCCCTGGGGTCAGCCCCACCATTAAGCTGCTTCATGTTCTTTCCCTCAAATTCTGCATGGAATATACTTTTCAGCAACTGCATAGTCACAGTACATTACTAGAAGATCGAATATGGATCCGACAAAAATTGAATGAACAAACTCTTGCTATGACTCGTTTTACCAGAATGTTTTACATATGTCAGAACCTGTGCTACAGAGATCACAAAGGGAGATACAAACCATTTGCCTCCATGAACTGATTTCTAGCAGCAGCCACATCCTTGGCGACGAGGAGGAGGGTAGCCAGGACGACGCCAATCAGAAGCAGAGACTTGGAAACCATCTCTAGCCTTCAAGATTAGCACTTCCAATGAATTTGGATGAGACTGCAGGACCTCTGCGATGCTATACATATAGCAGAGGCACCACTGCATGTACGCACGCCCCTGCTGTGCCTTCCAATGGACCAGTAAATGCATGGGCGGTCACGTGGTTGGACGTCGGGGTTGGGGAAGATCGATAGCCTGGTAGCGTTCGTTCTCAGCGCAGTTGAATCGTGCAGCTAGGCGCAGGTTCAACTACCAAAGTGGTTAGCAATCAGAGATTAAGATACTGTTATGTATTCCTTTCATGGGTCTACACACGCATTGCGGCTTGCAAAATTTAGCGCAGTACCGGAATGCTAAACGAGAAGCTAGCCTTGGGCGACTTGATTGAACAGTTCGACTTCATGTGCTCAATTTTGTTAGTGATCGGGTTTTGAGAGCAGCTTCAGCTTGGAGCATGCATGCTCAAACAGAGCCGGCCTGTGTTTGATCTTGGAACCGTGGTGGAAGTTAGCTGCCATCATTCAGATTTGCTGAAGGATTCATTGCTTTAGGAATCGATAGCTGACGAGTCCAAGATTCTGCAACAACTAACATACACAAATCCTATTGTCAGACTCTGAACAGGAGACAAGAAGCATGGCTGCAGGCCATGAATCTTGCATATGACGTGGCTGCAATATTCATCCAGTTCACTCAACTACTCCCCTCCCTACTTCCCAAGTTACTATTTATTTTGGCTTTTCTAGGTTTATTATTTTTTGATATGCGTTTAGAATAGCGTATATCTAGATATACTCCCCTCCCTACTTCCCAAGTTACTATTTATTTTGGCTTTTCTAGGTTTATTATTTTTTGATATGCGTTTAGAATAGCGTATATCTAGATATATATCAAAATTAATTAACCTAGAAAGTCAGTAATAAATAGTAATTTGGGAAGAAGGAAGTAGTTAGGTATGCAACACTGACACATCAACAGTTCACCTTTTTAAAAAAATCGCATTAATCCTATTCCTCTGAGATATTTTACTGAACTAATTTGATAGAATGCATAACAATATCACATCCATCACTTCATAATTAGCTCATGCCCTGCATTCTCAACTTCCCAGCTCCACATAAATCCACACGGATGAAGGTTCATACAACTGCACACAAAATGTCTGGTTATACCGAAAATTAAATGAGATATACCAAGATCAACCTTCACTAACACTGACATCCAACCACCTGTACTGTATCAGCACAACGATCTGTTGTCTCTGTGTGCGCGCAAATTACCTCCAGCTCGATCAGCTGTGGCTTCGCATGCACACTGGTGCTTGCGTGTGGCCCGGCAGCTGCTACATTATAAATAGCACCAGAGACACCGGTGCCTTCTCATCATGCATCCAAAGCAATCAGCCCCAGCAATGGCTTTCAAGTCCCTACTTCTGCTTAGCATTGTCCTGGCCTCCATCCTGCTCGTCACACAGGATGTAGCTGCAACTGCAGATCAGTTCGCTGACAAGTCCAATGGTTTGCATATCTGTCTGATCTCCTTAAGATTTTATTGACTTGGGAAGTGGGCAAATATACATTGATAAATTGTGAATTGCTTGGCCTCTGAAAGTTAGATTACATACAAAATTATGTCACGCAGAATCTGATGCGAATAAGGTGAAGCCTACCGGTGAGGATGACGCCAACGAAGAGAAGATGGGGCACAGACATGGGTACTATGGAGGTGGTGGCGGTGGCGGCTATGGAGGGGGGTACAGTGGTGGTGACTATGGAGGGGGATATGGTGGAGGGTACGGTGGTGGCTATGGTGGTTATATACCAGGACATGGTTGGTATGGTGGTGGATATGGTCATTTGACACATTTCCGTCTCATGGCATTTTTGTCTTTTTTGTTTTCTTTTTTCTGTTTTCTATTTTTTATTTCTTCTTCTATTTTCTTCTCTCGTTTTTATTTTAAATACTAACTTTTCTTTTTTTCCTATTATCTTATTTTATTATTTTATTTTATGTGTTTTTTTGGGAGGGGTGGAAGGCGTCGGAGATGGGGTGTGGATGCAGATGCCCGCGGCGACGATGCACTGACCTGCGGCCGGCGTCGAGGTGCGGCATCGGGTGACGCCACTGCAGAACCTGCTTGCTTCCCCCGACACCTCGTCATCTAACCTCTGGAAACAATCACCAAAAACCTTCTCCCAGTGCTCCTTGATGTCCAGCTCCCCCGATTCCTCTAGCCCCCTCGCGGCTCTACTCAGCAAATCCCTCGACACGGCGTGGATCCAGTCCCTGCAGTAGTTCGCCACCTGCACGAACAGCACCGGGGCATGGCAACTGGTGACTAATGGATCGGAAGGTTGATGCCTTCGCTCGAGTTAGGAATGGCGGAGTCCGACCGACCTCGGAGCCGCCGTGCCCGTCGAACACGCCGAACAGGTGCACACGCAGCTGCAGTGCGGCGGCGCCGATCCTGAGCGCGTCCAGCTCCCGCGCGCCGCAAGCATCCGCACCGGCACCTCGGCGAAGCGCGGCGCAGCGGCGGACGCGTCCTCCATCGTGTGGATGGCCACATCACCTAATGGACACCGAAACAAATTCACGCAGCAAGGTCACGGCTGGCGTTTAAGGAAGGGCAAGGTCAATTCACGCGAGAAAAAAAGGGGCTCGGGCGTTTTTCGCGGGCGGGACCGAGAGTGGGTACATGAAAATCTCCTGGTGAAAAAAGTTTGGCTAAAATGTGAAGAGCTATTTTAGAAATAGTGTTTTTTGATAACATGACATCAAGTTTTTGAAATTCCAAGCTGCGCGGTAGGCCCTCTGTGAGGGTACTGGTTATTAAGTTGGGTAAAAAGCGACCAATTCTTTTGGATCCTTATTGTATAGATAGATAGTTAAGGGGTATTTTTGGCTAAATTTTACGTAATGGCAGTAGTGGGTAATTTTAATTTTTCTTGTTTGTCCAATTAACGTGAGAATTTCTAGGTCTTGGGAGCGATCGTGGAGGCTCTATTTGTTGGTAAAATACTAAGATAATAGATAGATGGCTATTTTACATAGGACTGGAAACTTTATAATTAAAGACCTGTTTGGATCCCACCCAGCTAGAACTATCCATCTAATTTTCTTAGCTGGGTCGAGGCAGCTAGCTAGGACTTATTTGTTAGGATTAGCAAGGTTCTGTTTGGATCCATTAGAGTTAAAATTAGTTGTATAGCTATAGTTGGGGGTATCCAAACATTGTAAGGGATATTTTATAAAAAAATAGAATTAGTTCTGGCCTTTGCAACCGCACACAACCAGCTTTTACAGTTATTTCAGGGGGCGGGTTAATGCGCGACGGGTCGCGCTCTAGGGGAGCGCGCGACCCCGCCCCGCGGCCCCCGCCACCCCCAGCTCCGGCGCCGCCGAGCCTCCTCGCCGCCGCGGAACCTCCCTCCTCATCTTCCTCTCCAGGTACTCCGCCGTCTCCCCTCCCCTCCACTCGCCCCGCCGCCGGCGCTAGGGTTCGGCGAGCTCCGACGAACCCTAGCGGGCTCGTCGGAGCTCCGCTGAACCCTAGCGCCGGCGGCGGCCGCCCTCACCTGGCCCCGCCCCCTCCNTGCCCGCCGCGCCGCCAGCCCGCGAGGCACGCTGCCATGCCACGCCGCCGCTGATTCGCTGCTCTGTGGAGAAGATAAGGGAGAGAGAGAGGAGGAGCTTGTGGAGAAGAAGGGGATCTGGTAGAGGATAAGGGGCTCTGGGCAACGAGTGGAGATAAAAAAGAGAAGCGAAGGGACTTTGCTACCGGGTGGTAATACCACCCGGTACCAAAGGGTGTGTTTTGGTACCGGGTCGTGTTACCACCCGGTACCAAAGGGTTCATACTCTTTGGTACCGGAGAGAGGACACTCTTTGGTACCGGGTCGTGTTACCATCCGGTACCAAAGGGTTCTTGGGGGTCAACAAAATTAGACCCGGTACCAATGACCCCTTTGGTACCGGATCATTAGCAATGGGTACTAAAGGGGGGTGACGGATGGTGAGTTTTCTGGTAGTGGGTGGAGGATATGGAAATTACCCTGGGCATGGTGACGGATACGGTTGTGGATATGGGTATTACCCTGGTCATGGTGGCGGATATGGGGGATACGGTGGTGGCTCTAGAGGCGGTTGGCACTAAATTGCAAACCTGAACTACTATATATTATGTGTATTGTATCTTGATCAATAAACCATGCATACATACTTGCTTGCAGCATGCATGTCTTCTTTAATTCTATTAGAATGTCTTAATATGTGCCTTTTGTGTTGTTATTAAATGTGCCACCACTCCACGCCGTGCTACCCAGCATGTCTTGTAGCATCAGAACCTCTAGTGTCAAAACTTTCAGCAAAAATGAATTTTTATTTCTTAAAGTGTCAACAGCATACTCATGCCATGCTCGGATGAGGAGTTTGAGGTGCTGAAGTGCGGAAGTTGAGGCAAAAATAACATACTGATACTATAAGAGGTATTACAAAACTTTCAGTAAAAATCCGTCAGTGATGAACCAGCACTATCACTGACCTTTTTTATATGATGAAAGGCAGTTCTTGTCGCAAACCAGCAACCATAATAGTCAGAGTATCACTTCTAGTTCATGTCATGGAGATTCAGTGATAGTAGTATAATTGTAGGCTCATTTTACACACTGTGTTTGGTAGTTTGTTTTTGAAAATTTATAGTTATTTCATATAGTATGAAATATGTATATAATATTCAAAAATGGCGTCTCTCGAAGAGACATGCAACTTTGTAGTAATAATAATTTATGCATTTGTATAGTCATTTAGATGTCCAAGTATTCATCTAGTTGTTATGAGAACCAAAAAAAGTCAACATGATATAAGAGGAGCATAAATTGCATGATGATTTGGTATCATGAAACACTATAATCTCCATGATCTTGGCAACACATGTTGTTTCGAACCATGTTGAGTTATATAGGCATAAATTTTAATAACATTGTCAAACCCAGCATAAATAAAGAACATGAAAACACATATAATTCAAGTGTGAAGTTGAAATTAAAGGAAACAAGTTTAGATCATGATAGCCAAGATCACCATCAGGGCCGGCCCTGGGCCAGTGCGGGAGGTGTGACCGCACCGGGCCTCCAAAAATAGGTGGCCTCCAAAAATTGTTGTAGCGAGTATTAACAGGCCTGTTAAAGTCCAAAGAAGAGCAATCGGCTGAAAGAAGCTTTTCAAAGTTGAAGTTATTGAGAAATTATTTAAGGTCAGTGATGTATCAGGAAAGGTTAAATGGTTTGGCTACTTTATGCATTGAGAAGGGGCTGCTGGATGAGATTGATATTGACACTATCATCACGGATTTTGCATCTAGAACTGTGAGAAGAAATTGTTTTAAATGATCTAGAGACATTTCTCTTTTGTATTTTAAACTTATTAGTGTGAGATTCCTTAATGAAAATGAGTTCTTTAATATTATCATGTATTTTTTTGGTGAATGGGGGCCTCCATTTTTAGTTCCGCACCGGGCCACCAAAAAGTCAGGGTCGGCCCTGATCACCATAACCCTTTAAAAATTTTCCTATAATGATGCTAATATTATATTGTCCATGTGCAATAATCATAAACCATTGTGGATCTTTCTGTACATGCCATAGTACATGTGCAAGGAGAGGCAACCAGGACATAACTACATCTTTAAACTACATCGACATGTAATAAAAACCTCTCTTGGTAACAATGTAGGTCATTTCCTACCAACAAACCTTAATATTACGCATTGATCTTGTACCTTCATTTTTTTTTCTTTTTACCAAGCTATGATCTTAGATTCACCACCCAATATCCCTACCGATGCAAGAATAGTAGAAAGAAAAATTCTGGAATAAAGATTTGAATAAATAGTTCACCATTGGTGGCTGCAAGTAGATCTTCCAATCCAAGGATTGAAAAAACCTCAATTAGTTTTCCTACCACATGTAATAGTACAAAAATTCTAATCGTCATAAAGATCATACATGCACGTCATATTTAGCCCAACTGAAATTTTTGAGCTTTATTGAAATGTATTTGGACATAATTTTCACTATGTGCATTGTGAAGGAACGTTGATTTTGACCACACAACACATACTGGGAGTTAATTTATTAAATACTACTCTTCAGACCATGAGTTTATATGATTTTGCCTTGATTTTTTAAAACCATCTCATGGGCAAACAATTTAGCCAAAATTTCAAATATAGTGTTTTGGAAAGATCTTTTATTTCAAATTTAGAATAACTATGATGTTGGATCTAAGAAAAATAGGTATTTCTTGTTTTATAGCATCTACTGAAAAACTTCATCATTTTTTGGAACCATTAGATGAAAACTAAAATATAGATTTCCAATCAGAATTTTTTTAGTATCGTTGGTTACTATGATGCCATAGCCTAGAAATATATAGTTTCTTCATAGAATTATATCATCTAATCCAAAATTCAAGATTTTTAAAAACCATATAAAATATTAAAGGTAAACAACACACCTGCGAGTCTGCCACTCAATATAGCTTTTTGGGATAATTTTTATTTTTAAATATTGTAGCTATGGTAGTATATGTATCAAAATAGCATCTACATAGGAAACTTTTATTTGTTCTTTGTAGTATATAAAGATATACAGCAGAAGATGTAGATGGTAGATTTAAAAAAAGAAAAATAAAAAAATGGAACGAGGAGAGAGGCGCTAGATCGCAAAAAAGGGCCCCATGAAGACTGGATGGGGCGGCAAGACAAATGTTCACCTATAACATAGATCAGCCAAGAATACATTTTTAGCAGTTGCCAAGATGGCGTTATTGTTTTTGATAAGTCAACCACATGCTAAATCCATTGTGGATTGTGTAGTTATTGGCGTCAACTATGGCAACCTACTGATAGTGCAAGTACAGTCTCATGCAACAATATTTCCTTTAATGAAATCCAAGGTTTAATATTGAATGCACCAAGAGGAAAAAGTAAAGGATAAATCATTAAGAGCAATCTGACTGTCCTGAGTAGATTTACCGGATAAGCCTATAGGTAAAAAGAACCTTCATGCTGAGTGAAAGGTTCAGAGATTTTGGGGAGGACGGAGGTCGTGTCGTGCAGTGCTAGAGTCGCGGTAGTGGGATAACTTGCTAGGTCTTGCTTGTAAACCGAGATCGTTATTAGATCTTCTGCACAACTCTTTGATGGTAAATCTATTGAATCCTTATAATGCCCAAGCCTCTTTAAATCCATTAGTCTCCAGTATTGAAAAACCCTACATTCCGCTTCCACGGCTCAGTTCCTGTCACAACCCCTGATATCACAGATACTCATAGTAATATGTAATCCTTGCAACATCTCCCTAAGGTTTTGAGGGACTTTCTAAATTCATTGATTCTTCTTAGGTTCATAGCTGGGGGTACCCCCTACTCTCCCCAATGCGGGTCTCGTAAACTACTCTCATGTTCCCTTACTCCAACTTGTGCTACTAACCCGTAAAGCGAAGTGCAAGCACCCCCTCAAGCTATATGGCTATCCACGAACAAACTAATCATGATGATTAGGGTAGCACGTTTCTATCTAGCACATGTATATATTAGAATAAAATAAAGCCCTAACAAAGACTTTAGATTGGCTTAAGGAAGAATAAGATCGCAATCGCTGCATTTATAAGATAAACATGTAGAGCGGTACATGTAAATGTTGTAACGGTTATACCTTACAATCTAACTAATGAAAGCACGATGAGCTCCAGATGATCAACCTCACAGGAGATCAGATGGCGGGAATTACTCCTTGTGCTTCAGATGTAAATGTTCAATGGCGCTTCGTAGAACTGCTATGGATCTTGACCTTGAGTTGTGTCGCCTCCCAGTTTGGGACTCCCATCAACCCTCAAATATTTATAGTGCCCTACATGTGTCTCACTTCTTTGCCTTCTCAAGGGGTGTCGCAAAATAATATTTATTTATATAGCTGAGGCTTCCTATGTGAAACCTAGGACGAGACGGCCAAGGGGTATCCTGGCGCCGCACAACACCTAAACAGCGGCACGGAGCCAACTCATCCTTGCACATATTAATGCCATCTAGAAAGTTCTAGCCTGCTCTTCATTCTTCAGGGTATGATGAGTCTAACATAGGCATGTTATGCCCTTTTGCAAGCTGGCCCCACGCAGTGTGTGGCCTCTTCTGGCATGCTTTCCTCCATCTTGTGGCTTTCAGACCGTCCTTTGATGTATGGTTTCTCAAGTGCTCCAAAATAGCTCATTTAGCCTCCATTTTATCTGATTTTACAGCATACTTCAAAAACTACAATACTTCAACTTATCATTAGTTCACAAGGATAAATAACATTATATGCATAATTTAACCACAAATATAAGAAGAACACTACTACACAAACATTATCACTGATGGTTCGTAACCCCCAATCACCGCTGGTTTTGGGGGCGACGGTGAAAGTTCGATGGGCAGTGAAAATCAGCGTCATTCACCCACCGTGAATTTTTTAAAAAACAGCATAAAATACCAATGGCAGAAATAAATTATACTCAAATGGGAGGGCCCCAAATGGCCCAGCTTCAATGCATGATTTCTCAAGTCCTTCGAAATAGCTCATTTAGCCATGTATTTACCAGATTTTGCAACATACTCCAAAAACAGCAATACTTTGACTTTTTTTGGTTCATAGGAATAAATCGCATTATTGTAACACCACATATGTTACTTAAGACTATGATAAGGTCATTAAGGACTAATGAGGAGAAATATAAAGATTAAGAGCTCAAGAGCTGTTATTTGTGCACCAGCTTGCCCTAGGGGCATTTTGGTAAATTCTCACTCTAAAAAGGGTGACCAAGTCAAACTTGAGTTAATAACTCCAAAAGATAGCAAATAATCAAATATGCTTTGGATTGGTCAAGTTTGAGAAGAATTCAAACTTAGAGGATCAAATTTGGTTAAGTTGAAATCACATGTGATGATAGTTTGGTCATTATTCAAGGGCTTGTAATTTTCAATATAAAATGATTTAGCCCAAAGTCATATTAAGAGAACTTTAGCCCTATGTTAGAACTACAACTTTGGTTATTGAAGATTCAAAAGTTTATATCTGGTTATTGGAGAAAACTTGGCTTAAATGTGGCAGGTTTGAAAGTGTTAACTGAATTTTGGGAATTGATAATTGAATAGGTCAAAGTTCAGAGCAGAATAACTTGCGATCTAAAAAGATTATCACCAAGGTTATATTAGGGAAAATGGATCCCTATGTATAGGGTATAAATTTGGTATTTGGCTCTCATAAAGTTTACATGTAAAGTTTGGAGCAAATTGGTCTTAAAGCTGCTAGATTTGTTAAGATTCAGAAAAATTCAGCATTGATGTCTAAGTTCTAGGCTTTATAACTTTTGATCCTTTAAGATTTAGGTCATGATGTTTATAAGGAAAATGTAGCTCTATGAATCAGCTACAATTTTTGTATTTGGATTTTGAAGAGTTTACATTCGAAATTTGGAGAAAAATCGAGTTGGATTCACAGGTTTGATTGGAATTCAGAGAAAGAGATGAGAGAGATTCAGAGTTGCGGAGCAGCCACGGCAGCAGCTTGACTGCTTGCTTCAGCGGCACTGCCCAATTTTCACCGCTCAAGCCTCAGTGACACGTTGATGCATGCAAGCATGAGGTGGAAAGCGAAGGTGGGTGAAAAACTTCAGAAATCGACTACGATTAAGCTTCCCCAAGTGCCAGTTCCTCTCATCTGCTTTTCCTGTTCGCAGCAGCTCGCCGCTGGCGAGATTCGTCGCCGTCGCTCTGCTCTCATTCAATTCATCTCACCCCCACCGCCAAGATCATCTCACCTCCCTCTCCAGTCTGCTCGTTTGCACCAAGACCCACCCAAACGCCGGCGAGGTCATCGTCCAGTTCCGCCGCCCGCCATGGAAGCCGCCACGGTGAGCACCCCCCTTCCAGCCATCCTCGTCGCTATCTAACAGCAGCTTGGTCCGGCGCAGCTCTCCATGGGGCTTGTTGCCCTGGTTCATGGCCAGTTTGGCCGGAAGGCCTTGGCAGCGTCGCGAGTGCCGCCATCATGGCCGCCGCCGCAAACAGTTCTGTCAGGCCTCGGATTCTCTTGGTTAAGAGAAGCGTCGCGTGTCCCGACTCTCATAGAAGCTTTCAGTGCAGTCTTTTGCCCTGGAGAATTCAATGCAGTTCAATTCATCTCGCTGAGTGCAGCCGCCGCCGCTGTGATG
Source organism: Alloteropsis semialata (assembly GCA_004135705.1). Classification (NCBI taxonomy): domain Eukaryota; kingdom Viridiplantae; phylum Streptophyta; class Magnoliopsida; order Poales; family Poaceae; genus Alloteropsis; species Alloteropsis semialata. The sequence goes on from CM014273.1 coordinate 42,503,335, forward strand.
TTCTGCTGTCTCCGGTTACTGCCGATCAGGGTTCTTGACGGTGTCGTGTGCACTGTGACCTGGAACGCGGGTTCATGGGATCGGTTGTGCCCTGAGCTGTGCCGCCGGCATTTGCTGCCACCGGTCAGGGGTGCCGTGGCCGGTCATGCTGAGCCGAGCGCGTGCACGCAACGAAGAAGAAAGGGAGAGAGCGATGAGGGCCGGGTCCACAAGTCAGCCAGGGAAAAAGAGGAAAGGAGTGCAGGTTGAAAAGGATAAAGGCAAGGGGTTTCTGGAAAGCTGGGAGGTTGAGGTTTTTATTAGGTTTTTAGTGATTCATTCTATAGGTTTGATTAGATTAGAAATGCATAGCATTTTGTAGGAAAATCCAAAATTTATGAAATCAACTTTGAATATTTAGTTGCATTTTTCTTATGCATTTAAGTTATTAGAACCCAAGGTTAGGTGTTTTATTTATGTGTCCTTGAATAATTAGGAGTTATTTCTTTATGCTTTTAGAAATTGTTTATAGGTTATTCAAAATATTAGAATAGGTTTAATTTATAGTTATTAATTAAGAACCGGATTAGATTTGTTAATTAGATAGAATTAGTTCAGTGAGAGGTTTGTTTTATTAAAAATATAGGTTTTTATTTTAGATAATTCCTTTATTGATAATCCTTGATTAAAGTTAAGTAATTCCTTAAATAGAAAATTATAAGGATTCTATAGTTATTACTTAATTACTAAAATAGTGGTTTCTCAAGGTTTAGGATGGTTAAGGGTTTCTAATTTAAGTTTCCATGTTTTTGCATCATATCGTGTAGACGAGAAGTCGCTACCGCTAGAGCTGGTGAAGGTTCCAAGCGTCGCCCAGGAGGGAGACCAGGTGGTGTTGAAGTCGGAGGCAAGGCAAAACTGCAAGCCCCAAAAGCGGCAGAGCTCGAGATCTGTGAGCCAGGTAAGCCCCGGAGTATACCTGTCCTGTTTTAGCTTTAAGCACTACAATTATGATTGAGCCTATACTTGTGCATTAGAATAGGAGTTGAGTGAATCCCAGTTTAATGCATGATCATACCTTGATTAAGGACATCTTGCCACCTTTTCAAAAAAGATCAAAGTAGAGTTGCTTAGACCTGCTCAATATAGTAGAAGTCAGGTGATTCCCTATCATCTGCAACCTAGGATTACTTGTTTTGTGAACTAAAACTTGATTAGTATGTTTGAGAAAGTGTTGGTCAGGACATGATATTGTTGTTGAGATATGTTGGACGCTTTGGTTGATACAGAGCTGGTCCGGCCCACTTAATGAACATAAGGTCTGATTGATGTCTGCCTGAGGTCAAGCTTTGAACGTACTGGGAACATACCGGTATTAGGAACTGGGAAACTAATGTACTTCTGTGGTACTAGCGGCTGAACTGTGATCCACCGTGTCTGGTGAGGAATGTGGGCGGAGTCATAGTCAATAACCCACATGCCTTTGCCCGGGCAATGTGTAGGGATTGGGGATTCGACTCCAGGCTATGTGGACTCAGTTCAGGCAATAGTGGCCACAGTGGGAAAAGTAGCTTCGTGTGGCCTGACGGGGTGCGCACGCGGCGTGTGTCTTAGGTTTTCGCATGCAGGGTTTGAAATCGATTAGAATCGTTGAGTGTCACGGTTTTGATATATGCTTGATCACTGACAGATGCGATAAGTGCTTTGCTCATTAATGAATTCTCACACTTGTTTTACTTTGCTTAGTTTATAGTTTGTTTGGCAAGTCTTTGTATGGCTCATCTAGATGCACAGGTTAATAGGTCTAAAAGATGGCAATTAAGGTGATTACATAGTAAGCTGTGTTCCTTGCAAGAGCCTATTTGCTTCTCTCAAAAACAAAAAAGTCTCGCATACTCCTTGAGGATCCCTTAGTATTTGGTTGTCGGGTAAGCCTAGCTGAGTACCTTTGTACTCAGGGTTGTTTGACCCCTGTTGCAGTTCTGCCGAGGAGTAGGTGTTGTAGAGGTATTGATCATGTCTGGGCACGGCGTGATTTATCTTGCTTAAGTTTGTTTCAGTGTGCCTTGTGAAACCGCTTGCTGAACTCTGTAATAACTTAGTTGGCAAGTTTAAAACTTGAATTATTCTGTTTTATATAACTTTTATCTACCTGAGTTGTATATATTTGTCTGAGCAATATCTGTGATGTATCCTCTGGTGTTGGGGTCCTGAGTATGTGTAATGAGTCTGTTGATAGTTGATGATTCGGGTTGTCTCGAGGACACTCGACGGAACTCCAGACTTATGCTGACCCAGGTGTGTGACATGTATAATGTTTTACACTACAAATCACACATGAGTCAGTTTAAGTAGGACCGTTCTGCCACAATTACATGCATTAGATTTCACAAATATTAGATGAACACTTGATGAGTACATGAAATGTATTGACGCTCATTAGCGACACCTTTTTAATGCTAATTAAGTGGTGTTTTGGGACCAATTCATATACTAACCCGCCACTTGGCACTTGAAATAACCCCATTTTCACATATGCATGTATTTTTGGAGGATTTTGGTTTACGCAGATATTTGAGCTATAAATGAGCACTTTTGGACGGAGACCAAGATCGTGCGTAGCATGGAGGAATATGAAGGCCAAAAACCTAATACAACTCGGATTTCGTTCGCTCTCATCTATGGTGAACCAACCTCTAAGAATGTGGAAGGGCAAAGACATGAAGATAAGGTCGGATGACTTCGGGATCAAGGCGAATCAGGCAGACATATGGAAAGCTATCAAGACCCAATCTTATCCCGAAGCAATCGACATCAAATACCCACATGCATTGGCAAATCAATTTCTGGAGGATCTAGAAGCTTGCACGCAAAAGATGAGACCGAGGGGCCACAGAAAAGGCCTATGCCGGCAAGCCCAAGGGGTCCTGTGTCGGCCGGCCTAGCCTCTTTCTGCGTCGCCTCGGCCTCTCCTTCGAGCTAGGGTTTCCTCGGACTATTTATAGCCCGGAGGCACGCAGATCCATCTAACTGAACTCGGCGAAACCTAGGGCATACACCAAAAGGAGACAACGGCCGCCGCAAGTCCTCGAAGTTGTCTAGGGGATGGCTTAGGCCAACCCTAGCCACCATGGCCTCCCTGCGTGGTTGTGCTATGGTGGAGTTCATGAGCTAGTTGGAGTCATCAATGGTATGTACTTCGGTGGTGATGATCCAAACACATCTATTATATGAGTAATGTTCTTCATGTCATCCGATCTCTTAGCGACTCAATGTCTCCTTCTATGCTTTCTACCTATCATGAATATGATTGTTTCTTAGTCTAATCCTAGGTTAGACTATATAACATGCTTTATGTAATCATGGTGATTAGATCTAGTATGTCAACCCTTCATGATATCTAGACACGTTCACTTGTGAACGTGCCCTTGTAACTAACCACGCCGATAGGGAGCATCGTGACAGGGTGTGATCCCATGTAGGGAGGCGTTCTCGGGAGGTTGACCGGAGGTAAGAGTTTAAAGATTGCTTTGGATGAGATGCATGATGTGCTTACCCTTATTCGCTAGAAATACATCTAGAAGGCGATAGGCTCGTTTATCCTTTGGTTACGCTTAATCTTTGCCTATGTTCTAGGGTGTGATCAACCTATACACACCACTCATATCATATAGGTTCACCCCTTTATATGCAATCAACGCTTAATGCTAGGAGTAGATCTGTTAGATTAGATGGAAAACCCATGGTAGTTTATTGTCGATCCACAGATTGATAAACCTTGGATGGAATACTCTAAGGGAAAAGCTACGATGATCCATGCGCTTGTGGTTCACAATTGGCGTGTCTATGGACCGTCAAAAAAGCTTTTCTGGCGCTGTTGCTGGGGATCGGCAACACGAACCCTAGGGTGATCTATCTAATTTTTTGGACTAACCCTAAATTTATTATTGCATATATCCTGTGTTTCTTGTTTGTGTCCATGAATGCAGGTAAAACCTAGACACAAAGCGATCCAGAAGTTCTCAACATCCTGACTTTGACAAGTCCAAATCTCGCTCAAACAAGTTGATGATTACGTCAAGATCCGTTCTTTAGGGGTAGGTGCTAACTTTTGTTAGTGGCCCATCATCCGCTATCGAGCCCACACCCAAAACAAGTGAAGATGAACAAGGTATGCCACCGTGTCAATTAATTTTTAAGACTAATGCTTCTTGGAGAATTGTTTGCTCAAGCTATAGGTGATGAATCATGCCCCAAAGAAGTCGTGAGATCCGATCATCAACATCTCTGGAAGGTTGCTGTTGAGACCAGGTTTTTGCCCATGATCAGAGAGGTACCATGAAGAAAAATTAGAAAATATGAAGCTCCATCAAGTTTTCTTTCCAACGCATCAAGACTCATAAATTTTGGAGATCGGTGCAAAAAGTTATGGCAAAATCTTTCAACACTACGCGTTCTAAAATCGCTCTGGACAGAACGTAGTGCCGGAGTAAAACAAGCGAGCACTCGTTGGAAACCGCTCAGATCATCGACATAAAGAGAAAGAGCCCCGACGATCCTGGCACCTTGGGTAAAGCAAGAACTATGAAAACACTCATCATTGAAACTATGCTACTCGCTGGTGAATCAATGGTGATGACCTTGAAGCCTAGGGATGCACAACACGACGCTCCAAAGACCACAAGATCAAGATCATCAACAGCTCAGGCTCAATTCATGAGAATGTACTGTTTGCATCAAAATTCTATGCAACCTCTGAAGAAAACAACAGAATATCTTTGGACATTTAAAAGCTCCATGAAGTTCCGGCTCCAACAAATCAAGAATCAAGTCAATCGGAGATTCCTACAAGCGGTTATGATCAAAACATCAAAGGTCGTGCGTTCTGAAATCAATCCTGGACAGAACGCAGCGCTGAAATAAAATAAGCATAACTCTCTCATTTGAACTCCGTTTAAGATGAATGACCACTTGTTGGAAAGGTAATTTCATAAACATTTCAATAGAACTATATTTTGGTATATGTTCTATTCAGGATGTAGGGAAAAGTCCATGAAGAATAGGCAGAAGCAAACATGATGAGAACAAGGTAGAGGAGATAACGATGACAACAATGAAGAGGAGCTTGGGCAATGCTTTCATCAAGCATACATGATCAAATTCAGAGGCTTAGAACAAAAGAAAGATCCTCAAGAACATTGGCATATGAAGACACAAGTCGGCGACATTCGATACATGAAGACGTTAGAAGCAAACCACGATGGATTACAAGAGAGACATCAAGCTGCATGGACATTTTGGATTCTCGCACAAAATACCATGGCTTCGCATGAACATAATCGAGGTGAGAAGTCTAGCTTTATGACTTTAAATGAAGCGCTTTGCGGGAGACAACCCGTTCCTTTTGTTTATTATCTATGAAAGATGACAGTCTATATTGTGCTCTTTAATTGAATCATCAAGTAACATTGTACCATTGCTCTAATAAATGCCATAACTTTATGTTGTATGATCTAAACGTTATTGAGAGAGCACTTTGTTATTTGATCTTGGAAAACTTGTAGACCCTTTTGTGTGCCTATTGCTAGTAGTGTTTAGAGTCTTTTTATTTGAGTCTTTTTAGAGAGAAATATGAAGCATGACACCACCCTTTGATTCTAAACTTGTGGCTAGTTGACTTAGACTAACTTTTGTTTTTATTTTTGGACCACCATATCATGTCATGTCATTTTGTTCATCCACCTTATGTTGCACTTCATGCCATGTTGTCTTCACCTTGCATTGCATTGCATGTTTTGTTTTAATCTAACTTTTTGTTAAACCCATCTAAGCCTTCCTATCACCCCAGCCAAAAACCGGAGCTAACAAGGGTAGGATTGACGTGTTGATCAGCTTGCTGCCTCATTCGGATTAGCCAAGTCTATCTCTATTCCTTGTCCTAACTAAAAACTTTGACTAGCCTCCCTACGAGATCCTCAACCCTTAGGAAAATCTCTCATACTTATAGCCATCCTAAAACCATAGGTTTTGTTTTCCACCCAATGAAACAACCTTTGTTTTTCTTTTTGTTTTCAACCACCTTAGGTAGATTTTCTAAACTTGACTTCTCTCTTCAAAATTCTTGTTTTAAGCCAAAAATATAGGGTACCCATGAACCTTCCCCTAAACCTCGTTAGCTAGGTTGTTCGGTTCTTTTCGATGAATGATTTTTTTGACGATAATGCTTCACTTCTTATGAAGTGGTTGACCAAGCTTTGTCGCTCTAAGCAATTACTTTTGATTCATCTGATTGTAGAACAACATTGAAAGACCTTTCAAACCTTGCTAACCTTTATTTTTGCTAACTCTTTGCATTTGCATTTTGCATCCATTCCATCGTTCCATCATGCATTTGTTAGCTTGGCACTATCACAAAACTTTATGATGAATGCTTTAATATCCATGATAATGCTTCACGTGTGGCATTTTCCATTTGCAATCTTGTGTAAACATGGTGTTTAGACATGATCACAGACCATCATCATTTAGTTTTGTAAGCCTTGTTAGCATTTACATTGCATTGGTCGGTTTATAAGCTTTGCAATGCACTTTATTTTTTTGTGCTATAAGAAAATATTGACCGTGGGATAGACATGGTGTTTTAACCTTGCTTAATAGGTTTTTATGGCTATGGAGAGATTCGGCAACCTAGTTGTAACATTGGTGTTTAGAACTAGGCGTAAACATTGTCTTTGCTTATATGCTTTCCTCTCATTTGCATACTCACTTTGCACTCACGCACACCCATTAGGTTTTTATTTTTCTCTTTTACTAGGTTAATTATGCCACAAGTTAAGGTCATAGAGATGTCATTGGTTATTGGCATTTGCTTATACTCCCGACCATCACTCCGGGGGTAGTTTGTGCGTCTCAATGGTATTGCAAGCATGACGAAGGAATCCCATGAATTCATGATTAAAGTTGCAACCAAGATCGTTAACATCTCCGAAGATTAAAAGGGACGCTGCTGTTTTCATCAAAAATCTGCAAATGATCAGAGATGTACAAGAAAGGAAAAGTGGATATTTAAAGGCTCCATCAAATTCTCATTCCAACGCATCCAAGATCAACGAATTTGAAGACCCATACAAGGAAATACGACAAAAACATTGGGCGTTGCGCGTTCTGAAATCAGCTTGGGACAGCTTGCAGCGCTGGAATAAAAATAACTCTTTTGTTCGAAATCCTTTTTGGGCAAATGATTACTCATTAGAAAGAGAAATTTGTGTTCTTACAATGGAGCAATGGCTTAGTACATGTTCTGTTCTGGAAATAAAGGAGAAATTCATGGCATCTGAAGCAGCAATGAAGACAACAAGCAAGGAGGTGATAACGATACAAAGAATAATTGGGACCATGGCTTGATGACAAGAAGAGGTTAAAGAAAGTTAAGGCAAGAAAGGTGAAGAAACATGAAGATGATCTCCAAACATATGGCAGAAGGACTTCAAGAATCACATGACGGTTCACCATCTTCTTCCACGCTTAGCAACATGATAAGCATGGGGGAGGACTTGTTGGACGAAAAGGAAAAGGCCATATGGAGTACAATGATCGTGTTCACCACAAGATGCTCATTTCTCTTCTTCCATGCTAAGCACAACGCTTAAGCATGGGGAGGCCGCGCTACACTTCATTGCAAGCATCGAAAAGGATGGTAACTCTTCCTCAACCTTCTCTCTATTCATCTCCTTCTAAATGCTTGTATATATATACCATCGACCATAGATTAGAAACCTTTGTATATCTCTCTTTTTAATAACATGGCTACTAGGAGGACAACCTAGTTTTGTTTTTGTTTTCAATAAATATTGATCACCATCACTTTGTGCTCGCCACGATGCAATATTTTGAATGCTTTTGCTTATGGAAAAGTGATGAAAGTTGCCGCTTTGTTCTACCTACACCATGTTGTATATGACTTGGCCATTTGCTCTCTATAAAATGATCTTAAATTGATTAAATATCAGTTCTTTTATTTGTGGAGGTTAAATGACTAAATTCCAGACCCACATATTCCATGTTGCTCTTTGATTTAAGTTTACCGATGACCTTATGCCTTGTATTGTTTTATTTAAAACTTGATTCTTATACTATCTACATTCGTGAATCTCTTGCAAAGTTCTACCTATCAAAGCCTTTACATATACATGATCTTTCATGATGAAACCTTTAGATTTGCAAACTTATATTTTGATGAGTTAGATTAAGATTGATTTCTATGGTTCGAGACTAAAAAGCTGGACATTCCATTTTTGCGTACCCTCTTTTTGCTAGCCTTTCTATCCATGCATTATGAGTTTCTACACCGGAAACTTCACAAACTTTGCTGGATACCCACCCTAAACCCAAATATCTTTTTGTGATTACCTCCTTGACCACAACCCACAATTGAGTATGGATCATTTTCTCGACGAAAATCCACAAGAATCGAGAGCTTAATTTAGAGAACATCAATTTGGGAGGCATCGAAGAAACTCCCTGAAGATTCAAGTGCTTTTCTAGAAGATCAAGATGGACTTTATGTACTTACTTCAACAATTATCAACCCTCACTTCTATGCTCGAGGATGAGCAATCATTTAAGCATGGGGGAGGATGCTGAGTAAGTACTATGTTGCCAAAGGTTCTAAGGAGCAAAAAGAAAGAAAAAAAAGAAAGAAAAAAAAGAAAGAAAAGAAACAAAGATGAAAGAAAAAAATGAAAGAAAGAAAGAAAGAAAAAAGAGAAATAATGCTCCTTAGTTCTTTTAGCTTCATCAAATTCCAAGTGCTTTGAAGACAATTTCATACTCAATTTTCCAACCATATGCAATCCAATAACGAGGACTTCATTTGTGCCTCGGGATCATCCACTTGCCATTTGCACATGTCCACCTATCTAAATGTATGTGTTTCATCTCTCTCTCTCTTTCCAACATTTATTTTCCATAGTCTTTTTGACTAGTCTCGGTAATTCCAATAGATCTCTCTCTTAGTTTGGCAATACTTCAAGTATAATATTTTGCTAGGATTGTTTTTACCTACCAAGCTCCACATAAGCCTTCCACTTTCATATATGAGTAGAATATGTTGAAAATAATCTAGTATAGGCTTGAGCGACTTGATGAAATGAGTGTTCCCATGAGCTTTTGCAAGAGAACCTCACTTATGTTGGATATGCATCTTTTTGAAAACTCTTCACGATGGAACAAGGTAAAGGTCTAAAGTTCGCTTAAGTTCAAGAGCATTGCATTTATTATTATTGTGGCTTGTTCTTTATTGCTAGTCTATCTTCCATGGTGAAAAGTAGCCGGTCACAACTTGAACTTTAAATGCTAAACACTTGAGAGCAATGTGTCTTATTGTGTATAACTAAATGCAGGGAAGACATTGAAGGGCAATGCTGATTTTCTAGCTAAGCAAAGACCCTGGACTTACTCGAGGACGAGCAAGGTTTAAGCATAGGAGGATTGTTGACGCTCGTTAGAAACACCTTTTTAGTGCTAATTAAGTGGTGTTTTGGGACCAATTCATATACTAACCCGCCACTTGGCACTTGAAATAACCCTATTTTCGCATGTGCATGTATTTTTGGAGGATTTTGGTTTACGCAGGTTTTTGAGCTATAAATGAGCACTTTTGGACAAAGACCAAGGTCATGCGTAGCATGGAGGAATATGAAGGCCAAAACCTAATACAACTCGGATTTCGTTCGCTCTCATCTATGGTGAACCAACCTCCAAGAATGTGGAAGGGCAAAGACTTGAAGATAAGGTCGGATGACTTCGGGATCAAGACGAATCAGGCAGACATATGGAAAGCTATCAAGACCCAATCTTATCCCGAAGCAACCAACGTCAAATATCCACATGCATTGGCAAATCAATTCCGGGAGGATCTAGAAGCTTGCACAAAAAAGATGAGACCGAGGGGCCACAAAAAAGGCCTAGGCCGAGGCCCATGCCGGCCGGCCTAGCCTCTTTCTGCGCCGCCTCAGCCTCCCCTTCGAGTTAGGATTTCCTCGGACTATTTATAGCCCCGATGCTCGGAGGCACACAGATCCATCCACCTGAACTCGGCGAAACCTAAGGCATACAACAAAAGGAGGCGACGGCCGCCACAAGTCCTCGAAGTTGTCTAGGGGATGGCTTAGGCCAACTGTAACATCCCGGAAAAAAATCAAAATTCAAAATCACAGTTTAACGAATTTTCAAAACCTTTATCGATGGGTTCTAAATCCAATCATCCGACATTTTCCAAATTTCAAATCTCCTAATCTACCAAAATCCCGACTGTTCCTTTCTCCCTCGATCCGCGCGTCGCGCGTGCCCGTCCGACTCGCGACCGCCACCGCGAATCCCGCTCTCTCTCTCCCTTTTTCTCCTTTTTCTCTTTTTCCCTTTTTCCTATTTTCATTTCTTTTCTTTCTTCCTTTTCTTTCTTTTTCTCTTTTTCTTTTCTCCCCCTTCTTCCTCCCGCTTCTCCCTCCTCTGCTCCAACCCGACGCCACCCTCTCCTCCACCTGCTCGCCACCGCCGGCCGCCTCCTCCTTCCCCGAGCATCACCACCACCGCTGCCTTCCCCTAGCACCACCACCACCCCCGTGCCGGCCCCGTCACCCTCCCCGACGCATTTACTCCACCACCGCCGAGCTCACCGGCCTCCGGCCGAACTCCCCTCCCCGGCCGCCTATAAAAGGCGCCTCCCCCGCGCCGCTCCACCACCACCGCAAGCTCCTCCACCCCGCTAGCACCGCCCCGCTGCTCCTTGCTCACCACCAGAGCCCGCCGCCACCGCCCATCCACCGCCGCCGCTTCCTCCGGTCCCCATCACCGCTGCCGCCCCTGTTCGAGCCGCTGCCGCCCCAGGTGAGGAGGAGAAGGCGCTCCCCTCGGCCTCCCCTCTCTTCTGCGCCGCTCCCAGGTCGCCGCCGCGCCCGGACGCCGGCGGGCGCCGCCACCAGGGCCGCCTCACCCGAGCTCCCTTCCTTCCTCTCTCTGATTCGGCCGAAGGGATGAGGAAGGGGAAAGAATGGCTGTTTTGTAGGTAACCCCCCGCCCTTTTCTATATTTCCAAAAGAACCTTTGCTCTTTAGAAAGAAACCCCAGAAAACCCCCTGTCTTTTTAGTTTAATTCCAAATAAGTCCCTGGTTATTACCACTGCCCCCAAATACTCTCCAATATTACAAAACAGCCTTTCCACTATACAAAATATTTACAGAAAGGTCCTTGGTTCTTTTAAACCTCTCAATTAGGTCCTAAAACCCCTAAACCGACCCTAACCACCTCTTTAACCCGTCATATCATGCGTCAAATTTCTCCGAAATTCCACCAAACTCGAACACGTCTTTCTTTCATCTATTCCGGCCGAGCTATACACAAATCACTCAAATATACCACTCCTTTCTATTTTATTTAATCATTGCTTGTTCTGAGCTCATCGGTAAAAGTTTGATTGATTTCTTTTTATGTGTTTTGTTGTGTGCACCGTAGACGAAGGAATAACCGAGGAGGAGCAGTGCCGCGAGCCGGAGTACGCAGTAGAGTACCGCGAGCCCGAGCCCGAGGACTTGTACTGCGAGCAGGAACTCCCGGAAGGCTTTGAAGACGGTAAGTCCAATCCCATCCTTTGATGCATGTTTATCCCAGTTTTATAAACACAACCTATTGGCCTTTGATAAATTGCATGTGTTTTATCATTGAAAACCCGGTTGGATAGCCACTCCTTGATTGATATGATCATGCCTTGATGACCTAGTTATCACTAAATATGATTTGCTCTATTTGGTTGATAACCCCTGCTAGAATGCTTAGGACTTGTTTAAGTGCTTAAATAATCATGACTATACTTGTTTTATAAAGAATAAAAGTGTGAGTGTGTTGAGTATAGAAAATGGGTGGGTTTTGAAAATGAAGAAAGTGTTGGATGAAATGGATGGGTGTTTCTTTGTGAAATACCATTTGGAGGCTTGTACCTTTGTGGTTAAGCAAGTTGGGAGATATCCATTTTGTCCGGTTTTAAACCGAGGTGATGTGTCATCTTGTCTAACCCAATTTATCCCATACAACCACTCGACTCTTGTATGGTGCAAGGGCTTAGTCTAAATCCCACTAGCCAGGCTGTTAGTTGTCTGGTGGCAGGTGTGCAGCGGAAAACCAAGTGCCGACTTAGTGTCATGGTTGCCGACTTGGTGTCATAAACCCCTTGGTTATTTTCTCGTGATGGCTAGGCAGTTTTGGCTATGGTGGGTAATGGCTTCGATAGGATCCGCGCTGGCACTAAGATGACTGTGTTGCGGTACCCTACTTGTGGTGAAAGTGTACACCTCTGCAGAGTTTCCAAACTATTCAAATAGCCGTGCCCACGGTCATGGGCGAGTTATGGCTTGGTCACAATACCAAAGGTTTTGGGAATGGGTTGGAGTGTGTTGATTTTGGAAATGTCCGGCTTTGTGTTGGAGACCTACGGCGGATGGGAAATCCGGTAGCATTAAAACTTGGATCCTTTGTGGATCAACCCCCACTTATCGTTTTGTTATTAAAACTTGCTTTTGCTAAAATAATCCTTGACCGAACCATTGCATGTATAAAACTTGGCTTTATTGCAAATAAACCTTAGCCTATTCCTTGATGTATCCTGTGCATATTTCTGTGTTAACCCCTCCGTGGGTGTGGTTGGGCTTTGTCGGGGGTAGACCCCCAGGGGTACCCAGATAGCGGATTGGCCCAACCAGCAAGGGGCGGCCCAATCCGAGTACATCTGGATCGGTTTGTCGGACTGGCTGGCCCACCAGTCGGGGGCCCACCAGTCGGGCGAACCGGATGGGCGCGACGACGCGCGCGGCAAGGAAAGCACACGGCGTATCCCGCAAGAAGCTCGGAGATCAAGATAAACTAGCCGAAATTATAGGGAAAGATATCTGTAATCGTTATAGGATCGAATCCTTGTATTTCGGGTAGGTTACGATCTCTAGCCGACTTGTAACTCAAGGCAGCCGGACTATATAAGGCGCCTTGAGACCCCCCTCCAGAACACGAAACAACCCACGATCATACAACCCTAGGACAGAACCCAACTACGGAGATCCTTCCAGGAACTTCATACACAGCAATACAATCGCCGCCAAACACAGGACGTAGGGTGTTACGTCATCTCGACGGCCCGAACCTGTTCAATCCTTGCGTCTTGTGTTACCATCGACTTCTGATCCTCGATCTGTCCCTCAACAAATCAACCACGTAGGCTACCCTGTGTGGACTGCCGGGTCCAAACATCCAACAGTTGGCGCGCCAGGTAGGGGTTGATCGACGAGATCAATCTGCAAGCTCGATGGCAGTTTTTCAATCCGGCATCTTCTTCGTCAAGCACGCACCGTGCGGCGTCAGGCGCTGTTCACGGCCGCCACGGCGAGTCCGTTCGCCGAATACTTACCCGTCCTAGCCGATGGGGTTTCACCCGGCGACAGTAGATACGCATGGGGCTCCGGCCACCACGCGTCAAGGAAGTGCGGACAGCGGCCTGATCTAATCAGCGCTAGCTGCTACATGCGAGAAAGAGATCAACCGGTCCGCACGTACCACATGCCTCGGCAAACCTGCAGATCTCTACACGGTCATACATCCGTGCCATGGTGACGGCTGCAAGGACTCGGCAAGCTATGGCGAAATTCAACGATGGTCGTCAACGCGTCTACCGTGTTCTGTCCACGATCGTCGGGATCGTCGCTGAGTGGGCCATGCTAGATCGACGACACCAAGCCGGCCATCGCCAGGAACCCATCTGCGTCAGCCAGCAAACGCACAAACGCCGTATTCAGCCCTGCTACACCGTCGTTGGCTCCATGTCCGTTCCCAGGAAGATTCCATCTACGACGTAAATAGGGAATACTCTTTCCATTTTTTTTTCAAAGATCTGATCTCTAACTGCTCCTTCCATTATTTGATGAACAAGTGTTATTTTTAATGTGTTTATCTTATATCGTGATGCTTGCATGACCGCCGTGTGCCTGTTCTCGCCTGGTGCACGGCACCAAAATCATGGCCTCGCCGATCGACACTCCGGCGCGGTAGCGACACGGCGGCAACTTCGTCAACTCGGGAAACAGGGATGTTTCAGTGTACAACCACACCAGCTACGCCGACTGGCCGACCTCGTCGACTTGCAGTACTACCTCCAGCAAAAGCCGCAATGACTCCGCGTCAGCTTTGCGACTCGGCCACTACCACGACTACACATAAGGACGACACGTTGATTCTCCGACTCAATTACGAATCAAGCTAAGTCATACTCTAATACTTTCACAATATTTTTCGGTCACCACGTATCTCCATATACATGTCTCCATGATCATCGCCGACTACCCTTGGTTTGTTCCCGACTGCTTATACAGCCCGAGCGCTACACAAGCAGTCGGGCAACACCCAATGGACGCACATATAGCATTTTTCTCCATTGTTTATTTCTTTTTCCACTCTTGTACAAGTCGCTAAAGTACTTGGGAAGCACACGCCTTAATCCGTGAAACCTCGACTCTTCCGTACGCCTACGTTACTACGCGTGCATGCGGCCCAGCTCCCTGCGCTATGGACTACGGCTATCGGGGATCAGGTGCATAAACGTAACAGGATAACTACCCGAGGAAATTAATAGACTTAAAGAGTTGGAAATAGAAATTCTATTACATACAACGCCGAATGTTTTTCTCCAGAATTAGTATTTGCTACACCATATACTACCTATCCTTTATATCTTCATTGCAGGGCACAGGTTTAGATCCCGAGCTTGCCTGTTTCGCTCGGGGGCTGGACCACTCCAGCATCGCCGCCAGCTGAGTACTCGAGTCAGTCAGTACTCGGGCTGGTACTACGCTCCAAGACGGTCGCTAGCCGAGTGCTTTGCAGCACTCGGGCTGGCGCTACACTCCACGACGGTCGCTAGCCGAGTGCTTTGCAGCACTCGGGCTGGCGCTACACTCCACAAGGATCGCTAGCTGAGTGCTTTTGAGTACTGGGCTGGCGCTATCGCATGACGAGGAAGACGAAGACTACTCGGCGTGCCTCAGCCCTCACGCTCGGGGGCTGGCGCCGGGACGACTACTCGGCGTGCTCGGCCCTCGCGCTCGGGGGCTGGGCGCCGCGACGACTACTCGGCGTGCCTCGAGCCCTCACGCTCGGGGGCTGGGCGCCGGGGCGACTACTCGGCGTGCCTCGGACGGCTCGACTCGGCCCTCACGCTCGGGGGCTGGGCGCCGGGGCGACTACTCGGCGTGCCTCGGACGGCTCGACTCGGCCCTCACGCTCGGGGGCTGGGCGCCGGGGACTACTCGGCGTGCCTCAGCCCTCACGCTCGGGGGCTGGCGCCGGGACGACTACTCGGCGTGCTCGGCCCTCGCGCTCGGGGGCTGGGCGCCGCGACGACTACTCGGCGTGCCTCGGACGGCTCGACTCGGCCCTCGCGCTCGGGGGCTGGGCGCCGGGGCGACTACTCGGCGTGCCTCGGACGGCTCGACTCGGCCCTCACGCTCGGGGGCTGGGCGCCGGGGCGACTACTCGGCGTGCCTCGGACGGCTCGACTCGGCCCTCACGCTCGGGGGCTGGGCGCCGGGGCGACTACTCGGCGTGCCTCGGACGGCTCGACTCAGCCCTCACGCTCGGGGGCTGGCGCCGGGACGACCACTCGGCGTGCTCGGCTCTCGCGCTCGGGGGCTGGCGCCGGGACGACCACTCGGCGTGCTCGGCTCTCGCGCTCGGGGGCTGGCGCCGGGACGACCACTCGGCGTGCTCGGCCCTCACGCTCGGGGGCTGGCGCCGGGACGACCACTCGGCGTACTCAGCCCTCACGCTCGGGGGCTGGCGCCGGGACGACCACTCGGCGTACTCAGCCCTCACGCTCGGGGGCTGGCGCCGGGACGACCACTCGGCGTACTCAGCCCTCACGCTCGGGGGCTGGCGCCGGGACGACCACTCGGCGTGCTCGGCTCTCGCGCTCGGGGGCTGGCGCCGGGACGACCACTCGGCGTGCTCGCGCTCGGGGGCTGGCGCCGGGACGACCACTCGGCGTGCTCGGCCCTCACGCTCGGGGGCTGGCGCCGGGACGACCACTCGGCGTGCTCGGCCCTCACGCTCGGGGGCTGGCGCCGGGACGACCACTCGGCGTGCTCGGCTCTCGCGCTCGGGGGCTGGCGCCGGGACGACCACTCGGCGTGCTCGGCTCTCGCGCTCGGGGGCTGGCGCCGGGACGACCACTCGGCGTGCTCTCACGCTCGGGGGCTGGCGCCGGGATGACCACTCGGCGTGCTCGGCCCTCACGCTCGGGGGCTGGCGCCGGGACGACTACTCGGCGTGTCCCGCAGGACTCCGCCGGCCCTCACGCTCGGGGGCTGGACGCCGAAATTAATGCCGGATGATTTAGCCAGATGCTTCTTGACTAACCCTTGGACCGATTCCTTCGGAATCGCTTCAAGGCTCGGGGGCTACGGCCAACGGACGCACCTCGCGGCGCATCCGTTGATCATTCGGCGACCTCTGAAGAAGGCTACTAACCCTTGGACCGATTCCTTCGGAATCGCTTCAAGGCTCGGGGGCTACGGCCAACGGACGCACCTCGCGGCGCATCCGTTGGTTGACAGCTCTTTTCTCTCCAGTATCACGCGGTTTCGCTTCCAACTGCAGCAGGCTCGACGCTCATCGGGCAGCAAGACCTCGCCGACTTGTCCCTCAACCACGTACTACTCGGGGGCTTGTCGGGGGTAGACCCCCAGGGGTACCCAGCAGGCGGATTGGCCCAACCATCAAAGGGCGGCCCAATCCGAGTACATCTGGATCGGTTTGTCGGACTGGCTGGCCCACCAGTCGGGGGCCCACCAGTCGGGCGAACCGAATGGGCGCGACGACGCGCGCAGCAAGGAAAGCACACGGCGTATCCTGCAAGAAGATCGGAGATCAAGATAAACTAGCCGGAATTATAGGGAAAGATATCTGTAATCGTTATAGGATCAAATCCTTGTAATTCGGGTAGGTTGCGATCTCTGGCCGACTTGTAACTCAAGGCAGCCGGACTATATAAGGCGCCCTGAGACCCCCCTCCAGAGCACGAAAAACTACAACCTCTACAACCCTAGGACAGAACCCAACTACGGAGATCCTTCCAGGAACTTCAAACACAGCAATACAATCGCCGCCAACACAGGACGTAGGGTGTTACGTCATCTCGACGGCCCGAACCTGTTCAATCCTTGCGTCTTGTGTTACCATCGACTTCTGATCCTCGATCTGTCCCTCGACAAATCAACCACGTAGGCTACCCTGTGTGGACTGCCGGGTCCAAACATCCGACAGGTCTTGGCCGGGTACGAATCACTCCAGCTTGACATTCCTGGAGGTGACGGGGAGACGACACTAGAAGAGGCAGTTCATGGTGTTATCCTATGGGAGAAGCGTTACATCGTCTTAACTCCTGAGGGGCCTTTGTCGTCACCCCAAAGCTCAAGGGCATCTCCGCCGCCTCCAGCTCCGCAGTCCCCGCCGCAGCAATATTCGCCTGTTCTTCCTGAACAAAGGTCTCCGTCGCCAACAACTCAAAAATCTCCGTCACCTCCAGCTAAGCAATCTCCGCCGCCTGCACCTCCGCCGGCAAAGAAAGCTAAGCAACAGAAAGCCAAGGCACCAACAAAGCCACCTGCAAAGAAGCCAGCAAAGCAAGCCAAGGAACCTGCCAAGCTACCATGGGAAAAAACTGATGAGGAGTGCAAGCAGCATAGTCTGGATAAGGTTAAAGAGTTCTTCAAAAAGAAGGAGCCCGAGAAAAAAGAAGTAGTTGATGTTGCTAAGTCTGCTTTCTTTATTGGCATGGCTAAAGTAACTCAGAAGAAAGTGTTGTCAGACTATGACCGCTCTATTAAGAAATCGTATGAGAAGAATCAAAGGGAGGAGAAGGAGCGACGGAGTCAACAGAGCCAAGAGTCTACCAAGAGCCACAAGAGCGTCAAGCAACAAAGGAAGGGAAAGGCTGTTGCTCAACTCGGTGAGCAGGAGAGGCAAACAATTGATCCACTCATAGTGAATGCTGGAATTGGACCGGTCGACCTGCTTGAGTTTTGCAAAGGGGCAGGAATGACGCCCTCGCAAATGCTGGATGAGAGTAAGACCCCAAAGGCTATACCAAGGTGGCCATTTCAGCTTGGCTTACCTCTAGTTGACCCTGATACGTACAACACGCTGTCAACAAAAATGTACAGATTACATGAATGGTACCTTCAGGCGTCGGCCCAAGGCCAGAAAATGGTGGGATTGAAGATTAGAGATGATGACTACTTTCGTGGCGATAATGTTATGTATCTGGAATTCTCAGAATTTTACCAGATATACCATAGGGATGCCCTTGACGTGTCTCTCCTCAGCTGCTGGGTGCTGTAAGTGCTTCGTTTATTTCTATATTTAACGTCTCCTATGTATTGTCAACCTATTATTAAACATTTATTTTTTTAAATTGTATCCTGTAGAATGGAGATTGAAGAATGCAGGAAAAACTCATACTTCCACTTGGGCTTCATCGACCCAAAAACTGTAAACCAGCATATGTTAGTAAATTTTTATGAAGACACAATGAACAACATTGACAGATTCTTACGTGTACAACATTACAAGACAATGATTCTATTTCCTTACAACTTTGGGTGAGTACTTTTACTGTCTTGTGCATCTTTTAGTTTTCTTCCTAACATAATTTTTATTTCAATTGACGTGACTCTTTGGTACAAAACTTGCATGTAAATAGGTTTCATTGGATATTATTTGTTATACAACCGGACATAAGCTTGTTGACCATCATGGACTCATTGAGGGGAAAACGGGACGCGTACCAACCAATGATTGACCTCCTTCAAAAGTAATTTTCGTCCTCGCACTATTATTCCTCTTTAGCTCAGCCAAGAATTCCATTTATTTCATATGGTGTGCGCAGGTGTTGGAAAACGTTTCGTGCAGAGCAAAAAGGTCCATTCAAGGAACAACTTGGTATCAAGGGAGACTTTCCGGTAAATACTACTATACATAGACCAACATCTCTTTTTTTTGTTTCATTATCATGAATATGCATGTAATGACTTGACCATTTCTCCTATAAAGTGTTATAGGCAGAATCAAGGCACCAATTTATGTGGATATTATGTCTGTGAGTACATGCACACTCTTGTAGGGCATAAGACGATCGTCACTAATTGGGACCTGACGGTATGTTCCATTTCCATTGAAATCTATATGTATGTATGCATGCATGCATGTGAGTCATAATAATATTATTTATATTTTTCTATTAACCACATCCTCAGATGATGCATATGAAAGATGAGATCTTACCGGACCAAAGAGTCGCGGCGATTCAAGAGACACTCTGCGGATTTATAATCGATGAGGTCGTGAGCAAGACAGGGGCGTTCTGGTGGGATGGACACGAGCCCGATACAAGGAGCAAATATTAGGCATTTTGTAAATATACATATATATATATATGTATATATATATGTATATATGTATATATGTATATATATGTATATATATATGTATATATATATGTATATATGTATATATATGTATATATATGTATATATATATATATATCTGTATATATATATATATGTATATATATATATGTATGTATATATATATGTATGTATATATATATATATGGAATGGATTGACAAGAAGGGTCGAACCATGGAAGGAGTACCAACTGAAATAGAAACAAAAGGCCAGTACCATGCTAGGTTTGAGCATTCTCGAGAGGCGGCACGCCTTGCTTCTGTGGAGAAAGGTCTTCTCAGGAGGCAGAAGGAGGTACGCAAGCGTGAGCCTGAACTGAAGCTCCGGGAGGAACGGGTACGTGAGGATGAAGAGCGGCTGAAGAGCCGGAACATGGAGTCCGGAGGGTCTTCTTCGGATCGCGCTAGAAAGGGGAAATCGGTTCGTTTCACTCAGTAGGTGGAACACTGTACTAATATATGTTTATGTACCCTACGTTTTTGATGTTTCTGTATCATTCCGCGCAAAATTGAAGCATTCGGAGCTCTTTTGTTTTGGTTTCAACATTTAACTTGACAAAGAGTAGCACTAGGATACATAGCTTGACCTTGCAATGGCATGTACGACACACCTTTCTAACCTAAACATGCCTTAGGGAATTTAAAATGACGATTGGACGAAGCATCCAGTTCTACTGCTCGAAAGAGAAGAGAGAACCACCCGAGTGCTGCGAGGGAAAGTAGTACTTAGGGCGAGGCTCGGACGGTGGCGCAGGCGGTGGTGGTTGGCTACTGTTTAGGTGGCATGAGCACCGATAGTTAGGGTCATAACAAACTGGTGACGTAAAGCTTGGTGCACTGTCCTCCTCAGAGTCATCAGGAAGGTCATCTTGATGGAGCCGATTGTTATCCACCTCTCACTGTAGGTCGTCGATGACGAGGTGGAGGTAGGCGATGTACTCTTCATATGGTTGAATTGGTGGGGGATCCACCCACCTTGTGAATCTGCAGCCTTCGGGAGCCTTTGGTGGAGGTGGAGCTTTAGGTAATTTAGATTCAGATTTATAGGCAATTTTAGGTTAATTTTAACAATAACTTATATGTGTAGTTTAGATGTAAATTTAAGAGTACTTTTGTAATGCCCTAGATGGGTAATTTACACGAAGACTAATTAGGTGGTAATTTTAGTTTGTTTTTGTAATGCTAGAGGTGAGTAATTTAAATATAAATTTAGTGGGTTATTTTAGACTATTTTCACAATGGCCAAAGCACTAAGATGGGTTCCACTCTAGCACAGAGAGCAGAAACAAGCGGCGAGAAATCTTCGCATAAACCGGTGATGATGTACTCAACCAGCTCTTCTTCTTCTAGGGGCCGTCCTGCAGCCGCCATATCATCGCCAAGGGCCTTCATCTTCTCGAAGTACTCCTCGAGAGTTGAGTTCTCCTTCTTGGTCGTTACCAGGGTGATCCGCATACGATTGTGCGCGCGTTTGTGACACGAACATGCCTACAATGGTTCTCCAGGCCTCAGCCGCAGTGGTGCAAGTTGCCGCCTGCGTGAGGATGTCCTTGAAGACCGAAGCCAGGATATAGCTGCGAAAACTCGTTCCGGGACATACGTCCTCAGGTCGAGCTATCACGGTCGTGCACGTGATGCACCGAGATACGTGCCCCCGCTTTCTCTCCCTGGTATTCTTCGTGCATTCTGTCTTTTTGGCCAAGCGTATTTCACCCTTCTCTCTCTCTCTCTCGGACTCTCTCTCTCTCTCTTCGCCTGCCCCTCTCTCTCTCGTCCGCTCGCTATCCTCGTCTGCCGGCGATTCACGACATCCTCTCCGGCTGCGAGCTCTGTCTCCCTCGCCCTCGGCAGCGAGCTCCCTCGCCTTCGCCCGTCGTCCTCTATCGTCTCGTCCCCTAGTTGTTCCATGCTCCTCTTCGGCGACGAGCTCCCTCGTCCTCGCCGGCTTATTGTCTCGCCCTTGCGCAGCCACGCGTGGTCGCATCGACGCCAAGCCCTCCAGATCCGGCCATGGACTCATCGGATCCGCCCTCTGGCTCGCTGGATCCACCCTTCGAAGAAGCCCTGACGACAAGGCCACGGCCACCAGCGAGGGCAAGCCCGAGAGCACAAGGGGAGAAGAAAAAGAAAGCAAAGGAGCCCCACCACCGCCGTCCCCACAGCCCACACTAGGTGGCAACAGTTCATGCACGGATTATGTGCTCTATCGCCAGGTATGCCACCACAGGCGATTACACCTCTCATCCTCGTCCTTCTTCACCACCTGCAGACTGCAGTAACCTAGCTGATTTGATGCCTCCGCTCGCAGATCGTCGTGGCTCCACTGCACACCCCCCCCCTCCCCCCTTCGCGCGAACGCCAACGACTGCAGAAAGATAGTCCTGATGCAGCCAATGACCTCTAGTGAATACACTAAACCTTCCCCTTGGCATATACTGAGATGATTGTGCGTTCTCCTCCATTGCCAACTAGAAATTGAATTCTCATCCATACAGTCAACTTTTATGTAGGATCATAGCTTTGTTTGTCCGTTGCAGTAGCCCCTCCTTTACTGCACACCAAGTGTTTGTGTTTTTGTCTACATCATCACTCATTTTCAGTATTTTGAGTATAAGAAGAAAGGCCAATACCGAATTATTTTTTTATTTAGGTCAATGCCAGGCCACCCGTGGCGTGGCAGAATACCTCCTGGTCAACTGCGTCCATCACTACTCGGACGTCGAGCAGAGTGAAAATACCAGATACACATGCGGCCGCGGAGCCTATTCTTGGACTGCTATTTGTTGGGATACTGCGAAAAGGTATCAGACGACCGTCCAAAAAGTTCCACCTGATATGTATATACTTTATACGTCTGGACCCCATGCGGTCAACACATCGCGCTGCTTGGAACATTTGTTTGGAACATTTCACTGCTATTGGACAATATCAAATGTGCAAGGTCAGTTTTAGAGCCTTTCTTTTGTTCCTTCTCAATGAAATGGTTCAAATTAATGTTCTTTTTTTTAAAAGAATTCATCTGGGGAGCTAGGTATGATGTGAGCCAAAAAAAAAAAAAAGCAGAAAGTACATTTTTTAAAAAAAGAAAAGGCACAAGACAACTCATCTTAGCAATACCTGACTGTGCTTGTGGAGAATGAGGCCAATACTTTGCCCCCTGCTATCCTGCACCAGAGGCCCTGACGAAGAATTGCATTGGACATTGGTCATCCATAACAATTGCTTGGTTAGGAAACTACCAAGCCTTCGACGGCATGGTATGGTTTAGCCGTACATCCCTGAGTAGTGACGGCAATGGGACATGAAAAAAGCAACCGCGCGGGATCAAAAAGAGAAAGAGGGGAGTCATGGTTGCTGACAAAAAAAATGCAGAAAATAGAATATTTCAAAAATGAGATGGGGATCGATTTGTGCATGGTTTTTCAGGGGGTGTTTAGATGCAGCGTTATACATAGTGTTTTTGCGTTATGCAGAGAAAAAGTGTATTAAAAAACGTGCGTTATGCATAGTGCGTGAACTAAACAGGGCCTCAGTACCTACTACCTAGATGGCTGCCTTGTGCCCTTATGTTCCGTGGTGGAGGGGCTGAACTTTTCGCTGTACAGAGCAAAGCAGGCGGCCGAGAGACGCAAGAACAACCCATCCATGGCCATGGGGTTCCCTGAGAGAGGGCCACGTCCCTGGGCCGGCACATAGAACGGCCGGAAAATACATCGGCGTTGTGCCGTGAAGGACGCCGCCCCCTCCGGGCGCGCCATTGAAGGTAGGGAATGCCGAACCGGGCACGACACCCTATGGACCAGGTCCCGGCGTCGGCAACCCCTGTGCCACAGACCGGCACCAGCAAGCGTTCAACAGGGCAGCACACCGCATGGACTAGGCGCCGACGGCGGCAAGCTTATGGCCACGAGGACGGAACCGGAACCGCCTGGGCCAAGAAAGAGGACACCAGCGGCTGGCACCTCCATGACCCTACTGAGGAGCCACAGATGCGGAGCAGACGCCGGTCGCTCGACCAACGTGAGGGGCGCTGCGCTCCCGGCGGCCCTCGCTGCCGCATCCACCGTCGTGTGAGTCCGGCAGCAAGATCCACCGTCGCCGCTCATAGTCTATTAGGGTGAATTGAACAGTGTGCTTGCAAAACATGTCAGGCGCGAGCGCGAGGCAAAGTTTCCACGTCCCGCGCGAGGCCAAAATGGGCGAGGCAAAATTTCATCTCGCGCGTGAGGCTGAAACTCGTCCCGCCGGGCACATTTTGGTTGACCCACCGCGGGACCCACAGATCAGCTGCATGCAACATGGGTCCGGACACAGGGCCCTAGGCAAGATATGTGGCCAGGATAGGGCGATAGGCTCCGCGGCCACAAGTACAACATGTCGCGGTGCATTTCTGGGACGTCGACGCTTCCTTGATCGGGGAAGTGGCCCCGGAGCAGGACCCCGAGCCCGAGCAGAAGCGTCGACACGATGTGGCTCTCCCTGTGCAGCGTCTCCTCGACCTCGTCGCTGTCGAGGTCGAAGGGGAAGATGACGCCGAGGGAGGAGGCGATGCCGGCACGGGCGAGGAAGCCGTCGAGCGCGGCGGCAATGCGGGCGCGCCGATCGAGCAGCGCACCTCCGGCGGCGGCGACTCGAGCGCGCCGAGCAGCGCACCTCCGGTGGACACGCGTAGATTTCTTCGAGTATTGGTTGTGTGAATTAGTTTTAGTTGCACTGTGTGTTAGTAGAGCATCTCCAACAGCATATCTAAAATTAGAAATCTAAAATTTGTTTTAGGTACAGAAGAGACAAAAATTTAGATACATAAAACTTGCTCTCTCCAACAGCATACCTGAAACTGGAGACCTATTTTCTAGATACAAGACACTGACGAATGGGACCCGCCTGTCAGTGCCTCTCCTTCCTTGTCCATTCTTCTCTTACGAGGGAAATAAGTATCCACTCTTTAGATTGCTATATTTTGGTTCAGAAGAGAGAAATTTAGGTTAAGACCTAAAAATTTTAGGGATAGGTATCCATATAGATATGCTGTTGGAGCAAATTTTTGTTGGTTTTTAGGTATTCTGTCAGTTTTTAGGTATAGGTATCCTGTTTAGGTATGCTGCTAGAGATGCTTAATGGTCTGAGAACTAAACCATAACTAGACCAAACCATTTCAATAATATTTGTTGTCAAACCCAAACCGCCCCAGTCCGATACCTTTCAGAACCAAGATGAACTGAATTGAATGCATCACTTTAACCAAATGAAGCATGCTTGCCCGTCTTTCCCATGCAAAATTAGTTAAGTAAAACTTTTGCTGGTGCCCATGCGGCTATTGACGCATGCGCTTCGTTTTAGTGTTCAGTGGCGGGCGCCGGGCGACGAAGCTCGTGATGGCGTCGATCAGCTCCTGGGTCCGCTCCCCTGTGCAGCTGTGGTGTGCTGAGGTCCATGTCGACGACGAACTTGCATCTCCTGCCGCGGCTGAGCAGCATCTCCACCTCCTTGCCGGCGGCGCATAGCGCGTCACAGTACTCGAGGTTTGCGGACGAGGTCGTTCTCGCGGACCGCCACCAGCAGGAGCGGCATGGACTCCAGGGGCGGCGCAGAGGACCTCGAACAGCGCCCGACGAGCTGACATGGAGCAGGAGCGCGCCGTCGCTGGCGGAGGCGCGGTAGGGGCCCGTGGCGACGGACCATTGCGGGAGCGGCACGGGCATTGAACTTGTCCAGCATGTCCAGCGTGAAGAACACAGAGATTCGGCCTCGCCTCCAGCTCCGACCTGCTGCGCGTGGCGCGCACGAACCCCGGGTTGATCGGGACGCCGGCGGCGACGCGGAGGGGCGCCAACCTGTTCGGGCCGTCCTGGCCCATGCACGCAGAGGGGCGTCAAGCTTCCTCGTGCTCATCGTCGTGGCGCAAAGGGCCAGGAACTCGCCTCCTGTGGCCGCTCGCCCTCGTCGTCTTCCCTCGCGCAGCCGTTGCGACATCTGATCGACGGATCAGTGCTGATGGACCACGGTCAGATAGATAGGGCAGGGGCGCGGCCTGCACCGGCTTATGGAGCCGCTCTTGCGAGCCGCCTCCTGCTACTCACCGCTGCACGGCGCCGGGCACGGCAATGGCGCGCCTCATAGCAGCATCGGCGGCGGCGGGGAGCCATGAAGGTGAGGTCCAGAATTCTGAAGTGACTTGATTGGCCGGTTGGCTCCCTCGAGGCCGAGTGTGCAACCATTCAGACCCCTGTTGACGCAGAAATCGGTCAACACACGAGTGCGTTAGTTCGCGCGAGTCGCAAAGGACCAGATCACAGCTGCCTCCGGGCTAACCGGTCAGACCGGTCAACGGCACCGGTCGGACTGGTGACTGCCGGTGAGCTACGGGGTAAACTCTAAATGCGCCTCCCGGAAGGATCCGTCAGGGAGAACGCCGCCAGGGGTGTTCTAGGGTCGGCAGGCCACCTAGAACGCCTTCAGACGTCGCGGAGACGAAGGAAGAACAGCAGGTTGGGTTGGAAAAGCTAGGGTTTGGAGATGCAAAAAAGTAAAGGTAAAAGTAGTAAATTAGATAGATTCTGTTGAGGCCATAATACCAGGGTACCCGACCACGAGGATTGCCGACTACCGACTCCAAGACGACCAAGACTCCGAACAAGACACGACAACCAGATCGCAGGAGGGAAGCCCGAAGACAGTTCGAGTCCTACTAGGTTTAGGTCTGTTTTGTCTTGTAAGGCACGTCTCCCTGGGTATAAATAGCGGGGTCCTGTGTGTAGAGGGTATCGAACATCCAAGTTTGTATTCCACAATCCACCCGAGGGTACTCGTTACGCATTGTAATCTGTACTCGACGAAATAATAC
Organism: Alloteropsis semialata; assembly: GCA_004135705.1. Taxonomy (NCBI): domain Eukaryota; kingdom Viridiplantae; phylum Streptophyta; class Magnoliopsida; order Poales; family Poaceae; genus Alloteropsis; species Alloteropsis semialata. The sequence goes on from CM014273.1 coordinate 42,529,715, forward strand.
AAGCAGCAACTGGACGTAGGGTTATTACTCGATCTCGAGGGCCCGAACCAGTATAAAAATCCCGTGTCTTTCTGTCCATCACCGTGATCAATCTTCGCACAAAGCGGGGTGTCTACCGGACAAATATCTGACGAGTACAACCTCGACAGAGGCGCGCCAGGTAGGGGCCCTTGCGTGAAGAAAGATCATGCCGATCGTCAACGGAATCTGGTTCGCCGACGCGTCGAGTTCCTCGATGCCCTACATGCCCAGTTCCGTCAAGTCGGGAGCGATCGGGAGTTCTGCTTCCGCTTCCGATCTCTACACTCGCCGCCACCAAGTGCCTGCACGGGAGATCCGCTTCGGAGATCTTGTGTTCGAGCACCAGGGCGACTACGAGCTCAAGCTGACAGGGATCCATGATCCCGATCTCACGTGCGCCGGTCGGGAAGTTTTCGCCACCTTCACGGAGCCAACTCCTGAAGACATTGCAGATCGCACTGCGCAGTTGGATCTCGACTACAGTGGATCTAGCAATGGGTCAGAACAACCCGAAGACCGCCGCATCCATGTGCTGAACGCGAACGGGACAGGGGCTGCCGCCGAGTCATCTAGCTCGCGTCGACTGCCTCCTCCACGTTTGGACAGCGCACCAACTCTCCAAACGGCCAGAACCCGTACACAGCAGGTTGCATCCTCGTTGGCTCCCCGAGATCTCAACAACGATTTCCGGGCCGTCGAACAGGACAATCTGCAGATCCGAACCCTCTTGGAGACCATGGAAGCAATGGCCGAAGGGACTCCGATGGCCACCATAGCCAAGAGGGCTCGAAGCAGCGGACAAAGCCAAGGAGCACATCGAGGCCGCCGCTGCCGCACCACCAGCTCCGTCAAACAGACCACGTGAACCACAGCCGGTTCGGTCCCGATCTGTTAACGGACGACCATACTATCGCCCACGCGAGGGGCGCGACATGAGACCGCAGCTCGAACGCAATCGTCGCACTCGCGACGCTCGGGAAACTCTCAATCACAATCGAGATTACCGAGCACGTGAAGGCTACTATCGGTCTCATGCAGACTCACCGCCACGTGACTCCCGACCAGGCATGGGGGGATGCCTTGCATACTCCCCAGCCCTGCGCAAGGTCAGGTGGCCCGAAAAGTTCCGTCCTACTAGCATTGAGAAGTATGACGGGACGACCAACCCCCGCGAGTGGATCCAGATTTATTCTACGATCATCGACGCCACCGGGGGAGACGACTACGTGAAAGCCAACTACTTGCCGACTGCTCTGCAGGGATCAGCCCGAACATGGCTCATGAACCTGCCCGAAGCAAGCATCAAGTCATGGACTCATCTTCGGGAGACGTTTGAAGCCAATTTCCAAGGCACCTACAAACGCCCCGGGCATGAGGGTGATTTACTCAACTGTGTGCAGAAGCCTGGAGAATCCCTCCGGGACTACATCCGCAGATTCAGCGACACCCGTAACACCATCCCTGACATGGTGATGATCGGGTCATTGTGGCCTTTAATCAAGGTTGCAAAGACGAGCGAACGGCGGAGGAACTTGCCAAGAAAAACCCGAAGACAGTGGCAGAGCTCTACGGGATCCTGGAAGAAACCGCCAAGATGGCGGACGCCCGAGCACGGGTTCACGGAAAGC
>CM014273.1:42541520-42621303 GCA_004135705.1 Alloteropsis semialata
GTTGCTTCAGAAGAAGACCCGGACTTTGTTGCCAAAGAAGCCGAGTAGGTGGTCGTGCCCGCACCCGACTTTGCCTGTGGAGTTTGGTCCCGCCCAGGATGTCTTCGCTGCCGCGTAGCTCTGATCCCTTTGTTGAGCCCGAGCTGTTCATAGCTTGGCTCATTATCGTTATCAACCTTTTGGTTATCCTAGCTTGTATCAGGTGCCCTCGGGGGCTGTAAGGTTCTGAACTATCTGTTGAATAAATGTGTATCAGCCTCCTGGGACTGATAATTGTAACACATTTAGTCTCTGCTCAGGCAGGGGCGCTTCACCAACCCTAGCCAATGGCCTCCCTGCATGGTTGTGCCGTGGTGGAGTTCATGAGCTAGTTATAGTCATCAATGGTATGTATTTGGTGGTGATGATTCAAACGCATCTATCATATGAGCAATGTTCTTCATGTCATCCGATCTCTTAATGACTCAATGTCTCCTTCTATGCTTTCTACCTATCATGAATATGATTGTTTTTTAGTCTAATCCTAGGTTAGACTATATAGCATGCTTTATGTAATCATGGCGATTAGATCTAGTATGTCGACCCTTTATGATATCTAGACACGTTCTCTTGTGAACGTGCCCTTGTAACTAACCACGCCGATAGGGAGCATCATGACAGGGTGTGATCCCATGTAGGGTGGCGTTCTTGGGAGGTCGACCGGAGGTAAGAATTTAAAGATTGCTTTGGATGAGATGCATGATGTGCTTACTCTTATTTGCTAGAACTATAACTAGAAGACGATAGGCTCGTTTATCCTTTGGTTACGCTTAATCTTTGCCTATGTTCTTGGGTGTGATCAACCTATACACACCACTCATATCATATAGGTTACCCCTTTATATGCAGTCAACGCTTAATGCTAGGAGTAGATCCATTAGATTAGATGGAAAACCCTAGGTAGTTCATTGTCGATCCACGCATTGATAAACCTTGGATGGAATACTCTAAGGGAAAAGCAACGATGATCCATGCGCTTGTGGTTCACAATTGGTGCGTCTATGGACCGTCAACAACATGTATGTATACGACCATGCTTGGACAATGGCATTAGAAGAATAAGACCAACATGGCCATCCAAAAGGAGAAGGAGCCCCAGAACTCATTAGGTTCAAGTAGCCAAGGTGGAGGCAAAAAGCAAATCAAAGTGCAAGTCCGCCTTGGAATTGAGAAGCAGCCCGCACCAAAAATGACATCTAGGTTGCACAAGTGCTCCATTTTGGGAGTTATACATATGCATGAAAATATAAGGAGATACAATTTCCAATGGCACCAGTCTCGTGCCTAAATTCACTCGGAGTCAATGGGAATAATCGTCGATACATGTGGACGTCCAAAATCGGTCAATGTGTTGCGCTGCCATCTTTTCGGTCATTGGCCCGTGTATCGCTTTCAAGTCCAATAGGGTCGTATCTAGGGGGTCTTGCATGACCTGATACTATAATGCAGTAGCTGCTACTTCATTAGGGATTGGGTTTTGTTTAGTTCTAGTTGTCCTTCGAGAAATAGATATTTTTTGTTGTAACTATGGCGATTAGGCTTTTTGCAGTGAAATAAGCCCATTTTTGTCTCTCCTCAACTGTGGCTATTAGTCATTTCGTGTTTGAGAGTTTGAACCATTTATTCAGATTCGCTTCACATATGTTTGCAATACCAGGTTTTGTATCTTCACTTTCTTACTTGTGTTCTTCGATCACTTGTTGGAAAAGCCTTCGTGGTGAGGTCAATCCAGTTGTTCTTTGTTAATAACTAACGGAGCCGTGGTGTAGCGGTTATAGGTGTTCAAATAGTGTTTGATTAGGAGCTCGGATCATCAACATCACATACTCCACCAATGTAATTTTTCATACATATCGAAAGATTGGGCCAGTGCCTCATCAACACTACTATACAAATATTACAATTGAAGGTTCATACGTCCCCATCAAGCACATCACAAAATAAAAAATGGTAGAAAAACATTATACCTAGACGGGAGGGCAACGGACCGGCCACCCTCTCCTCCAAACGCCACAATTGTTTGCACTTATTGCATTCTCAATAATTCGAACCCATGACCTCATGGGGCACGTGAACCTCCCCTAATAACTGCACAGCACCTCCACTTATACTAACCATTTCAAATCTTTATAAATTTCTAGAGACCACATCCAAAGTCCAATAAGGTTGCATTTTTTGTAGTTATCGCTTACATGCTCCTAGTTCAAGAAAAAATAAAAACAAATTAGCATAAAGAAAATTGATTTATAAATACTCACAAGTCATTTAATCCGTAAAAATAACAAATCGTTTCCAAAAAAATGAAACTCCTTTATGGCAACTTATATGCATACATGTAGAAATTATTTCTATGTAATATGAGAAAAATAATATTTTAGGTTGTGAAAACTTCAAAGTTGGACTTAGATGTAAAGAGTGTGAGAGATGTATGTGTTTGTGAACAATATATAGTCTAATTTTCTTAAAATATGTTCATCTTTTTAAGTTTATACATGTATGAATTGACTCCATGCCAATTTCATAATTTTTAGATAAGTTGCAGATATTATTGTTATTTTCATAAATAAGGTTGTAAATAAAAGTGTGAATTATCTATAGCAAACCTTTTAATTTTTGATATATTTTTCATGACATGATCTAACCTAGGAAATATGTCTTTAGATACTATGTTTAAAGAATTTGCTATGAATTATTCGAGATCATGTAGTTCAAACTAGAATGGCTAAGAATAAGTACCAAATTCATTTAATTGATAGAAAATATTAAATAATTTTTCAAAAAAAAACTTGAAACTCCACCATGGCATTTTATACATAGTATAACATATGTAAAAAAGATATGTCAATGTAATATAAACAAAAAAAATGTTTTAGAATGTACAACCAGTAGGGGATGCACTCATTTTATAGTAAAGTTTTTAAAACTTCTTGAATTTTCAGAGGCCAAATCTTAAGTCCATTGGTACTGATTTTTTTATGCTCATCCCTTACATGCAACTAGTTCAAGGGAAAATATTAAAACAAATAATAGAAAAATAAAAAATCACCGTGCCACAAAACAACGATGAAAATGTTGTTGATTTTCACTCGGTTCGAACCTCACATTAGATGCCTCTTTTGCGAACAAATTTATACGCTTTTTATAACTTATTCGTGTGGTTTTCCCTTTTTGGATTTTTTTTGATTTGTCTTGGCTTTATTGGGTTTATTTTAGCAAAAGAACATAAATGTCTTTCCAAGAACTTAAATTATTTTTTTTTCTTTTTTATTATCAAAGCTATCCTAGTTTGATTACTATGATTAGGAGATATGTGACTATTGCGCAGTTTAAAACAAAATTGTGATTGGAGTTCATCCATATCTTGCTAAGATATCTATTTGTCATCTCTTTTCACAAGTGGCATGGTCCGTGATGGTGGAGAACATACAAAGTGGCTATGGGCACGATGGATCAGCAGAGAAGAAAGCTTTATCAAATCAAGTTGTAATTTTCCTTTTTTATCTCTTTCTATAAAGGTTCTTATTTTTCTTGATATATAAATTTGGCATTGGACGGGCCTTTGTCAAAAATGTTTTCTAGAAAAAAAACACCCTTTTGAACTCTTTAAATCCTAATACACATTTCCAAACAGCTGCAATTGGATTTAATGCGTTTTTTAATCAATTTCCACCGAAAAGAAATCTCTCCTCCGGCGCCGGTCCTCCGGTCCGGTTCGCATAGAGATATTTTCCGCGCACAGCGCACCAGTTCCGTCGACACTTCCCCTCTTCCTCGCCACCGGCCACCGGGCCGCCAATCCCGACGGCCATGGACGCAGAGCCCGACGTCGAGCTCCGCGGCCTGGACATCGACGTCGAACTCGACCCGGAGGACCTCCAGCCGTCTATACCCCTCAAGAAGGTCCCCGGCGGCGACCTCTTCGAGGCGGCGCGGGCGGGGGACTGCGACCGCCTCGCCCTCCTCCTCGAGGCCGGCGCCAACGTCAACGCGCGCGACCGCTGGGACTCCGTCGCACTCTACTACGCGTGCCTCGCGGGCCACGCCGAGGCCGCGCGGATGCTGCTCGAGGCAGGCGCCGTCTGCGCGGAGCGCACCTTCGACGGCGACCGGTGCCACTACGCCGCGCTCAATCTGCGCCTCCGCTGGCTACTCAAGTCGTTTGAGGCCAGGCCGCCGCCGCTCGCGCCGCTGCCGGCCGCGCTCCGGGCGACTTTCCTCTCCTGCCCCGCCAACCGCGCCGCCTTCCTCGAGATGCTCCAGGGGAGCGCCGGCGCCGAAGCCGCTGCCCTTGCCGCGGCCGCCGGTGAGTGCTGCTTACTGGCGTTTCTTTTATTCCTTGTTATTGCAATATGTTGATGGCAAGTGGAAGGATTTGGATTAGAGATTGGGTCATTACTCCATTGATCATCGGAAGATGACATTTTTATAAAGGTCCTATTGCTAGCCATTGATGTCATGTATATGCCAATGCCAGTATATGATGATTGGCAACAGAAATCATCTTGATTGTTTTAGCTTGTATATGCTTGCCTACTCAAATGAAGTGTGAGCAATCACTTCATCTTGCTGTATGCAAAGCGAGTACGATATATTGTGTTTGCCTGAGATATTGGATTGGGGATAATGGGGACAAGTCTGAAAGCGATTTTGCTTGCTCGCGATTCTTCGATTGCTTGTTCTTGAGCTATGTTGATGACAAGTAGAAAGATTAGAATTTATGATGCAGTTCAGATTTTACGATTTTAGGGTTCTTCAAATAGAATTAGAATTTTGGGCACTACTCCACTGATAATACTTTTAAGGATACTTAGTTACTTTAACCTTCCTATTGTTGGCGGTTCATTTCATGTATGTGCCAATGCCACTCGAAGATTGTTAGGATTGGACAGTGGAGAGAGCTGATTTCTGAATTTCTGAAACTATGTGAAGATCTAAATCATGTGTGCTTACCTATTGAAATGCGTTGTGCTTAATCAGTTCATCTAGTTATATGCAAAGTGTCACTAAATGGTCATGTCTGCTTCAGTTATTTCCACAGCACATTTTTCAATGTTTTGAATGCTCACTTTGCTTTATCACATATAGAAGATGTGTTAACATCTATACTGAATATTCAGGATTTGGGCCAAAGGATGATCCCTCAAGTGCTTGCCTATTCCCTCCAGATGTTACATTCTACGTGGATGGAAAGCCTGTTGAAGCGCACCGTGTCATCCTTTGTGCCCGTTCTCCTTTCTTTGAAAAGAAGTTCAAGACAGATTGGAAAGACAGGAAGGAAGTGAGATTTTCTAACCAAAAGTTGTATTATGGTGCCTTATACAGCCTTATCCATTTCTTCTATTCTGATAGACTTGAGGTAGCTGTGGACGACATGGAAAATTTGGCGCGGGCATGCAAAGTTTGTAAGTGTGAGGAGTTGCAAAAGATTTTGGATAAAGAAGTTGCGCATCAGACGTATGCAGAATACAAGTCGGCGAGAGATTTGGACAATTCACAGAAACGTGTCATTTTACAAGCGCAGTCCTTGCCTGAGAAAGATCGCCTTCCATCAGCGTTGCAGCGTATTCTGCAGACTTGTCTAGCTAACTCTAGAGAAGAAGGATATTATAGTGAGGACTCAAATGACATGTGCAAAAACTTGGACGAGGAGGATCTTGCTGATCTTTATATAAAAGTAGGAGATAAGGTTTTCCATTGTCATAAGGTGATTTTGGCATCGAGGTCAGAGTACTTTAGAGCCAGGCTGTCTCGAACTGTTGATTTCCTTGAAGGTAACTGTGGATTTCAAGCAGCTCAGAACTTTCCACTTCTTGAGGAGCATGACTTGAGTGCAGAAGCATTTGAAAAGATGCTGGAATACATGTAAGACCCAACTGTAGTTTGCATGCTTCACCATTATTTTTATTGTTATTGCTGTTTCCTGGCTTACCCTTTTTCCCTTGTATAACTTCTAGGTATACTGATAAGCTAGAGCATTTGGATCCTGATCAGGTAAGATATACAAAACTTGAGTTTATTACCTCTCCTTGTAATAAATGGTAATATGGATTCAACTTTTTCATGTGACTAATTCCAGTACTACTATTGCAGGCTGAAGAACTATTTGATGTTGCATCGAGGTACTTGTTGTTTCCCCTTAAGCGGGTTGTAGCTGATATGCTTTTGCCACATCTCGAACATGTCTCACCTGCAGAATTGTGTCACTGGTTGATGCTGTCAGACATGTATGTATTCTCACTATTCTTCGTGCTTGTCGTGAATAGATTATTTGGTGTGTTACTCAATGTCAAATTTTGGTCCTGAACACAGATATGGTGTCATGAAAATAAGGGAGTATATCTTGGATATCATCGCTTGCAACTTTGAGATGTTCGCAAACACTAGAGAGTTCCGGGCCTTGCTCTTGACTCTCCCACCACCATCTGGAGATGACTCATTGCGTACAACTCGTCCCAGTGCACCTGGTTCTGCAGGCAACATTGATGAAGGCAACATTCTTGATGATTTGCGGGAGAAGTGGTTAGAAGCTGAGGGTGCTGAGCTCGACGAGAGAGATGAAAGTGCAGCTCTGTTCGACAAGCGACTGGAGACGCTTATGCTTGTTGCGGAGGAAGAAGCTGATGATGAAGACGCCTGAGTTCAGGGAGGACTTGTGTGTCATTAGCTCTGTTTTTGTAGTCTTTGCTGGAGAGTGGTTTAGGATTTTCTGAGCTACAAGTTTATCTTTTGTTGTATGAACATCGAACAGACCAGTTTTGACTGAAACTTAATTATCCAGAGAGCAAAGCATTGTATCAACAATTTACCTTGTCTCAGTTTTGTTGCATAGAATCTAAATTTGAAACAGGCTCTACTGAAATTTTATACCTCGTTGCATGCACTCTGCAAATTGCAAAATCATCTTACGCTGAATTGATATCGCAATGGCTACACCTTGAACTTCTTTCTTTCCTTATCATCTATTGAAGAATAATGCAAAGTTGTTTCTTCTAGGCGATCAGATGAGCAAGGTTGTTTCTTGGCAGTTTCACGTGAATTAGTTGGATGAACCAGAACCTATCTCTGAACTGTATGAAAACCACGAAACTGTTTGTAGAAGAGAATGGCAACTTCTGCAACAAAACATTCATGGCGCACTACACAGACTGAAACAACCTGAACAAAGCTACCAGCAGACCTGTAACCGAACACACATCAGAGCTATGTTATGATCCATTTAACTCTCATCATCAAGTTACCAGGCAATGGCAACAGCTTGGGACCTTCAGAACTAAACCATGTACCCCCCACGTCAAGCAGATCAATCAGTCAGGGATTGAAGAACAGCGTGCTCATCCGCTTGACTGCCAATCCCGGCGGATGTCGAAGGTGTAGTTCATCTCCAGGTAGCACTTGCGATCGTCATCGAGGAACTGGTAAAATATGAAAAAGAAAAAAACAGAGCATCTGGGTTCACTGACTTCCAAATTGTGCAGGTGAAGCGAACATTTGCCGAGGTGGTGCCTGAAAGTCTGAATGAATGTTACAACTTACAATAGGTTGTGTGATTACCTTTGTTCGTGCAGAGTATGATCCCCGGGCGAAGATCCCTGACGGGGTGGTCTCCTCGGGCGTCAGGTAAGTGTAGGGCTCGGCCTGTGGGCTGAAGGTGCCCAGCATCTCCTTGGTGCTGTCCACTGTGACAGAGCAAATTCATGAAGAGAAAAAAAAAACTCAGCAACCCTTGGCGCATCCATCCATGGGAGGCAAAATGCAGCGGAGAGGACTAGCAAGAGGGTGCATTGTAGTGCAGGGGTACCTCTGATGCCGGTCTTCCAGACGGTGTTGGTGTAGCGGAGGCCGGAGACGATGTTGCCGGCGACGGCGAAGGTGAACTTGAGCCTGTAGGCGCTGCCCTCCTTGAGCGTGAACCACGGCCCCTTGCTCTTGGGCTCCGGCGGCGGCGGCAGCGGCAGCACCATGTCCGGCCGCTCGGGCGACAGGATGGACAGGCCCGTGATCTTCACGTCCGGCTCCAGCGTCTCTACAGTTTGGTTGGTGCGTCACAAAACCGTCAGAAGTGTTCGTTTTGTATAAGCATATCAATGAGTAGAAACGAATTTTTCAATATCAACGCCTTAGGGGCACATGTGGGGCCCCATGTGTCATTGAGATACCAAGGGTAGATATGGGACTGCATTTTTTTCTTTCTTCATTGGCAAACAAAGGATAATCCTGAATAGTTTAAGGAACAAAGCTCCCTCAGGACGCTGCCGTTAACGGTTTGTGTAGGTGGAGAAAGACGGTGTGTGTATCATCAGTTGTGCTGCGTGCTCTCTTCCTCGATCTACGGCTGGGGCCTGGGGGACATTGTATCATTGTCCTCCACAGCTTTTGAGGACATTGTCATTGACCACCACACCAATGGCGTAAAGTACAGCATGAGATACCTAGGCACCAGGACAGGCATGGACGAAAGATGCCGCAGCAAAGTGCCGACCGGAGGCATTTGCAGCACAGCCTCCGGCCACCAGCCTTTCGCTTACTACGCCTACAAATGATTGGCATCGAAAGGCCGTCAAAAGCACGCCATACGGCCTTTTCCGTGGCACCCGGCACAACGCACCTTCACTTTTCACAAATCAAGGAATGGTTTGGAATTCATAGGTGGCCTGTGACACTTTGTGCGAAAATTGCTGCATTCCAATTGCCACTTGTTTCTCTGGACTTCATTTTTTTTTCCTTATGCAAAAACAAACTGAGAATGTGTGTTTCCCTTTGCTAAAACTTCTCCCTCTTTTTTTTTTACCCTTTTCCCTAGCTTTCGACCATTGGAGGCGCAAGCAAAATGATGCCAAAATGAGGAATATGCTAGAAGAAGCCAACAAGCGGGTGGTTCACCGGAGCGGCAAGAAAGTTGCAGACTGACGTGTATCCTATATGGTCTACGGGTGATGATGCATCACGCAACAAACACAGACGAGCAGACAAAAAGGGAGGTTTGAATGCATGGACGGACGGTGTGGGGTTGCAAAGCTTGCGTTTCTATTACAGTACCTCCAACGGAGCTCAAATCCACGGTGCCCAGGAGCTTCTCCTTCCACCGCCTCAGGCTCTCGTCATCCTGCACGTCAACGAAAACAACAGGTCAACAGTCAAGTCGAGTGGTAACTGCTGCTACATTATGCTACAAAGCTAATTACGAACTGAAATGGAATAAAGAAAGCAAGGCGAGAGCGAATTGCAACATCAAGAACAGGTAGGATCAAGAAACCAGCTGAGCTGCTGTGCAATTGGATCGTTTCGTTTTCATTTTTCACCTTGTCCCTGTCGAGCTGCTCCTTGATGCTGACCCTGGGGCCGAGCTCCACGCCGTCCTCCGCCGCCTCCTCCTCTTCCTCCTCCATCTGCTCCTCCTCGTTGGCGGTGGCGCACAGCGACGCCTCGCGGAGCTTCCGGTCCGCCAAGTCCACGCGCTGCTCGTGCTCCCCGGCGGCGGCGGCCGCGGAGCTGCACTCCTCCGCTGCGCGCCGTCCTCGTCCCTGCTCCATCTCCCTCCCTTGAGACTGCGACGGCTCCTCCTCGTTGGGCTTGGCGGAGCACGAGGGGGCTGCGCTGACGGCGGCCGACGACATCGCGCGACCTGCGCCCAAGGAGGTGGCGAGATGCACGCTCAGCAACTTGCAGCGACTTGCAGGCAGCAAGGTGTCTTGTGCTCTGGAGAGGGAGGGAGACAGAGGAAAAGGGCGCAAGGATCCAAAAAGAGAAGGTCTGGTCTGGGGCACGAGAATGGAGGGAGGGAGAATAAACTAGAAGCAGGTGCAGGTGGGGCGGGGAGAACGTGACGGGCACTAATGGAATTGCGCTGCCGTTTCAGGCGCCATCAGGGACACCATGGAGGAGGGGGGGATGTGTACTAGAGCAGCAGCAGGTCACGCTCAGTTGCAGGCAGTCACGAAGGCAGAATGGGAGCTCACTACTGCTCTCCGTTCTTGACGCAAACGCGATGATGCGGGAAATCGGAGCACGAATTTGGGGGCAGAACGCCACGCGCTGGTCCTGGTAAGTCCTAGTGCATCGTATCGTCATGATGGCTGCTTGTATAGACTTAACTCCTACTCGTATGCATTAGTGCTCCGGGAATGGCGAAATTTCATTTTCAGAGAGAGATAGAGAGAGAAGCATGAACGTTGTTGTGTGACGCAGTGGGTAAAACGTAAACCACGCGTAGACTTTGGAGCTCGTTTGCAGAAGAACACGACCTTTGCATGCGGAAGATTCTGCATTATTGTATCAGGAAAGAGACATGAAGTCTATCCAAATAGTCTGCGCAGTGGTACCAGAGTAGTTAAAAGCGCGCGTGATGGTACCGATTGAAGAAGGCCTCCGTGCGCGCTGGAATTGAATGCCTTCACGAGCAAGGTCGCCGCATGCTTCAGCTGCACCTGCAGACTGTGATTCGTCAACCGCTCAACTGTCTCCGCACAGCGACGTCGGGCAGTTGGCGTTGGCGACTTGGCGCTGCATAGACCGTACCATTTTTTTTTCCATTCCTCTCTCTCTAAACCCATACTGTTCATCAGACAACGGGCTTTGTGTATACTCCGTATGGCGAGTTTTTTTTCCCCAGAGATTTGTTTGTTTTTCAAGAGTTTTAGTAATGGTCGTCTCCCTTGTAGAAAAGAAAGCCGTTCCAGACTTCCAGTCAACTGCTAATATTGCCGAGGTCCCGTAATAGGCAATGCAAAGGGGACCAGTTTCTCAATAGCTGTGTCAGGCTGACAGCCTCCATACTGTTAGGGTGTCTCCCAGTGAGGTGGCGACGTAGCTAACCAACATAGTGGACTGAGAATTGAATAAATACCAGCCTTAGGTGTTGGCCCATTTGGCCCATTCTGCAGTGAGAGAGAAACACCGGAAAACATACGAGACTGCCGATTCCCTCGTGACTAGCGCTCTAGTTTTTGCACTGTTTATCGAATAAAATAGTGTTTCTGCTAGCGACTTAGTCGCCCGTTGAGGACGCCCTTAGAAACATATGCAAACGCCAAACTGTAGAATGCACCCACAAGATGAATATTATATGTTTATCTACATAGTTAAAAGATTACTAGAAAAATGCCTATGCATTGCTACGGGCGATGAACATATGCTTATATATATTGTCACACTATAATAGTTACCTTGATTTTATAAAAATGTAACTATTATACTCTCTCTGTCCCACAAAGAGTGTCCTATAAGTTCTGTCTAGGATGGCAATTCAACCCGCGGTTGTGGGCATCCGTGGGTTTCACACCCGACGGGTGCGGGTGCGGGTCTCAAATTTGACCCGTGGGTGCACCCGCACCCGCATAATGCGGGTGTAGGTGCGGGTCTAAGATTTCACCCGCGGGTGAACCCGCACCCGCCCACAACCCGCTTAATTTATCTATTTTTTTCTATTAGAACGAACGTGAGTCAGACATTATTGATTGATTTGTTGATGGCTCTATCTAAATGCATCTGGGAGCAATCTGAGGCCTCTCATACATGAATTTAGATGATGGTTGATGGTTGTAATAAACCTCTATTTGTTTATTTGCTAGAGAAAATGCTATGTTGACTGCATTGTAAAAATTAAATGTGTTGTTGCCACTTTTGTGTTTGTTAACTTGGAGACTTTGGAACTTATGAATTTTTATACTGCTATGTGCTATCTGTGTATAACTGTGGTTCTGTGAAATAATGCTCGTGTTTTTCTGTTCATGATGTGATGTTCTCAAACCCGCGGGCACCCGAGACCCGCCCGAAACCCGACAGGTGCATGTGCGGGTGTAGAAATCCACCCGCGGGTTTCACTACGGGCGGGTTTTTTCCTGTCCCGTGGGTTTCGCTGCGGGCGGGTTTTAGCTGCACCCGCACCCGAATCCGTGGGTGCCATCCCTAGTTCTGTCCTAAGTCAAATGATCTTATGTTTGACCGAATTTATATAAAAATGTATCAATAATTTTAATGCCTAACAAGTTCCATTAGATTCCTTATGAAATATATTTTCAAAGCATACCTATTCGGTGCTATAAATGTTGATACTCTTCATTATAAATTTGGTCAAACTTAAAAAATTTTGACTTAACTTCGGTCAAAAATTTTTTTGACTTAAGACAAAACCAAAAGGACACTCTTTGTGGGACAAAGGGAGTATATACTATACGCATATTTTCAGATACTTTTAGATGATTAAAGAACAGTAATTATAGTTTAATTTTATATTACAGTATTATATAGTGAATCAAAGAAATGATTAATAGATCGACATATACATTCCTCCTGCTCATGGTCACTGTATAAAGGAAACATACAGGTAATCTAACACAACTAAGAACACTACAATTGTGGAATAAAAACATTAAATGTATACTAATAGATACTCCATTCGTCCTAAAATAAGTGTTTTAGAATTTTTTTAAGACATATTAGCACTTATAGAAAATGACCATATTGCCTCTAATTACTCATGGTAGTTGTGATTGAAAACTGCGCTATCAATAAATGCACATGCATGAGAACAAGAAAAATAGTGTCAATCAAGCATTTGATTGGCTCCATGCGCTTCTCTGTGTTTTTTTAGTGTTTGGAGTCGATTTAATTAGATGGTCCTTAGTACAAGCTAAATGAACACTCTTTGTAGGATAAAATTTGAATGCTAAAGAACACTTATTTTGGGATGGAAGGAGTATAGTTGCTCGTTAAGATTGAATGGGCACAAAAATCGCTTAAAATCGAGCTAAAACGTGAGATATGTAGCTTCTAAATATTAAAGGGCTCAAGTGTAAAAATAATTCAGGTTTACTGGACAACGGGTTGATTCGAGGAAATATCAGGGTCCCTTTTCAAACATTCACTTGCAGGTTATAATGGACTATGGGTTGAATTGCTAAGAGCTTAGGGGTTTCACAGAATGACAACAAACACAGGAATAACGAGTTGCTTAGGACTACGGGTTGATTATACGAAAACTTAGGGGTTTTTTTTAAATGAAGACGGACGGTTGAATCTCTCCGTGCTTTAGAAATAGGTAGAGATATGATTGGTTCATCAACTGGTTGTATCTTCTTTATCGTGGCTGGGAACTAGTCAACTTATTTCTTTCCTATTCCTAAAATAACAAGATACTCCAACAAATGTTCCAGAAATGGGGCACTATGGCAGAAAGTCTCTTCAGAGGCATGACCAGAGAGCCATAGGATATACCTCTATGGAGTCGCCTATAAGAGTGCGCAAGGACTGTGCGAGGACGACAATGCATTGATGGGTCACCGTAACCAGGTAACAGATGAGCACGACATCATGTTTGAATAGGAACTAGAACATTAGGCGCGCTTTGCGCGCTCTATCATAACTGTAATATAGGTGACAATTGAAGAGTTGCTGTGTAATTTTCATAAATATTTATTATCAGTTTATTAATGGAAAATAATGTACATCTGAAATGTTGTTCAAAAATATGTACACAAACTTGTACCACAGTTCCTAATTAGCATTCTGAACATCTGAAACAATCAATAACACAAATTCTCACGAATTTCTCAACAGAATAATTTCCTCGTGAATAGGGTCAGTACAAAGATCATTCGACAAAAGTGTTATATATCAGAATAATAGTACAGTAGTATTTTCTATGTGCTCTATCACAGATCAGATATGTGATTTTTCATGTACATTTCAAAACTGATATTGAAATAGCCATTTCCATTTATATCAGGACCAACCTTGGCCTTCACCTGTGAACCATATGAAAACAGAGATGAATGAAACATCATACCCTTTTGCCAGCTTCTAAACTCATAGGCCAGTTGAGAAGGATTGAAAACATAACCATAACCACCAACCAATTAGGATAATAATTGAATATTCAAATGTCCGCAAACAAGTTCTATATATAAAAAAGTAGTAAACTGCAGCAGTACAAAAGCAAAAAAAAGAATGAAGAAAGGGATTATACAAAATTGACTCCAAACACTGGTTCCTTTTAATTACTTGTAGGGACACGACTTATAAGTTAGTTCCTTCAGTATTTATCCTGTAGGCCTAAGCTGCCATTGTTACTCCTCTCAAAGGGATTATACAAAATTGACTCCAAACACTGGTTCCTTTTAATTACTTGTAGGGACACGTCTTATAAGTTAGTTCCTTCAGTATTTATCCTGTAGGCCTAAGCTGCCATTGTTACTATATTTCTTTCCTCTACTAACATTGGCAGTCAAATACAGAAGTGACATTTTTGCAATGCATAGGAAAAGAAATGCACATGGAGTGGTAGTCAAATTCAGTATATATTCTTGTACTAAAATCAAATGAACCACATGTGCTCTATTTTATTTTCGAAAAAAGACAAAAAAAATATCCATTCCCTAGCAAGAATTATATATCGGTATACTTTTGCAATGCAGCAGATTGTCTTATATACATAGATAGCCATCAGGTGCACATATTTTCAAATAGGGACAAAAAAACAATTTTGATTTGTGGTGAGAATAACAATCTACATGCAACCACTGTAAAGAGACCAATGTATAGTTAGTTCAGAAGGGATGCAAAATTCAAATTTGGCTCTGCAATCAGAAGATTTAATCACATAACAACCTGGCTGCTTAGTAATTAAAATTCTTTGTGAACTGCTTAGTTATTCAAACTCTTGAGTATATAGACTAAATTCAAAACATAACTAAATTAAATGCTGCAATTCTACAATCACATAACAGTTCTTTTTATTATCATGTTGGTACTTTGGATAGCATTCCCTTAGTATAGGCAATTCAAAACAGATTACAAAACACATCTTTGTTGTAACCAGATTGTGCCTTCAGGCACTGCACATAATTTGACCATAATAAAACATATGAAAACATATAAATAATGGCCACTGGGTGTAGTTGTTCAAAAGAAAGACAATTCAAAAGATGGTGATAAACTCCTTGAAAGTAATTTCACTAATCTGCATGGTGAAGAGAACTGAATTAAATCAAACCATTAGGCCACAAATCACACAGGTCAACAAAATGGGTATATTGTATACACATGTTGAATGCTAGGAGCCTAGGACTTTCTCCTAGATTTTAAAACCTATAAACAAATCACAGACGTTATTTGAAATCCATATCAAATTACCGTATGGAAAGCTAGGCATTAGGCAATGCTCATTTAGACAGTAGAATAAATTAAAGAAATCGATGACAAGCCCAAACAACATGGAGCAGTAACCACCCATCAGTAAATTACCAGAAATTATTAATGAATTTGGAAATGAAGTTCTCAGCTAGAAAAATTATTAAATAGCACTATCACCAAAAAAAAGTCTTCGATACAGGGGATTGTAGCCTTCCTCACCGTAGGAGATCCTGCCACTGTCGAGGAGGAGGGCCTAAAGTAGAGCACCGCCACCACGGCTACGGAGACGGCCACCTGAAGGTGGTGGGTGTGATGGGGAGGAAGCGCGCTGCCAGTTAGGCGCCGGTTCCACAGCAAGTGCGGCCGGATCTGCCGTCGCCATGCTCGGATTTGGCATGAAGTGGAGGGAAGAAGAGGGCGGCGGCTAGGGTTTCAGGTGCCCCTGTCGCTTGCACAAAGAGGAAGGAGATAGAAGATCAGTGGAATTTCCTACGGGCCCATCGACGCCCTCCGATGTTCTGCTCTCGCGCAGCCTGAGGGAGTAAGGGGCGACGTGGCATGCGCGGAGGGAGCGCGCCAGCGCGGAGGATGCGGGCGTGCGAGGAGGAGGCAGCGGCTATTAAGAAACCCGATGCTGGCTTGGAGGCTGCGTGTTGGATGCAGGAGGAGGCGTTGATTGCATCGCCATCACTGGCCACGGGACGGAGGGGCGAGGAGCCGAGAGGCCGATAATGGCGTAGAAGCTGTTGACCGCGAGAGGAGAACTAACAAGAACCGGAATACAACAATTTCTTAATTTTACATCGACGTGCCGTACGGAACTGGCCTGTGCATTCGTGGCGCACGTCCATTTGCAACCTGGAAGGAAGCAGAGACCAAAGCCTTTTCCAGCCTCTTTTTTCTACCTTGATACCCGTAGGGCTGGCGCTCGTTTTTTACTCCATAATGCAAACGCGTCCAGTAGTCTACAGTAAAACGTTGCCTTGATTGGCCTTCGTTTTCTTGGAGCGTAAGAGGTTACTTATTGCTGCAATGGCCCAACCGAACACATTTATGTGTTTCTTTACTTGCAAAGATTCGCAGATGTCTATTCATTCTGAAACGTGGGGTAAACGACATCCATATAAGCCGCCCTCCGTCAAAAGTACTCAGTGTTATGGACGAGTGCAATGGAACGTTTGAAAAAGAATTGACTATCAATAACTTTACAAATATTTAATTTAGAAACTTAAAAATCACGTCTGGATGTCAGAGGTGTTTTCTCGTATACCATACAAGAGAAACAGTTGAAAATGTATTTTCACAGTCTCATAGACTTAACATAATGCATTTTAAGGTCCTAACATAGAAACTATATGATATTTTCCATTTCATACTATATTATATGGACACCACTCTAGAAACCAGTCCCCACCGACCGTCTCGTCTCCGCCACCGGCTAACTCATTTCCACCATCAAAGTTGTTTGCCGCCATGACGTCCTCCTCTATAGCCACCCGCCATTGGAGGCCTACCCAAAGCAAACCATAACCCTAACTTTAAACCCATCATGTCGGCGCACGCTGCTGTCATCAATCACCACCGCAGTCGGTGACCTCTTCGCACCTCTCCACCTAGCTCCCATCCTCTGACCTCAGAGCTGTCGGCCAACGATCAACGATCAGGAGGAAGAAGATGAAGGAGGTAAAAAAATATGAATCGAACTAACAAAGAGGTGCTGCACGCAGTGGCGGATAGAAGGCTACGGCCACTAGGGCCCTGGCCCTAGGCGTGGACCGGGTTTTTCTATACTGTAGCATAAAGAACCAAATCCAATTAGCTATAATTGGTCTTTTAGTGGCCCTAGGCGTCGGCCTGGCCACGGTCCGCCCCTGGCTGCACGTATCTTAAAGTCGATGGAAACCAACTGTTGGCCACCCGATAAAAACAGCCAAAGCCTGCCGTAAACTTTTTTTGGCCCATCTTCAAAGGCCCAAACATGCGGGCCCCGGAATGTACCATGGCAGAAGGAGAGAGGTGTACAGGTTCAAGTTCCTCGCTGGATCCCGCCCCCTCAAGGTACAATGAAGGTGAATGTTGATGATGCGATGTCAAAGAATTCATGTATCGCGACACTGGCAGCAATTGCAAGGGATGAAGCAGGCAACTTTCAAGGAGCGTCCGTGGTCGTTATGGAAGGTATCTCATCACCAGAAATAGCGGAAGCGATGGCCTGCAGGGAGGGTTTAGCTCTCGCGAATGACCTCGTGTTGCGGAAGGTCAGGATTGCCATAAATTGTGCAAATGTTGTAAAAAGCATACAAGGTCCCGGGATGGACCTGTATGGCCATATTACCAGGGAGATTAAAGTAGGAATGTCAAGCTTTACGTCGGCGGAAATTGTCCATGAAAGTAGGAACTCGAATGTTGATGTTCATAGATTGGCTAAGAGTTCAGTTTATGAACCTATAGGTCGTCATGTTTGGTTGTTATCTGCTCCTGATCGAGTTTGTACCCGTTATCCTAACACATGAATAAAGGTGGTATTGTTTCTTAAAAAAAAAAGCAGCGCCAGGATTCCTCCCCAGTCCCCACACACGTGGCTCTTGGGATCACGTACCACGCAGGCACCGCCCCGCTCCACGCGACCACGCGTGCCGCCATGGCGTGCACGGCGCCGTTTCCAAGGCCCCCGGCCCGACTACGCGCCAAAATCCTCCGTCACACGGCCGCAGCAAAAACAGAGGACATGGGCGAGACGCACAGTGAGAAACGATGGCAGCGGCGGCGGCGACGTGGTGGGAGGCGCTGGTGGCGGCCGCGGCGGTGGAGGGGACGGGAGGGAGCAGCACCACGGTGGTGTCCATCTGCGTGTTCACGGCGGTGCTGTGCCTGTGCCTCGTCGCCGGCCACCTCCTCGAGGAGAACAAGTGGGTCAACGAGTCCATCACCGCTCTCATCATCGTAGGAACCAAAACCCAACCAGTATTTGTTTTTCAATCCATGGTCTAAATCAATGTTCTTTTTGGTCAACAACTATTTTTTGTAATTATTTGCACAATTTTACTTCCTTTTTTTTTTGGCAGGGCTGCACCATTGGAGCGATCATATTCCTGCTCACCAAAGGGAAGCACTCACACATCCTTAGGTTCGATGAGCAGCTCTTCTTCATCTACGTGCTTCCACCGATAATCTTCAATGCCGGGTACCCATGTTTCCAATTCCACTACTGCAGCAGTATCATGATGACCTGCCTAATTGAGGGTTTGAACTTTCAATTAGCGGCTTAATCGAGTGATCTGGGCATGGTTTTTGTTTGTACAGGTTTCAGGTTAAGAAGAAGCAGTTCTTCCACAACTTCATGACCATCATGTCTTTCGGGGTGTTCGGTGTTTTCATTTCAGTTGCAATAGTTTCCGCGGGTAGGCTTGCCGATTCATAAACTCCTTCTGAACATTGATCACATATATGTCACATTTTTGTTCTGAACATAACCAATAAAATTTGCGACCCGATCGAATAAATTGTGTGTGAAATTTTATCATTTACGGCTCTGTCCACTGTTGTGATTTTTCTTATGGCATGTTCTCGATAACAGGCTGCTACTGGCTCTTCCCGAAAGTCGGATTTGGAAAACTTGAGGCATCAGATTATCTTGGTTCGTCTTCCTTATCTGTGTGTGTGTTTTTTTTTTTACGTATGGTTTCATTGCACTGTTACTAAACCCTAAACCATGCCAGATGCTGGGTTTTCTGGGATGAAACTCCTCTCTCATCTCATTAAAAAGTCTCTCCTCCTTTCTTCTTGCCAAGTCAGCAAAAATACTGATGTGACATTAAATTTAATGCTCATGGAACTCTCATGAAACCCTATTGACAATGGCCTAATTAGTACTGAGCTCATTGACAATTGCAGCCTTGGGAGCCATATTTTCTTCAACAGATACAGTGTGCACATTGCAGGTCTGGTATACACTGCATTCTGAATTGCCACATGTTCCTAATACTTGTTCCTCTTCCATCTGATTTTAAGATATGGAGTTGAAACACAGGTCATAAACCAGGATGAGACACCAAGGTTGTACAGCTTGGTGTTTGGAGAAGGGGTCGTCAACGATGCAACTGCAGTTGTTCTTTTCAATGCTATAATGAATACCAATATTAGTGAGGGCAAGGGCAGGGTTGTGCTAAAAGTGATATCTGATTTTCTCTATCTTTTCGCAACCAGCACTCTCCTCGGAATCTCAGTGAGGACACTATTCTCCTTCCTTATATGAATTATTCTAAGAGTAGTAGTAGCATTTTTTAATTTTCCAGAGTTACGGCATTCCATTTTTTCAGACCAGTAATTTTTACCATAATTTATCAGATTGGTCTATCGACTGCTTATGTTCTCAAAGTTCTGTATCTTGGTAGGTAAGTAAGTTGTTAGAAACATATCCAGTTTGTGTTCACCTTCTCCTCCTATCTTTGAAATTATTTCCCTTATTTTTCAGGCATTCAACTGACCGAGAGGTAGCCCTGATGGCTCTCATGGCATATTTATCATATATGCTGGCAGAGGTAAGATTATCCAAATATAACCACTATTACTTCAATAAGTTCTTCCACAATTTATCTGAAGATGATGCATGCATCCCAACAGTTGCTAGACCTGAGTGGAATTTTGACCGTGTTCTTTTGTGGCATTGTCATGTCCCATTATGCATGGCACAATGTGACACAGAGCTCAAGAATCACAACAAAGTAAGATTACATGGTTTCTAAACTTATCAGGAATTTCTATTATTTGAGGTCAATGTTTCCAGTTTCTTGGGAAGTTTTTGTTGTTATGAAATAATCATTGGGCGTGATGGATCATGGATGCAAATGCAGGCATATATTTGCAACGTTGTCATTCATTGCTGAGACATTCATCTTTCTTTATGTTGGTATGGACGCCCTTGACATTGATAAGTGGAGGACATCAAAGGCAAGGTGAGCAACAGAGCACAGGTCTCTGGCTTTTCTCTATCTTCTGCTGCCCCAAAGTAGCTCATTTATTATTTCGTATTGAATTATATGAAATTGTGTCTCAAAACAGTGGTTTCATAACTTTTTCAGCTTTAAAACATCCATTGGTATCTTTGGTATCATCATCCTGCTCATGTTACTGGGAAGAGCTGCCTTTATTTTCCCTATATCCATTTTGTCAAATAACATGAGTGGAAGTTCTGAGAGAACACCAATCACATTCAAGCATCAGGTAGCTTCTAGACCAACAATTCTTCATTCCTTCAGTAACTTTGGACTGAATTGCACATCTCAACATTCTCTATAAGCACATCAACTAAATGAGTCACACAACATTCTTTATTCATCATGAGAAGGTTGTCATTTGGTGGGCTGGGCTCATGAGAGGTGCTGTTTCGATTGCACTAGCATATAATCAGGTGCTGCTTGTCTTCTGTGTAATTAAATCATGTATATGTCCATAGAATGTTTGATTTCTGAAACTTGCACTGTTGCAGTTCACCTTTTCAGGTGTAACATCAGATCCAGTTCATGCCGCTGTCATCACCATTACAATTATTGTAGTATTTTTCACCACTCTGGTTGGTATCCATATCCTGCCGAATCCAACACTATGCGAATTCGTATCTGTTCAAATTTCAAGGAATGCTGAAACATCTCCTGATTTCAGGTGTTTGGCTTCTTGACTAGGCCTCTGATAAGTGCCTTGCTCCCGCGGCAGTCAAGGGCGTCATCCATAGGCCATAGCACAGGCGACAACTCCCCAAAGGATGACTTCACCCTGCCATTTCTCTCAACTGATGACGACGCATCTGGCAGCGGTATCGTCTTGGAGCAAGCCAAGAGAAGCCTATCTATGCTGCTGGAGAGGCCTGTCCACACGGTTCACATCTACTGGAGGAAGTTCGATGACAGGTTCATGAGGCCGATCTTTGGTGGACCGCAGTCGCACTGACTGTGCATGCACAGCCGAGCCGGCATTTTGCATTACATTTGGAGTCCTAAAATGAAGTGCAAAGAAAGAAGCTTCGTCTATGGCAGCAATTCCTTATCTAGTTTCACAGTGGAAAATGCAGAAGCCAAGCTTATGGCTCGCTGCCCTGAGACTGAAGACCTGAAATGTCTGGCTTTAGGAAGCTGTCGCGTAGAGCAGCTACTCTGTTTTGGCAGGCTGCCTTTATTCTGATAAGAGTTCCTCTGAATTCTGCCTTCATAGTTTGCTGATGGCACTGTAAAGTTTATGACAATGAATAGTTCCGTCAACTTCAGTTCCCTCTTTATTCTGAGTACTTACACCACTGCAATCAATACAATCAGACATGTGAAAAAGAAGAGGAATATAATCCAACTAAACGAATGGAAGCAATCTGAGTGCTTCTTAATTTCAATTGACTATAGACATTTTCAGTTCAGACTATACTATAAGCATCAGAACCTGTAAAACCAACTATACAGCCAAATGCACTTGTCGTCATCATCTTCATCTCTTCATTTTACTGACTTTCGCTGAATTCCTCTTTGTTTAGGCGGCACCAGAGCCGAGCTTCTTACCGAAGAAGACCAGCTGCAGCTGGTCGTAGCCGGCAAGCGCGCCGGCGCCGGCGATGGCGCGGAGGACGTTGGCGCCGGCGCCTTTGAACAGCGACTTGGGGCCCTCGTTCTTGACGATCTGGGCGAAGGCGTCCATGGCGCTCTTGTACTTGACGGCCTCCCCCGAGGTCATCATCATCCTCCTCCGGACGGTGTCGAGCGGGTACGAGGCCAGGTTCGCGCCATTGGTGATCATCCAGCCGAGAGCCAAGCTCGCGAAGAAGTTATCCTGCAGCTTCCCCGTGAGCAGCACGGGCTTGAATGAGTCGTACATGCCGAAGTAGAGGCCGCGGTAGACGATGATCCCGACCACCGAGACGTTGAAGCCGCGGTAGAGGCCGGCGACGCCGTCGGCGCGGAGCGTCTTGCGGTAGACGTCGGCGAGCCCCGCGAACTGGCGGTCGCCGCCCTTGGCCGCGGCCCTGTAGTCGTTGGTGAGTCGCGTCCTGGCGTAGTCGAGCGAGTAGACGAAGAGCAGCGACGTGGCGCCCGCGGCGCTGCCGGAAGCGATGTTGCCGGCGAACCATTTCCAGTAGCCGTCCCTGTCCTTGTTGAAGTTGAAGAGGGCCTTGAAGTAGTCCTTGAAGGCGAAGTTGAGCGCCTGCGTGGGGAAGTAGCGGATGACGTTGGTGGTGTTGCCGCGCCACAGCGAGAGGAAGCCCTCCTCCCGGACGGTGCGGCGGAAGCAGTCGCCGATGCCACCGTACGGCTCGGAGAGACGGCCGGTGCGGAGGAGCTCGTCCTGGTTCTGCAGCAGCATCTTGACGCGCTCGATCGGCGCAGCCACGGTCTTGGACACCGACGACGACGCCCCGCCCAGCAGGAGGTCCGCGGCGAAGCTCTTCTCGGCGGGCGCTGAAGCCTGGACCGCCGGCGGAACGCGGTGAGCCATTGGCGTCGAGATTGTCGGGCGCCAGATGCTCTCAGGCGCGTAGCTGCTTCTCATCGCCGCCACAAGGTGGCTGCTTTGAGACGCGAAGCTGAAGCGCGGGGGCAAGCCGCCGGCGCCGTTGGCCCGGTCCGCCATCACCATGGCAACCAAACTGCAATTCGCAAATGGAGTCTGCAAAGCCCTGCCGCTACAGTGATCTGCGCAACAGGCTAATCTAATTCCTCTCTGACAAGTGGCGGCTTTGCTTTTCTGATGATAAACAATTGCTGAACAGGAGGGGCTTATATACTGCGCCGGATCATCGCCGGAGAAGAAAGAGCTAGCATGGCCGTTGTTGCACGTTGGCAGTTAATCTAATTTTCCCGGAAGCTCGGCACGGGTTTGAGTATTTGACCTGCCCTCCGGTGAACGCACGCCGTGACGTGAGGTCCGGGGCTCCGGGCATGGGGCATGTCGTCGTCGGCGAGGCTCGGCTTAGCGCGTGCCCGGTCGTCGCCCGGCGGCGCGTGCACGTGGCGGGCTCGACCCTGGCGCGGTGCAGGCTGGGGAAGGCAAAGCCAGGCTGTGATCAAGGGAAAAAAAAAATTGGTGCAGCCCGGCTGCCAACGTGGAAATTCCGTGCATATTCTGTTGTCAGTTCTTGACTTTTCCTTCAAAAAAAGTTCTTCCAGACTTCCATGCACGTGGATTTTCCAGGTGGGACTGTGGGAGGTTTTTTTTTTGACAATTGGTAATATATTATATTAAAACAGCCAAATTACATGGAAGTCCTCCACGATGAAAGGAGTTACAACAAGGTCCCTAATGGAAAGTACTGTCTTCGAGTTCACCGGCGTTCACGAGCAGATAGCCGAAGGGGACCGCGCTATGCGACGGTTTGAAGGGCCAAAGAAGCCGGCAGGTTTCTTGGTCTCCGTCGAACCAAAGATATGGTTGTAGTCTTCGGCGGAGTGCTTGTGAGCGCCTTCCTCGGGACCGATGGCTAGCTGCCACGGCGGCGACGGCAAAAACGGCGATAAGTTGTTGTTGTTAAGCTTCAGGCCACAGGTAGAGTAGGCGGAGATGGACACGGCGGTGGGGTGGACGAGTGTGGCAGACCGCCCCAATTAATCCGGTTTAAAAGCATGGGACCACTATAACAGCGGTGCTCCACTCCCTTAAACTGAGCTAATCGTGCAATCCGTCGGATACCTTCCCGATTAGACCACCATTTCTCTCGACTGAAACGAAATAGCAGCAGTCCCACTCGAATATGGGCTCAGACAGTACAACTCATCACAAATTTTACATCACCAGGTTCACATGGATAAATATACAAACACAGTGCATATGTTTTAGTTATTACAACCCAGAGTTATAATACAACGGAAGTCTAAACGTCGAAGCAAAAGACATTATGCGGAACCCTCGCACAACATCTAATCACCGCGGCCTGAGTCGGACTTAGACGGCACCCGCTCCACAGTCCAACCATCAGGAAGCACACAAGGCCAAGTCAGAGCAGCAAACAGGGTCATAGCCATCACCAATATCTGAAAAGTTAAGCCACAAGCAAGGCTGAGTATACTAATACTCAGCAAGACTTACCCGACAAGGCTAAATTCTAGACATGCAAGGTTTTATGGCTGAGGGGTTTGTTTTGCCAAAAAGCAGCTACAAATTGATTCCTATTTTCAATATTTTAGCCAAGTTAAAGTGAGACTAAATATTACTAAGTTTGCCAAGCTATCCAACAACAACAAATCATCAATATTTCTCCACTACCAACAATTCTAACCATGGCCCAAGCACACTGATGTGTGAAAAGAGATCAAGCAGCTTCATGTAACCGCGAAGGACGGACAACTCGAGTTGATTTTAACCATGCATGGGACAACCTAATCGTACGACCCGTGAGAGACACCCAGGACCTCACGAGGCAACCGTTCCCATCTCTCCCTGCCATCTGCCATCAGGGCCCACTCCACCCGAGTGCACGCCCCAACGGACCCCAGGTGCCCCAAGCAAACCTGTGTTGCGGCCACTGCTACACTCGCCATCATCCCCCTCGCCCAATGGAGTAGGAAGACCCGTCAGACGTCAGTTTGAATCACGTACTAGGTTTACCAGTTTACCATATTTCCCGGTATACGATTAGTACCTTCAAAAGCTTGACCAACATCGCCACACAATCAATGCCTTAGCCAACAATTCTCTATGCAAGCGAGACATCCAACCAACCCAGTATATCGCACAAGCCCCGCTTGCCGAACATCACAAACTGATATAAAGTAAAATCCTATATCTCGCGAGTGACAAGGCAATCACTCAACTTCTACCGGTCCTAATTAAGCATGGCATTATATGCGACCTACACATACTAGTATTAGGACATAGGTACCTAGGGATCATGCAACTAGGGTTTCAAACAACTCCTTAAACTTAAATGCACAAAATAAGGCATAAAAGAAGGAGTGTTAGTTTAACAGTGGGTTATGCTCCGGGGCTTGCCTTCTTGATCAACAGTGGCCTTGGGCCCTTCCGGACTTTGGTCCAGGTCTTGAGCAGCAGTATGGTTCAACTCAGCAGCAGTGGAATCCCCCTCGTGCTCGACCTCGATCTCGTATATTCCGTCAACAATGGTGTTCTCTACATGATATACAAATGTATGAGATGCATGAATGCATAAGCAAGCAATCACATGAATATCTACAACAACTCACATCACTGGACAATCATTTATGGAGTATAAACAACTAAGAAGTTCACAAAGAAATTTAGGGTGACTTTTAGTTGATGATTAAGCCTGTTTAGATTTGAATTAACATATAAAGAAGTTTTATTGAGTAGTTCAGTTTATATATATCTATTACTTTTTCTACTCTACTAACTCAACTAAATATATAGCTATCAAAATATGCCTAGGCTTTGACCAACAAAGAATCAAACCAACTCTACTAACCATAACAGAACCATCAAAAATGAGTTTGTATCTTTATCTCATGCACATGATTTATAAGACAATAAACCGACCCTTAAACACTTATCCATACATAATTCAATACATCAGTCATTACACAGTTTACACATGCATATGATATACCACTGGAAAGATAATTTCACAAGGATTCCAACAAGACCGAAATTGTGATTTTATGATTTCTTTTTATGATTTTATACGTATTTATTTGTAACCAGCCAATTTAAATCAAAGAAAAAAAACAGCCAAAACATCTTCACAGTTAGGCCCCTGAACTTTGGATTTCTCACAAAATAGCCTCTACAGACTTCCCCATAACCCCCTAAGGTTTTGGATTCCTTACCCCGAGGCCTTCTTCTTCCAGCTCGGAACCGAGCTCAGCTCGGCACGGCTGAGGCCGGCCCGGCTCGGAGGGAGGTGAGGGAAGAGGGGGAAATGGCCGGGGAGGATCAAAGGGTCATGGGAATTCCATTTTGGGACTTGGATTGGGCGGAGGAGCAACGAGGAGGGATGGCTACGATGGAGAGGAAAAGCCCGAGCTCCTCAGTGTCAATGGCGACCGGAAAACTTCGAATTCTCGGTAAGAGAGGCCATGGCTGCGGGAGATAAGGAGTTGGGGGCGGAGCTGGCGAGGTGGAGAAGGTTTGGGCTTGGTTAATTGCAGTTTAGTGGATTGGGGAGCAGTGAAATCATCGGTCCTTTACTGAGCTCGGCAAATAGAGGTGAGGTGGCGGCTCTGTCCTCCTTGCGCGTACGTGGCTTGCCAGCGAGGCATGGGCCACTGGCAAGGGTCAAATGGCATAGGGCAGAGCCGGACGCGTGACCAATTCATCGAGAAAATGGCACGTGGCGTCGGAGACACCGAGGTCGGCATTGGCCGCAGGGGACCGACTGTTGCGGTGGTGGGGTGAATCCATCACCGCAACAGTCCGTCGGCCAGCAACAGTGTTCCGACGACAGTCAATTTCAATCTCCCAGGGACCACCGACTGTTGCGGTGGTGGGGAGAATCCATCACCGCAACAGCCCATGATACCAACACCGTAATAGTCCGTCAATCCAGAGACGAATTTCACTGTTTGCTCACGACCACCGACTGTTGCGGTCATGGCATTGGTTTAGGACCGCAACATCCGGTGACTCGGTCATTGCAAACAGACAAAACAACCATCGAATGTTGCGGTGATGTAATGTTGAGAGACCACCGCAACAGTCTGTCATTCCAGTAGCATATTTGGTTAAGTTCCTAGGGCACCGACTGTTGCGGTGAGGGCAGAGAGTAACCACCGCAACATTCTATCAGTCTAACACATAGGGGACTAAGTCATGAGGGCACCGACAATTGCGGTGACCAAACCAGAGAGCACCGCAACTTGCTGTCATTGCGGAAATTGCATTTTCTAAGTGGATTTTGATTTGAATTTTGCTAAACCAAGTCTTATCTCACGTCTAAAGGTTCATATGAAACAAATAAGCACTTTCTTGGATAGAGACAAAGGAATCTCTCTCCAGCCCGCATCTAAAAATATTTTTAGTATTTTATTTTACCTTATGAGAGTTGACTTTGGTCCCACTTCCACACATATGCACAAATAAGATGATTATGAAATGATGCATGTCATTAATGGTTTAATTAAGTTCATTGTGGTTCTTAATTACTATAGTGACACCAGGGGTGTTACAACGAGGCGGCGGTGGAGACGTCGAGGTGCTCGGCACAATCGGGGCGGATACACCAGGGGCGAGGAGGATCCAGCAAATCTGCGAAGCAGACGACCAAATCCACAAGCCCATCGGCTAGATCCACACTGAGTTCGGCTGGAGGTGAAGCGGGGAAGGGCAAATCTTGGAGGCGAATGAAGGGGACGAAGTGGAGTAGATCTGCTCCGGTGGAAAACGAGGAGTTTATTTTATTGGAGCTCACCTTGGGGGCGTCGCAGCAGCCAACGGCGGCAACGACAGGGACGTTGATGACGACGGCGACCACCATAGCGGTGGCAAGGGAGTAGCGGCAAAGCCGCAGAAAGCCCATGCGGACACAACTGTATAAACTAAAACTACTACTAGGGAGGAACGGGGGCTGTCCCACCTACCTCTCACCGTCGGCAAAGAGGAGGAGAGGAAGGGGGGCGGATCTAGTGGAGACTGGAAGCGTTGGGGAGCCGCTGGGGAGCGAGAGAGAGACAGGCAAAGGAGCGAGAAGAGAGCCCGACTGTGGGAGGTTTGATGGTCGTTGGGAAGGGTCGTCGTCATGTGTGGACCGTTCCCCATCTCGTGGAGACTGAATTTGAAGGGATCGGCTTGGCCACCGCGCTCAGGATTTCAGGGCGGAAGCTTCGGATATATATTTTTTTAACAAATCGCACGAGAGAGCGCGTGTTTCTATTAATATGGCAGAAAAAAATACAAGAGTACGGCCCTGGTAGGCCATAGGCATCAAGACCTCCACGACCGACCGGTTGGATTAGGGCCTCAATACGGCCGCACAACTAAAATGTACAACGTCGGCTGGACCAAAACTAAAACGCGGCGCCCATCAAACATCCCCCTCCCCAGTAGTCGTCGAAACCTCCCGCCTTGACCTCGCATCGACAGGGACCTGAGGGAAGACAGACTGCACCGCACCAAGAAGTCGCATCGACAGGGACCTGAGGGAAGACAGACTGCACCGCACCAAGAAGGCCACCGCCATGCAGGACCCTTCACTGTAGTGCCACTGCAAATACCACACTCCACCTGACAGGGTGAAAAACCACCAGATCCAGACCTCTCGCAGGCTGCCTCGCAATCACCACCATGAAAACACAACCGCGTTGGGGCCACGCCTCTCCGGGCGTTGGACTCCACCTCGCTCTTGTCGTCTCGAAGAAACACCACATACGGGGCCACGCCATGTCCACCACAGCACTCCACGTCACGGTGACAGGCTGAAACCTGACGTGTATATATAAACAACATTCGTGTTGCTTTGAGTTTCGAAGAGAAAGCAGGACACCATACTACTTGTATCTAAATATTTGTCACGGCTGACGTTTTCTTTTAACATTTGGCCATTTTTTATTCAAAATTAATTTTGCAAATACACGAAAAGATATGATACTTTTGATGATAAAGTAAATTGCAAAAAATAAATAATACTACAATTTTTTGAATAAGACAAGTGGTCAAACGCTATTATCAAAAGTCAACGGTGATAAATATTTCGATACAGAGATAGTATGTTAAGATCAATGCTAGGTCGCTGGCTGACTGAAATCAAAGAAACTTAATGAACAATAGGATCTTCATGACTTAATCAGATTCTGCATGTTGCTGCCGCCGCTCCGACATCTGATGTTCCACATCGCTGCCTCTACATCCAACCATTTTTGCCCCAAAGTTTGTTAGCCGACAGTCCTCCATGGCACGACGTCCAGTCAAAAAGGTGGAGGCTACTCATCACATATGTGATGGATAGCACTCTATCAATGAATCATATCTGCACCATTCCGAGGCCCACGCGACTTCTCCTTCCTCCTCCCCCATTCTCCGCCCGAGCTTGCCGCCGCCGTGGTTAGAGTTCGAGTTTCAGTTTTGGGGTTTGAGTTGCCAGGGGTGGTAGGCTCTGGTGCTCACCGGCGATGGAGGCGAGGTGTGGGCGAGACGGCGGGGCATCGACGGCCGCGGGTGGCGGAGGATAACCAACGAGTGGCAGAGGAGGCAGGGCACGTGACGAGGACAATTGGTAGAGCCGGGTTAGGGGGGTGGTAGAGGCAGATTAGGCGGCGGCGGCCGTCGGAGATGGAGGAGGAGGATGGGACAAGCACGAGCAGCGAGGAATGGTAGTTGGTGGCAATGGGGATCAGGAGGAGAGTGATGCAGGGGGAGAAGAAGAGCGGCAGACGTACCTGGGCTGGGCCTCAGCTACTGGGCGTCTACGCGGGGAGGAGGAGGGGATGCGCTTCATGTAATGGTTGGTTAACCATCACCGAAGCGATAGCTAACCTCGCCCCAGTTAAAATCCCAAAAGCCATACTTGTTTTTTTATATTTACTCAGATAGACAACTAAAAAACAAAAGAACGGAAAAGAGTGTTATTTTAAACACAAGTAAAGATGCAGACAGTCACATACGCACGTACAGTCACACATGAATATACGTATGTAAGCACTATCCTTATAAGTCACCTCCAATATAGTAAAACCGGTTGTTCCGATATTGAGATTACCACTGAAAAATAGCATCGTTAATTTTTGGAATAAATACAGAAAAAATGAGAGCATCCGCGGTGAGCCACGGACTAGAACCTAGGTGAATAGGTTTTACCACAAGGACCCTATCCAACTAAGTTAGCCTCAGTTCACAACAAAAAGGAACGACTTAATATACCATCGCAAGAATAAGGAAAAGTGTGTTTCAATCCTCAAGAATTGCAAAAGTGTAACACTGATGGCTTATATATCTAGAAATTAATAATTAAGATGTACTCCTACATGCATAAAAGTGCATGATCATATATATTCCTAGGTTTTTCTTGGAACTAAGAGTAACATAGTTGCTTAGATTCATTGCTGTGGAACCTATCCACCCCAAGTTTGAGTCCTCGGCTAGGCACGGGTGTGAATTTTTCTTAATTTATTCTAGGATTTAACCAGTGCTATTCTTTCAGTGATACACAAGGTACCTGTCGACAGTGACAGGTTTATGGTGACTTCGTCAATCTCAAGACCGGAACAACCGGTCTCTACTCTCGGAGGTGCTCATAGGAGATAGGATTTGTGTGCGTGAGCCCGTCTGTACATATGTTTCACAAAAAAAAATATTTCTGTTTTTCTTATTTTTCTGAGAGTTAAATGCATATTAGTGATTGCTTTGAGAGTTCATGGGCTCAAATAGTTCCATTTGGAAATAGTTTAGTAGCCTACAGTGTATTTTTACTCGTCTCTAAATTGTCTTCAAACGTTTTTTAATTAAATTTAACCCGTTTAGTTTTCCCCTTGAAAAACTGAACAAAACCTACGTGTCACCATCACCAGGTGGCATACATTTGCCATTAGTATTTCTTTGCGATACGCTAGCAAGCACAAAGCTCAGAGAAACAAAAACAAATAATCTGCGAAATCATCGCACTGCATAATCCTAATCCATCGGTCTGGGGATTTTGGGTCCACCGGCAGCAGAAGCAAACAGGAGACCCAGTGTCTGTCGCGCGCACCACCACCCAAACGCCGGACCCGCCGGCCGGAGATACGTGGGCGACCCTGAGCCCTCGACGTGGACGAGCGGGAAGATCCCTCCACACGGATCTCCTCCCGTCCACCAGCCCACACCAGCTCTTGGAGACGGCACAGGCGCACAGCCAAAGAGAATCTCGTGTGGACGTCTCCGGCGCCCACTTGTGCTAGTACAGTTGGTAACTTGGTATCCCGCGCGTTCCGGGAAGAAGCTAGCTCGCCGTTGCCGTCCGCGTCGCGTCCATGGAAATGGTGGAGTGCTCCCTCGCCGCCACACTTGCCCCGCGCCCGCTGCCCGGCCGGGCCATGAAGGCCCCGCCGCGGCCGGCCGTTCTTGCGGGGAGGGCGAGGCTCCGGGTGCGGTTGGCGAGGCGGGAGCCGCCTCCGCCGCCGGAGCCGGTGGCAGTCCGGGGCGCTTCTGGGACGGAGGGCGGAGGCCGGGCGCTGGGACAGGCGGCGGCGGGGCTCGCCGCCGCGGCCGTGGTGTCGCTCACCGGGTTCGCCGGTGACGTGTCGCCGCTGCCAGCGCCACCGGCCCGGGCCGAGTCGCTCACTGTCGCGTTCCCCGTCTCAAAGGCGCGCGAGGTGGGTCGCGCTCCCGAATTCCTGGATGACGGTTGCGTGTCTCCAAGAAAGAAGGATTTCCCCCCTTTTCGTAGTGAATTTGTTTGTTTGGGGTGTTGGCAGGTGAACCGGGTGCAGAGGACGCTGGTGGAGACCTGGGGGCTGATCCGTGAGACCTTCGTTGATCCCACCTTCAACCATCAAGGTATACCCCCAAATTTGTGTAATAGTGCTGTTTGAGTTTTTTCAATTGATAATTTTGATAGAAGTGAAACCGCTAGTGTTTTGGTTAGTACAGTAATTTTACTGAGTCTGCATTACCAACAGTAAAAAGGCAGAATTATGCCAAGTCTGCATTACGCCGGTTGTTCTTGAAAATCACTATTTGAAGACATAAGAAATAGGACTAGTTATTTTCAATGTACTTATTTTGCTGAGTGTGTAGATTGGGATCAGAAACTGCAGCAAACCATGGTAGAGATGTTTCCACTGAAATCGGCGGATGCTGCCTACAGTAAGATCAGTGGAATGCTGTCCACGCTCGGAGACCCATTTACAAGGATCGTCAGCCCAACGGTGTGGCATGGGTTGATACTGTCAAGCTCTAAACGAAAGTTACTACATGACCTGCATTTAAACCTGTGTGAGTTACTACAAGTCTATATGTGCATAAATTTTTCACTTGCAGGAGTATCAGAGTTTCAGGATAGGAAGCGATGGGAATGTGCAGGGGGTTGGAGTGTTCATAAAC
Organism: Alloteropsis semialata; assembly: GCA_004135705.1. Taxonomy (NCBI): domain Eukaryota; kingdom Viridiplantae; phylum Streptophyta; class Magnoliopsida; order Poales; family Poaceae; genus Alloteropsis; species Alloteropsis semialata. The sequence goes on from CM014273.1 coordinate 42,573,648, forward strand.
AGGGAGCCAAGCTCTGGACGCTTGGTAAGTTCGTCTTTGTTGATCCTCCTGTGAAATGGACACAGTAAGGGAACATTCCAGTTACTAATTTCCAGATCTATTCTAGCTTGTTATGGACTGCATTCAGGGAGGCCCAGCAGATCGAGCGGGCATACATGAAGGCGATGAAATAGTTGAGATAGATGGTATTCTGCTTTTTTGCTTTTTAGTACTGTTAATCTGTTCTAGTGATTCGACAAGGCACACTTATGAATTCAATTTTGTCGTCACACGCTTCAAGTTGTTATGTGTTATAGTATATATGTCCTTCAGACATCTGTTTAGACTTCAGCATTCTTGTTGTCAACATTGAATTATACGGGGAGTAAGAAAATGCACCTGAATACTATGATAAACCATTACAGATGATGGAATGATATATAATCAGCCCTGATTTGGACAAATATTATAATAGTCTGTCCAGTTTAAAGCCAAATCAAGATTGATTCTATGCTGTTCATTATCTATTTTACCCTATAATTGTGCAACCTAGTTGTTATAGAACCGGGCTCCATGCCTGAGAGGTTTAATATTGAATAAAATACTTTCTGAATTTTCAGGGAAAAGTGTTTCTGGGTTGGATGGAGAGGCTGCAGCTCAGAGGCTTAGAGGCAGTGTAGGAACAACCGTGAAAGTGAAACTATTAGATGTATGTCCATATCTTGAGCATTTTTTTTTCTAAATATCCGTAGCTTCAGTTAAATCCCCTTTGTCAGGATAAAAGCATACTTCAGCGTGAGATGTACTAGTTCAACCTTCAGACACTTCAACAAATTGTCATGATTTTGGTCTAGAAAAAGCGTTGTGCTTCTTTCATTCACCAAAGTCTGACATACTAGGTTCTATTATAGGATTCTATCCCAAATTTCCTTTACATAATTTAGTCAACGTAGGCGTATTAAAGCTTCTTTCCAGACATGGGGTTTTCTAAATAATGTATAATTATGTCCAGGGAACTGACAATGAAAGGGGTGGCCGGATAAGGCAAAAGGAGGTAAATGCCTAACTTATTGTCCAAACAAGTTCAAAAGCATATGATTTTTATGTTTGTAATTTGAAATGTATGATCTTATTTGATTCAATCAGATGTGTGCATTGTGCCTATGGAACTCATCAAATTTCATTAGCCACTCTGTTAAAAAAATGAATTAGCCACAAGATAACTGTTTTCCTATTAATATTGTAATGAGATGTTTCCTAATTACAACCACTACCTTTTGTTTCCCAAAGGTCCGGCTGTCTCGTGAAATTATCAACCTTTCACCTCTGTCAACTACAATTATCTCTCATAGGTCAGACGATGGCCATGAGTGCAAGACTGGGTATGTTAGACTAGCTGCCTTTTCTCAGGTATATACTGATACATGTTCATATTTTTTTATTTCACGCTTGTAGCTAAAACTATAGTTATTTGTAAACAAAGCTGTATTGTTTTTCTCAATAGGGAGTTATTAACTCTATTTGTAAACAAAGTTGTGTTGTTTGTCAATTATTTCACAAATTTGTACGTGACATGATTATATTGAAGTGGTGTAAATATTTGAGGCTTCCATATGCAATCAATTAGCCTAATTATTCTAAAAACTTAATCTAATCTTACCTTATGTTTACAAGGACTAATATTTTTCAATTTCAGAATAGTACTTTATTTATTGTCCATCATCAAGTTGTGTTTAGAAACCCGCTGAACCTGTTTTACTGTAAACCTAATATGTTCTTATCTTTTTAGACCATTTGTATGATATCCTTTTTCTAAAACAGACAGCTGCAGCTGAAATGGAAAATGCTGTAAAAAGGATGGAGAATGAGGGTGTCCAGTCGTATATTCTAGATCTGCGGAACAACCCAGTCAGTCTATGTTTTCTCAAAAATTGGCCTTCAGAAGTTCAATTACTATTTTTTTCTTGTATCAATCTTGCTGTTCTGAATAGGGTGGTTTAGTAAAAGCTGGTCTTGATGTGGCTCAAATTTGGTTGGATGGAGATGAAACTCTTGTCAACACTATTGATCGTGATGGGAATGTGCTACCAATAAATATGATCCAAGGGCATTCATTAACACATGACCCTCTTGTTGTGCTTGTAAGTTTTCCTTTCCGTGCATTTTTTATTGCAGCCTTTCCCCCCAACCGTATAGGGGTACAATTTGCCATTAAGAACCAATTTTTGCCATGCGGAATATTTATGTAATTACTTCCACTTCTGCAAGCTAGCATATATGGTTCACATTTTATAACTATGGTGTAGTCTTGTGAAACATTACAATACCCTAAGCCTATAATCGCACTCACTTAAATTGTCCTCAAAACTACTATGATGAAGTTTGTTGTTTCAATACATCCAAGGTTATATTCTTTATGCATAGGAACCTTCAGTGAGTTGTTTTACATCTTCAATTTTCTCTTAAGGAGAAACATAATAGGTGTAGATTTTGTTGATTTCCTACTAGACTACACATGTACAGTAATGGCTTTCATTTATTCCTTTTTTTTCCGTTTTCATGATGCTTGCTCTGTGTTTTGAGTGTTAACGTAGGTCAATGAAGGAAGCGCAAGTGCAAGTGAAATATTGGCAGGGGCATTACATGACAATGGACGAGCTATTCTGGTCGGCCACAGAACCTTTGGTAAAGGAAAAATTCAGGCAAGACCAACTTCACAATATACTTATGTTGTTCCTGAAGAACAACACACTTACGCTATTATTTTCGGTAAAATGTTTGAATTATGCTTAACAACCATGTATTATTGTGCAGAGCGTCACTGAGTTGGATGATGGCTCTGCTCTGTTTATCACGGTCGCGAAGTATCTCTCTCCAGCGCTGCATGAAATCGATCAGGTAGGAATCCAGCCTGACATACAATGCAGCCCTGATATCCTATCTTTGCCGAGAGCACCTTCGCTGAGAGAGAACAGCGAGGCCACAAGTTTGGAGATGGATTCCTGTATCATGGTTGCAGAGCAAGCGTTGGAAATTGAGCAAACAAAGGGTTCCGCTTCTTAGATGTGCAGCTTATATGCTCTGTGTATTCTTGTAGTTGTATCCCACAGTAGATTGTATAGCTGATAGTAGAGACTGATAAAGTGCAGTAATGGTATGTGTATAGGCTGATCCTTACGTGTTTGATTTTAGGCTGATCGGTTCTTATAGTAAATCAATTAGATGCTAGAACGAGGACCTTTGTCGTTTTGGCCATAAGGCATAATGTTCAGTACGATAAGCTTGAACTAGGACCAAACAGTTTCCAGGGGCATTTTGAAACATAGGACTGTGAAAGCGAAGGAAATTAAAAGGGAATACTGGAGGTCAGAGGATTGCAAAAACATATAAAAATTGCACTGATTACCAAACTTTTGGGGTTCACGTTTAATTTTCTTAAAAGTTTTGCAAACTGAAATTTCCCCTTGTAGTTTTATAGGATTTCTATTTGAAAAGCCACATTATTTTGTTGCGAGGGTCAATCGGTCTGAACGAGTTTTCTATAGGATTTTAAACCTATAGAGTATTTCTAAAGAGGGATTTTCGAAGACAATTTTTTGCTACTTGCTGTCGCATACTCCTTCTGTCCCAAAGTACCATTCAATGTTAATTCTTACTCTTAACTTTTGGCCATTTCCCTTATTCAAAAATTTAGTGCAAATATATATAAAAAAGTAAGTCACGCTTATAATACCTCTGATAATAAAGTAAGTCACGCTTATAATACCTCTGATAATAAAGAAAGTCACAAACGAAACAAATAATATAGTACATAATTTTTTAATAATACAAATTGTCAAAAGTTTTGAACAAAATTCAACAGTGTATAGTAATTTGGGATGTACAGTAATTTGGAACGGCCTCAGCAACCATATGCACTGCAACAAATTCCAGAGGAACCTAGAAGTGGAGGACGTCTGGCATCTGCGGCTGGGAAAGTGAAAATAGCTTTCACGCAATAATTACTTGTACAAAAGCTTTTGCTCTCAGACAGGCCATGCGAGCAGTTTGGATTTTGCCACAAGAGGACCAGTTCCAGTATTCCGGACCGGACTGGCTGCTCCTGCTGCTAGACAAGAGCCCCAAAGACCAAAAGGAGAAGCTAATGCTGCTATTTTGGAGAACATGGTTAATATATAACAACATTACCCATCGGGTGGACCCCAGTTATACTCTCGAGTCAGGCCACTTTCTAATCAGTTTGCTGGGAAGCCTGACAGAAATCCAACAACAAACGGGACAGTCTGACCTTAAAGGAAAATATCTGTCCTCACAGGCAACAGAGCTAATGGTAATGGCAGCAACCATGACTCATTTGGAAGATGCCCCTAGAGGGCTGGCCAAAGATCAACGTGGATGCTTCTTTTGTGGTAGAAACTGGGGAGGCGGGAAATGGAGCTGTTGCACGAGATAGCGCTGGGAAGGTCATCTTCACAGCTTGGCGTGTGCTCTCTAGATGTTCAGATGCGGCTGAAGCCGAAGCTATGGCCTGTGTGGAAGGAATCAGGTTGGCCACCCAGTGGTGTCAGGGCCCGTTCATGATAGAGTTAGATTACGCCAGAGTTGTTCAGGCCTTTTTGAATAAAAAGGCAGACAAATCAGAAATTAGTTTCCTCGTGGCCGAGGGGAAGGAGTTATCACGGCTGTTGGCTGATTGGAAGATAACTCAAGAGAGAATGTAATCAAGTAGCAAATGAATTAGCAGGTTTAGCTAGACGGAATAAGCATACTACAATTTGGTTGGGTCTACCTACGTGTGTCCATGAGCTCATACAAAATGATTGTAAAAACTTTATGTATAGTTAAATAAAACACTCTCTTTACCCCAAAAAAACCATATGCACTGTAGCATGAGGCGCAATGTCAGACTCAACCGAACCAAGCTTTCAGAGCGTAGGTGACCTCAATCATGAGTCCCCTATAAGTTACGTTAAGTCTATTAGAAGACCCGTCGCGCAGAAGCGCGACCGCGCGACGCCGCGGCCGCCGCCGGCCGGTAGGCCGGTTAGGGTTAGGGTTAGGGTTAGGGTTTGGGTTTGGGGGAGAAGGAATTTGGTCTGCAGACCTAGAAGGAGGTGCGAGGGTGGCTGCTGGCCCGGCGGTGGGGACGGTCGGGCGAAGGGCCGAGACGATGGGGAATGGCGGCTGGGTGGAGCCAGAGGCGGGGAAGAGGAGCTGCCTGGCGTTAGGAAGGGCGGGGTGGAGGACGGGGCCGAAAGGTGGGCGGAGCGGCAAGACGGTGAGGCGCTGCCGACTGCTGGTGATGGTGGAGGCTGCGGGACGGGCGGTCAGCCGGGCCTCAGGCTGGGAGAAAGACCACGAGGGAGGGAGAGAGAAAGAGGAGGAGAGGAAGGAGCAGGCAGAGCACCTGGAGGATGCCGGCACCGGGACATCTTGGCGGCGGCGACGCGCGGCGGGCCACGCCTTATCCCTGTCCATAAGTTACGCGATACGAATAACAAAACTAGACCCATCTACCGAAATTTTTTTCCTGGATCTGAAAGTGCACGTGAATGATGAAACTGTTGGGCTTTATGTTTAACTTCATCCATATATTTCTGTGAAATGAATTGTTCCATCAGTCACTCCATGATATTTCAACTTGGACTACTCTTTCGTTTTAAAGCTCAATGATGCATACAGAGCTTTCTTTCTATGAAAGTCCTCCGTCCCGGATTGTACGCTATTGTGGAAGGTTAAAATGCCAAATAAATGCACATTCATCTAATTGGCACTGCTACGTCAACATGGGCTTAGTGAAGACTCGTGCACTCCATGTCCAAGAGCCGGAGACTATCAATCACTTTCTTATTGGGTGTGGGCAGAGTCGCGAACTGTGGTTCCGGATCACTGGGAGGGTAAACCTGTCGCCCTTTTGCTCCGTCAAAGGAGTCACCGTTGACTAATATGTGTTCGCTTACTCGTAAGGGGTCCCCAAGGTACCATGGAATGGTTTTAATATTCTACTTCTGTTGGTCGCCTAGAGCCTGTGGAAGAGAAGAGATCATCGTGTTTAATTTCATAGGTCGGCTCCGCAACCGGCGCAGAGCATCATGGAGGTCACACGTGTATGATCACTTGTAAGGGTGGCTAAAAAGCTCGGGCTCGGCTCGGCTCGAATTCCAAACGAGCTAAGCCCGAGCCAACATTTTGGCTCGTTAGTGAACTGAGCCAAGCCCGAGCCGGCTCGTGAGCAGCTCGCAAGCTCAACAAGCTTGGTGTCTGGACTCTTAAGTATATTTTCTAGATTGCACTAAAATTATTTACTTTTAGATGATGTACATAGGCATGTCGATACTTGGATAGTTCGAGAGTTGTGACTTGCCAATTAGAGTACATATTAAAGAATTCGAGGTGATATTTTCTTCTTCTACAAGGTGTAATGACTTACTATCGTATTTATATTTTTCAAATTGGGGTTGTTTCTATCATAAAATAGCAATATTTCTTTTTATCATTTATGCTCTTAGAATATACTATCATATTATTAATATTTGTACATTGCCATATTTTCTAGTTACTCGACTTCTTTTAGAGGCTTTTTAGCATGCAGGCTCGTAAGCCGGCTCGAGCTGGCTCGAGCTTGTAAACGAGCCGAGCCGAGCCTCAATATTAGCTCGATTTTTTGATCAAGTCGAGCCGAGCCAGGCTTTTCCACCCCTAATCATTGGCTGGGTTTGGGGACTTGGGAGTCATTCTTTTCCACACCGAGTGCTAGATCTTAGCTCTAAGGTTCTCCTTCTCTCTCATCTTCGTTGTTGTGTGTGTTTTGTTCAATATCTTGGTTGTTGTTTTTTATGCAATCTGTAAATTGTAAATTTTTTTCTTCTCTTGATAAAATATGTGAGCATGTTCTTAAAAAAAATCAATGGAGCTAAAGAGTTTTTTTATATAGGACTAGGATCGTGCCCGTGCGTTGCTACGGGAGAAATACAAAAAAATAGAAGTGCTAAATTTTAATAAAGAAAAAATAATGTTTACCTTGAGCACCAAATATACGTGGCAAGATAGGAAGGATACATTCATATTTTATAATTCAGTAACAAACACAAAATGTTTAATACAATTCTAACAAATTACTGGTTATTTAAAATAGTTCAAACAAAACTTAAAGTGGTAATAATTCAATGAACTTTATTTAATTTCATAGCCTTTTATCTGGCTAAGATATTTCTTTATATCAGACGGTAATAATGGCTTGTAGGCGTTAGCTTCAGACGCCAATACATCGATCACGAAATCTCGTCGCATTAATTGGCCATCCTGTCGTATAGATAAATTACAATGTAAGTATTTGGAAAATCTTAAACCTCTCATATTAAATGAAAAGTAAAAAAACTCACAGTAATTATTGGCGTCCTTCTATTGTTGCACATTGCAGACATGTACTGTAGAATAAGGAAACCACTTGAATACCTGCAACATGGCATGTTGACAAATAAACTATTCATATGAAACGTAATTTTGAATACAAGTGTACGTAAGTACACTAATTACGTACGTACCCATCTATGTCATTTGCAATTTGCTCTGCACGCTTGAAAGGCCAATCATAGATATCATGGTTCCAGCTTTGGATATTTTCCATCATTGCAAACATATACTTTACAGAAAAGTGCACGATAGCACGGCCATAGGCTTTGAATGGATTATCTTCATATTTTTTTTTGGAACCGGTCTCGAGTCAACCATTGTTACTGTTTTTGTTTGGCTGTTGAACACATAGAGCATGTAGTGGGTACGATTCGCCCATGGCAAGAGGAACTGCAATAAGCAATATGTTATATTAAGAAACATGGATATGTCAAATGTAACAAAGGGATAGTGGCCTTACGAAGCTGCAGCGTAAGATATCGTAGTCCATGATTTCCCATTTGCCTACAGCTTCAGCGTATTTGTTAATACTATGATTTGTACGGTATTTGGAACCGCGTCCAAATTCACACATTGTCTGCATCAAATCCATAATTAGTTGCATGCTACTGTGACTATTAGTTTACTTGTACATTGAATAATGAAATCAATATGGAAACTTACACAGAAACGTAGATCCATGTAATGCTTGGAGATCTCATTTTTCCAATATCTCATTTGTTTGATTCACGGTATGCACGAAAACGAACAGCTACGTTGAAACAGTCTGGTGAAATGCCTTGATCCGCTCTGAGAATATTCTGCATATCTTTCACACTTAAAGTAATTTTGTATGGGTTGTAGCTGCGTACCCAAGGCTTCCTGTAAAGCAATGGTGAATTAATAGAACCAATAAAAATATTTAAATGAATTAATTGCAGCTTACATCAATGTTACTGAATCATCAATTGCCATGATATAATCGCATAATATTTCAGTCCTTTCATCCTTGCTTAGCGGTATCTTCATCATGGAAATGGAACCTAAAAAGTCATTGGTTTCCTGCTTGTCATGGTACACTATGTCTTCGGTCTGTGTTAGTTCCTCACTATGTGTTCGTTTCTGGTCCAATAAAAAAGCACTATCACCAGGATGCTTCCTCTTGCTGGAATGGTTAGGATCCTCGATTATAGCTACGTCACTCGGGCTACCAGATTCTGCATCATCTTTCCGCTCGTAACGTGGACATCCTTTCCTTATATTTAGCTCCGATGTTAACAGGATTGCAGCAAGCTTTAATCTGAACTTTACCATGTCATGCTGCATGATAGTAGATTTCGCTTTAAAATCACCACGATTGGTTAGTTTGATAAAACCAACTCCACATACCTGAGTGAAAAGGTCAGACAGGGCGTCCCCGGTCCAATATTCCATATAGTTTAGCAAGAACAGGCCACATGAACACCTATGTTAAAAAGTTTATAAAATAGTGTGTTAGATGATAGGAAAATTAAAATCAATTTTCTATTATGCAATGCGTACCCATCTGTCTGCATTTGTTTAACAAAAACCTCTTTAATTGGCCAAGAAGCAACATTGACATCAGGCCACTGGTTATCTTTCAAGTCATGGTGCTTCGATGCAAACTCAATTTGCCTTTCCAACCCTTTGAGCTGCACCAAAATTAATAGAGTGATATATTAGTCTCTGTGCATACATTAATTAATATAAACATACACATATGTTGTTATAATAACTCACAGTAACATAGAGCTCCGCACGGCCACATAGAGTAGTTAGCGAATCAAGAATCTGTATCTCACGCTTTTTGGCGTTCACTACAGCAAGATACCAATGGGTATTGTCTATATTTATTGGGAGGAAGACCTAAACAAAAAAATAAATATAACCATCAGAGCCAAATAGCTAGTAAATAATACCCATTGGTAGTTTAAAATATTACTTACCATGTCATGTTGAAGGTAGTAGCACACCCTTTGAACCACATAAGGAATTTGTGAACTGCCCCTGACTGTATATGAATCCTGTACATCGTGACCTTGACGACCATCCCGCTTCATTGAGGCTGTCATAAAACAATTTTCCATGTAGGTTGTACCGCCAGGTCTCTTTATCATATTTTCTTGATCCCTTAGTAAAGCTGTGTACGCATTTATCACCTGAGAGGATTTCAGTTCAATGCAACCTATATATAAGAACATGTATTTAAATATTATTTAATTATTACCTCATCATTTATGAAAGCTTTTGGGTCAAAAAGGCAATCCATTTGAAATCTGTTGACAACAGCATCATCCATTATGCTTTTGATAAGCACAACCTCTACGATTCCATCCGTTGGTATTTTCCTAGTTTTCTCAATAATTTCTGCGTCAATTTCTGTGTGATACGCAGTTAGCGTCAATTTCTTCGTCATGATTCAGAAAATAACAGCTTTCAAAAACATAAAATTTGAGACATTAAATACCTTGACCAGCGAAAAGGTACCCCTCCTCCTCTTCTTCGTCTTCCTCAAATATAATCCCCTCATCACCATCTGTACGTTTATATACAGAAATGTTGTTAATCTGCCCCGGGAGTTTTTGAAGCCAAAACTATTATTAACAGAATAACGGATGAAAGAAGTTTCTAACCATCTTCAACTAATACATCATCTGGATCGTCGTCAGGGATATATTGATAGCGCTTTTCCGTTGTGGACGCAGGTTTTCCATCTTGTTCTTGAGATTCTATATATAGAAACAAAAAGAATGATCAATTCAGATATCAATTTGCAGCAACCATCGAACTTTTGAAAGCATCCACCGAACTTACCGTTCATACAACCGATGGCTGACTCTGACTGTGTTGACTACACCCGACACTCGCACCCCTTGTGTTCCTACCAATAGTCGCTGCAAATTGATCATTCTTACGTGCACGTTGGTTATATCTCTGTCCAGGCATCAGTCGCCGACGGTGATCCACTTGCAGCGAAGGATGCTCAACATCAGAGGTATCGTCTCCAGAAGACTCTTCAACTGACTCTTCCGCCAAGGGTATGTGCACAAGCCTACTCGTGAAATCTAGGATTACCATGTTGCATGCACTGACAGGGGGTTTTTTAGTTTCAGGAACTCCAAACGTTGGCGTCCATTTGGGGCTAATGAATCTGGGTGTAGTGTGGTTGATTTGATTTCTCTCTCTAACTGTTTCTGTTTGGTCGCTCTTTGACGTTTCTGTTCAGCACTCAACTTTTCCTTGCCTATTTTTTGTTGTGCACGCACTTCCCGTTTACGTTGGGCATCAACCGCCTTTTGTTCTGCAGACATCTCCTTCCTTGGTTGTTTATTTCTTGCATACGCTTCACGCCGCCGCTTGTTGATTAGTGCCCTTTGCTCTGGCGACATTTCTCTTCTTCGTTCTCTCCTTTTTTGGTTCCTACGCTCCTTGGGATCATCTGGCGTGGTTCAAAAGATTTTGCATTACAAATACTATTAAGCCTTAGCATTCACCAATGCAACAAGCATTAGTGGCGTCATACTATCAAATACAGTATAGCATAGTTGTAGGGTGCGATTGTATTTTTTCTAGGGTCAAAGCAATGTTTGCCTGGTCAACGATCAAAGCCGTGTCTCCAACTGCGGTTAGAACTAATTTAGTAAATTTATGCCCCTTACTATGTTCATCAGCATATAGCTAAATGATGTTAAGTTTCGAGAACATACCATATAATATGTCTCACCGACTGATGTAATATACTATATCACTAAAATCACCGACTATTATATAATACCATATAAAACTAAAATCACCTACAGGTCTGTAATGGAGGTATACAAATCTTAGAATTCAACTTCGACCTGGACCTAGAATTTCTCTTAATATGTAGTTTTGTGCAGAATAGAATTGAAAAAAACATAGAATTGAAAAAAAACATAGAATTGAAAAAAAAACATAGAATTTTGGACTTAGGCCACCACATACATGTTATATGCATATAGCTAAATGATGTTAAGTTTCGAGAACATACCAGGAAGCGCTGGATTAATCCAATTTGATTCTGGGGTACCTAAATTTTTAATTCCATCTGACGGTCTTAAACGCTCTACAAACAGTCAAAGGCAAAAATAGTAAATCATGGTGCACACTATACAAACTGTTGCACAATAAACAAAAGAGTAAATCAGTCTACATTTTCTGTCATTACCCTGTACATATGTAGTGTTACTATGCAGCCAATCAATTTCACCATCATCCGGAGGCTCATTTGTTTGTTCGACTTGAGTGACACAGTGCTCAACTTGAGTGACACAGTGCTCAACTTGAGTGACACAGGGTACATTCTGTACGCCTACGTCTGTTTGTTTTGCAAACCTCTTTTGTTCGGCAACACTGCGAGGCTCTTGAACACATAATACAAATACATTTAGGCGATCAGATTACCGGCACAAATACATTTAGTCAATCAGATTAATGGCATCAGATTAACGGCACATAATACATCTATCTCTACTCCTAAAAAACACATTATACATAATACATCTATCTCTACTCCTAAAAAACACATTATACTTGCTGATTATTAACGGCACATACCTTCATCTCGCGGGACATTGTTCTCTTGTTCTTGACTAACATCACCCAACAACGGTGCTCTACTTTTGTCCTGACGCCTCCGCTTGTTAAGCTCACAAGCAGTGCTGTTTCTACGCTTTTGTTTATCACCATCTTTGAGTACAAATAACGAACATCAGCTATACGTTATTGCATCTGTCAAAAGTAACTGGACAAAAGTAATTGGATTTGATTGTATGTACCTAGAAGTTTGTCGTTTGTCAAATCAGTAAAAGGATTTCTTCCTCCTCTAGGATCCATTTAGAATGAGGGATCCCTAAAAAATAGGATCAACATAAATCAGCAAAGTAAAAAACCTACATATATTTCATGTTCTTAATGGCTGCATATTTGTAGAATGCAGTAGAACTTTTGCCTTGGCTGACTTAGATTGCAAACAAAACCAATATGAACGTTTCAAGTTATACTTTAGACCAATAAATTCATGCAAGATAAGCATGTCACAATATATGGCATTAATCTGATGATGGATTATACTTTAGACCAATAAATTAATGCAAGATAAACATGTCACAAATTAATGCAAGATAAACATGTCACAAATTAATGCAAGATAAACATGTCACAATATATGGCATTAATCTGATGTTGGATTAAGATTATTATAATATACTATATCATTTATTTATAGTTTTTTTTAGTTATCCATTCTGCCAATCCATTCTGCCAATTTCAAAAGAGTGTGATCTTTTAAGTTATCCATTCTGCCACTTTCATTTTTAGTTATCCATTCTGCCAATCCATTCTGATAATTTCAAAAGAGTGTGATCTTTTTAGTTATCCATTCTGCCAATTTCAAAAGAGTGTGATGGGACAAGAAAATTAGGTTTTCCATAACTTACACAGAACTTAATTCGATCTAATGCAGGGGTATTACACAAAAAGTGTTGCTAGAACAACTTGACTGCATTGTTTCGAAATGATTCATGCACCCAAATTCAGCCATCCTCGCATATTGGTAGGAACACAAGGGGTGCAGGCATTCCCACTGACACCTAGCATGCAGCACCCACGAATCAAGACTTCTGAAATCCAGATACTCACCTCGAGGAGCACCGCAAGTGGTGGAGGGAAAGATGTTCGTTGCGGATGGTGGAGGACGGTGGTGGAGGGATGGAGGCGGCGTAGCAGATGATGGAGGACGACGGTGGACGACGATGGTGGAGGGCGATTTCCCGGCGTCGATGGCGGAGGGCGACGGACGTAGATGATGGAGGACGGTGGTGGAGGGCGATTCCCCGGCGTCGGTGGTGGAGGGCGATCGACGATGCGGCGGCGTAGCAGACGGTGGAGGACGGTGGTGGAGGGCGATTCCCGGGCGTCGACGATGTCGTAGGGCGACGGAGGAGGACGACCAGAGGAGGAAGGAAGGGCGCCGCGCGGAGACCGGACGAGACCCCGCGGATCGCGTGGAGATGGGCGCTGATGACGCGAGGAGATCACGCGAGAAGAAACCTGCATTCGATTCGCTCGGCGCTCGGGTTGGAGGAAACCGCGTAGGTCGAAAGGACCTACGACGGACAGGAAACGACGACAAAAAGTTCTTTATAGGAGTAGAGATTCAAATCATACGCGAAATGTTTCTATACTAGAGCTCTAAAAAAATTTTTTTTCGCTGAAGCATTTTTGGTATAATATTCTTGTCCACGGTGCATGTAGATTGTGTGAAGGTGTTATTAGGTGTAACAACAAGCTAAGCTTAAATAAGTCAAACAATCTCCCAAAATTAACCACCTCGAATTACTCACGTGTCCATTTCAAACACACACAATAAACGTGTTTAAAATCAAACACACAGTAGTCGTGATTCGGGGGCTGTTTAGATTTGGTGAAAACTTTACGAAATTTACTGTAGCAATTTTAAACCATCTTTAGGATGATTAAACATGATTTAATTATAAAACTAATTACACGGATGGACAGAAAATTACGAGACGAATCTATTAAGCCTAATTAATCTATCATTAGAGATTATTTACTGTAGCACGACATTGTCTAATCATGACCTAATTAGGCTTAATAGAATCGTCTCACAATTTTACCCGGGAGTTATGAAACAAGTTTTGTCAGTTATCCATATTTAATACACCTAATTAATATCCAAACATTTAATTTTACTGTTAGCGATGAAAAAATTTGACGAAACAGACCCTCGGGAACCATAGCGGCCCACAAACCAAGCCAAACTCGTTAAAGATTCTAAACGAGTCAACCCGCTTTCCAAAAACCGGACATGCAAATTACACCTGTGTCCGCTGCTCCGACCCTCCTTCGGCCTCTACCCTATGGGCAAACCCGTCATTTCCTGTTCTCATGTTCACCGGTATCATTCCCGGATGCGATACCATACCCTGCAAATCGACGCACCACCAAAACAGGGCGACGCGACGAGGGCGAGAGAGAGAGAGGGAGAGGGAGCGGAGGAAGGCGCCACCGGCTTGAAGCAAGCCCTAGCCCTAGGGAGGGACGCGGCGGCGAAGGATTCATTCCATTGGCGGCGAAGCCCTAGGTGTGCTTCCCCTGTTGCTATCCTCGGCGGGCTGCGCCGCGCGGACCCGGGTTGATCCGATCGATTCGGCCCGGCTCGGCCCCGCCATGTCGACCAATAGGTAATTTGCGCTTTGGCTTCGGTTTGAATTCGATCCCTTTCCCCAGCTGCGTGCGGGACCAGGCTCGATCGGGGTTTGCGTGCGGTGAAGTCGTGTCGGCCGTCGGGTGTTATGACGGCGGTGGTGAGAGTTGAGAGCTGGATTGGGGCGGATTGGGCCTCGTCTGGGTCTTAGCGTTGGATGTCGGAGCTGAGAAAATTCGTGTCAGTTTGAAATTTCGATTGGGGATTGAGTTGGAGGCCAGCTCAAGCGTAGTAGGCGCAGAGTTTCCTGAACGATGTAGGTTTGATACAATGTGGGATTCTAGCCCTTGGGATTTCCTGAGCTCTGTAAATCGAACATTGAAATTCGATCCAGGCTGAATCTGCGCTGATGATTTGCCTTTATGGGGAAGACGCCAAGATGGTCTGTACTTGTTTTAGCTTTTGATGTGGTCATTTATTTGTTTGTGAATCGAGGCACCGGGAGCTGGTGTTGATTTAGGTCTGATGCATATTGTTTGTACCAAATACCAATGGGGTGTCTGAGACGTTATGGACTTATGGGTGGTTACATAGATCTTTTAGATTAATCATGGTGCATGTGTGCTTTGTTTGGTTCTATGATTGTCAAGCTACACATGCGGCGTGGTATGTGGGTTTCCAAATGATAACTGAAAATTTGACTAGTATGGATACCCTTTATTCTAAACAAAACGACAATGGAAAGTAAGGATGTTTAATTGTTTATATGTATCTGATGAAACAATGAAGCGCTCATTTTCTTAGTATTCTTAAAGTGGTAAAAACAAAAATAAAATTCTGTGGAACCCGTATAATGCTTGTATATGTAGGACATTTTTGCTGTGATAAGAATTTAAACCTGTACCATGCATGCATTCATACTCAGTATCTAGCTTGTAAAAGTATTCTCCTGAAACAACTTCTCCTGTCCATATTGCTCTTATCCCTATAAAAGAATCATAAATATATGATGTGCTAAAGGAAAATATAGAATGTTTCTCCCTGCCAGTATTCGGTCATGACCAAAGCTGGGGCATGACTGGAATCAGGGAAAATGAAGGTGTGTTCGCGACCAGTTTGGTAAAGTTAGTTAGTAGTATTTATTTTTGGCCCTAGGCTAATTATCAACTATCCATACATTATGTTTCAACTACACTAGTAACAGTAACATAATTTTGATCGTAAATTGTTTTCACCCTCAAATCTGTAAATGTGTTATCAACAAATCTTCATAATCCCTTCAGATTGTTTGCCTCAAATTATGTAAGTATGAATCCTTGATATAAACTTGCATTTTTTGAACTTGTCTTGATGATAAACAGAAACGGTATTTTGAAATTATTTTCTCTCAGAGATGAAACCAACAATTCTGATAATTTGTAACATAATTTTGATCGAATTTTTTTTTGCACCCCCAAATCTGTAAATGTGTTTTCAACACATCTGCATAATTCCTTCAGATTGTTTACTCAATTTATCTAAGTATGAATCCTTGACATAGACTTACATTTTTCAACCTGTCTTGAACTCTGGATGATAAACTGAAACAATATTTTGAAATTATTCTCTCTTAGAGATGAAACCAACAATTCTGATAATTTGGTTACTGTTACAGGGTTCTTTGCAAGTTCTTCATGCATGGAGCTTGCTTGAAAGGAGAGTACTGTGAGTTCTCCCATGACTGGAAAGACCAAGCAAATAATGTAATGCATTGATAATTATACATGCATTTTTTTAGTTTTATATCTGGAATTTCAGGTCCAGTGCATATCCTTCAGTGTTTCTTACTGTGATATTTTTCTACTCAGGTTTGCACATTCTACCAGAAAGGTGCATGCTCATATGGTAGCTGTTGCAGATATGACCATGTCAAAGTTTCTCGTAGCCCTACAGTACCGCCACCGCTACCATCGTCAAGTACTGCAAGACGTGCATCCAGTTCTGTTCAACTTTCAAGTTCCGGTCATCCTCCTCACACGGGACACCAAACAGATTCAAGCAACCAAAGAAATCAGATATCTCTGGATGTGCTGGCACGATCTGCCAATAAGCCTGCATGGAGAAATGATTTTCAGCATGTTGTTCCAGAGGATGGAATTGACTGGTCCTCGAACCAAACTTTGCAAAACCAGACATCGTTGAAACCTGCTGATCTGCCTATTTGTTCTTTTGCTGCTGCTGGTAATTGTCCTTATGGGGAAGGGTGCCCTCAAATGCATGGAGATCTTTGCACAACCTGTGGAAAGATGTGCTTGCATCCTTATCGTCCTGATGAGAGGGAGGAGCATATCAAGTTATGTGAGAAAAACCACAAACGCCTTGAAGCTCTGAAACGCAGCCAAGAGATAGAATGCAGTGTCTGTTTGGATCGTGTGCTATCAAAGCCTACTGCTGCTGAAAGAAAGTTTGGACTGTTATCTGAATGTGATCACCCTTTCTGTATCGCATGCATTAGAAATTGGCGTAGCAATTCTCCTGCATCTGGTATGGATGTCAACTCAGCACTGAGGGCTTGTCCAATATGTCGCAAACTTTCGTACTATGTCATTCCAAGTGTACTTTGGTACTTCTCGAAGGAAGAGAAAGATGAGATCACTGAAAGCTACAAATCCAAGCTGAAGTAAGATTATTTTTCCCATGTTTAGTTACTTTAGTGGCATGCTCCTATATTTATCTGTCTCATATGCAAAAGTAGAATGTTTTTAACATTTCAAGCATTCATACCTTAACTCAGTTGGGTGAGCCATAGTAGTATATACTAGAAGATGGCATCAAGCATATGTTTCACAAGAAACAATTTGAAGAGAATGCTAATTCACCATATTACAACTAATTTCTTATAGTATCTAATGTAGAATATAATGTTGCAGGTCTATTGATTGCAAGTACTTTGATTTTGGGACTGGCTCATGCCCCTTCGGTACAAGTTGTTTCTACAGGGTAAGGAATACTATCTTTTACATGTTATATATTTATGTATTTGAATTGATGTACTGTGAAATCTGTAAACCACATCTCTTCTGGCTATCAAGAGAGTTTAGAGCTTAGTACCAGTCTACCAGACAGGTTCCTTGATACTAATGTGATCGAGTAATAAACAGAACTCTAGCTGCAAACTGGTTGCTGACTTTCATGTTTGTGTTAATTTTTTGAACATTTTTAATATTGTGTGATCTAAGTAGTACCATGAGCTCAGATTATCCTGTAGTCCTTAAAATTGTTGCAAAACTTCTTGCAAGTTTTGTTTCTGGTGGGAGACACTTAATCAATGCGGTGTCTGGAACCTTGATTACTCCTTTTTTATTGTTTTTCTTCATTTATCTACTTGAGTACCCTTAAACAGTGATGCGCTGGCAAGGCAAATGATTTTAGTCACCTCTATGACTTTCTTAGGAGTGACTGAAATCACAGTGACTTGTCCAAAATAGAATGTGTATCTATAGTATAGTTGACTGAAGGTAGCTTTTTGTTTTGTTTATTATATATCAGTGACCCTTTGGATGGATTCTGACAACAGTGATCCAAAGTTTTGGCTTAAGTTATCTATTCATCATCATCATCATCATTTCTGTGAGATATTTGAGTTATGAATTATGCATCACGATACTCTTGAATGATGATACTTCTAAAGCCAGCACATAAATATGTTGGTTAAAAGTTGTTCCAGTTTACTGGCAAAATAAAAAAAATTCTCTTACATGGAGTGGTGAAATTAATTAGTACTGGATAAAGATTCATGGTACATGGTTGAAACTTAAGAGTTAATGCTGCAATAAAATTTGTATCAGGCAATGCTCAATTCTTGTTCCGTGTCAATAGTGTGTACTGTGCTCACTGATAGATCTTCTGGGTAGCTGTTTTAAGGTGCAAGAAACTTGAATTCTTTTTTATTATTTCCCTATGTGGCTCACCTTGGTAATTTGTTTATGGTGAACTGTAATGTTAAATGCTCAGCAAAGGCTATTTTCATTCAACATTGAACTCACTCCTGTAGCCTGCATGTTATGCAGCATGCCTACAGAGATGGGCGCTTGGAAGAGGTCGTACTGCGGCATCTTGATGCTGACGATGGAAGTACTGTAATCGCAAAAAATATCAGGTATGTGTTATCAAGTTTCTATGCAGCCTTGTATTTTGTCCCCTCAACTTACCCTCTCTCACCTTCCTATTTGTCTTCCAGGTTGTCTGACTTCCTCAGTCGGATGCATCTTTAGGGATGAGCAGCTGTATTCATATCAAATGTAAGATCTATTTTCAGCAGCCAGTCCACATTATGATTCTAGTTCTGACCAAATAATCCCATACGCAATACAGACCTAGAAATGCGATTTTGTTTTCTGATATAAGAATTAGCAGTAGTTCTGTCACCATAGAACATTTTGAAATTCATAATTGGCTAAAGGGACTTCTGCAATCATTCTCTCTATTAGCCAATATCACATATTTTCCTTTTTCTCAGTTTTTCATTCATTTTATTTCAGTGCTTTACTCTTGCAAAAATCATTTTTTTTTCATTATTTGACCAAGTGAACTGAAACATTTGCAACCAGGCATTCTGGATATCGTTATCCACCAATTATTTGCAATATTCTGAAGAGCAGTTTAACTTGAGGCATCTTCGGAAACCACAGCTTTGTCTCCATTTAGTGGTGGTTGCTTTGTCGCCAGTTGAACAAAGGCAATCCTTGTGCACAAAAGATTTGCCATTCATTTTTTTCAAGGCCATGCATAAACTCACTTGCATAATCTTTTATCTTAGCTATGCCTGATATTGAAGTATTAGACACTCCCTTCAATGCAGAAATTTTGAAGCTCTCATGGTCCAAAGCTAGACTCCTGGACGACCTCTTAAACAAGCACTGTTCGCCAAAGGATATAGGTAAAAAAAAAAAGACACATAAGAACTGTGCTGCAATGTTGAGGCAGAAGTAAAACTATTTATACACTTCACCACCATATGCGCGTTTCTGGGATACCAGGGCTTCGGTAAAACAGTTCCTGGCCGTCCAGTTAACAGGCAGGTGTGTAAAATACTTCCCTTCTACTGTACGCTGATGCTCTTAGGGCATCCGGAGTGTTTGAGGACGCACAGGTCCTAAGATGGGTCCCCTGGCAGTGAAAGGCCAGGCTCCTTGTGTATATGGCCGGTTCGGCCTTAAGTGGTGGGTCCCGCGATGAGATTAAAAAAAAATCCACCGAGGTATCTCCTCTATCCTCATCCGAATCCACATCGCTATCTGCCCCTCGCGAGCGCCGCTCGACCGTGTGGTCCTCCGCCGCCGCCTACGAGGCCTCCGGCAGCTGTCCGCCCGCTCGCCCTTGGCAAGAGGACGGCTCGGCCCCTCGGCCATCCGCTGCGGAAGAGGACGGCGGGCGCCGGCCTCCGCCCCGACGCCCCGCAGGAGGACGCGCGGCCCTCCGCCATCCGTCGCGAAGGAGGACGGCGGCCGCCGCCCGGCCACCGTTCGGCCGCCGAGCTGCTAGGCCTCCATCCACTGCGGCGCGCTGTAGCTGCTAGGCCTCCATCCTCTGCATCGAGCTGAGCTGCCGCCCGGCCACCCGGCGTCCGCGGCGCTCCATCCCCGCGTGCCGTGCAGCCGTGGCCCCGCCACCGTACTATCTCCAATTTTTTTATTGGATAAGGCCGGGTCGTAAGCTTGAGACCGGGCCTCAACCTTTTTGCATAGAGCCTTCTCTTAGGTCTCCTCCAAAGGTTAAGTCAGCTTGCTAGCTTATGGGATGATGTGGCGTTTCCACGTCAGCTCAGCGGCCCATCCACCCATCAGCCTGGCTTTTGCACACGTCTCAATGTTCCTGTAGGCCCCACGTGTTAAAGATTTTTTACTCCAAAATCCATCGCCATCCCACGCGAAAGAGAGACGAAGCGCAGGTGGTGGACCCGTGCTTCTTGGGACACGCGATTACGCCTATCTCTTGATCCCACGCTAGCGTGAAGGAATTCTCCGGTTCTCTCTCTTCCACGACAGCAGGAATCCAAGGTGGCAACCTATGAGCTAGCTGAGCTGTCCCCGTTGGAGGAGGCCTTAGAGCCCCCTCTGGTATGTATAAGGTCAGTCATAAAATTCTTATGACCCCTTATTTCCCACACTCCGGATGCCCTTATCGAATTGAGGAAGGGTCCTGCACCAATTGGTCAACTGAGGTCATTTGGTTGTGTTACTTGTTATATTGAGGGGAGAAAGGGAAAAAGGGCAAATGAAACACAGAATCCTGCAACAGAGTCGAACGTGAGTTTTACTCCTACCGGTGCTTCCCGGTTGTGCAAGGTCGTTGCGAATGCAGGTCGATTGAGCTCATTTGGTCGTAGTGCTTAAATGTATGAGAATAACAAATGAACATGATCGCTATACTGTACCGGTTTATGTGCAAAATACTTAGGGATGGATTCGGATCGGATACGCATGGAATCGAATCCGGATATCACTTTTTACTATATTTTAATTCGAATACGGATCGAATACGAATCTTATCGGATATGAATATGGATGCGAATGTTGTCTATTCTTGTCGGATACGAATACAAAACGAATACATCGAATACGGATTCGCATTCGGATAGTTGGCTTCATCACGTGTTAATTCTTCACGGATACGGATAATATCGGATATTCCACATTTTATTCGAATACAAATATGGATTCGGATAGAGAAAATTGATGAAAAGCGAATTCGGATATTTCCATTTAACATCCATATTAAAATTGAATACGAATACGGATATCCATATTGATGTTTTAGTCGAATACGAATGTGGAATGTCTGGACATCCGAATCCATCCCTAAAAATACTCAAGTAAACTTATCCAACACAACAGTTTTCGCACGAGAACAGCAACATCTGGAGCTCAAATGCTTTTCACGATTTGGGAGAACGAGGGGTTAAAATTTAGAAATGCAAACTAAATTGAAAAATTATGAGACACAAAGGTGTTATAGGACAGTGAAAATATTTTTGTAGGTTTTTTTTGACTATAGGTGAACGAAAAGATGATGAATCTAAAGGGCACACGATAATACCTCAAGGGCATCCCCGAATCCTGATACCACTTGATAAGGCACTGATCGATCTTTTGAGAGGTGAGAGGTAGAGGATAAATTCGATTGGTGGAGAACTCGACGTCGGCGATTCGGCTTCAAATCAAATATGATTCGAACCCTGCAACCGTTACACCACTATTTCGTTGGTTATCAATCAAGCACAACATGATTGACCTCGTCGAGAAGGCTTTCTTTGCAAGCGAATCGAAGAACACAAGCAAGAGAATGATAAACATGCAATTTAAAATTGCAGATTTGTATAAAGCAAATATGAGTGGTTCAAAAACTCAGTTCGAAAGGACTAACACTACAGATGAGGAGACCAAGAAAGGACTAATGCTATAGATGAGGAGATAAAGAACAGGGGCCCTGGATCACTGTAAATGGACTTGTTGTCACAATTACAATGAATCTATCACAATTTCGACTTCGAAAACTTGACTAAACAAGACCCTAACTCTAATGTGGCAGCGGCTACTGAATATATGAGGGTTAGGTCGTGCATGACCCCACTGGACTCGCCCCTATGGGCTCCAACACGATACACGGGCCAACGGCCCAAAAGACAGTGGCGCAGCATCCTGACAGATTCTGGATGTCCACTTGTTTCGACGATTCCCGTTGACTCAGATGGAATTTTGATGTGGGACCGGTCCCATTGGAAGCTCTATGAAATTCCTTTTCCATCCATATAAAGAACGTCCAAAACGGACTCCGTATACGACTTGGGCATCATTTTTGGTGTGTGCTGCTCCTGAACTCCGAGGTGAGCTCGAACTTGAGTTGCTTTGGGCCTTTATCTTAGGGACTCGAATTGTATTAGCCTTGGGCCTCCTTCTTTACTTGAACACTCTTATTGGACTCCTCCTTCTCCATTGCATGAACCAACCGTGGTCGTATGCATACATGTCATATCCTCATCAATCATGATGCAAGTATCCCAAACAAAATTCCATGATGCAAGTATCCCAAACAAAATTCCACCAAATACTAATGCGCCAAACCACTTATTCGACACGAACCTGTAAAGTAGGAATTCAAAGAATAAGGTTTAAGCACTTTTTTGTACTATTAACATAACCAACAAACACATTCGTTTTGAATGTAACTGAACAAAGATTATTCAATTTAGTTAGAACATATACTTCCTGTTGCAATCTGATTTGTCCGATAAGTCAACAGTTGAGACCTGCCATGCTAAATGTCCAGCCGCAACAGCCAAAAAGGGATAGTAGGGCCACGCTGTTTGACATTATCAAGGTAAATCTTCATTAATCTACTGTGAAATTATAATGATTTTACTAAATACTCTATCATGTAAAAAATGTGACGCTGAGCACCAACCAAGGTGAGCATTGTGGCCAGTAAGTGCTAAGCTGCTAATGCATGCAGCACCAAAGCCACTAAGCCAGTATTTGGTATTATCTCCAAACGATATGGCTGTGCTCTTAACTCCAGCTTTGATGTCATCATTTTTATCCTGAAAATGCATGCGCGTACATTATACAAGAATATCTCAAGATGGTTTCCAATGGGGAGTTACAAATACAAAAACAGGGTGATCAATAAATACCTGATGTGCGTATATCGTGTCATATACCATTGTCCAACATATGCCGGCAAAATACAATGGAAGGAGGACTGCATAATCTAAGCTTTCTTTAATGGCAGACGACAATAGAAAAACTCCGCAGTTTATGGTGAAGCCAAGAAAGGCTTGAGGCTGTTATAAATAAGTGGATTAAAGGGCAAGTATGTGAACTCCACATAAACAATAATAATGCTTTCATTTCAAGCCACATTATGTCTTATACATACCCAGTATATGAGCCTCTTCATCAGGGGATAAGAAAGAAACAGAACAAGCCAAGAAGCTCCTATAATAAGACTATAACAAGAAAGTGACAAATAATTATGGGTGAATATTACTGTATCTATATTATTAAAGAAAACACAATCCATAAAGGATATTGTGATAATTCATATAAGAAAAAAACCTATTGTATAACAATTCAGTTAGTTTTTTTTTTCCATAATCCACCTCCGTTGCTTTCACCACTGGCTGCCATATATAGCATGCCTTTGAGATTATTGTAACACTAAATTTGTAGTTTGTGATAATTTTTTATTAAAATTTATAGTTCTATGGAATTATTTATTCCACTCATTTGTTGATGTAATTTTAAGTTGGTGTCCATACATACTAAAACATAGTAAAATTGGATTTCAGTCACGCCCGCAATGAGCCTAACATACCTACGGTTATTCAGTTGAAGAAGAAAGCTGAGCCATAGTAGAACCTGAAATACAAGGAAGTAAAATCCTTGAGCAGGGGTTAGAGCACCTGATGCAAGAGGTCTGCTTTTTGTCCGCTCAACCTACAAGAGGAACATGATCGTTAGATGCCATATGCCACTACAGTAGAGAAATTGTTAATAAGTACTAATCACTTTCGTTGCATGCTCCACCTGAGTGAAGTTATGCAGCACCGGTATCGACTGGGCTTTAATGGGAATTCTATTTTCTTTGATTAAAATCATAGTTTAATATTTTGTATTGACAACAACTAAAAACATCAGTCTGAAAATAAAGAAAAGGAGAAAAAAGCACCTTCTTATCAATGTCTCGATCGAGAAGATCATTCGCTGCGCAAGCGGCACACTTTAAGGCAACCAAGCCAAGTCCAAAGAGGGCCATCCTTTTCATGTCTGGGAGCTCCACTTTCTGGGCCGCTATCGCAATTGACCTGTAATAAAGCAAAGGATGGAGCCTCTCTTTGTCAAAAAAAAAAGCCCGTTTTGTGAGGCAAATATAATTTGAGTAATACGAGAAGGAAACATTGGTACGGTAACTACTACCGGATTTAGATTAAAAGTTCTTCATCAAAACTGACTGCTCAATTGCTCATGCTTGGGTGCATCCATCTAATTATGTGCAGGGCATTGAAATCCCTAAATGATGATTACTAATAATGAAAATACGAAATGACCCTCCTCTCTAATTTACTCCCTCTGTTCTAAAGTGCAAGTCGTTTTGGCTTTTCTATGCCAAAATACATTGTAAACACTATATCTAGAAAACCAAAACGACTTGCAATTTGAAACGGAGGAAATGATATAGTATAGGATGAAACTACTTTTCTTTGTCTAATTCTCTATTAGTGTTTTTTTATCGTGTTTAGTTGGTATCTGCTCGCTTCCATCCCCCCTTTTAAGTTTTTATATCTGTGCTCCATTTCGCGGTTAGCCCCGACTTAAGTACCTTTAATTTTATTTTTAAAAAATCGTTGGATTTGGACTAACAATTTAAATGGAAGATACAAAATGACTAAACTACTGCCAAATTGTAGTACATGACAAGAACATGTGAGCTATGTCCATGTATCCTGATTTAATCCTTTCTCCTAAAAAAGGACTTGTAGATTTATTTATGACGAAGATGATGGCGTGGTGCGAATGGGTTAGAATTTACAAATCAAGGTTAGCTCAATCCTGCTGGCACCGCCCCCTAAGCGCATGTGGGGGGACAATAAACCCTGCCATCAATATGTGATTTGGCCTACAAGTGGCTGCAGATGCATATGGCAGGCCTAGTTTATTTGAATAGTGTCAAATTTTGGGCTCTTCCTAGTCACTGTATGCTTAGGGGTCCAACAGTTCTTTGAGGGCATATATATGCTGCTGCGCATGCTAAACAGTTATGCTGGTTAACTTTTATGATATATCTGTTATAGCTGACATGGATGTAAAATAGCTTCTCACTCTATTTCCAAATATAAGTCTTTATGGCTTTCTAGATATATTATATTTAAATTAGTCTAAAAAAGGATATATTATATTTAAATACATAGTAAAAACAATGTATTAAAAAATCGAAATGACTTATATTTTAATTATATTTTAAAATAGAGGGAGCAGCAATTAGCTAGGACATTTGGAGACGCCACTAACTGGGGAAAATGACAAAAGCAGTGCCCACATCCACTAAAAGTCTAAAAGATTTACTCCCTTGATAGCTAACTTGACTCTTGAGATTTAATTTGGGGCGGTATGGATGGGACGAAAGTAAATCATTTCCCCTCAATTGCCTCGGCAATCAAAACGGAACACTTTACTAGTTAGGGCAGCTAGTTAAAATTTCTAGAGGGAGCAGGTAAACATGGCCCGTAGATTTTAGTTATCATGGGCGGCAATGATTTGAGGGTGGGGGAGTCGGGAGGGAATGGGGGAAAATGCTGAATTTTTCCTCTAAAACAAGCACCAATTAATTAGGCGTATTCTTTCGTCAACACTAATTTGAATTATACAACAAAGCCTAAGACAAATGTTAACGTAGACATAGAGACGAAATTTGGATTTTTACCATCCCAAACGTTGGGTTTCGCATATTTGCCATCATCAACATTGACTTTGCAAATTCGCCATTTGAATCGCAGCTTGATTTTCTTGCCATTTTTATATCTTACTATTTTTCTTTTCCTTTTAGTTTTACTAGCAGATAAATGACCAAAGTGTCCATTATTTGTAAGATCCTAAGATCCGGATCGAAATTCTAACAACCATGGCGCATCTCATCCTCCTCCTGCAGTCTCCTTCGGCGGCGGACACGAAGGACACAGGCGTTGAAATCCAAACTATATTGGACAGACGCGTGCGGTTGCTAGTGGCAAAGTGGATGCCACATCTAGTGCTTGTGCAGAGTTTTCTCGTGCTTGTCGATTAGGATGGCACAATTGATTCTGAGTTCGGCAAATGCTTGTCTGAATGGCAAAATTGGTTCGATGCGCTAGATGGTGCTCACGTACTGTATGTGAAGATAAGTCACAATCAGGCAACAATCAAATTTGCAAGCATGGACGTGATTGCAAGTGGCTGTGGCTTGCAAAGTTGCAATCAGCGTGCGTGGTCGGCGGCCTGGCGAACGGGATCCGCTGCGCGACCAGGGGATCGGCTGCACAGTCTTCTCTCATGATGCCCCCTGGGATCAACAACGCGGCGTGCCGAAACCCCGGTGTGACCATTCCATTGGCCAGGAGTCCAGGACCCTATAGACTAGGGCACTGGTCCTTTCAAGTGTTTAGAAAATAGAAAAGAAAATAAAAAACGATGAAAGGGAGGAAATGGCAAGGAAATCAAGTTGCTAATGATTCAAGTGGCAATTTTGCGAAGCAGTGTTGACAATGGCAAATATGTGAAGCCTACTGTTTGGGATGGTAAAATCCAAATTTCTCAACACGAAGCTAGGCGAAACAGGACCGAGAGATCCTTGCGATCATATATATAGACACAGGCGAAACAAGGCCAATTAAGGACTCGTTCGTTTACACCCGGAATGGGCCAGGATTTATTCCAGCTAATCAATACTAGTACAAATAAACTTAGTATTCCAGTTGGAATAGTTCCTGGAGGGCCATTCCAGTGTAAACGAAGGGGCCCTAAGAGAGGAACTTGCGGCACAAGAGCACGGCATGGGTAGCTCAAGTCCCGTAAGTAATGACATACCAGATGCAGGGCCACGCGTAGAACCAAATGTTGTCGGGCATGTCGAGACGGGCAAGCAAGGCATAGGGCCTCGCCGCCGCGGGAAGCCAGCGCTCCACCCACGACGGCGCCGACGCCGACGCCGGCGAATGCTGCTGCCTTGGTGGAGGCTCCTTCTGCACAGGCTCTGGAGACGAGGCCGAGACACTCCGGATCCCCTGTGTCTGTGTGGTCACACCCTCACGTATCTTCGCCGCACGGTAAATGCTACTGAAATCATTCCGTGTGTTTCCACAGAGCGCTCGGGACTGTTTGAGAGTTGGGAGCATACTAGGTCGTAGCATGGGAAGGGCAGAGGCACGGCAGAAAGCCATGGATCAGAGAAGAACAATGTACTAGGCTCTACTTCTGCAGCTAGCTAGCCTGAGAGTTCCAAAGTGATAAGGTTTTGTAGTGGACGGAAGAAGGGACCCCCTTCAAGTCATATACAGTCTTAATTCGGCACTAGCCTTGGACAAAGGTTTTGCAGTGGACGGAAGAAGGGATCCCCTTGGAGTCATATATAGCGCTTTGCCGAGTACTATAAAAAAAATTCTCGGTCTATATTTTATATTAGCTTATTGTTGCGAAACAATACTTAGTAATCAATTAGTAGAATTAATATAATTCTTAATCTAAGATTAATGATGTAATCAGTAGCAACTGCCATTAGTGAAAGGGCCTCTCCCCAAAGGTCATGTCCCTTCGGGAGAGGAACCCCCATGCCCTTTCAGGGGGTAAAAATATGTAACAGGACCACCCATCAATCAATTCATTCACTCCATTCATTCCATTCCACTTTTTCACTTCCAACACGTCATCAGCACTTTGTTTCTCCGCTGAGCACTGAAGAGAGACACAGACTCGACGAGTCGACGAACAGAGGCAAGAAGGCCTCAAGAACAGAGCAAGAAAGGAAGCACGAAGGCCTTAACACAGAGGTAAACAATGGAGCACACCCATGTCCATTTCCATGCACTCGGTGACGACTTCCTTGTCATCCCCATCACCACTGGCCGTCATCGCTGGAGACGCGCTCGACGGCCTGGCTTCTGCTTCACTCACCGGAGGGGCCGTTTCTTCCCGCGCCATGGTTGCTGCCCTGCAGGGCGCCGCCGCTGGACTGGTGTTCGTGGCTGTCGGCCATGGCGGAATTGTCTTCCTGGACACCGCCTTGCACCACCAGCAAGCCATGGCCAACACCTGGCGCCTCAGCGCCCAATGCCTCCTCCTGCAACAACATCAAGCAGCAGCAGTAGTGCGGCCACGCCGCCATACACAAGATGAGTGGTCTTACCTGACCCTGGCCCTTCCACGGCGGCGGTGACTCCACCAGAGGGACCGCCTCGCTGCCCTCTGTTCCTGAGGCTGCAACGCCCAGGGAGTAACGCCATCGGCGTCGGGGTTATCCTCGATCTCAACTCTCCGGCGGCAGTGGCGACCGGCAACGCCGGTTTTGGCTCTCAAGCCGGACCCTCGGCTGCACCACTGCATCCAAGTTTCACTCTTGGAACCATGGTGGCAAGGAAGGGCGCACCGCCGTTCTTCAACCGAGATGGCACTTCCACATCCACATCTGCAACCCCGGCCCCGGCGGCAACACCTCTGACTCCTCCTCCGCCGGCCTCCCCATCCTCCGCTCAGGCCGTGGCTCCGCCGAACGGCGCACCAGAGCCACCAAGGCCGGAGGATCTGCCATTCCTGACCGCCCTTCTTGGCCGCACCCCGGCCCAGGACCGCCGTCCAGGGGTCCGGCGTGGCCAAGGGACGTGGAGCCCAGCTTCGTTGGGCCTCTCCTCCAACCACTGATCGGCCGGCCATGGCCGGCATAGACCGGCAGCAGGGGGCGGGGAAGGCTCAAGGGGGCGGTCGCGCAGCCGAGCAGAGGAAAGGGAGGAGATCTTCGCGAGGAATAGTGGGCCGGACGAAGGACAGCCGCAACGGTGGCGCAGGGGAAGCAGCGTCGCGTGCTGTACGCTACCGGCGCGGTTGAAGCGACAGCGGCGGCTAAAGGGGGGAGGCCAGTTAACCCTAACCGCTCCCTACTTCGCCCTTTTATACGGGCCTGCCCTAATTGGGCCGAGCCCAGGCCGCCGGCTCCGCATGGGCGGCCTGCAGGCCGACACCCTTACCACTGCCGCTGCCAGGCCCAAAGGCCAGACCTGCGCACACGCAGGCCAGGAAGGCCGGCGCTGCTGGCTGGGCCTACAGGCCCACGCCAAGCCGCAGCGGGCCGCCAGCACCGCACACAGGCCGGGCTGCCGAGCCAAGCCGGGCTCCTTCGGCCTAACAGGCCTCTTCGCCCGAAGTCCGGGTTTGCTCCCCCCAACAATCATTCAAGCCCTCAGGCTTTTATCTATTTATATGTTTTAGCATGTTTCGACTTTATGCTTAAGTCTTTAGATTATTCTACATTGTGTAATGTACATTAAATACCATCGGTATTGTTAGAACCAATGTATTAAGGATGCTACAATTACCGTAGTAATTGAGCATTATTATGATCCGCAGATCTATCATTGGTTACACATGTTTTAGAACAATCTTTTTCATATGCAATTCTTTATTTGCATTTCATTGATTCAAATCAATATTCTACATCAAGTAGAAAATAGTGCAAAATTCAATAAAAGGTATATATTTTGTTTAAACACAAGGTAATGGCAACAAGCATCTACTGCACTCATGCAGATTATGCTCCATTACTGTGAGGTTCTACCTTCAAAGTGTTTAAACAACAAATTAAACTATGGAATAACACAAGGTGATGGAGACCTAGGCACTGGCTGCAATAAATTCTTTGAATTTATTTGCCCAGAGACCGTGCTTTTAGGCAGCAAGTTACTTGCCCATTGCTTGGAGGTCTACATCTTATGATGATTACCTTCGCGGTGTAAATCCAAAGTTTAAATGAAATGACTCTCAAGTCATTAATTCCCGCAGGAATACAAATAAAATACCTTTTACATTTTATATTTCAAGAATCATCTTGAAGTTAATATTTTGCATATTTACAACACAAATTTACAACAGTAAATTAATCCTACACATGATTTCCTCATGTAGAATAAATGGCTAATCTTATCAAACAAGACTTCACTGAACTTGCAGCAGATGGTAGCAACTATCTGACTTGGGCCATGGATGTGAAAATAATGCTTACAGCAAAAGGCTTCATTGCAGCAATCAATGAGCCAGATCCACAGGCCCCAGTTCTTGACACAGCCAAATATACTACCTTATATTTTCTAAGGCATCATCTCCATCCAGATCTCAAAAATGAATACATGATGGAGGAAGATCCTAGAGCACTTTGGGTTGCACTCAAAGAACGCTATGATCAGCAACAAGCCATAATTCTACCAGAAGCAAGACGGGAGTGGTCTCTACTCCATCTAAAGGATTTCAAAACCGTTGCAGAATACAATTCTGCAGTTCATCAGATTTGTTCCAAGCTTCGCTTCTACAATCAACCTATGGATAATGCAGAAATGATTGAAAAGACTTTGTCTACTTTTCTCCCAGCAAATAGGCTATTACAACAGCAATACCGCCGCCACAACTATACAAAGTATTCTGATTTAATATATGATCTACTTCAGGCTGAAAAACATGATGATATCTTAACAAAGAATCATCAGCTACGCCCAGTGGGTGCAGCACATTTGCCTGAAGTTCACTTCAATGTTCAGAATACAAACAAAAAGTTTGGTGGCAGGAAATTCAAAAATAATTTCAAGGGAAAGTGGAACAACAAGAACAAGCAGTAGAATTATAAGAAAAATAAGGGTTCTCACAAAGGCAAAGGCAATTTCAAGAAGAATAATCACAATGACAAATCTCATGTTTGTCATAGGTGTGGTTGTCACAATCACACCACAAGGAATTGCCACACTGCCAAGCATTTGGTTGAACTATACTAGAAATCAACTGGTAAGCAAGTTCAGGGGGAGAGATTGGAAGCGCACTTCACAACTCAATCTAATGATGTCGCCGGTTGCTCCAAGGATGTTCCAGTGGAACATGGCAATGAAAGGACTCCACCGCAGTCGGATGACCTATTCAACACTGACGACATGCTCGTTGAATTTCAATCCAACGACATATTTGGAGACACAAACTAGTCTCCTTTATCCCCAAGACATAGCTATCTAGCCATATTTATGAACAATATTGTGTTGTAAATATTTGTTGTCAATAAGTATTGTAAGACATATGATACTTAACAATAAAATATATATTGTATAATCTAATGGAGTTAATCTTAATATATTTGATTTACTCATTATAGATTATACTACGGGATAATCCAAATGGAAAGAAATTTGCTTAGTGGATAGTTGTACAACTAACACTATACTTAGGGAGATGAAATATTTCCAAACTCTAACAAAGAGTAAAGGAAATGTCACAACCATTGCTGGTCGTGATGCTATTATTGTTGGTTCTGGGCGAGCCACAATAATTCTCCCTATGGGTACTCAATTAATCATTGAGGATGCACTCCTGTATCCTGACTCAACTCGTACCCTATTGAGCTACAAAGATATCCGTCATAATGGTTTCCATGTGGAAACACATAATGACAACAAGGATGAATTTCTACTCATCACTACAAATGATGGATATCATAAGCAAATACTTGAGAAAATTCCTTCACTATCAACTGGATTGTATTACACATACATTAAACCCGTACAACATGTTGCATACAAGATAATTTTTCAAAGTCTTGATCTTTTCAAGACATGGCATGATCGCCTTGGTCACCCAGGAATTGGGATGATGAGAAAAATTATCAGCAATTCAATTGGTCATCACATGAATACTTCAAAACTTCTAAACATTCAAATTTTGTGTGCACCGCATGTGTCACGGGGAAGTTAATTTTAAGACCCTCTTATCTTAAAATTAAGGCTGAACCACTTCAATTCCTTTGAACGCATTCAAGGTGATATTTGTGGTCCCATTCATCCATTAACTGGACAATTTAGGTACTTCATGGTACTTATTGATGCATCTACTAGATGGTCCCATGTATGTTTACTATCCACCAGAAACCATGCTTTCGCAAGGCTTATTGCTCAAATTATCAAATTGAGAGCACGTTATCCGAAAAATGCAATTAAATCCATCAGGGTGGATAATGCCGCTGAATTTTTATCAAAAGTCTTCAATGAATATTGTATGGCTTTAGGCATTAATGTGGAATATTCTGTTCCCTATGTACATACACAAAATGGATTAGCCGAATCTCTCATCAAGAGAGTCAAATTGATTGCTAGACCATTATTACAGAATTACAAATTACCAACATCATGTTGGGGTCCTGCGGTCTTACACGCTGCTGACTTGATTCAATTAAGACCTACTGCATATCATACGGCTTCCCTGTTGCAGCTAGTACGTGGGAATCAACCAAGTATTTCCCATCCGCGAAAATTCGGTTACGCAGTATACGTACCGATTTCACCACCGCAGCGTACATAAATGGCCCTCCATAGAAAATTGGGGATATATGTGGGGTATAAATCACCGTCAATCATAAAATACCTCGAGCCCCTTATTGGGGACTTATTCACTGCCCGACACGCTGATTGCATCTTTGATGAGGACAATTTCCCGGCATTAGGGGGAGACACAACGTACCAAACAAAATGCCAGGAAATAAATTGGAATGCCATAGGTATTCAGTCCTTTGATCCACGTACTATATAATCTGAACGTGAAGTTCAGAAGATTTTAAATTTGCAAAACATTGCAAATAATCTGCCAGAGGCATTTACTGACTACAAAGGTGTCACAAAATCACATAATCCTGCTGTTAATGTACCGGAAAGAGTAGCAATCCCTACTCCTATTCTCCCAAATCAAAATAAGAGGGGGAGAAGTCTGTTTACAAAGGATAAGACTCAAAAGAAGCCTCCGCGAAAACCAAGGAAGTCTTCTTCCAATGCAGTAAATGCAAATCAACATCATGTTGATAGACACCAATTGGATATTGAAAATCCAAATAATATTGATGTTCAACAGGTACATCAAGTGCCCAACACAAATGTACAAATGTGCACTCAAATATAAGTGTCGGGACATCGGAAGACCTAGACTCTTACATTATGGGAAATATTGAAGAGTCAGAAAGGGTAAATGAAATTTCCACCAATTATATTGATTCTGGAGAATCATTCAATAGAAAGACTACAATTGTCGACATTAATTTCTCCTCTAAGATTGCAAGTGACCTTCAACTTGATCCAGAACCTAAGACCATGGCAGAGTGCATCAAGCGCTCAGGCTGGATCAAATGGAAGGAAGCAATCGAGGCAGATTTGCGCTCGCTCAAAAAAACGAGAGGTATTCTCCACAGTGATACCTACTCCTCATAACATTTTTCCAGTGGGATCAAAATGGGTTTTCATCCGTAAAAGGAATGAAAACAACGAGGTGATGAGATACTGTTGACGCGGAAAATCGGCGGTTGTATCTCCCGCGTGCAGCACACGAAGACCAGGGAGATCTGCTTCACTCCAGCGCTAGTCCGCACTCCAGTTCAGGTTCGCAGCGTGCCAGTCAATTTGACCTGTAATTGACAAGGGAATAAAACAGTTAAATTACTCTTTGATTGTGCCGGCTCTATTTCAGACGATGGAGCAACGTCAAATTTTAGCCAAGACCCAATCAGACACGTGTCGGCCGATACCAATCGGACCTCACTGATGACGTCAATCGGACCGAGTGATCGGACCTCAATCGGACAACAGATCGGACTTCAGAATCGGACCAATCGGGATCGGACCTTGATTGATACAACAGACCAGCCTTTGAAATAATAAAATAAAGCGTAAAGCAAGGCCGATATGTAAAATAATGGATCAGCTGTGTCTTTAAACAAGATATTAAATAAGCGAAGTGTAAGCCGATACATTGTCCACCTTGCCTAATTGCCAGTTTGACTCGTCTTATCGGACCATCTAACCAGCTGATCGGACTATAGCCTTTGCAGAGAAATCTAGCTCCGACGTAGGGAATCTAGATTTCTCCAACTATGATCAGATCAGATATCTAGATAATCAGACTCGACTCATCAACCTGTCAATTAGACAAGATGCTCGCACAGGTGTTAATCAGATTAAGCAAAATAAGCAAGTAAAACATTAACAGATTCGTTCTGATTCTAAGATATGCTACCAAATAATTAAGCAAGATCCAGCTCCGACGTAGGGAATCTACACCACGCTTAACATTCAAATAGCAATAAGGCATAACCAAAGCTTCCTTTGACTAATCAAGATGAATCTAGCTCCGACGTAGGGAATCTAGACCAAGCATAACAGTCAAAGATTAATCTAATCGTATTGTAAAGATCCAGCTCCGACGTAGGGAATCTACACCAGTACAATACTCAAAGAACAACCAGATTAAACCACTAAGCAAGATCGGACCTAGAACGATGCTGTAAGATAAATATTGCTTAAATCGGACCAAGACCAATGCTCAAAGCCGTTGAAGAAGTAGAATTGATTCACATGGCGTAGATCTAAACCAATCTAGCAACTCCAACAAACCGCAAAGACTACCTTTAGTAAATCGGCGGTTGTATCTCCCGCGTGCAGCACACGAAGACCAGGGAGATCTGCTTCACTCCAGCGCTAGTCCGCACTCCAGTTCAGGTTCGCAGCGTGCCAGTCAATTTGACCTGTAATTGACAAGGGAATAAAACAGTTAAATTACTCTTTGATTGTGCCGGCTCTATTTCAGACGATGGAGTAACGTCGAATTTTAGCCAAGACCCAATCAGACACGTGTCGGCCGATACCAATCGGACATCAAAATCGGACCTCACTGATGACGTCAATCGGACCGAGTGATCGGACCTCAATCGGACAACAGATCAGACTTCAGAATCGGACCAATCGGGATCGGACCTTGATTGATACAACAGACCAGCCTTTGAAATAATAAAATAAAGCGTAAAGCAAGGCCGATATGTAAAATAATGGATCAGCTGTGTCTTTAAACAAGATATTAAATAAGCGAAGTGTAAGCCGATACATTGTCCACCTTGCCTAATTGCCAGTTTGACTCGTCTTATCGGACCATCTAACCAGCTGATCGGACTATAGCCTTTGCAGAGAAATCTAGCTCCGACGTAGGGAATCTAGATTTCTCCAACTATGATCAGATCAGATAGCTAGATAATCAGACTCGACTCATCAACCTGTCAATTAGACAAGATGCTCGCACAGGTGTTAATCAGATTAAGCAAAATAAGCAAGTAAAACATTAACAGATTCGTTCTGATTCTAAGATATGTTACCAAATAATTAAGCAAGATCCAGCTCCGACGTAGGGAATCTACACCACGCTTAACATTCAAATAGCAATAAGGCATAACCAAACCTTCCTTTGACTAATCAAGATGAATCTAGCTCCGACGTAGGGAATCTAGACCAAGCATAACAGTCAAAGATTAATCTAATCGTATTGTAAAGATCCAGCTCCGACGTAGGGAATCTACACCAGTACAATACTCAAAGAACAACCAGATTAAACCACTAAGCAAGATCGGACCTAGAACGATGCTGTAAGATAAATATTGCTTAAATCGGACCAAGACCAATGCTCAAAACCGTTGAAGAAGTAGAATTGATTCACATGGCGTAGATCTAAACCAATCTAGCAACTCCAACAAACCGCAAAGACTACCTTTAGTAACCAAGATTATTCTAGCTCCGACGTAGGGAATCTAGACTAATCTTGATACCTAGCTCCGACGTAGGGAATCTAGGCTTAAAGTGTAGTCCGATAAACGATAATCTGTTGAATAATCAATATTGATCTAGCTCCGACGTAGGGAATCTATATCAATCTTGATTATCCAGAGATAAATCGGTTGAACAGTATAAACGAGAAAGGGCGACGCGCCTCAATTCAAAGCCTATACTAATTCGATAAATTGACTAACTTACTGGTAAGCCGAAGATCAGAACTGATGCAGCCTGTCCACCAATGAGCTTCGTCGGTAACTACTACTAGGGTTTTTGGCGTGAAGCCGGGTTGTATTGATTGTGAGAATAGTTTTTACAATAGACGAGGGTTCATATTTATACCCTGGTCATGGAGAGTCCTGATCGGACCAGACTAACTAAATAAAGTAAACTAAGCCTAAGATACAACGGGACTCTCGTACGCCTTCTGAAAAGGAAATAGTCCCTGGATCTGATACGCTTCCTTCTTAGCCGACGCATTTTTCCTCTTATACTCGTCATCGGATCGGACTCTTGCTTCATCGGACTCCTCTTCAGCATCGGCTTCCTTCTCTATCATCTTCGGCCTTGACCAGTCAACGGGTCCACTGCGTAGTCTTAACCTTACCACGTCACCATCTGACTCAGCATGTCAGGTGCGAAAATCCGGTGTCAACACATGCCCCCCAATTTTGGAATAAAATATCATTTTGTTCCAAAATTCGTATCTGTAATCATAACTCCTTCACCAATTTTCGTGCCGAAACTCCCCATTCCTGTACTGCACGGCTCCTCAATCTTCGGGCCACGACCGTTTTCACCTTATAAAATTACCGCCGGCGGCCACGCTGTACACTTCTTCTTCCTCGCTAAGAACTCACACTGCTCATCTTCTTCCTCCTCTCTCCTGAGTGGCCATTCACATTCACTCGTACTCACATCAAAATTGTTTCAAATGGCTCAATCATCCTCCATGGGCGCCCTCCATTCTTCCACATCTGCTTCCACCTCCGCATCTGCTCCAGCGGGTTCTCCATCTGCTATGCCTTCCACTATGGCTGCAGTCACGAGCTCAACAATGGCGGCAGTCATGACTTCGACAACGGGCAGCAACAAGTCTTCATCCCCTTCTTCATCAACTTTCTTCGCCTCAAGTTCTTCCTCGGCACACGCAGGTTCGGCGGGAGAAACGCGTCATCCAATCCCGGAGGTACTTCACTGAATCTGAACCCATCTTAAGTTCCGCATTAGATTTGACTTTTCCAAACTCGTTTTCATTTCGCATCTTCTTTTTAGGCCGCTCGTGCTCAAACCCTAATCCCCGTAGGCTACCAAGGGGCCTACCTTCTTGGTCCAATGGGAGACCCAGATCCCACTGAATCCATTAATCTGGAAACCCACCGGATCCCATTCAAAACTTCGGGTTTTGATTTGGACGATTGGAAGAACGCCTTTCGATCTTGGCCGATAGTTCTTCCTGGATGGAAAAATTGGTTCTTGAGAGTGTCGGCCTCCAAGTCTGCGATCTGGGATAGATTAGATATCGCCCAGTGTATTGGCCTTAGCATCGGACCCATTGCTAAAAATGAGAATCTCTTGATCACCGCATCACACTTTTGGTCCGATGCACTGAATGCTTTTCTCTTTGGACACGGTCCGATGACCCCAACACTGCTGGATGTAGTCATGCTTCTCGGCCTCAATGTTACTGGCAACAAACGTCCCTCTCAGCTCAACATCAAAGTCAAACACCATTTCAAGACCAAGAGCTGTGGTGGCTGGACAGGATACATGGAGAAAAATCATCGGACCGGACCTGTGACTGACCGTGAGCATGCAGCCTTTCTGAACATGTGGTTGGACAGATTCTTCTTTTGTGGCACCACTCTCGGTCTGACGGCCAACTTCCAACATCTGGCCGAATTGCTAGTAAATGACCATGTCATCAACCTTGGTCAACTTCTCCTGGGAGCAGTATACAACCTGCTTCATCAAGTCGCCAAGCGCCTCAGGACCGGATCACTCATCACCAACCTTGGCGGGCCGTGGTGGTTCATTCAGATGTGGTTAGTGCTACATCTGAGCAAGGCTTTCAAAGTAGATTTTCGAAAGATGAAATTCCCAGAGAACAAGCCTGAATCGGAAGAAATCTCCTGGCGCCGATGTACCTCGCTTGGTGAAGCTGCCATGGGTTTCCCGGCTGAGAAATTATCAGGCAAGGAATCTTCCAAGTATTTTGCACTTCTCTACAGAGGCATTGCTGATGACAAGATGCTCTGGTTTTTGTATCATCACACCGATGAATATGAGCTGCCCTACAAATTTAGGTTCAACATGATTGTGGAGGCAGATTCAGAAGCCCTGACAATCTTTCGAACTTGCATTAATGCCCAATTCCTCCCGATCGGCCTCAGTCAGGGCAAGTCAGGACAATCAACTTATGAATTCTATCACCCAAACCTGGCCGCTCGTCAGTTTGGTATCGGACAGCTTCCACCCTACCTAATCTTGGCCGATCGAATTTTTCCAAGGGGAAAAGTTGACTCAGGCGTGGAATGGGATCGTCTTCTAGGACTTGAGCCTCCCATTGACAAAACCAACCTGGATACCTTTGCAATCGGCCTTGTGACTCATCGGACTTTCAACATATGGTGGGCCGAATGGTGTCAACACTTGTTCTGCATCGCCTGCAAAACTTATGTTCGGAAGTTGCAGCCTACTTTCAAGGGCAGACCAGAGGTAACATTTGTTAAGCTTGCTTCCCTCCTTTTCATAACTGCATTTTGTTAACCAATTCTTCACCAGGACGTCGATCGTACCCCTCCAACAATAACTCGATCGGGGAAACAAGTCGTCTACAGCAATATCTCGCCAGATCCGTGGATCGGCTGTGACTCTCCCACTATCGGCAAGCTTCTGTCAGTATATGGCGATAGTAGAAAAAGGAAGAAGCAGACATCCTCCAAAATCCCCAAACGCCCGAAAACTGCTCTGGTAAATTCAAGATTTTTATAAACTTGATCTCTTTTTTTTATTGGAATTAATCCCTTTTGTAAATTCAGGTCATCAGAGAATCTTCTGCACACCAGCCCAGTCCGACCAAGTCTTCAAGCTCATCGGCTGAGGAATCACCAAAATCGGACCCACAAAGATTACCGAGTCCAGCTCAGATGCAACCAAGCCCGGCACAGGTCTGCTCGCCTCACTCGTCTTCATCTGAGAGAACCATAACTGGCTCGCCTCGTCAACCAAGCCTAGTACGCCAAGAAGAACAAGCACAATCAAGCCAGGGCCCTCAAAGAGATCAGCCAGTAACTTTACAGATCCAATTCCCTGATCCAGAAGCAACGGTAATTATCAGCCGATTTATTCAATACTTGATATCCAACCTGTTCTTATTTTCTTTCTTTTAGCAAATCATCCAGAATGTCTTGACGGATCTTGAGATTGCCCAAGTAAACATCCAGGGCAGCAATAACCCTCTGATCGGACCCGAGCATGAACTAGCCTGGAAACAAGTAAGCTTTCTAGCCCGACATGATTATATCAGCTCTTTTGACATCATATCTAATCATTTCTTTTGCAGGCCCAAGATACACCTCAAGCCAGCCAGACCCTATCAATTGATTTTGATCGGCTGCAAGCTGAAGAAGAAGAGATCAGCTCTGGGCAAAGCTTGCTATCTGACGAAGTGAAGGCAAAATTGCTCGACATATCTGCTCTTCTTCACCAAGATATCATCAATCTTATCCAGGATGCAGAGCCGATTCGTCAGATCATCAAAACTCTAAGGGGCCAACTTCCGTCAGATCTGGAGGAAGCATTGATTCCAGCAGCATACATAGAAGGTCACTCCTTCCCAGTGTTGCAAGCCAATCGCTGAATCATCAATCGGACCTCCCAGCCGGATCTTATTAAGGCAAGGGATGAAGAACGTGCCCAGGCTGACAAGTCAACAAAATTGATTGAAGAATTATCGGCTCGTCCTGCCTCTATCCAGTCAGAGCTTGACAATCTTCAAGCCAGAAAACAACAATTAGAGCAGGAACTTGCCCAAGTTCTATCAAGTATCCAGGCTAAGACAAAAGAGCTTGATGACATCCCGGCTTTGAAGGCAAAGGCTGAAGAGGATTACAAGATCCATATCAAGGCGGCCAAAGAAATCCACAAGACAATCAAGCCTGTAGAAGGGAATGCTGAAGCTGACGCCAAGATCATTGCTGATGTTGACAAGATTCGTCAGACTGCTCTTGAGTCGATAGTCAAATACCTGCAGCCTTGAACATTAAGACCTGCCTGTCTTACCGAATGATCTGATACATTGATAGCCTGCTCCGCCATCGAGCGGCTTAATGATATAATACACTTTTCTTTTGTTGTATATAATCCTTAAGGCGATACATATCACATCGGCTCTTATTTTTGTTCTTGAGGCGATTTTCCATCGGCTTTTAAACCTGACGCATAGCATCGGCTTTACAAATTTACCCAAATGTTGAAGCATTTCATTGAACAAACAAACTCGAATCTTGCCCCCCAAGGCGAAACAATAATCAGGCCGATTCAATTTATAAGAAGAACTATCAAATACATATTTGAAAGAACTCATTAACCATATCGGCCTTTAAAATCTCCTACATAATCATCCATTTAAAACAATGTCTCAGAGCCGACTGCTTGGATCGGCTGTAGTCCTTGATCGGACACCTTGAGGAAGTCACCATCCCATGCTTTCCCTGACAGGCATTCAACTCCTTCAAACTCCCAAATCGTTGACTCGGCTGTAGCAATGCTAACCGAATCATCAGCTGGGACGATTTCCACCTTATTGCCTTGCCATTGGATCAAACACTGATGCATTGTGGATGGGATGCAGCAATTGGCATGGATCCAATCACGTCCGAGGAGCATGCTATAAGAACCTTGGCCATCAATCACAAAGAAGGTGGTCGGCAATGTCTTGCTGCCGATGGTCAATTCCACATGAATTGCCCCCCGAGGCTCTGAAACGTTCCCGCCAAAGTCCTTGAGCGTCATATTGGTCTTGATTAGATCATCAATCCCTTTACCCAGCTTGCGAAACGTGGAATAGGGCATAAGATTGACAGCAGCTCCTCCATCAACCAGCATCTTGGTCATCGGCTTTCCATCAACGTATCCCTTGATGTACAGAGGCTTCAAGTGCCGATACCCATTTGCATTTGGCTTTTCAAAAACCGCCTTCTCTGAATCGAGAACCAAGCATGCAGCGGCTTCTTCCAGTTCAAAATCAGAAGGCAACATCAAAACCATATTTATTGCGGCCGATGTGCTTGCTTCACCATCATTGGCCATCTTGACGCGCCACTTCTTTTCTTTCGCCAATTCCTGCTCCTGAATCTGCTCATTATAACGCAATCGTTGCACGCGCCTCTTTTTGGACTTAGAAATCCCTGATGGGCACCATTGTCCAGGCCTCATTGGAGGTTCTTCAGTCCGATTCTGAACTGGAGCCTTCTCTTCCATTTTTTCAGGGCCATGAGCATCAACCCGGCCTTCATTATTTTTGTGGCCATGAGTATTAACCCGGCCTTCATCTCTTTGATGATGATCATCAATCCTGACGCCGATCCGTTCATGAACTGATCGTCGACCTCGCTTGGAAGCTCTATACTCTTCATATTGGAAACTGCATTCAGGACAATCTGCTTTTGATGGCAGTCTAAGCTTTTCGTTCCAGCAGAATACAAAGAAAGGACACCCCCAGTGATCATCATCTTGCTCGTATTGGTCATAAACTTGGCGTCTGTCCTCATACCAATCAGACCTATAACCGTACTGACGACGACTGTCAACTCTATCATCAAACCAGCGCCGGCCATCGGACCTGTCATCATACCGGCGTCGGTCATCGGACCACTCATCATATCGGCGCCGACCATCGGACCTGTCATCAAATCGGCGTCGGCCATCAGACCTGTCATCATGTCGGCGCTGATCATCATACTCTTCATCAAACCGCCTTGCCTGATACTCACACCTCCGACGTCGCCGTTCCTCACGTTCTTCCCACGCTCGGGCTGCTGCTTGCTGCCTCTTGTATTTGTTAATCAGCATTTGGGAAGTCACACGTGGCCGATATCCACCAGGAGCATTAGATTCACGCCCGAATGCCTGATGATTCCTCCGTAGCTCTTCAACAGTGACTTGGACCGCAGGATCAACGGCACCAGAACTCTTGGCGTGGTCCGATGTAAGCACCTTGAACTTCCCCTTATCATTAGCGTCAACCATGTTAACAGAAAAGGAGAAATCAGCAAAGTTGTTTGGAAAGGGATGACCGTCGATCTTCATGGCTTTCTTATTGTCTTCAAACTTGATCTTGCCTGATTCAATAGCCAATTGGATCTCCCTCCTGAACACTTTGCACTCATTGGTCTCGTGAGAGGTTGAGTTGTGCCATTTGCAATATTTACGTTTCTTTAACTCATCGGCCGATGGAATTGAGTGATTTGCAGAGAGTTGGATAAGCTTTTCACTGAGCAGCAAATCAAAAATCTTATCGGCCTTTGTTACATCAAATCCAAACTTTTCAGGATTCTGTTTGATCCATGGGAGCGACACTGGCTTCTTGGATTTGGTCCATTCAGCTATGTTGACGTCAGCTTCCTCTTCAGACTCAGAGAGATAAGATACTTGTTTGGAAAACTTCACGCGCTTCATCTCCTGATATCGGACCTCGTGAGCTGACACCTTCTGAACCAGCTGTCCCAGTGTCTCAAACTCCTGAGCAGAAAACTTCTCTTTAATCGGCGCGAGTAAACCCTGGAATGCAAGCTCGGCCAACTGCATGTCAGACAGCTTCAAGCTATAGCACCGATTCCTGGTATCACGGAATCGTTGAATATACTCCTTGACGGTCTCATCATTCCTTTGCCTGATAGCAATCAAATTAGAAATCTTCATCTCGTTGAGACCAGAAAAGAAGTATTTATGAAACTGCTTCTCCATGTCGGACCATCCTGTGACTGATCCTGCTGGCAACGACGTAAACCAGGTAAACGCCGGCCCTGACAGCGACAGAGGGAAAAATCTGAGCCTTAATCCCTCCTCTGAAGCAGCCTCACCACACTGAGCCAAGAATCGGCTCACATGTTCGATGGTGGTCATGTCATCTTGGCCGGAGAATTTGGAGAAATCCGGCACTCTATAACGTGGAGGAAGTGGCACTGCATCAAAGTAAGACGGGTACGGGTGCCGGTACAACCTCGCTTCATCTTTAGGCTTCAAGCCGAACTGGTTTTGGATCACTTCGGCTATCTTCTGTGACCAATCGGACTGTTGATTTCCAGGTGGCATTCCATCAGATATATCCATCACATAGTTGTTGTAATCACCAACCATACGCTGATGTGAAGGAATCTCTGTACGTAGCCTTGCAGCTGCAGGTTGTTTCTCCCCTTCGCTCAAAGTCCCTGCATATTTTTCACCATGCGGGCCGACAATAGTTCCATCGGCCATCAACAGGAAACCGTTGGCCAGTTCAACAGGAGGTGGTGGAGCAATCGGCATCTGTGGAGCAACGGTCACTGCATTATCTGCAGTTTCTTTGCCTCTTCCTGACCCTGATGCTCCTGGAGAATCTGCTATAAATACTGGACCTTTCAAGCAAATAGCATCATCCACCACCTTCCTGATGAGATTGTCCAGAGAATTCACCAAAGTGCCTGACTGGTTGATCAACGCATGATGAACAGCCTGGTGAATCATCTCTGATGTATTGATCTGGTACTCCCGAGCTTCAGTCGTCTTCTTGATCAACTCTGGATCCGGGAGAGGAGCTTTGAGTATGGGGCCTGAACGATTACGCCCAAATTGGCCAAGACAGAGCTTTTCAAACGCATCAATCTGGGCCTAAACTGCATCCAATTGAGCTTTGGACAGATCGGCCTTTGTGATTGGA
The DNA here is from genome assembly GCA_004135705.1 of Alloteropsis semialata. NCBI lineage: Eukaryota > Viridiplantae > Streptophyta > Magnoliopsida > Poales > Poaceae > Alloteropsis > Alloteropsis semialata. The sequence goes on from CM014273.1 coordinate 42,617,535, forward strand.
ATGGTCGTCTCAGGCGTCTTGTTCTTGTCGTTCTTAGCCTTCTCAGCAGCTTCTTTCTCAGCAGCAATTCTTGCTGCGGCTTCTTGTTCAGCATCAGACGACGACATCTTGGAATTTGTTTTTGGGTCCCACCGAGTGTGCCAAAAATGTGTTGACGCGGAAAATCGGCGGTTGTATCTCCCGCGTGCAGCACACGAAGACCAGGGAGATCTGCTTCACTCCAGCGCTAGTCCGCACTCCAGTTCAGGTTCGCAGCGTGCCAGTCAATTTGACCTGTAATTGACAAGGGAATAAAACAGTTAAATTACTCTTTGATTGTGCCGGCTCTATTTCAGACGATGGAGTAACGTCGAATTTTAGCCAAGACCCAATCAGACACGTGTCGGCCGATACCAATCGGACCTTAAAATCGGACCTCACTGATGACGTCAATCGGACCGAGTGATCTGACCTCAATCGGACAACAGATCGGACTTCAGAATCGGACCAATCGGGATCGGACCTTGATTGATACAACAGACCAGTCTTTGAAATAATAAAATAAAGCGTAAAGCAAGGCCGATATGTAAAATAATGGATCAGCTGTGTCTTTAAACAAGATATTAAATAAGCGAAGTGTAAGCCGATACATTGTCCACCTTGCCTAATTGCCAGTTTGACTCGTCTTATCGGACCATCTAACCAGCTGATCGGACTATAGCCTTTGCAGAGAAATCTAGCTCCGACGTAGGGAATCTAGATTTCTCCAACTATGATCAGATCAGATAGCTAGATAATCAGACTTGACTCATCAACCTGTCAATTAGACAAGATGCTTGCACAGGTGTTAATCAGATTAAGCAAAATAAGCAAGTAAAACATTAACAGATTCGTTCTGATTCTAAGATATGTTACCAAATAATTAAGCAAGATCCAGCTCCGACGTAGGGAATCTACACCACGCTTAACATTCAAATAGCAATAAGGCATAACCAAAGCTTCCTTTGACTAATCAAGATGAATCTAGCTCCGACGTAGGGAATCTAGACCAAGCATAACAGTCAAAGATTAATCTAATCGTATTGTAAAGATCCAGCTCCGACGTAGGGAATCTACACCAGTACAATACTCAAAGAACAACCAGATTAAACCACTAAGCAAGATCGGACCTAGAACGATGCTGTAAGATAAATATTGCTTAAATCGGACCAAGACCAATGCTCAAAGCCGTTGAAGAAGTAGAATTGATTCACATGGCGTAGATCTAAACCAATCTAGCAACTCCAACAAACCGCAAAGACTACCTTTAGTAACCAAGATTATTCTAGCTCCGACGTAGGGAATCTAGACTAATCTTGATACCTAGCTCCGACGTAGGGAATCTAGGCTTAAAGTGTAGTCCGATAAACGATAATCTGTTGAATAATCAATATTGATCTAGCTCTGACGTAGGGAATCTATATCAATCTTGATTATCCAGAGATAAATCGGTTGAACAGTATAAACGAGAAAGGGCGATGCGCCTCAATTCAAAGCCTATACTAGTTCGATAAATTGACTAACTTACTGGTAAGCCGGAGATCAGAACTGATGCAGCCCGTCCACCAATGAGCTTCGTCGGTAACTACTACTAGGGTTTTGGCGTGAAGCCGGGTTGTATTGATTGTGAGAATAGTTTTTACAATAGACGAGGGTTCATATTTATACCCTGGTCATGGAGAGTCCTGATCGGACCAGACTAACTAAATAAAGTAAACTAAGCCTAAGATACAACGGGACTCTCGTACGCCTTCTAAAAAGGAAATAGTCCCTGGATCTGATACGCTTCCTTCTTAGCCGACGCATTTTTCCTCTTGTACTCGTCATCGGATCGGACTCTTGCTTCATCGGACTCCTCTTCAGCATCGGCTTCCTTCTCTATCATCTTCGGCCTTGACCAGTCAACGGGTCCACTGCGCAGTCTTAACCTTACCACGTCACCATCTGACTCAGCATGTCAGGTGCGAAAATCCGGTGTCAACAGATACAAAGCGAGGCTTGTAGCACAAGGGTTCACGCAGAGACCCGACATCGATTTCGATGAAACATATTCTCCAGTTATGAGTGGTATAACATTCCGATATCTTATATCATTGGCAGTACAGAAAGGTCTATCCATGCATCTCATGGATGTAGTGACTGCATATCTTTATGGGTCACTAGATTCGGATATCTATATGAAAGTTCCTGAAGGACTTGATGTTCCGAACAAAAATCATTCTCACAACATGTATTGTGTAAAACTTCAAAAGTCACTCTATGTGTTGAGGCCATAATACCAGGGTACCCGATCACGAGGATTACCGACTACCGACTCCAAACCGAACAAGACTCCGAACAAGACACGACGACCAGATCGCAGAAGGGAAGCCCGAAGATAGTTAGAATCCTACTAGGTTTAGGTCTGTTTTGTCTTGTAAGGCACGTCTCCCTGGATATAAAAGCGGGGGTCCTGTCCGTAGAGGGTATTCTGAATAGTGGCTCATTGATCCACAAGTCCACCCGAGGGTACTTGTTACGCATTGTAATCTGTACTCGACGAAATAATACAAGCAGCAACTGGACGTAGGGTTGTTACTCGATCTCGAGGGCCCGAACCAGTATAAAATCCCGTGTTTTCCTGTTCATCACCGTGATCAATCTTCGCACAAAGCGGGGTGCCTGCCGGACAAATATCTGACGAGTACAACCTCGACAGAGGCGCGCCAGGTAGGGGCCCTCGCGTGAAGAAAGATCATGACGATCATCAACGGAGTCTGGATCGCCGACGCGTCGAGTTCCTCGATGCCCTACATGCCCAGTTCCGTCAAGTCGGAAGCGATCGGGAGTACAGCTTCCGCTTCCGATCTCTACGCTCACCGCCACCAAGTGCCTGCACGGGAGATCCGCTTCGGAGATCTTGTGTTCGAGCACCAGGGCGACTACGAGCTCAAGCTGACAGGGATCCATGATCCCGATCTCGTGTGCGCCGGTCGGGAAGTTTTCGCCACCTTCACGGAGCCAACCCTTGAAGACATTGCAGATCGCACTGCGCAGTTGGATCTCGACTACAGTGGATCTAGCAATGGGTCAGAACAATCTGAAGACCGCCGCATCCATGTGCTGAACGCGAACGGGGCGGGGGCTGCCGCCGAGTCATCTAGCTCGCGTCGACCCGTGCCTCCTCCACGTTTGGACAGCGCACCTACACTTCAAACGGCTAGAACCCGTACACAGCATGTTGCGTCCTCGTTGGCTCCCCGAGATCTCAACAACGATTTCCGGGCCGTCGAACAGGACAATCTACAGATCCGAACCCTCTTGGAAACCATGGAAGCAATGGCCGAAGGGACTCCAATGGCCACCATAGCCAAGAGGGCTCGGGAAGCAGCGGACAAAGCCAAGGAACACATTGAGGCCGCCGCTGCCGCACCACCAGCTCCGTCAAACAGACCACGTGAACCACAGCCGGTTCGGTCCCGATCTGTTAACGGACGACCATACTATCGCCCACGCGAGGGGCGTGACATGAGACCACAGCTCGAACGCAACCGTCGCAATCGCGACGCTCGGGAAACACTCAACTACAATCGAGATTACCGAGCACGTGAGGGCTACTACCGGTCCCATGCAGAATCACCGCCACGCGACTCCCGACCAGGCATGGGGGGATGCCTTGCGTACTCCCCAGCCCTGCGCAAGGTCAGGTGGCCCGAAAAGTTCCGTCCTACTAGCATCGAGAAGTATGACGGGACAACCAACCCCCGCGAGT
>CM014273.1:42634201-42681919 GCA_004135705.1 Alloteropsis semialata
AGATAACATTGATGTCCATGTCCGTCCTGCTGAGTGAAGGCTCAAAATCAACAGTTTCGTCCTCATTGCCCATCTGAGTATCCGTAATTGCAGTGGGCGGAATCGAAACTTTATCCGAAGACGAAAACGCATCGGCTACTGACTCCCTGGGCGACACCGGTCTGACCGGTTCCCCCTGACCGGTCTGACCGGTTCCAGTTGCCAGAACTGGAACAGGGACGGGCAACCGGTCTGACCGGTCAGGGACACCGGTCTGACCGATCTCGGCCACGTCAGTCGAAACTGCTGCGGATGGCTCGGCCTTTTCCGGTGTCTTGGCCTGAACATCTTGATCATCAGAACCATCCTTGGAATTCTGACCAGCTGCTGGAATCATCGGCTTAACCTCATTGAACCACTCCTCCCTCTTCTTAGCCGATTCTTCTTCTCTTTGCTTCTGAGTGCGCAACCGCTGCAATCTCCTCTTCTGAGAATGAGTTAAACTAGAAGGACACCACATTGGCTGCATGTACTGAGGTAACAGAACCTTTTTTACGGCCAAGGCACCAATAACATTAGGTCCATCGGCCATTGATGGATTAACTGCATGTACTGAGGTAACAGAACCTTTTTTACGGCCAAGGCACCAATAACCTTTTTTACGGCCATCATGAATAACACCACTTTGGCTGCGCTATACTGAGGCAAAGGCACTTTCTTCACCTTTTTCACGGCCGATGTGCCAATAACATTGGGCCCATCTGCCATAGATGTGTCAACTGCCATGGAGCCAATTTGAATCATGCTCTTCACAACTGGCTTTGGAACCACAGGGGCAGACTCTTCCTTTTTCTGCACGGGGCGATATTCCTGTCTGGCCGGCTCCTTGCCCGGCCTCCTCTGGTGACTGGTCTGACCGGTCGGCGGCACCGGTCTGACCGGTTGCTGCTGCGGCAGCGCAGCCACCGGCCTCTGTGGGGCACCGGTCGGACCGGTCCGTGCTGCTGGGGCACGAACATCTGCCTTGGTTGAAATCCTGCAGGCCTAGGCTGTTGTTGATTCATTCTTGAATGCACAGGAGTTCCAGGCCGTGGTTGGTTAGGTGCAGGACAGTAAGGCACGTACATAATCCCATCCCTCCAAATAGGCTGAGGAGGGGGAGGTGGAAACGGCCTCCATGGCCTAGAAGGACCAGCACCATGAAATGAGATTGGACCCTGATTCCACTGTCCTCTTGGTGCCTTCATCGCACTAGAATTCCTTGGTGGTGAACTCGGTCTCTTTTTTTGTGGCCGATCCTGTTGAACGGCCGCATTGTGCATGTGCTTTGCCATGACTTGATCAAAGGTCGCTTTTGGCTTGAATGTCTTCCCCTGATCTTTGTCTTGGTTCGTCTTCCAAGTTCCCACTTCAGGACGCTTAGGCACAAAGGTTCGGACCGGCCTCTGGGCCGGACCGATCTGACCGGTCAAAGCCACCGGTCTGACCGGTGCCCCCTGGGCAGCAGGAGCAACCGGCCTTTGATCCCGCGCTTGAGAGCTTGATTCCCCCCTAACTTCAGAATTCTTCACTGTAATAGTCAAGATCTTCTTTCCATCAGGAGCTTGTTTAAGCACAACCTCTCTCTCAAGCACTTTGTCAGTTTTCATCACCTTCCTTGGTTCACCAATCACAACATTCTTGCCTCCTGTCGTATCGGCATTGTCGGGCCGAACCAACATCTTGGCATCCTGAAGATCCATGGTATTGACCATCATGTTGTTGACTGGAAACGGGCGCTTGTCCACTTGCATCTCACTCAAACTCAATCGTTCATCATTTAAAGCCGATTGAATCTGTCGGCGAAAGAAATTACAATCATTAGTCGCGTGAGAAAATGAATTATAAAATTTACAATAAGCACGCCGTTTTAACTCCTCAGGTGACGGAATAGCAAAAGAACATTTGATATATCCATTCTTATGTAATTCTTCAAAAATCTTATCACACTTGGATACATCAAAAGTAAATTTCATCTCCTCCTGCCGATTCTTATGAGTCGGCTTTAGTGATATGCAAGTAAAAGCTTTATTAGATGCTGGCCATACAAATTCAGCAGCCAACACCTCATGAGATTCATCATCGGAGCTACAAGAATCACATTCTACATTATGCACACTAGCCCGATGAGTCCTATGACTTTCTTTTAGATCTTTGCTTCGGCTTTCAGCAGCCAAAGCTCTTTGATGCAATTGATTTACGCTATAGAATTCAGAATTCTCTAGTTTATCTTTAATGTGAGAGCGCAAACCATTGAAAGCCGAATCAGCAAGATCCTTTTCGGCAATAGTAACACCGAAGCAACGGTTTTTAGTATCACGGAAACGTTTAATATAATCATTAACAGTTTCATCCCGCGATTGCCTAACCGATGTGAGATGTGACAATTTAAGCTCATTACTGCCAGAAAAGAAGTGATCATGAAATTTCTGCTCTAACTGTTCCCATGAAGTAATAGAATGAGGAGCTAATGATGCAAACCATGAGAAAGCTGTACCAGTTAGAGACAAAGAAAATAAGCGCACTTTTAAAGCCTCACTAGAGCCAGAATCGCCTAGTTGTGCCATGTATTGACTAATATGCTCAAAAGTGCTTTTAGTATCCTCCCTATTAAACTTAACAAAATCAGGAAGTCTAAATCCAGCAGGGAAAGGAACTAAATCAAAGCGAGGAACATAAGGCTTTTGGTACAACCTAGCCTTATCCCTTATATCTACTCCCAAATTCTCCTTAAGAGTAGTAGCCAAATCAAGTTTGTACTTAGAAAATATTTTATCTAAATACTCTAGTGAATTATCCTGAAAATTTGGCTGTTGGGTGTTTTGTACAGGAGTAGAAGGTAAATTCCTCGTTTCTGAACCACCAGGACCGGTCTGACCGGTTCCAGTGACCGGTCTGATCGGTTGGGGCAGCGCCAGCTGGCTGGCTGCACCCGACCCTCCAGGGCCGGTCTGACCGGTCACGGCGACCGGTCTGACCGGTTGATGCTGGCCAGGCTGGTTGGCCGACATCATCCCTTGCATTTGTTGGCCGTATCTTCCGAAGAGCTCGTAAGGTACAGGGCCTTGTGCAAATAATTGTTGTACTGCTGGGGGTACAGGATATCCATAATTTGGATTTTGTGGGGTAAAATTTGCAACTTCATTACTAATTCGGCCTTGATTAACCGAATTAGGAAAAGTCACAAACGGTTGATGTGCAGTAGGCCTAGAAACCATTGGATTGGATGGAGTAACAGATTGGCCTTCAAAATAATTCAACGGCATACCAAACGTAGGTTGTTCAACAGGTTTTGTTGCCGGTGCTTTAAAATCAGGCGCATTTGGAACTTTAGGAATCAAAAGATTGGGATCGGCGGCAGGTTGTTCAACCATGGGTTGTTTGCCTTCCGATTCTAATTTTTTGTTCATCATCCAGTTAACTAATTTAACATTATTCGCAACCATCATATCCTCCATGTACTTAAGAAAAGCTTCATGAGAGTTTTCATCATCTTGTACCTGGGGGATTGGTGATGAAGATGTAGCAGTTGCGTCTACCTCCTTGAACTTGGAGACCACGCCCTTGCGGTCCTTCTTGAAGTGCGAGAGGTAGTAGAGCCGATCTTCTTCTGCCTTCTTCTTCATGTACTCTTCAAGCCCTTGACGATCTTCGGCAGAAAGTTCATCGTCCTTTACGGTGACGATGTTCTCGAGATCCAACTCAGTGTTGGCACCCATCTAGATTGAATTAGATAGAACGGTTGCAAAAATCAGATCTCCAATTCCCCAGCGGAGTCGCCAAAAGTATGTTGACGCAGAAATCGGTCAACACACGAATGCGCTAGTTCGCGCGGGTCGCAAAGGACCAGATCGCAGCTGCCTCCGGGCTGACCGGTCAGACCGGTCAACGGCACCGGTCGGACCGGTGACCGCCGGCGAGCTACGGGGTAAACCCTAAAAGCGCCTCCCGGAAGGATCCGTCAGGGAGAACGCGCCAGGGGTGTTCTAGGGTCGGCAGGCCACCTAGAACGCCTTTAGACGTCGCGGAGACGAAGGAAGAACAGCAGGTAGGGTTGGAAAAGCTAGGGTTTGGAGATGCAAAAAAGTAAAGGTAAAAATAGTAAATTGGATAGATTCGATTGTTGTGTCATCAATCGGCCGAATCCTATATTTATAGGGAGGGTAGGTCTTGTCCCGTAAGGAAACCAAGTTACAACTCGTTACAATCTCGAAATCCAATTTTTAGAGTAGTCGGATTACAACTCAGGTGACCGGTCAGACCGGTCCGGGCGTGTCCAGCACCTCGCGCCGTCTTCTGTCGTGCTGCTTGTCTTGCTCCATGTGCCGTCTTTTGTCTTGCAATACTTCTGGTCTTCATGCCAATTTTGATTGTCAACAGGTATGTATAAGGTCGGTCATAAGATTCTTATGACCCCCTTATTTCCCACACTCCGCATGCCCTTATCGAATTGAGGAAGGGTCCTGCACCAATTGGTCAACTGAGGTCATTTGGTTGTGTTACTTGTTATATTGAGGGGAGAAAGGGAAAAAGGGCAAATGAAACACAGAATCCTGCAACAGAGTCGAACGTGAGTTTTACTCCTACCGGTGCTTCCCGGTTGAGCAAGGTCGTTGCGAATGCAGGTCGATTGAGCTCATTTGGTCGTAGTGCTTAAATGTATGAGAATAACAAATGAACATGATCGCTATACTGTACCGGTTTATGTGCAAAATACTCAAGTAAACTTATCCAACACAACAGTTTTCGCACGAGAACAGCAACATCTGGAGCTCAAATGCTTTTCACGATTTGGGAGAACGAGGGGTTAAAATTTAGAAATGCAAACTAAATTGAAAAATTATGAGACACAAAGGGGTTATAGGACAGTGAAAATATTTTTGTAGGTTTTTTTTTTTGACTATAGGTGAATGAAAAGATGATGAATCTAAAGGGCACACGATAATACCTCAAGGGCATTCTCGAATCCTGATACCACTTGATAAGGCACTGATCGATCTTTTGAGAGGTGAGAGGTAGAGGGTAAATTCGATTGGTGGAGAACTCGATGTCGGCGATTCGGCTTCAAATCAAATATGATTCGAACCCTGCAACCATTACACCACTGTTTCGTTGGTTATCAATCAAGCACAACATGATTGACCTCGTCGAGAAGGCTTTCTTTGCAAGCGAATCGAAGAACACAAGCAAGAGAGTGATAAACATGCAATTTAAAATTGCAGATTTGTATAAAGCAAATATGAGTGGTTCAAAAACTCGGTTCGAAAGGACTAACACTACAGATGAGGAGACCAAGAAAGGACTAATGCTATAGATGAGGAGATCAAGAACAGGGGCCCTGGATCACTGTAAATGGACTTGTTGTCACAATTACAATGAATCTGTCACAATTACAATGAATCTATCACAATTTCGACTTCGAAAACTTGACTAAACAAAACCTTAACTCTAATGTGGCAGCGGCTATTGAATATATGAGGGTTAGGTCATGCATGACCCCCCTGGACTCGCCCCTATGGGCTCTAACACGATACACGGGCTAACGGCCCAAAAGACGGTGGCGCAGCACCCTGACAGATTCTGGATGTCCACTTGTTTCGACGATTCCGGTTGACTCAGATGGAATTTTGATGTGGGACCGGTCCCATTGGAAGCTCTATGAAATTCCTTTTCCATCCATATAAAGAACGTCCAAAACGGACTCCGTATACGACTTGGGCATCATTTTTGGTGTGTGCTGCTCTTGAACTCCAAGGTGAGCTCGAACTTAAGTTGCTTTGGGCCTTCATCTTAGGGACTCGAATTGTATTAGCCTTGGGCCTCCTTCTTTACTTGAACACTCTTATTGGACTCCTCCTTCTCCATTGCATGAACCAACCGTGGTCGTATGCATACATGTCATATCCTCATCAATCATGATGCAAGTATCCCAAACAAAATTCCACCAAATACTAATGCGCCAAACCACTTATTCGACACGAACCTGTAAAGTAGGAATTCAAAGAATAAGGTTTAAGCACTTTTTGTACTATTAACATAACCAACAAACACATTCGTTTTGAATGTAACTGAACAAAGATTATTCAATTTAGTTAGAACATATACTTCCTGTTGCAATCTGATTTGTCCGATAAGTCAACAGTTGAGACCTGCCATGCTAAATGTCCAGCCGCAACAGCCAAAAAGGGATAGTAGGGCCACGCTGTTTGACATTATCAAGGTAAATCTTCATTAATCTACTGTGAAATTATAATGATTTTACTAAATACTCTATCGTGTAAAAAATGTGACGCTGAGCACCAACCAAGGTGAGCATTGTGGCCAGTAAGTGCTAAGCTGCTAATGCATGCAGCACCAAAGCCACTAAGCCAGTATTTGGTATTATCTCCAAACGATATGGCTGTGCTCTTAACTCCAGCTTTGATGTCATCATTTTTATCCTGAAAATGCATGCGCGTACATTATACAAGAATATCTCAAGATGGTTTCCAATGGGGAGTTACAAATACAAAAACAGGGTGATCAATAAATACCTGATGTGCGTATATCGTGTCATATACCATTGTCCAACATATGCCGGCAAAATACAATGGAAGGAGGACTGCATAATCTAAGCTTTCTTTAATGGCAGACGACCCTAAAAAAACTCCGTAGTTTATGGTGAAGCCAAGAAAGGCTTGAGGCTGTTATAAATAAGTGGATTAAAGGGCAAGTATGTGAACTCCACATAAACAATAATAATGCTTTCAATTCAAGCCACATTATGTCTTATACATACCCAGTATATGAGCCTCTTCATCAGGGGATAAGAAAGAAACAGAGCAAGCCAAGAAGCTCCTATAATAAGACTATAACAAGAAAGTGACAAATAATTATGGGTGAATATTACTGTATCTATATTATTAAAGAAAACACAATCCATAAAGGATATTGTGATAATTCATATAAGAAAAAAACCTATTGTATAACAATTCAGTTAGTTTTTTTTTTCCATAATCCACCTCCGTTGCTTTCACCACTGGCTGCCATATATAGCATGCCTTTGAGATTATTGTAACACTAAATTTGTAGTTTGTGATAATTTTTTATTAAAATTTATAGTTCTATGGAATTATTTATTCCACTCATTTGTTCATGTAATTTTAAGTTGGTGTCCATACATAGTAAAACATAGTAAAATTGGATTTCAGTCACGCCCGCAATGAGCCTAACATACCTATGGTTATTCAGTTGAAGAAGAAAGCTGAGCCATAGTAGAACCTGAAATACAAGGAAGTAAAATCCTTGAGCAGGGGTTAGAGCACCTGATGCAAGAGGTCTGCTTTTTGTCCGCTCAACCTACAAGAGGAACATGATCGTTAGATGCCATATGCCACTACAGTAGAGAAATTGTTAATAAGTACTAATCACTTTCGTTGCATGCTCCACCTGAGTGAAGTTATGCAGCACCGGTATCGACTGGGCTTTAATGGGAATTCTATTTTCTTTGATTAAAATCATAGTTTAATATTTTGTATTGACAACAACTAAAAACATACAGTCTGAAAATAAAGAAAAGGAGAAAAAAGCACCTTCTTATCAATGTCTCGATCGAGAAGATCATTCGCTGCGCAAGCGGCACACTTTAAGGCAACAAAGCCAAGTCCAAAGAGGGCCATCCTTTTCATGTCTGGGAGCTCCACTTTCTGGGCCGCTATCGCAATTGACCTGTAATAAAGCAAAGGATGGAGCCTCTCTTTGTAAAAAAAAAGCCCGTTTTGTGAGGCTAATATAATTTGAGTAATACGAGAAGGAAACATTGGTACGGTAACTACTACCGGATTTAGATTAAAAGTTCTTCATCAAAACTGACTGCTCAATTGCTCATGCTTGGATGCATCCATCTAATTATGTGCAGGGCATTGAAATCCCTAAATGATGATTACTAATAATGAAAATACGAAATGACCCTCCTCTCTAATTTACTCCCTCTGTTCTAAAGTGCAAGTCGTTTTGGCTTTTCTATGCCAAAATACATTGTAAACACTATATCTAGAAAACCAAAACGACTTGCAATTTGAAACGGAGGAAATGATATAGTATAGGATGAAACTACTTTTCTTTGTCTAATTCTCTATTAGTGTTTTTTTATCGTGTTTAGTTGGTATCTGCTCGCTTCCATCCCCCCTTTTAAGTTTTTATATCTGTGCTCCATTTTGCGGTTAGCCCCGACTTAAGTACCTTTAATTTTATTTTTAAAAAATCGTTGGATTTGGACTAACAATTTAAATGGAAGATACAAAATGACTAAACTACTGCCAAATTGTAGTACATGACAAGAACATGTGAGCTATGTCCATGTATCCTGATTTAATCCTTTCTCCTAAAAAAGGACTTGTAGATTTATTTATGACGAAGATGATGGCGTGGTGCGAATGGGTTAGAATTTACAAATCAAGGTTAGCTCAATCCTGCTGGCACCGCCCCCTAAGCGCATGTGGGGGGACAATAAACCCTGCCATCAATATGTGATTTGGCCTACAAGTGGCTGCAGATGCATATGGCAGGCCTAGTTTATTTGAATAGTGTCAAATTTTGGGCTCTTCCTAGTCACTGTATGCTTAGGGGTCCAACAGTTCTTTGAGGGCATATATATGCTGCTGCGCATGCTAAACAGTTATGCTGGTTAACTTTTATGATATATCTGTTATAGCTGACATGGATGTAAAATAGCTTCTCACTCTATTTCCAAATATAAGTCTTTATGGCTTTCTAGATATATTATATTTAAATTAGTCTAAAAAAGGATATATTATATTTAAATACATAGTAAAAACAATGTATTAAAAAATCGAAATGACTTATATTTTAATTATATTTTAAAATAGAGGGAGCAGCAATTAGCTAGGACATTTGGAGACGCCACTAACTGGGGAAAATGACAAAAGTAGTGCCCACATCCACTAAAAGTCTAAAAGATTTACTCCCTTGATAGCTAACTTGACTCTTGAGATTTAATTTGGGGCGGTATGGATGGGACGAAAGTAAATCATTTCCCCTCAATTGCCTCGGCAATCAAAACGGAACACTTTACTAGTTAGGGCAGCTAGTTAAAATTTCTAGAGGGAGCAGGTAAACATGGCCCGTAGATTTTAGTTATCATGGGCGGCAATGATTTGAGGGTGGGGGAGTCGGGAGGGAATGGGGGAAAATGCTGAATTTTTCCTCTAAAACAAGCACCAATTAATTAGGCGTATTCTTTCGTCAACACTAATTTGAATTATACAACAAAGCCTAAGACAAATGTTAACGTAGACATAGAGACGAAATTTGGATTTTTACCATCCCAAACGTTGGGTTTCGCATATTTGCCATCATCAACATTGACTTTGCAAATTCGCCATTTGAATCGCAGCTTGATTTTCTTGCCATTTTTATATCTTACTATTTTTCTTTTCCTTTTAGTTTTACTAGCAGATAAATGACCAAAGTGTCCATTATTTGTAAGATCCTAAGATCCGGATCGAAATTCTAACAACCATGGCGCATCTCATCCTCCTCCTGCAGTCTCCTTCGGCGGCGGACACGAAGGACACAGGCGTTGAAATCCAAACTATATTGGACAGACGCGTGCGGTTGCTAGTGGCAAAGTGGATGCCACATCTAGTGCTTGTGCAGAGTTTTCTTGTGCTTGTCGATTAGGATGGCACAATTGATTCTGAGTTCGGCAAATGCTTGTCTGAATGGCAAAATTGGTTCGATGCGCTAGATGGTGCTCACGTACTGTATGTGAAGATAAGTCACAATCAGGCAACAATCAAATTTGCAAGCATGGACGTGATTGCAAGTGGCTGTGGCTTGCAAAGTTGCAATCAGCGTGCGTGGTCGGCGGCCTGGCGAACGGGATCCGCTGCGCGACCAGGGGATCGGCTGCACAGTCTTCTCTCATGACGCACCCTGGGATCAACAACGCGGCCTGCCGAATCCCCGGTGTGACGATTCAATTGGCCAGGAGTCCAGGACCCTATAGACTAGGGCACTGGTCCTTTCAAGTGTTTAGAAAATAGAAAAGAAAATAAAAAACGATGAAAGGGAGGAAATGACAAGAAAATCAAGTTGTCAATGATTCAAGTGGCAACTTTGCGAAGCCTAACGTTTGGGATGGTAAAAATCCAAATTTCTCGACGAAGCTAGGTGAAACAGGGCCAAGAGATCCTTGCGATCATACATAGACACAGGCGAAACAAGGCCAATTAAGAGAGGAACTTGCAGCACAAGAGCACGGCATGGGTAGCTCAAGTCCAGTAAGTAATGACATACCAGATGCAGGGCCACGCGTAGAACCAAATGTTGTCGGGCATGTCGAGACGGGCAAGCAAGGCATAGGGCCTCGCCGCCACGGGGAGCCAGCGCTCTACCCACGACGGCGCCGACGCCGACGCCGGCGAATGCTGCTGCCTTGGTGGAGGCTCCTTCTGCACAGGCTCTGGAGACGAGGCCGAGACACTCCGGATCCCCTGTGTCTGTGTGGCCACACCCTCACGTATCTTCGCCGCACGGTAAATGCTACTGAAATCATTCCGTGTGTTTCCACAGAACGCTCGGGACTGTTTGAGAGTTGGGAGCATACTAGGTCGTAGCAGGGGAAGGGCAGAGGCACGGCAGAAAGCCATGGATCAGAGAAGAACAATGTACTAGGCTCTACTTCTGCAGCTAGCTAGCCTGAGAGTTCCAAAGTGATAAGGTTTTGTAGTGGACGGAAGAAGGGACCCCCTTCAAGTCATATACAATCTTAATTCGGCACTAGCCTTGGACAAAGGTTTTGCAGTGGACGGAAGAAGGGATCCCCTTGGAGTCATATATAGCGCGTTGCTGAGTACTATAAAAAAAAATTCTCGGTCTATATTTTATATTAGCTTATTGTTGCGAAACAATACTTAGTGATCAATTAGTAGAATTAATATAATTCTTAATCTAAGATTAATTATGTAATCAGCAGCAACTGTCATTAGTGAAAAGGCCTCTCCCCAAAGGTCATGTCCCTTCGGGAGAGCAACCCCATGCCCCTTCAGGGCGACTTTGGAAGCCCGAAACCCCGGGTGGATCCTCGCGATTTCCCGGGGCCCGGAGGCCGCGCGGAATTCGGCCACGGGCCAAATCGCCCCGCCGTTTGGAAGCCCACGAGACAGGGAAACCTGACCTGATCCACGCATTTTCCCCGGGTGAGTCTTCCCCACCTCGACACATCGGGCGGCTCTTCCCCGGGAGGCTCTCGCGTGCTTTTTTTTTCTTCCCGAGCGACGAAGCCGGCGGCGGCCGGCCGCCGCCTCCTGATTCGCCTCTCCGGCGCAGTGTTGCCGCTTCCTGAGCGATGCAGCCGGCAGCGGCGGCGACTTCCTCGGGTTCGCGAGCAACGCGCAAGGGAGAGGGAGAGGCGAGGCCCCGCCGTCAACCCGTTCCGCCATGGATCTCCCCGCTCCGCCGTGGATCTCCCCGCTCCGCCGCATCTCCTCGTCGGCTCGGCCTCCACCTTGCGCCTTCCACATCCGCCTCCGATTCCGCAGGTGAGTCCGCCCCCTCTCCCATCTTCCTGCGTCGCTAGGGTTTCTTCTCTCCGCTCCTCACATCGTTCTTGCAGTTCTTGTGAAGATAGCTCACAGCTGGTTTGATCTCCTTGTGGGCTCAGATAGATGATTGACATGTGCCTTCGCTTGCCTTTAGATGCCCCTTCCTCTTGTAGTCTTGTTGGATCCTAGTTTTATAAAACGCAAAGGAAGCTCAAACGTTTGATCGCAAAAGCTGCCCAATCATTTGATTCAGTGTAGTACATGCTAAAATATTTGCTAGAATTATATCTTCACATGATATCTCTTCTTTAACCGAAATAAGATCTCTGCATATATGCTAGGATCTTACTGGAAAAGGAGATCAAGATCGCTCAGTGCCTCAGCTAGGTGGTTAGGAATTGAGTTTTCTTTTCGATGGTGACATTTGGTGTTCTGTCCTTTCGATTGCCTTAAACCTGGAAGAGTTTCTTTTGTGGCGAAATGGAAGAGTATACACTTTAGTTCAAGTTGCTTTCTAGGAGAGAACAAAGCAACAGGTATGATCTGTTGATCGTGATCTAAATTTCCCATGTCACTACAATGTTGAATGGCACACGGAGGTATTATTTTTTGACAGAAAATTACAAATTAATGTATCTTAGGTCACCTTTTGCTTGCTTCAATCTTTTACGAGGTTTTAATTTGTTACGAGATATCAGTTGAAACTCTAAAAAATAACAATTTAAAGGCTTGAACCAACTGAATGAGAAATTAGTAATTCCAAGCAATTCCTTCTCTATATGAATCTTGGTATGAGTCTAAAATCATCACTTGTGACTTGCTCTGTTCTTGCCTTGAGAAATAATGGTTCTTCTTTGCTACTAATTGAAGAGCCTTGCTTAATTGCTTTTAGTGTCAACTGACAAGTTCAACTGCACCAGAAAATTACTTATCCTAATTTTTTAATCACAATTGGGATTTATTGAGACTCATGATTCACGATCACTTTTACTGTATGCAATTATGCATTTTAATTTTGTCTGCATTATGGTGTAAAATAAGCTTACTTAAAAGTAATCATGTGTGAGATGTCTTTTTGAACTAGTATTATTCCTGCCATCAGAGGTCTTTTTGAACTAGTATTATGTGAGATGTCTTTTTGATCTTTTGTTTTGCACAGATCACCAGGTTGCTCCCTGGTGCAACTGGTCCCACCTGTGGCCAGCGTCTTGAGAAGGTCCTTGGCACTGAGCACTGCCATATCCTTCGTGTGCCATTCAGAACTGAGAATGGAGTTGTTCGCAAGTGGATCTCGCGTTTTGAAGTCTGGCCATACCTGGAGACTTACACTGATGTAAATACCTTGCTTTGCCATATCCTTCTTTTAATTTCTTTGCTTTTAAGATGAACATCTTGCTGAATCTTTCTTCACTTGCTGCCAGGATTTGGCACACGAGATTGCCGGCGAGCTTCAGGCCAATCCTGACCTGATCATCGGAAACTACAGTGACGGAAACCTTGTTGCTTGTTTGCTTGCCCATAAGATGGGTGTTACTCACGTATGACTCTTAATTTCAATTGGAAGTAATTTTTATTGCTGCTTCCTGTTCATTACTCAAGTTGCCTTTTTCCTTGATATGCAGTGTACCATTGCCCATGCACTCGAGAACACACTGCTGCATTGCCATGGTGCTTAAAGATTCATGCTTCAGTTGCAAATTCGATTGGTACTGACCACGCCTCTTTCTGCAGCCTGCTTATACGTGGCTTTCGGTTTGACTGTGGTTGAGGCCATGACCCGCGGTCTGCCGCTACCGCCTACGGTGGCCCAGCTGAGATCATCGTGCACGCCGTGTCGGGCTACCACATTGACCCATACCAGGGCAGCCTTTGGTGCCGCTTCTGAAATAAGAGTTGCATGCATCTTTGTAGTTCAGCTCGTCAGCATTTGTTTGCCTCACATTGTGCTCACGTTGCTATTGAAGATATGAGTGTTCTGAATTCTAATACCAGAAACATTCTGATGCATGCCTCAATTGCATCTGTACGCCAATTTTTAGCGAAATCTGTTAGAACAGAAAAATTAATGTCGTTACTGCTATTATTTTTGGTTGGTAGTCTTTTTTTTTTTTGGAGATTTTGGTTGGTTGTCATGTTATGCAGCAGTTAAAAGAAATGTATACTGCAGTAGTTAAAAGATATGCTTCAGAAAATAAAACAGACAGCAACCGAAGCAACCGAAGGGGCTGCCCTGCTTCTCCAAACAACCGACGGGGGAGAGGGGGCACCAGTGCCCTGTGAAGGAGGGGATTAAAAAAACCCAAAAAATCCTCCCGGGGATGATCCATCCGGGGTTGATTTACCCGGTGCTGCCAAAGTCGCCCTCAGGGGGTAAAAATATGTAACAGGACCACCCATCAATCAATTCATTCACTCCATTCGTTCCATTCCACTTTTCCACTTCCAACATGTCATCAGCACTTTGTTTCTCCGCTGAGCACTGAAGAGAGACACAGACTCGACGAGTCGACGAACAGAGGCAAGAAGGCCTCAAGAACAGAGCAAGAAAGGAAGCACGAAGGCCTTAACACAGAGGTAAACAATGGAGCACACCCATGTCCATTTCCATGCACTCGGTGACGACTTTCTTGTCATCCCCATCACCACTGGCCGTCATCGCTGGAGACGCGCTCGACGGCCTGGCTTCTGCTTCACTCGCTGGAGG
This sequence comes from Alloteropsis semialata, assembly GCA_004135705.1. NCBI lineage: Eukaryota > Viridiplantae > Streptophyta > Magnoliopsida > Poales > Poaceae > Alloteropsis > Alloteropsis semialata. The sequence continues at coordinate 42,648,470 of CM014273.1, forward strand.
GGCCGTTTCTTCCCACGCCATGGCTGCTGCCCTGCAGGGCGCCGCCGCCTGTCTTCCTGGACACTGCCTTGCACCACCAGCAAGCCATGGCCAACACCCGGCGCCTCAGCGCCCAATGCCTCCTCCTGCAACAACATCAAGCAGCAGTAGTAGTGCGGCCATGCCGCCATACACAAGATGAGTGGTCTTACCTGACCCTGGCCCTTCCACAGCGGCGGCGACTCCACCAGAGGGACCGCCTCGCTGCCCTCTGTTCCTGAGGCTGCAACGCCCAGGGAGTAACGCCATCGGCGTCGGGGTTATCCTCGATCTCAACTCTCCGGCGGCAGTGGCGACCGGCAATGCCGGTTTTGGCTCTCAAGCCGGACCCTCGGCTGCACCACTGCATCCAAGTTTCACTCTAGGAACCATGGTGGCAAGGAAGGGCGCACCGCCGTTCTTCAACCGGGATGGCACTTCCGCGTCCACATCTGCAACCCCGGCCCCGGCGGCAACACCTCTGACTCCTCCTCCGCCGGCCTCCCCATCCTCCGCTCAGGCCGTGACTCCGCCGAACGGCGCACCAGAGCCACCAAGGCCGGAGGATCTGCCGTTCCTGACCGCCCTTCTTGGCCGCACCCCGGCCCAGGACCGCCGTCCAGGGGTCCGGCGTGGCCAAGGGACGTGGAGCCCAGCCTCGCTGGGCCTCTCCTCCAAGGCTCCAACCACTGATCGGCTGGCCATGGCCGGCATAGACCGGCAGCAGGGGGCGGGGAAGGCTCAAGGGGGCGGTCGCGCAGCCGAGCAGAGGAAAGGGAGGAGATCTTCGCGAGGAACAGTGGGCCGGACGAAGGACAGCCGCAACGGTGGCGCAGGGGAAGAAGCGTCGCGCGCTGTACGCTACCGGCGCGGTTGAAGCGACAGCGGCGGCTCAAGGGGGGGAGGCCAGTTAACCCTAACCGCTCCCTACTTCGCCCTTTTATACGGGCCTGCCCTAATTGGGCCGAGCCTAGGCCGCCGGCTCCGCATGGGCCGCCTGCAGGCCGACACCCTTACCACTGCCGCTGCCAGGCCCAAAGGCCAGACCTGCGCACACGCAGGCCAGGAAGGCCGGCGCTGCTGGCTGGGCCTACAGGCCCACGCCAAGCCGCAGCGGGCCGCCAGCACCGCACACAGGCCGGGCTGCCGAGCCAAGCCGGGCTCCTTCGGCCTAACAGGCCTCTTCGCCCGAAGTCCGGGTTTGCTCCCCCCAACAATCATTCAAGCCCTCAGGCCTTTTATCTATTTATATGTTTTAGCATGTTTCGACTTTATGCTTAAGTCTTTAGATTGTTCTACATTGTGTAATGTACATTAAATACCATCGGTATTGTTAGAACTAATGTATTAAGGATGCTACAATTACCGTAGTAATTGAGCATTATTATGATCCGCAGATCTATCATTGGTTACACATGTTTTAGAACAATCTTTTTCATATGCAATTCTTTATTTGCATTTGATTGATTCAAATCAATATTCTAAATCAAGTAGAAAATAATGCAAAATTCAATAAAAGGTATATATTTTGTTTAAACACAAGGTAATGGCAACAAGCATCTACTGCACTCATGCAGATTATGCTCCATTACTGTGAAGTTCTACCTTCAAAGTGTTTAAACAACAAATTAAACTATGGAATAACACAAGGTGATGGAGACCTAGGCACTGGGTGCAATAAATTCTTTGAATTTATTTGCCCAGAGACCGTGCTTTTAGGCAGCAAGTTACTTGCCCATTGCTTGGAGGTCTACATCCTATGATGATTACCTTCGCGGTGTAAATCCAAAGTTTAAATGAAATGACTCTCAAGTCATTAATTCCCGCAGGAATGCAAATAAAATACCTTTTACATTTTATATTTCAAGAATCATCTTGAAGTTAATATTTTGCATATTTACAACACAAATTTACAACAGTAAATTAATCCTACACATGATTTCCTCATGTAGAATAAATGGCTAATCTTATCAAACAAGACTTCACTGAACTTGCAGCAGATGGTAGCAACTATCTGACTTGGGCCATGGATGTGAAACTAATGCTTACAGCAAAAGGCTTCATTGCAGCAATCAATGAGCCAGATCCACAGGCCCCAGTTCTTGACACAGCCAAATATACTACCTTATATTTTCTAAGGCATCATCTCCATCCAGATCTCAAAAATGAATACATGATGGAGGAAGATCCTAGAGCACTTTGGGTTGCATTCAAAGAACGCTATGATCAGCAACAAGCCATAATTCTACCAGAAGCAAGACGGGAGTGGTCTCTACTCCATCTAAAGGATTTCAAAACCGTTGCAGAATACAATTCTGCAGTTCATCGGATTTGTTCCAAGCTTTGCTTCTACAATCAACCTATGGATAATGCAGAAATGATTGAAAAGACTTTGTCTACTTTTCTCCCAGCAAATAGGCTATTGCAACGGCAATACCGCCGCCACAACTATACAAAGTATTCTGATTTAATATATGATCTACTTCAGGCTGAAAAACATGATGATCTCTTAACAAAGAATCATCAGCTACACCCAGTGGGCGCAGCACATTTGCCTGAAGTTCACTTCAATGTTCAGAATACAAACAAAAAGTTTGGTGGCAGGAAATTCAAAAAGAATTTCAAGGGAAAGTGGAACAACAAGAACAAGCAGTAGAATTATAAGAAAAATAAGGGTTCTCACAAAGGCAAAGGCAATTTCAAGAAGAATAATCACAATGACAAATCTCATGTTTGTCATAGGTGTGGTTGTCACAATCACACCACAAGGAATTGCCACACTGCCAAGCATTTGGTTGAACTATACTAGAAATCAACTGGTAAGCAAGTTCAGGGGGGAGAGATTGGAAGCGCACTTCACAACTCAATCTAACGATGTCGCCGGTTGCTCCAAGGATGTTCCAGTGGAACATGGCAATGAAAGGACTCCACCGTAGTTGGATGACCTATTCAACACTGACGACATGCTCGTTGAATTTCAATCCAACGACATATTTGGAGACACAAACTAGTCTCCTTTATCCCCAAGACATAGCTATCTAGCCATATTTATGAACAATATTGTGTTGTAAATATTTGTTGTCAATAAGTATTGTAAGAAATATGATACTTAACAATAAAATATATATTGTATAATCTAATGGAGTTAATCTTAATATATTTGATTTACTCATTATAGATTATACTACGGGATAATCCAAATGGAAAGAAATTTGCTTAGTGGATAGTTGTACAACTAACACTATACTTAGGGAGATTAAATATTTCCAAACTCTAACAAAGAGTAAAGGAAATGTCACAACCATTGCTGGTCGTGATGCTATTATTGTTGGTTCTGGACGAGCCACAATAATTCTCCCTATGGGTACTCAATTAATCATTGAGGATGCACTCCTGTATCCTGACTCAACTCGTACCCTATTGAGCTACAAAGATATCCGTCATAATGGTTTCCATGTGGAAACACATAATGACAAGAAGGATGAATTTCTACTCATCACTACAAATGATGGATATCATAAGCAAATACTTGAGAAAATTCCTTCACTATCAACTGGATTGTATTACACATACATCAAACCTGTACAACATGTTGCGTACAAGATAATTTTTCAAAGTCTTGATCTTTTCAAGACATGGCATGATCGCCTTGGTCACCCAGGAATTGGGATGATGAGAAAAATTATCAGCAATTCAATTGGTCATCACATGAATACTTCAAAACTTCCAAACATTCAAATTTTGTGTGCACCGCATGTGCCACGGGGAAGTTAATTTTAAGACCCTCTTATCTTAAAATTAAGGCTGAACCACTTCAATTCCTTTGAACGCATTCAAGGTGATATTTGTGGTCCCATTCATCCATTAACTGGACAATTTAGGTACTTCATGGTACTTATTGATGCATCTACTAGATGGTCCCATGTATGTTTACTATCCACCAGAAACCATGCTTTCGCAAGGCTTATTGCTCAAATTATCAAATTGAGAGCACGTTATCCGAAAAATGCAATTAAATCCATCAGGATGGATAATGCCGCTGAATTTTCATCAAAAGCCTTCAATGAATATTGTATGGCTTTAGGCATTAATGTGGAATATTCTGTTCCCTATGTATATACACAAAATGGATTAGCCGAATCTCTCATCAAGAGAGTCAAATTGATTGCTAGACCATTATTACAGAATTACAAATTACCAACATCATGTTGGGGTCATGCGGTCTTACACGCCGCTGACTTGATTCAATTAAGACCTACTGCATATCATACGGCTTCCCTGTTGCAGTTAGTACGTGGGAATCAACCAAGTATTTCCCATCTGCGAAAATTCGGTTACGCAGTATACGTACCGATTTCACCACCGCAGCGTACATAAATGGCCCCCCATAGAAAATTAGGGATATATGTGGGGTATAAATCACCGTCAATCATAAAATACCTCGAGCCCCTTATTGGGGACTTATTCACTGCCCGACACGCTGATTGCATCTTTGATGAGGACAATTTCCCGGCATTAGGGGGAGACACAACGTACCAAACAAAATGCCAGGAAATAAATTGGAATGCCATAGGTATTCAGTCCTTTGATCCACGTACTATAGAATCTGAACGTGAAGTTCAGAAGATTTTAAATTTGCAAAACATTGCAAATAATCTGCCAGAGGCATTTACTGACTACAAAGGTGTCACAAAATCACATAATCCTGCTGTTAATGTACCGGAAAGAGTAGCAATCCCTACTCCTATTCTCCCAAATCAAAATAAGAGGGGGAGAAGTCTGGTTACAAAGGATAAGACTCAAAAGAAGCCTCCGCGAAAACCAAGGAAGTCTTCTTCCAATGCAGTAAATGCAAATCAACATCATGTTGATAGACACCAATTGGATATTGAAAATCCAAATAATATTGATGTTCAACAGGTACATCAAGTGCCCAACACAAATGTACAAATGTGCACACAAATATAAGTGTTGGGACATCGGAAGACCTAGACTCTTACATTATGGGAAATATTGAAGAGTCAGAAAGGGTAAATGAAATTTCCACCAATTATATTGATTCTGGAGAATCATTCAATAGAAAGACTACAATTGTCGACGTTAATTTCTCCTCTAAGATTGCAAGTGACCTTCAACCTGATCCAGAACCTAAGACCATGGCAGAGTGCATCAAGCGCTCAGACTGGATCAAATGGAAGGAAGCAATCGAGGCAGATTTGCGCTCGCTCAAAAAAACGAGAGGTATTCTCCACAGTGATACCTACTCCTCATAACATTTTTCCAGTGGGATCAAAATGGGTTTTCATCCGTAAAAGGAATGAAAACAACGAGGTGATGAGATACAAAGCGAGGCTTGTAGCACAAGGGTTCACGCAGAGACCCGACATCGATTTCGATGAAACATATTCTCCAGTTATGAGTGGTATAACATTCCGATATCTTATATCATTGGCAGTACAGAAAGGTCTATCCATGCATCTCATGGATGTAGTGACTGCATATCTTTATGGGTCACTAGATTCGGATATCTATATGAAAGTTCCTGAAGGACTTGATGTTCCGAACAAAAATCATTCTCGCAACATGTATTGTGTAAAACTTCAAAAGTCACTCTATGGCTTAAAACAGTCGGGAAGAATGTGGTACAACCGACTAAAGGAATTCCTTCCGCAGAAGGGTTATTCCAATAATGATGATTGCCCATGTGTGTTCATCAAGAAATCCTTAACTGGATTTTGCATAATATCTGTGTATGTTGATGACCTCAATATCATTGGGAATACACAAGATATAGATGAAGCACGAAATCATCTTAAGACGGAATTTGAAATGAAAGATTTGGGTAAAACCAAATTTTCCTTAGGCCTTCAGCTTGAGCATCTCCCTACAGGGATTCTAATCCATCAGTCTGCATATATCCAGAAAATTCTGCAGAAATTCAATATGGATAAAGCATATCCATCCAAAACACCTATGGTCGTTTGATCTTTAGACATGAACAAAGATCAATTTAGACCAAAGGGTGAAGATGAAGAGTTACTGGGACCAGAAGTCCCATATCTCAGTGCCATTGGTGCGCTAATGTATATCGCAAATTGCATAAGGCCTGACATTGCATTTGCGGTAAACTTGCTAGCTAGACATAGCGCAGCCCCAACAAAACGCCATTGGGCAGGGGTCAAGAATATCTTCCGATATCTCCAAGGCACTGTGGATCTTGGTTTATTCTATAAATTTGGCCAAGATAAAGTTTTAGTTGGATATACTGATGCTGGCTATCTATCTGATCCCCACAATGCCAGATCACAGACTGGATTTGTATTTTTACATGGTGGAACGGCTATATCATGGAAGTCATCAAAACAAACCCTAGTAGCCACATCCACTAATCATTCTAAAATAATTGCATTATATGAAGCATCACGTGAATGTGTATGGCTTCGCAGAATGATCAACCATGTACAACAGTCATGTGGTTTAGGTTCGATAACGAACCCAACAATTATCTATGAAGATAATTCAGCTTGTATTGCACAAATGAATGCAGGTAATATAAAGAGCAATATAACAAAACACATTGCTCCAAAATTATTCTATCCTCATGAATTACAAAAGAATGGGGAAATAGAAATCTTGCAAACCAAATTATGTGATAATCTTGCAGATTTATTCACAAAGTCCTTACCAACTTCATTATTCCAGAAATACGTTTTTGGAATAGGTATGAGACGACTTAAAGATTTGCAAGAATCAGGGGGAGTAATTCCTTGATATAACCTTCATATAATCTTCTGATTATATACATATTGCACTCTTTTCCTTAATGAGTTTTCCTATCAAGGTTTTTCTCATAAAGGTTTTTAATGAGGCAATATACAATACAAGCAATCACATATGTCATAGACATTTTCTCCTATTTTTCCCTAAGGGGTTTTTAAGGAGTTTTTCCTATGACATATCCAGGTTTCTCCTTCTATTTTTTTCCCGCAGGGTTTTTGAAGGAGTTTTACCTTATACTGTTACAAGATTACAAGAACCAATTGATCAAGGGGGAGTGTTGTGAAACAATACTTAGTGATCAATTAGTAGAATTAATATAATCCTTAATCTAGGATTAATAATGTAATCAGTAGTTGCTAATTACATTAGCAACTATCATTAGTGAAAGGGCCTCTCCCCAAAGGTCATGTCCCTTCGGGAGATGAACCCCCATGCCCCTTCAGGGGGTATAAATATGTAACAGGACCACCCATCAATCAATTCATTCACTCCATTCATTCCATTCCACTTTTCCACTTCCAACACTTATAACGGTCTACTTTATCTAATCCTCCAATCAGCGAAACTAATCCTCCTAATTTCAAGCAAAATTAAATGAATGACCGCTTAAATATAACTGTAGTACTTTACATTTAAATGAAATTTTCTTTTTTTGAAGGCCAGTACAAACACACAGACACTCACACACGCTCGCACATTCACCCATATCAATACACACGCAAACCCTACCCTTATGAGCACTTTCGAGAGACTCGACCGACTGTTTTGATCTTGAGATTGATGAAGTTACCATAGACGACTCGCTATCCAAGGGTACGTCACCTACCACTGAAAGAATAGCGCCGGTTAAATCCAGGAATAAATCTAGGAAAATATGGCACAATGCCGAGTTCTAGATAAGAACCTACGTGGACAAGTTCCACTACAAAGAATCAACCAACTAAACTATGTTTAGTTCGTGTAGGATCAAATCCCTCTAATATGAGCTATAGGAGGGGGGGTTGAATGATAGCACAAACTACAGCGGAAACTTTTTCACCCTGAAAACAGATTCTGGTTCTCCACTAAAACGTGTGTCGTTCCAAGACAGTACCTCCTAAAATTATGAAACTTTGCCAAAAAATAGGTTATGAAATTATACAACTAACCCAACTGGAATCACATTAATCGAAGGTCTACAACTCAAGATATTAATGAAACACTCAGACCCTATCAGATGGTGTCGTGAATAGGTTAAACCCTAATTTCGAGATTAAACAACTTCTCATATTAATAACTTGATGCCCTAGCTCGGTTTTGGATGGATCAAAACAAGTCTAATCACAATAACCACTGAATCAAACTAGAACCGAAACCTTGCTTGCAAAGATAAAAAGCGAGAGAGCGAGGGAACAAGATTACCGACACATCAATTTGCAAACCTTGATCTTTATTGATTGAATGTGTTCAAAAAATGCCAGCACATGCATCCATACAAAGGATTTCTCCTGAATCCCAAAACCCTAGATGGGTATCTATTTTTCTCTGTCTAGCCCTAAAAACAGAAGCCGCCTCCTGCGTTCTGTCGTCGCCAGGCAACTCGGCCAAATACGACCCTTCGGTCTCCTAATCCTTTTATTCTCCACAAGTCTGACACCGGCCTTGAGCCTTCTCCTATTAGGTCACGGCACAACACCTGACCTGACCCGTGCCCTGGTCGAACCAGACCAGCAGCACCTGGCGTGACCTTTTTTTTTTCCTTTTCCTAAGCTGCACACCAGCAGCTAATTCGTGTCCAACACGGACACTGCACGTGACCTGCACACTACTGCCCTTGCACTGCATGCTGCCCTTCGCTAAACCACACATGCGTACATGTTGCACATACGCGCACATGCATACCACCGGTTTGCATCACGCAGGCCCGATCCACCTCTGCACGTCGCCACCACGCGCCATTGCATCGTCCACTTGCCCATCACCAGCAACGCAGCAAGCCAACTCCAATCCATCGACACCGAGACACATGCTCGCGCATCGACAAGTCCTCACGTGCACCGTTCTCTAGCCCGAACGTCTCGCGTGACATCCTTGACTAATGGGACCTTAGTTCCTCCCTGAACTTAGCCCCGAAACCTCAGTTCATCCTGAACTTAGTTCCAGTCTGTCACCGACCACGTTCCGCCTCAAGCAACACCTGCACATGAATCAAACACACAACTGTGTATGAGCACAAGTCTACGACTTGACTCAAGATCAGTCCACGCAACATGCTCACACGAGCATGTTACATCCAAACAACATGCTGCCACGAGCACATCCAAACACGCTACCATAAGCATATAGATAAACACATTAGCACACATGCATATCACCCTATGTCATTATGCTAATTCACTTTGCAATGCCAATTACAATATAAACCAATTTTTCATCGCACATGATCTCACAATCTCCCCCTTGATGAAAACATTGGCAACACCATATAAACATTGAATATTGGCAATTAAATTCCATAAGTGTTTTATAATCAAAAACAAAGTGAAAAGATCATCACAAAAGATCCAAATTTCTCCCCTTTTCTTCAAAAGAAAAATCCCCCCTAAGAGAAACACAGAAGAAAGCAAAAGAAAATCTCCCATATGTGAATATGCAATGGAGAAAACTCTCCCCCTTTGACAATGGATTCATCAAGAACACAAAAGAGAAGAGAACAAATCTTTTTGTAAATTTCAGATTTATATTTTTATACATGAGCATCACAGATGATTCACGTATGTAACAAATACTCATCCAAGCCATGCTAGAAAATAGTTGCAGCATCACATCCATACATACACAATGTAACTTTCAGCACAACTAAAAATCAAGTGCAATTAAAAATTTATTTCATGACATGGTCTCCCTTTCTCAACTAATTCAATACTTGAAAAATCTTAATTTTTTGTGCACTTCATTTGTGCTTTAAGAACTGATTCAATTATTGCAACAAAAAAAATTGCAAGGAATTATATGCACCATCAGCTTTACTTTTCAACCAAGTCAAGCCTATGTCACATTGACAATTAGAAGCTTAAGAGCAAGGTTTCAGTCATACACAACTCCTTCCAAGTTCATATCAAGGTGCAATGATAAGCAATCTCGTTAAGAAGAAGTGTGATAATGCATATTTCCTTGATCTTTCTCATATCATTTTTTCGTAGCATATAATTTTAAGATTTCAGAATTAGCACTTTTAAATCAAGATCAAAATAGTCAAGAAAGTTCAACCATGACAAGATTTAATTCAGGTTGTCATTCCATTTAGAAAGTCATGCCAAAAACTACACCATACACGCATAGATTTAAAGTTGCAATTAGTTAGTAGCATAAACATGGCTTCAAATGACATACATGAATAAAATATAATGCTCATTCTTTTTCTTAGTTTTCTGATTTTTTATTTTCAACAAAAAAGAAAACTAGAAGAGAAAGTATCACAAAGATTCTCAGAGCTCCCCCTCAAAACAGCCATCTCAATTTTTTAAAGTGTCATCCAACAATATATCCAATAACCCCCCCTCAAATGAATAACCAATGAATCAAGAGAGACATAGTGAGACACACGTGTTTTGAGTTATCTTGGTATATTTCAGCTAAGCACAAGCATACACTTAATGATCACATTCTAAGCATGAAAAGGCATGATATGATATATAACATGATTGAACGTGCCAAGTGATAAATATGAGCATATAAACAAGTTTCTCATCTCATACCACAAATGGACATAACTGATTGTAAAAGGTATGAGTATAAATAGCTCACAAAGTAATTTTTTATTTTTCTTCAAGGCCATCTCAAATGTATAGAGAACCATCCAAGTATTGATCACATCCAAAAAACCAAGATACACTAAGCTCTTGTTCTCCATCATAAATCTAAAATACCTACATAGAGCTAGAAGATGTCGAGGCCTTGGTACTGGGGTTAGTAATAAAAGATTTAGGAATCCAGTACTTAGACACACGACTAAAACCAGTAGGTACAACACGAGTATTTTTATGATAAAAATCAGATTTGGCATTACTCATGTTTCTGTCAACAAAAGGTGTTTGCTTCACCCTATGCACAAAGTGAGGAGTCACAACCTCACGAGGAACAAAATGTGCACTCCTGAAATTAGATCTAGCCTTAGCCCTTTTTTTCTTTGTTGTTTGGCTAGTCTAAAGCAAAACTCTATCTTATGTCCATCTCTACCACAATGAGTGCAAGTATATTTAACTTTAGGTTTAACTTGAGAAGTAGAAGTTGCACTTGCATTCATTGTGCTAGTAGATGACATAATTCCAACAGATTTAAAAAACTATCTTTTTAGGCTCATCACGAATTTCAAACTTTCCACTACCAAGAGATTTAACAACAGTGGGTGCATTATTCTTGGAGTGAACATAAGGGTCAAAGCCTAAACCAGGTTTATGTTTCACTGAGTTAGTCTTTTGTTCCAATATTTGATTCAATGTTTTAGTTCCTATCTTATTTTGCAAATATTCTATTCGCTTCAAAAGGGTAGAACAATTTTCACAAGCACTAGACATGGGTTTCTTTTGATTACGACAATTAGAGCAAGAAAGGACCTCATGTATAGAAAAATTATTTTTTAACTGATCAACTCTAGCATAAGCATCTTTCAATTTTAATTCAAGGACATTGCATTTATCACAAGAAGTTGGTTCATCGGTTACACAAACATGATTCTCAATTTTTTCCTTTTCTACCTTAAGTTGCTCTAGTGTTGAAGCATGCGCATCTCTTAGAGAAATGAATTCAGCATAGATAGAATCACATGATTTGCATGAATCATCAACTGGAAGCAATTGTTTAAGCCTAGAAATTTCAGCATTTAAAGATTCAATCAAAGCATCATGTTTCTTGATCTTTTTATTTCCTTTCTCTAATAAAGTGCCAAGTTTTTCAACAGCAATAGATAATTCATCATAAGTAGGTTCTACTTTTTATTTCTTTTCTCTAATAAAGTGCCAAGTTTTTCAACAGCAATAGATAATTCATCATAAGTAGGTTCTACCTCATTTTCGCTGTGGCTGTCAACATCGCTATTGGAGAAGCTCTTGCTACTTGCCATTAGATATAATCCAGTCAAATCACGCACCTTCTTCTTGCTTTTGTTTCTTGTGTCTTCATCGCTGCTCTCAGAATCAACATCGCTCAAATTTACTTGCTCAAGTGCAGCAAGAACTTGATTCACAACCTTGCCATTTATAAATCCCTTTTTCTTCTTCTTGCTCTTTAATTTGATCTTCTTGTCATCATCACTACTGTCTTCTTCAGACTTTTCATCCCTTGCTATCCTTGCTAGAAATTTTGGACACTTTGGACAAATATGTTTAAGCGAGCCACACTCAAAGCATCTTTGAGGACTAGAATTCCCTCTCTTTCTTGATCTCACATTCTGCAAGGCTTTAGTAAATCGAGTCGAGAGGAGTGCCAAATCATCTTCTGGGAGTTGTTCTAGCTGTTCATCGGTTAGTGAAGATAAAGAAGACAAAGCATGGCTAGTAGAAGAATTATCATTATAAATCTTGCTGGACTGAGATGTTAAAGTAATTGATTTGGAACCATTCTTCCTAGCAAGCACATCTAATTCATGAGTTTTCAGTTTAGAATGCACATCCAAATTAAGTGTACTCATGACAGTAGATTCTCTAATAGATGTAATCTTCATCTCCCAAATAGACATATCTAATGCTCCAAGTAATTGACATGCATTTTCAGCATCAGTGTAAGTAACATTAACAGCTCGTAGATTACTCAATATTTTATTAAAACGAGCAAACAAGTCATCAAGAGATTCACCAGGTATCATCTCAAAGCGCATATATTCTTTTTAAACATATCTTGTCGCACTTCTTTTATTGTATTTGAACCTTCATGATAATCACATAAAGCTTTCCATTCCTGATATGCAGATTTGTGATGAATTACACGATCAAAATCACTTCTTCCGAGACCTTGGATGATTAAGTTCCTTGCCTTGCTATTATTCTCCACATTTGCTTGATTAGCATCGTTGATTACTTTANGTCGGTAATCTTGTTCCCTCGCTCTCTCGCTTTTTATCTTTGCAAGCAAGGTTTCGGTTCTAGTTTGATTCAGTGGTTATTGTGATTAGACTTGTTTTGATCCATCCAAAACCGAGCTAGGGCATCAAGTTATTAATATGAGAAGTTGTTTAATCTCGAAATTAGGGTTTAACCTATTCACGACACCATCTGATAGGGTCTGAGTGTTTCATTAATATCTTGAGTTGTAGACCTTCGATTAATGTGATTCCAGTTGGGTTAGTTGTATAATTTCATAACCTATTTTTTGGCAAAGTTTCATAATTTTAGGAGGTACTGTCTTGGAACGACACACGTTTTAGTGGAGAACCAGAATCTGTTTTCAGGGTGAAAAAGTTTCCGCTGTAGTTTGTGCTATCATTCAACCCCCCCTCCTATAGCTCATATTAGAGGGATTTGATCCTACACGAACTAAACATAGTTTAGTTGGTTGATTCTTTGTAGTGGAACTTGTCCACGTAGGTTCTTATCTAGAACTCGGCATTGTGCCATATTTTCCTAGATTTATTCCTGGATTTAACCGGCGCTATTCTTTCAGTGGTAGGTGACGTACCCTTGGATAGCGAGTCGTCTATGGTAACTTCATCAATCTCAAGATCAAAACAGTCGGTCGAGTCTCTCGAAAGTGCTCATAAGGGTAGGGTTTGCGTGTGTATTGATATGGGTGAATGTGCGAGCGTGTGTGAGTGTCTGTGTGTTTGGAGCTGCTGGCCTGCACCGCGGGAGCTGCTGGCCGCGTGGAGGCGCAGGCCGCGGGAGCTGCTGGCCGTGTGGAGGTGCAGCAAGGCGCTGGCCGCAGGCCGCGGGAGCTACTGGCCGCATGGAGCAAGGCGTTGGCCGCTGGCCGCGTGGAGCAAGGCGCTGGCCGTGGCCGAGTAAAATCTTGTGATTCTTTTTGGTAAAATCTTGTGATTCTTGTTTCTTGTTTCCATCGTGATTCTTGTGATTCTTGTTGGTGGATGTATGAATGGATGTATGAATGTTGGTGAATGTTGGTGATTCATATAGGCAAGCAAATTTTGGTGATTCTTGTGATTCTTGTTTCCAAATCTTGTGATTCTTGTGATTGAATTAGTGGATGTATGAATGTGAATGTTTGTGAAATTTGTTTATGTGTAACGGTGGAGAAGCCGGAGCTTCTGGAAAAGCTGGAGCACGGAGCTTCTCCGGAGCACGGCGTGTTTTTTTTGTTTTATGAAAATCGCATTGGTACCGGGTGGTAGCATCCGTGACCAATGACTCAAAGTCATCAGTCACGGATGCGCGGTACCGGTTCTTATAACCGGTACCGATGAGGGTTCTCACCCGGTACCGATGCGAGGTTCTCCGGTAGTGGAGGGAACGAGATTACCGACACATCAATTTGCAAACCTTGATCTTTATTGATTGAATGTGTTCAAAAGATGCCAGCACATGCATCCATACAAAGGATTTCTCCTGAATCCCAAAACCCTAGATGGGTATCTATTTTCTCTTTCTAGCCCTAAAAACAGGAGCCGCCTCCTGCGTTCTGTCGTCGCCAGGCAATTCGGCCAAATACGACCCTTCGGTCTCCTAATCCTTTTATTCTCCACAGGTCCGACACCGGCCTTGAGCCTTCTCCTATTAGGTCATGGCACAACACCTGACCTGACCCGTGCCCTGGTCGAACCAGACCAGCAGCACCTGGCGTGACCTTTTTTTCCTTTTCCTATGCTGCACACCAGCAGCTAATTCGTGTCCAACATGGACACTGCACGTGACCTGCACACTACTGCCCTTGCAATGCATGCTGCCCTTCGCTAATTAATTTAGCAAGCCAAGCTAATTAATTAGTAGATCACACATGCGTACATGCTGCACATACACGCACATGCATACCACCGGTTTGCATCACGCAGGCCCGATCCACCTGTGCACGTCGCCACCACGCGCCATGCCATCGTCCACTTGCCCATCACCAGCAACGCAGCAAGCCAACTCCAATCCGTCGACACCGAGACACATGCTCGCGCATCGACAAGTCCTCACATGCACCGTTCTCTAGCCCGAACGTCTCGCGTGACATCCTTGACCAATAGGACCTTAGTTCCTCCCTGAACTTAGCCCCGAAACTTCAGTTCCTCCTGAACTTAGTTCCAGTCCGTCACCGACCACGTTCCGCCTCAAGCAACACCTGCACATGAATCAAACACACAACTGTGTATGAGCACAAGTCTACGACTTGACTCAAGATCAGTCCACGCAACATGCTCACACGAGCATGTTACATCCAAACAACATGCTACCACGAGCACATCCAAACACGCTACCATAAGCATAGATAAACACATTAGCACACATGCATATCACCCTATGTCATTATGCTAATTCACTTTGTAATGCTAATTTCTATATAAACCAATTTTTCATCACACATGATCTCACAGTTCGCATATTTGAAATGAATTTGAACAAGGGCGGATCCAAGCCCTGGCCTGCGGGTGCTGCAACTTGGGTCTAGCTTGTTAAACTTCATGTGTTTTGCATGTGTAACATAGTTCAAATCAGCTCACATAGCTTGATAGCTCTAATCAACTCATTTATCTCTATATAAGATCAATATAACACTGGTCTAGTCTTCCGGAGTGCGCATGCAAACCATCTGTAATTATCGGTTTGATATATGTGCATGCATGCAACCTTCCTTTCAATGTTCCAACGACCATCACGCCAGGCACTCCCGACGTGTTCAGGTGGAAATGGACGGCGGATGGCGTCTTTTCAACGGCTACTGCCTACCGTGCTTTCTTCATTGGGCAGTATGCCATACCAGCTGCAGGCATTCTTCATAAGACAGCAGCTCCGGGGAGATGCAAGTTCTTCCTATGGCTTGCGTTGCATGACCGCTGCTGGACGGCTGCTCGAAGAAAACGGCATAACCTGCAAGCGGACGACACCTGCGTTGTCTGCGATCAGGCTTCGGAAACCATTGAGCACCTCCTCCTCTTTTGCCCCTATGCCCGAGTTGTCTGGCACGCCGTGCTACAGAATTACGGCTGGCAGCACCTTACTCCGCCGAGGACACACTTCTCCTTTGCTGATTGGTGGGCGGCCTCTAGAAAGATGCTCCACAAATCAGTTAGGAAAGGTTTCGACACCCTCGTCACCTTGGTCGCTTGGAACATCTGGCTAGAACGCAATGCCCGGACCTTTGATAGGAAGCAACGGTCGACGATCGAGCTGCTGTGTGCGATCAGAGAGCAGATACACCAATGGATTCAGGCCCGGTTTAGGAGCCTTGCTCTACTGGGTTCCCCTTCCCTTTCCGATTCAGCTTCACCACCGGGTCGCGGACTCGTGCCTGTGTAATCCTTTTTGTAGTCTTTCTCTGTCCGGCCGATCATCCTTCCCGATGAACGGACCGTGTTTTTTCCTTTTCCTGTTTTTTCATTGTTCTTTGTTTGTGTTCTCTCTACCCCTCTTAATGAAATACGTGCTAAGGCACGGTCGCGAAAAATGTTCCAACGACCCACATGTTTTTGACTTTTATTGGTCAGATGTGCATGCACGTCATTGTCAGTTTAGAATATTGGAAATTCAATTCTGAAGTCACTAGAACGCGCCTGCTGGGTCACGTGTTTAACAGACTCCTGTGTTTGACTTTGCTATATGTAGTTGGCAGAACTGTGGTCCATTGCATTTACTTGAATTTAGCACCCCAAGTAATATGTCACATACCAACGAAAATTCCTTAATCATTAAAATGAATGCATGAATAATTCAACTATTAGAGCCGCACATGGAAACTTTGGATAGTTTTTTAAAAGCTTAATCAAATGCACCTGCACTTTAGCATTGGCTGTTACTCATTGAATGACCTGACTTGTTCTCGATATCTTGTTTCTGATGTGGCCACTAATATATTTGTGTTGAGTAGAATTTAGTGATGAATCTGTCTTGTGGAGGTTGTCACTCTTAATGCATTAGGACAATATTTATCGCGGATTTATGTTTCAGGCACATTTATGCTACCTGAAATCTTGTTTCTAATTTAGTTTACTATAATGCTGCAAATGAGTAACAAGATGGAGCAACATGTTTGTGAGCAAGGGGGTGAAGCCGGTTGTTTAACTCTTGGTCTCCTATTTGGTGATATTGGAATTATGGATGTGTCACTGTTGATATTGAATGTATACTTTGTAACCTGAGATTTGATCATTGTAAATTCGAACATGTTGATTTTGTTACCTGTGAAGTTATGAATTTGAATATTTTGTCATTTGGAACTATAGGCTATATGGGCTGTTAATCGAAAATATGTTCTCACCACATGGGCAGTTTAAATGGGTCTAGCCCATCCACTATTGGATTGTAATATGAATTGCAATTTAATAATTAGGCTAGGAATAGATTGGGTTGGGCCATGCCCAAAATTGGCCTGGAGACCATGTAATGGGCTTCCAAACATGTAGAAGGAAAAAATATAGCATATGCTAGGCTCATGACAAATGGTCCTGTAACTTAGATTGGCCTATAAATTAATTGCTCACTACATGGGCCTTGTTGAGCCAAGTGACATTTTATGACGTTTCTTGGGTTCGACAGTGACAAAAAACGAGCATCATAAATCAGTAACAATTGAAGGATCGTCATAAAGTTTATGACAAAAAAATATATTTCATCACAGAACATCTTTTATTACGCATGATAGGTGACGAACAGGTTTTCGTCACGCGAGCGTCACAAAATATGAAACATGACAAAAATTCAGTTTTTATGACATAAATAAAACGTCACCTATCAATGGATTTCTTGTAGTGTAACTTATTCAGGTGCCAAAGTTGATTTCGCTCTCTATTAATGTTCCAGCCTCGTGTCCCCAAAAAATTACAATTTGTATTCTATTCAATAAAATCAAAATTGTGACATTTTAGACTTGCAGGCGTCGAATGTAACTTACAAACATAAAAATCAACTTTACACTTCCAGACAGAAATAACATATTACTAATATATATAACAGGAGGTTACTTGTGCCTTATTTATGTAAGAGAAGAAGTGATATTAGTTTTAAAATGTAAATGTCGGCATTTTAGACCGGCAGATATTTGGTTGTCGGGAACCCTGCTTCTTCGTGTAGATTGATCACAGTCGGCGAGATGATACACGAGATTTATCCAGGTTTAGGCCCTCGAGATCGAGTAACATCCCTACGTCTAGTGGTTGTTGTATTAATTCGGCGAGTACAGAATACAATAGCGTATCAGGTACCCTCGGGTGAATTGTTCTAAGTTGGGATACCCTCTATGTGTGGGACCCCCATTATATATCCTGGGAGACTTGGCATACAAGACACAAAAATAATTAAACACACTAGGACTCTATCTCCTGGTCGGGTCTTTCCTTCCTTTAATAGGCTTCCATGTCCTGATTGGAATCTTCTAGTCCCTGGAGTCCATGGTCGGTAATCCTCGTGGTCGGGTACCCTGGTATTATGATGCCAACAGTAGCCCCCCGAGCTTGCGTATCTAGAAAAGGTCTTCATGATCGGTTCTCGGGCTTTTTATTTCTCCAGTCTTCTGATAAACCATTAAACAACTCTACCAGTCAACAGTGGGAGTTTGAAAAGACCAAAAAACTTTGACTTGGGGACCTGCATCTGGTGGATAAGCTCTACATAGAAAATTGGAGCCATATAAATTAGGTTGGTCATTAACAAAACAGGGCTCGAAAGCCGAAACGGCCCATCCTGTTGAATCTGGTCCACATATTTTGCGGTCACTCCACACGTCTCCCTAGGTTTACGCGTGGCATCACATGCTGCGTCGCTTCCGCACCTCGGGTCGCGCACAAAAAAACGTCGCCACTGGTCTTTAAATAGACTAGCGTTCGCACGCTAGATCGTCATCTTCACCAACTGACACAAAACCTTCCCCCATTGGCCATGGGCAAGAAGACCATCAGTTGGCGGCGCAAGCTTCCTCGCCTGCTCTTCGGTGACTCCCCTGCGCAGTTGAGTTCTCGACTGGCACCGGGGTCTCCTTGGGCGAACTCTCCGACGAGCCCTCCAGTGGCTTCTCGTCCTCGCTCCCCTCTTCCTGCTCTCCCTTGGAAAGAGGGGGAGCCTTCTGGTGAAGCGCCAGAAGCTTCTCCGGCTGGTCTGGCGCTTGCTCCGACAACTGACCCGTCCACATCCGGTGTTGCAGCCTCTTCCCCGGCAACCTCTCCGACGACGAGCTGGGAGCTGATCTGGTGGCAGCCACTCTCGCCGGAGCCAGGCCATCTGAAGCCGGGCCGTCGTCCTCAGCGCCGGCGGATGTAAGTGGTGACGAGGAGTTCGCCCGCGCCTCTTCATCTCGCTCAATCGCACGCTGATCGGCATCCCTTGAGATCGCGCACTTGTGGACCTCACCAGCGACACCGATGAGGAGGAGGAGCCAGCCATGGCAGCCTCCTCGTGGCCATCCTCATCCTCCAGTGGTAGTGCCTAGGAAAAAAATAAGGTTCTCACTATTGGAGAATCTTGCCTGCTCAAGTACAAGGGACTATTTCCGAATAAACAGTTCTTCCATGGCTTGAGGCATAGGATCCTTAGGAAATCTTTTAGGTAGATCTTCTGATCAAAATGTAATCACTCAGAAAGTTGGTTTAGTGAAAAAGCTATTGAATTCCTTTGAATTATCTTTTGCACTTTATTCTGTTCAAGTTTGGAATTTGTTCGATCGATTACCCGACCACTCCATAGGACTTGTAGCAGAAAAGGCGCAAAAGACGAGAGTATTCGGGTAATTAGATTCTTTGCCCGAACAAATCAAACTTGGAAAATCACTCTCAAGACTCCTTTCCAGGCAGCCCAAAAAAGCCCCCGAGCAGGATGTTCGGGTTTTCTTTTGGTCAGATATTTTTCCCTGAGCTTCCCCGAGAAGCCAAAGTACTTATTTAAATTTCACAGTTTCCAAAACGACCGCAGCGTGAGAACCTGCAAGGAATCTTGTTAGCGGCAGTTAATGCATGTGGCGTGGGTTATCCATTGTTTTTTTGGAGATCGTGCGCCTCCTAGAAACCATAAAACCGCACGCCTTGCCTTCCATTTGTTCCCTTTCGCCTCTGCCTTCTTCTACCTCTGCCGGCCGCCATTGCCAAGAATAACAATCTCTTCCACCAAGAAACATCTCTCAATGGCCTCAAGCAAATCCTCCTCCAGTAGCAGTGCAACAACCTCCACATCCTCCCCTGGGCAAGCCTCCGGCATGGAGACTCATGGAGCCAAAGGAGTCATCACACCATATAAGTACTGGACGACTTCCACTACGATGGAGAAGCAACTAAAGAACTTGGAGGAACGGCGTCATCTTCCTGAGGCCGAGTGGTACCCTCGTCGCCGCGCCAAAGGTCAGGAACCACCCGACCCGCAACGCTCTCGAGATCACAACATTCCTGGCGCATTTCTGGTGTGGCTTTGGGGTTTCTCCGAGCGCCTTCCTAGAGAAGATCTGCAATTATTATCAGATTGAACTGGTTCATCTGAAGCCCACTTCGCCATGCTTAGTGTTTTTTCCTAGTTAGGAATAGAAGCATCAGTGAATCTGTGGAGACACTTCTATTACCCAGCATATTATGCACATCGGGTGATGGTCGGGTCCATTGGCTTCTGCTTGCGTACTGGCATCCAGTACATCCCGTTCTAGGTGAAAGATTTCTGGAAAGGATTTGAGCGCCAATGGTTCTTCATCATCCTCCCTGAAGCCTCTGTGATCAAGAGGAGTTATCTGATGCCTCATCTGACCACTGACAAGAAAAAAACTCCCACGATCACAAAGACAATGCCAAAATATATCGATAGGATTGCCAAACTACGCAATGCTGGCCTGACCGCTGCTCACATTGCTAAAACCTTTATCCGATAGAGGCTCATTCCCTTGAGCAGGTGTGACTGCTTGGCTAGTGTCTGTCGAGGGTTCACTGACCCAGATCACCAGAAACAATAAGGTATAACGCCCTGTATTCTTTTTGGGTTTTGTTTCACTTTAGGCTGTTCGGGAAGTTGACAGCTCGGGCGATTTCTTTGTCAACAGACCTCTCAGAAGAGGAAGTGGGCAAACGCCTGAAGAAGATCCTGAACGTTGGCATTCCTGACTGCACAGGCGTCCCTAGGCCCTATCACCTTGATAGTCCTGCTACAGTGCTATGCTTACTCCTTCTTTGTTGTTGCTGTCTCCTGACTTCTTAAGAGATTTTTTTTATAACAAATAATTGTTCGACTTTTATGATCTCCTTGTACTTGATGCTCCTGCACGCCCAGGCGCCGTTGATCTCGATAAAGAGGAGCCCGAACAAGAGCATGTCGTTAGAGAAGCTGAATCACAAGCTACTGCTCCACCATTAGCCCCCCAGGAAGTCCCGAAGAGCTCCAAAAAGGCTTCCTCGCGCTTGCTCAAGAGTTCTGCCGAAATTAGGATCCTTCATTGGTGATTTTGTGCTCCATGCTTGCGGACTCGAGCTCGAGCCCCGCTTTCCTCCAAATGAATGGAGCTCGCCCACTCGCACAGCCGCGGGCCCTGCTTGGTTGTCTGTGGTTGCTCAGCCATGGCCATCCTCTCGCGCCGCCGCCCCCACGGTGGCACCGTGGTCCACAGCGAAGGGATAAGATGGTGACTGAATGGATGAGCGTAATCGGTGGAATTGCTCAAAATGAGAAAAATCTAATCTATGACATCTAGGGCCCCATTTTTAGCCCCATATGGCAATAAACTTTTAAGTGAACTTTGATTGTAATTTTTGATAAATTTTCGTCAAATTTATGGTAATTTGAATTGACTTGGTTCCATATCTGTCCAATGGTATTAAATATCTTTTGAAATGATGTGTAAATATCTGAGGTTAATCTAGGAGCAAGATCATATTGTGCTCAACAAAATAGGGGCATATTCGTATGGGAAAATTAGTCTTTTTCTAGCTCTTTTGACACCGTTAGAAGATGTTCACAGTGTAGGGGTAAATTGAGTCTTCGTATTTGAATAGTAGGGGTGAAAAATGCAACAGAACAAAAAATGAGGGTAAAATCACAATTTGAGTACAAAGTAGGGCCAAGAACACAATAGCTCCTTCATTGAAAGCCATTTATTTGTATGTTAATTGCTATTTATTGATTCTTTTTCTGATTGAACGACCCATGGCATAATCACACAAGTTAAAACCATGACGCCGGTTGTCCCTTCGAAACCCTAGATGCTCTTCCACATTCCCGACCAAGCTCTCGCTTGCTCTTTGCCACCGCCGCCCGCCCGCCCAAGCGCCCATCCCCGTTCTTGCTCGATCCCTGCCAAACTCTCCTCTCTCCTTTCCCTCCTCAGATCTGCATGTGGCTCCCCACATGCGAGCATCCCCAGCCGATCGATCGGTGCGAGCTTCGCGTGGGGCGGGCGAGATTGAGCTCCACCGCCCACAGGTCCAGGCGCTCCTCGCGGGGCGTCTAGGATCGTTGGCCCCTAGGCGCCGAGGACGCCACACACACCGCATCGCTGTTGGGGATTGGTAGAGCAGTTGCCAGACTACTTCTGTGTGGCGTGCACATGTGACCAGCACCACGCTCTTTGGGTGACTTTCCATTTCAATAAGATCCCCTTTTAAAGGCACTTTACAATTTGTGAAATTGATGGGCAAATCATGGCGAGTTGGATAGATCTCATAGCTGGTGAATCAATGTGTCTGCCATCAAATCAAATTTGGTGTTGATCAAATTTGCTTTGCCTAGTTTATTGTTACAGTCTCTTGCAGTTCAGTTCACATTCAACCAGCGGTTCGGTGCTTGCTAATTACTATTTTGCTGGCGTAATGCGAGGAACTTCTACTAGATAAGGGTACCAACAGTCTCCTTTAGAGTGTGTTCCTTCATCAAAGGATACCAAGGTGTACAGTTGATGTAGTCCCCATGCTTTCGAGCATCGTATGTCCTTCATTCTTCTTTGTCTCATCCTGAAATGGTTAGCAACCAACAATACCCGAAGGTGCATACTCTGCTAAAAATATTTACTTTTATTATTTATAAGAGAGAGTTATTTTTTATGATAATCTGGGGTATCTCCCAGCAATGTTTTGTTTATGATCACAAGCTTGACCATGGGATCCTTGCGGCCTTCATTGGTGATGCAGTTCCAAGCTTCACCACCAATTGTTGATTCATCATCGAAGTTCTAGCTATAAGGTTAGTGCCACAATGCAACAAGTTTTGCAAAGAATGTGATAAGCATTTACATCCGTTCTGATGACGAATTATGAAATAAAGTTCAAATGAGGACGTAAGACTTGTAACATAGGCACAAGAGATTGTCAACTCTGGAGATTCATGGATGGGATCTCTCCTTTTTGTTTTTTTGAACTCCAAAGTCAATCTATCAGGTTGTTCATAGCCCAAGAGTTCTTTGAAGAAGACCAGAATGGAGTTAGAGGGCTAGAGGAACAAGGCCTGGACTTTACTAAGAGGGTGCTAGTCATTCGGTTTCACCAAGTTGAAGCGAACGGGGAAACAAACATCACCTCCTTGAACGGGTAAGCTCATAGGCAGAAGCCGTGAAAGGCTTTGAAAAAGGGAGGCTCTAATAACTCGCCCATTGTTGGAGTTCTCGTCCAGCAGTCCACCCAAGGGTACCCAAGTGGTTGATTTGTAGGCAAAGGGCAATCGCAGGACTAGGGAGCTCGAGGTAACACAGGGGCGCAGGGTTTATACAGGTTCGGGCTACCTGGAGGTATAATACACTATGTCCTGTGCTCGGGGATCTTGTATTGCTTCGCTCGGCAATGCTCCTGGGAACAATTGCGAGTTTTGTGGTTACAATGGGGTGGAAGAATAAGATGGGATGAGATGGTCGACCTAGGCCGCCTTATATAGGCTGACGGCCTAGGGTTTGCAAATCGGTTATCTCTAATTGTATCCGGCTACAACTTAGGAAACTAATATGAATTGGTTGCGATATAATCTTTGTGATATCCGATTGAGATCCGAGTATATCGCTGCACGCCTTGTGTCGGATTTATGGACCCGGCAGTCCACACAGGGTAGTCTGCGTGGTTGATTTGTTGAGAGACAGATCGAGGATCACAAGTCGATGGTAACACAAGACGCAAGGATTGAACAGGTTCGGGCCGTCAGGATGACGTAATACCCTACGTCCTGTGTTGGGTGTATGGATTGCTGTGTATGAAGTTCCTGAAGGATCTCCGTAGTTGGGTTATGTCATTCTCGTTCTGTTTTGGAGGGGGTCCCAAGGCACCTTATATAGTCCGGTTGCCTTGAGTTACAAGTCGGCCAGAGATCATAACCTACCCGAAATACAAGGATCTGATCCTATAACGATTACAGATATCTTTCCCTAGAATTCCGGCTAGCTTATCTTGATCTCCGATCTTCTTGCGAGATACGCCGTCTCCTTCCTTGTCCCGCGCGCCGTCGTACTCATCCCGGCTCGTCCGACTGGTGGGCCTCCCGACTGGTGGGCCACCCAGTCTGACAAGCCGGCCCGATAGCACTCGGATTGGGCCGCCCCTTGCTGGTTGGGCCAATCCGCCTTCTGGGTACCCCTGGGGGTCTATCCCCGACAAGCCCCCGAGTAGTACGTGGTTGAGCGACAACCCGGCGAGGTCGTGCTGTCTGCTGAGCTTCGAGCTTGCTGCAGTTGGAAGCAAAACCGCATGATACTGGAGAGAAAAGAGAGCCGTCTGCAACGGATGCGCCGCGAGGTGTGTCCGTTGGCCGTAGCGCCCGAGCCTTGAAGCGATTTCGAAGGAATCGGTCCAAGGGTTTGTAGCCTTGTTCTGATCATCTTCGTCGTGGTCGCCAGACAATCAACGGATGCGCCGCGAGGTGCGTCCATTGGCCGTAGCCCCCGAGCCTTAAGGCGATTCCGTAGGAATCGGCTCAAGGCTTATTCGAGGAGCATCTTGACATTTTCTTCTGGCGTCAATTTCGGCAGCCCGCCCCCTAAGCGGAGGGTCAAAGCGTGCCGACAAGTCAACCCGGTGCCAGCCTCCGAGCGTGAGGGCCGAGGCGCGTCGAGTAGTCGTCCCGGCGCCAGCCCCCGAGCGTGAGGACTCGGCGGGCAAGCGTGGCGAGTAGTCATCCCGGCGCCAGCCCCCGAGCGTGAGGACTGAGGCACGCCGAGTAGTAGTCCCGGCGCCAGCCCCCGAGCGTGAGGGCTGAGGCACGCCGAGTAGTCGTCCCGGCGCCAGCCCCCGAGCGTGAGGACTGAGCACGCCGAGTAGTCGTCCCGGCGCCAGCCCCCGAGCGTGAGGGCTGAGGCACGCCGAGTAGTCGTCCCGGCGCCAGCCCCCGAGCGTGAGGGCTGAGGCACGCCGAGTAGTCGTCCAGGCGCCAGCTCCCGAGCGTGAGGGCTGAGGCGCGCCGAGTGGTCGTCCATGCCCTGTAGCGAAAACACAGTGCGATGGCAGTATATGATGCAATAAAATGCAAATCCGAGAAGAAAAGTATTCGGCAATGCATGAAAATGATTCCTGCTTCCAGCTTTTTAAGTCTATTAATTTCTCCGGGTAGTTAGCCTATTACGTTTATGCACCTGATCCCCGATAGCCATAGTCCGTAGCGCAGGGTGCTGGGCCGCATGCACGCGTAGGAGCGTAGGCGTACGGAAGAGTCGAGGCTTCACGGATTAAGGCGCGTGCTCCCCGAGTACTTTAGCGACTTGTATAAAAGCCTACGGAGTTGCAGTCTGGATGTGACCAGGGTGGTCAACGAAAGTTGGGGAAACATATTTGAGCCAAGGCAGACGAAAGTATGCAGAAGCCGTAAAATTTTTAATTGAAAATGATACTTAGCTTCGCGTAAGTTCTGGGTCCTTGAGGATTCGCCTTTTCTCGAATGCCCCAAAGGGAACATAAACGGAGGAGCATTGTTCTTGGCATGCGGCAACAAGCACAGTTTCCCCGTGAACGCGCAGGGCACACCCGTGGTCAAGTAAAACCAAAGGCGATAAGGGTGATCTGTGCGCCTTGGGCAGGAAAAGGACGCGTGGCTCGGAGCTCACATTCTTCACAGTGCAGGGTGGTTTCCCGTCCCTCGGTAACCCGAGGTTATAAATACTCTTCGGGAGCCAGAGCTGCCACCCAGAGGTGAATATGTATAAGAACCTTGTGGCGAATATGTCGGAGGCTCATTGCTGGGTTCATCCACCGGGAAAAATCCGTAGAGTCATAAGAGCGAGGTGCTAGAAGAGTGCTTGCGATGTACTCGAGGTGTTGATCGGCGTCTGAATGCTGCTCCGCTGTCTCCCAGCTTTGCCTTTTGTTTAGGACTGTCGGGGCGTAATGCTCCGACAAACCCAGGGATAGCCGGGTGCTTTCGCTCCCAACCCTCGAAAGGGGCTGCCTCGTCGATGGCTGCAGTGGTGCTACAAGAGAGCTTGCGATGAGCTCATGTGGCCCAAGCTTGCGGCGGATGCGACACCTGGTGCGCCGGCGGGGCCCCAAGCCATCTTCGTGGCGGTGAAGTTTTTTGTTCCTTGTAACCAGTGCATGACCGGCTCCTGTGTGACTGTATACTCTGCAAGAGAATTTCTACCCTTGATTGCCTCGAGAATGGAGCTTCTGCGTTTGCTTTCTTTGCAGCGCCAGCCCCCGGCTGTTGGGGCTCGACCGCGCCTGTCTAATTGCCATGACTCGTTTGCAGCGTCAGCCCCCGAGCGCTTTGAGGCTGATCGAGCCCGAGAGGCACACTGTCTTTGGTGCGGCGCCAACCCCCGAGTCCAAGGGCTGGTCTAGCCTTGGCGGCACGCCACTTGTTTTGCAGTGTTGGCTCCCGAGTGGTTCGAGGCCAATCGAGCCCAAGAGGCACACTGTCTTTAATGCGGCGCCAGCCCCCGAGTCCGAGTGCTGGTCGAGCCTTAGCGGCACGCCACCTATTTTGCAGTGTTGGCTCCCGAGTGGTTCGGGGCCAATCGAGCCCAAGAGGCACACTGTCTTTAATGCGGCGCCAGCCCCCGAGTCCGAGTGCTGGTCGAGCCTTAGCGGTACGCCACCTATTTTGCAGTGTTGGCTCCCGAGTGGTTCGGGGCCAATCGAGCCCAAGAGGCACACTGTCTTTAATGCGGCGCCAGCCCCCCGAGTCCGAGTGCTGGTCGAGCCTTAGCGGCACGCCGACTTCTTCATCTTGCCTGAGTGCACGGAGCCGTTTTTAACGATAACGCTCCGAGCATAACGGTTCGCGAGGGTGCTCAACGGCTCTTTTTACCGTTGCGCTCTCATCCACTAATCACGCCATCTCGTGGTAATTTCGGGCATTGTGAAGTGCCATAAAAGGCGAGGGTTAGGTCTGACGGGGAAATCCCTCTGTTTCCAGATCCATTCCCCCCTTTCTTCATTCTCCATTCAGCCGCCACCAGAGCCTTTCTTTGCTTCTAGATCCGCTCCGCGGATTTAGCCACCACGGGGAGCGTAGCCTCACGGATGCGAACAAGGCGCTCCGTGCCCAAAGCCATGGCGCCAAAGAGGAAGCTCGCCGACCTTCCCAAGTCAGATAAGATCCCCTCCCTCGCCGTCGCATGGGCGCATGGGAAGGTGACCGAGGAGGCGCTGGAGGAAATGGTGGAGCGGAGCATCCTTCCACCTCAAGCTGTGGCGGAGTGGCGCCCGAGCGCCGGAGAGGCCTTCCCGTCGGAGAACTCCGGCGAACTGGTGCTGTTCAAGCCGTTCTTTGAGGCGGGGTTTGGCTTGCCGGCGGGAGCCTTCTTCCGAGGGCTGCTCCACTACTACGGGATTGAGGCCATTCACCTCAATCCCAACTCGATCATGGCCATCTCCGTCTTCATCCACCTGTGCGAGGCCTACCTGGGGATCACTCCTCATTTCGACTTGTGGAGGTATCTTTACTGGCTGAAGCCGCAACCCAGTGAGGAGAAGATGGTGGTGGTGGGAGGTGCTGGATTCATGCTGCGCTAAGGCCAAAAGGAACTGTACTTCGACATCGCCCTCAACACTTCCAACAAGGGCTGGAAAGCGGAGTGGTTCTACATTGGGAACCACGCGCCAACGATCCCCTGCCATCGCGAAGCGCGGCCGGTGATCAAGACCTGTTGGAATGAACTTCCCAATGGTCACCAGATGTGCGAGGTGGAGGAGCTCCTTGCGATGATCAAGGAGCTCAAAGATCAGGGTTTGACAGCGGTCGGCGTCGCCTGCAACTTCAGCCGGCGGTTGGTTCAGCCGATCCAGGAGAGGAAGCACCCAGGCTTCGAGTACTCGGGCCGGGAGGATCCTACCCAGGGGGCCCGTCGGACGGTGAGCAAGGAGGAGATGAAGACGCGCGTAGGTGGGTTCTTCCTTGGCCATGTGTCGGAGAAGCATCAACCGTGCCCGTTTTCTTTGAAGAGGCCAGCTCCGCCGGTAAGTCTTCGTTCCGAGTACTTTAGCATGTTCGTCTCGATACTGATCTTTGATTTTGATCTAATCGTCCGTTGGCCGTCTGATTTTGCGACTCATGCTGGATCGGGTCTTCGAATACTTTTCTCCTTCTCCGCTTCCAGAAGATTCACCTAGGAAGGCGTACCTGGGGGAAGCGCCCCCGTGTGATCAAGACGACGCCCTTGCGGGTGGTCCAGTTGACCCGCCTGCTCCCCTGGAATGGGCGGCCAGTGACACGGAGGGCTCCCTGAGCCCTTCGGATGAAGACATGGAGGAGACCCGCCCACGGAAGCGACGGGTGGTTGTGGCAAAAGTCGGGCCACGCAGGGCCCGTGTTTCTAAGCCGGCGGCGTCTGGAGTCGACGGTGCGGCTGATGACGACTCGGCAACACTGTCCGACGAGGCGCCCTCCGTCTAGGAAGCAGTGGCGCATGCGGCGCCGCCTCCCAAGCGGAAGCGCTCAAGGAAGATGACCGCGAAGAAGTTGGCTGCGCAGCCGGCCAAGCAGCTGGTTGCTGGTTCTGACACCGACGTTGACGAGCCGGGATGACCTTCCCCGGCCGTCGCAGAGGAAGAGGAAGAGGAGAAGGACGAAGCAATGTCCAACTCATTATTCCAGGAGCAGGAGCACACCCGGGCCATGGGCGTGTCAGTGGAGGAGAAGCGGCGGATGGTGGCGGAAGCCGTTGTCCAGGCTGCCGCGGATGCCAGGCCGGTCTTCAATCTAGGGACCAGGCCGATCCTGATGATAGCCACGGCGCAACAGCGAGCCAAGCTGCCGATCTTGCGGCCCCGGGTTGTTGTGGTGAAAAGTACCCAGTAAGTCATTGGTTCTCGTGCTTCTTTTGCATGTCATTATTTCCGAGTTCCTATTTTAACTTTCGACTGCTTTTTTCAGCAAATCCTCCGATGTTGATGCTGCGGCGGCCGGCGGGACGGGGTCATCGACTGCTACCCCTCAGAATCTGAGTTCCCCCCCGGTTACACCCGTTGGCACGCCGCCCTCAGGCGTGGTGCCCGACGTGACGGACTCGGCCCAGGGGTCGATGGCGCCGTGACCGGAGCAGGTGCCAGCCGGGCCTGCGGTGAAGGAGAACGTGGTGGCAGCCGGGACGGAGGACGTGCAGGGCGGGGCCGGAAAGGCGGCGGCTTCCCCGAGCGGTGGCGCTGGGGATCCTGTAGTGGATCCCTCGGTGCCAGCCCTGCACATGGGCAGAGATGCCGCTGCTCAAGGAGAGGTCCTCCAAAAGCAGTCGGATGACCCGGGGACTATGACGGTCCCCGCGATTGATGCCAACGCGGCGGAGGAGGAGGCGGTGCTTGCCGAGTTGCAGCTCACGGTTGACCAGTCCCGGCGCTGCGTGGAGGTTTGTCTCCTCATCCGCTTTGTTTATTTGTCGTGCTTCATTGTACCTTGCCTGACTTCTCTGCTTTCCGCTGATTGGTGCAGAGGTTAGCTACGCTCCGGCAGTCGCGCCTGGAGCAGCTCCGTGACGCGGCGTGAGGAGGAGCTGAAGGCGGAGCTGAAACGGGACAAGCGTCAGCGTGATGTTGCCCAGAAGAGCTTGAATGACGCCATTGTTGAGCATCGCTCGAGTCTCCATGGTAAAGCCTTGTCCTTGTGTCTTCCTGAGTGCTCTTTTTTTTTGCCGTCAAGTCTTGCGGTGTGCTTTTTTGTCCTGACCGAGTGCTCCTCTGCTTTTTCAGAGAAGGAGATGGAGAGGGCCCGTCACCTTGGTGAACTGAAGGATTTGCGTTTTGCAAACGCCAATCTGCAGAAGTCCGAGGAGGTCATGGCGGGCAAGCTGAAGAGGGAGCAGGAGTTCCGAAAAGGTGCGGACATGACGATGCTTCAAGCGATGTATACTATCCAAAATAACGCTCAAATCATAACAGGCTTAGAGCAAGAGCTGGCTTTGTCACACTTGGCCTTGACGGAGATCCACGACGCGGTAAAGGACCTGATGGACGCTGTTGCTCCGGAAGAGGGTGAGCCAATAGCCCTCGTCGCCCGACTGCAAGCCGCGCCGGCCCGGATCGCCAACCTGGTCAAGGAGTCGGCGGTTGTGTGCGCGAACGACGCTCTCGCGCGTGTTCGGACACTCTACCCACGGATTGACCTTGCACCAGTTGGTGATGGGGTGGCGGCGGATGCTTCAAGCGAGCAAGTGAAGGAGGCACTAGCTCAAACTCGCCCGATCGCAGAG
The DNA here is from genome assembly GCA_004135705.1 of Alloteropsis semialata. NCBI lineage: Eukaryota > Viridiplantae > Streptophyta > Magnoliopsida > Poales > Poaceae > Alloteropsis > Alloteropsis semialata. The sequence goes on from CM014273.1 coordinate 42,678,941, forward strand.
AAGGTCGGCGAGGCCCTCAAGCTGGAGTAGGATCCTGCGTGGTGGAGTAGAATAGAATAGATTTTGTATGTACAAATATTCAGAAATGAATAAAGCGGGAGTATTGGATATTTTATCTCATATTTTAAGGTTGCCCGAGTAGTTCTTTTGCTTGAATGTGCTTTTCCCTTCGCTTCACTTATCCTAAGTTCATAACGTCGAGAGCGGATCCCGTGCACGTGTAGAAAGGCTTAGGCGTCGTTCTAGGCCCGGTTACGCAGCATTTAGTTAGGAACTACTCGGAATGGAGTAATGCCAAGTGGTTTTGCTAAGAGAAGAAATATTAAATGAAGAAGGTATATCTTTATTGAACTTGGTGATACATAGCTTTGTTATGGGTAGAATCGGCTTAAGTGCTCTATATTCCATGGGTGCGGGACTTCGGTGCCATCCTCGTATTGGAGTCGAAAAGTACCCAGACATATGACCTGGGTCACTATGAACGGTCCTTCCCATGGGGCGGAGAGCTTGTGAGCTCCTGCTGTCGATTGCACACGGCGTAAGACGAGGTCACCGATGTTGAAGTCCCGTTGCTGGACGTTCTTGTCATGGTAGCGTCGGAGTTTTAGCTGGTAACACGCATGCTATATGAGGGCATTAACTCTATGTTCCTCGATGGCGTCGAGGTCCACCTCGCGAGCTGCTTCCGCTTCGCCTTCCTCATAGTTGTCGATGCGCGGTGATCCAAAGGCGATGTCGGTCGGGAGGATTGCCTCGGAGCCGTAGACCAGGAAGAAAGGAGTGTGGCCTGTGGCCCTACTCGGCTGAGTCCTGAGTCCCCAAATGACCTGTGGTAGCTCTTGGTGCCATCGTCCGGCGAACTTCTTTAACGGATCAAAGATCCTTGCCTTTAGACCTTGGAGTATCATGGCGTTAGCTCGTTCGACCTGTCCATTGCACCTGGGATGGGCGACCGAGGCGTAATATACATCAATGCATCTGTTCTCGCAAAAATCCAAAAGGCGGATGTGGTGAACTGTGTTCCCAAGTCGGTTATGATCCTGTTTGGACCCCGAACCGGTGCGTGATTTCTTCGACGAAGGCGGCGGCTTGCTTTGATGTTGGAGTTCCGACAACGGCTTTGTACTCTATCCATTTGGAGAATTTGTCGATGGCGACGAGGATGTGCGTGTAACCTCCCGGAGCTGCTCGAAATGTCCCACCATGTCCAACCCCCAGCAGGCGAAAGGCCACGAGGGCGGGAGCTTGGGCCGGTAGGTGTTTCTGCTTGGCGAAGAATTGGCATCCCTGGCACCGTCGGACGAGTTCCTTGGCATCGGAGACGGCAGTAGGCCAGAAGAACCCGGCCCGATATGCTTTTCCGACTAGTGTTCTTGCGGCGGCGTGGCTTCCGCAGACTCCCGAGTGGATATCATCAAGGATCTGAAGGCCGACTTCTTTTGTGACGCATTTGATGAACACCTGGCTTGTAGCGGCTCGTCTGTATAGGGCATCGCCGACCACCACATAGTTCCTGCTTCGGTGTTCCAGAATCTTTCGTGCCGTGGGGTCTTCTGGTACCTTGTTATGGGCGAGGTAATCTATGAACTCGGCCATCCAATCTTCTTCGGCGTCGATGGTCATTACCTCACAAAGTTCAGGGGCGGGCTCTGGTTCATCTCCCAACTCTTTAACGGAGGGTTTAAGGAGACCTTGCACGAACACGCCTCCTGATACTTCCGCGTGGATTGACCCTAGTTTGGCGAGTGCGTCAGCTGCGAGGTTGTTCTCTCGTGGAACGTGATGGTATTCTATTCCGTAGAATTTTTCCTCCTGCTTGTGTACTGCCTCACAGTAGGTGTTCATCCGTTCGCTGTGGCGATCCCATTCTTTGTTAACTTGGTTTATAACGACAGCAGAGTCGCCATAAACCAGCAGCCTCTTTATTCCGAGTGAAGTGGCGATGCGGAGCCCGTGGAGAATTGCCTCGTACTCGGCGGCATTGTTGGTGACGAGGAAACGTATTTGGAGGACATATCAGTGTAGTTCCCCTTTCAGTGAGATGAAAAGTACACCGGCGCCTCCGCCGTCGATCATTAAGGAGCTGTCGAAGTACATCTTCCAGTGTTCGCCGCTAGTGTCTTCCTTCGCGTCCTGGCTCTCGGTCCATTCGGCGTTGAAGTCGGCGAGAATCTGAGATCTGATGGCGGTGCGCGGGACGAAATCTATGACGAACGAGGCGAGTTCAACGGACCATTTGATGATTCATCTGGTGACATCCCTGTTATGGAGGATTTCGCTGAGTGGAAATTGCGTGATCACCTTGATGCGATGCGCCTGAAAGTAATGGCGGAGTTTCCTTGACGTAATCAGCAGTGCGTAGAGTAGTTTCTGCACCTAGGGGTAGCGCGCCTTGGATTCGCTTAGTACTTCGCTCACATAATAGACTGGTCGCTGCACGCGTTGCACCTTTCCTTCCTCGTCCCTCTCCACAACGATCACAGTGCTTACCACATTAGTCGTGGCCGCAATGTATAGGAGCAGTGCCTCATCGTTGTGCGGGGCGACGAGTATCGGTGGGTTGGAGAGGTAATTCTTGAGGTCGGTGAGAGCTTGCTGTGCCTTCTGGGTCCATTCGAACTTGTCGGTCTTCTTGAGGATCTTGAAAAATGGCAAGCCCTTGTCCCCTAGCTGGGAGATGAATCTGCTCAAGGCTGCCATGCAACCAGTCAGCTTCTGGATCTCTTTCTTTCCAGTTGGCGGTTTCATCCTCTGGATGGTGTCTCTTTTCTCTGGGTTGACTTGGATGCCTCTATTGCTGACGATGAAGCCGAGTAGTTTCCCTTTTGGTACGCCAAAGACGCACTTGGTTGGATTTAGCCTCCAGTTGAGTCTGCGGAGGTTGCTGAATGTTTCAGAGAGGTCGGCGATGAACTCGGCTTCATTCTTTGTCTTGATCACTATGTCGTCCACGTAGGCCTCGGCGTTGCGGCCGATCTG
>CM014273.1:42695462-42753792 GCA_004135705.1 Alloteropsis semialata
GCCGCCGGGGTACACCGGCTCCTGCTCCCTCTACCGCTCCTGGAGGTGCACCCTGGCCATCCTTCACCAACCCATGGTCAGGGCGCATCTCCATGTGGCCGTTCCAGGCTCAGGTGGGGGGGCCTCGCCCTCAGCACCAGCCCGCGGCCATGTTCGCTGGCCCTGCCTCCTCGGGCCTGGCGTCCTGGACTCCACCTACTCAGCCTAGCCAGCCTCCGACCTGGCCGGGGGGGTGGGATCAGGCCGCGCTGGCTCAGTCCTTCAGCACCATGGGACTGACTCCGCCGGTCAGCACTGAGTGGATCGCCGACTCCGGCGCCTCCTTCCACACCACGCCCGACGCTGGTATCCTATCCTCTGTTCACCCACCTCCTCCCTCCTATCCTTTCTCCATCATGGTTGGCAATGGCTCGTGCCTTCCTGTGACCTCTGTGGGCACTGCTTCTGGTTCCTTTCGCCTTCCCAATGTTCTGGTTGCCCCACAGATGGTTCATAACCTCCTTTCTATTCGCCAGTTTACAGCTGACAATTCTTGTTCTGTCGAATTTGACTCTTCTGGTCTTACTGTGAAGGATTCGGCTTCCCGGCGTCCACTCCTCCGATGTGACAGCTCGGGGCCTCTTTACACCCTTCGCATTCCGCCTTCCGCTGCTCCATCTTCGACTTCCACTTCGTCAGCTGCATTCGCCACCACCTCTTCTTCCACTACTTGGCATCGCCGGCTTGGTCATCCCGGCCGCGATGTTTTGGCTCAGCTCAGTCGTAGTGCAGATCTCCGTTGTACTAGGACTTCTGATGAGCACCGCTGTCATGCGTGCCAGTTAGGTCATCATGTTAGACTTTCTTTTTCTTCTTCTTCGCATGCGAGCCATGCGTTTGATCTTGTTCACTGTGACCTGTGGACATCTCCTGTACTAAGCATTTCTGGCTATAAGTACTATCTAGTGGTTGTTGATGATTTCTCTCACTACTCCTGGACTTTTCCTCTTCGTGCTAAGTCCGAGACGTTCACCACCCTCCTCCACTTCTTTGCTTGGGTCTCCACCCAGTTCGGCCTCACCATTAAGGCCGTCCAGTGTGACAACGGTCGTGAGTTCGATAACAACACCTCCCGTGCCTTCTTTCTCTCTCGGGGTGTTCATCTGCGCATGTCTTGTCCGTATACCTCTCCACAGAACGGCAAGGCTGAGCGGATGATTCGGACCACGAACGATGTCGTGCGCACCCTTCTTCTCCAGGCCTCCCTCCCTGCCCGGTTCTGGGCTGAGGGGCTCCACACCGCCACCTACCTTCTCAACCGCCTGCCTTCCACTGCTTCCCCCGCTCCCACCCCACACCACGCTCTTTTCGGTACTCCACCTCGCTACGATCACCTCCGTGTCTTCGGGTGCGCTTGCTATCCCAACACCACTGCCACTTCTTCTCACAAGCTAGCGCCTCGTTCGACTCGTTGTGTGTTTCTTGGCTACTCCCCTGACCACAAGGGGTACCGCTGCTTCGATCTCGCCACTCGCCGTGTCCTCGTCTCCCGACACGTCGTGTTCGACGAGTCGGACTTCCCCTTCTCCACCACCCCTACACCCTCTTCCGACCCTGAGTTGGATTCCCTGTTCCCGACTGACCCGGTGGTTCAGCTACCTGTACCTGTTTCTCCTTTTTCAGCAGGTTTTCCCGGTGCGCTGACACCGCTCCCGGCGGTCTCCGCTGCGCCACGCGCGGCCCCGGAGCCTACCGCTGCGCCACGCGCGGCCCCGACACCTTCTGTCGCGCCACGCGCGGCCCCGGAGACTCCTGCCGCGCCACGCGTGGCCCCGGTGCCCCTGCCTGCGCCAAGCGCGGCCATGGGCGCGCCACTGCAGGTCTACCGGCGCCGTTCGGTGCCGGCACCGGAGCCGGTGCCCCGTCCTCCCCTGCAGGTCTACCGGCGCCGTTCGGTGCCGGCGCCGGAGCCGGCACCGGAGCCGGCGCCCCCGTCTCCACCGGAGCCGTCACCAGCGCCGTCGGTCCAGCCCCGGGCTCTCTCTCGTCTGGACCCGGCAGTCTACCACCCGCCTGTCATCCATCGGGATCCTGGCCACACTCATCCCATGGTGACACGGCATGCGTTCTCCTACCGGCGGCTCTTGCCGCCACCGGAGCTGAGCCGGGGGTCTCTCCGCCACCCTCCTCTGAGCCGGGGGTCTCTCCGCCACCCTCCTCTGAGCCGGGGGTCTCTCCGCTACCCTCCTCCGTCCGTGAGGCTCTGGCTGATCCTCACTGGCGTCGGGCGATGGAGGAGGAGTACACGGCCCTTCTTGCCAACCAGACGTGGGACCTCGTGCCGCGTCCGTCTGGTGGCAATGTGGTCACGGGCAAGTGGATCTGGACGCATAAGCGTCGTGCTGACGGCTCACTGGATCGCTACAAGGCTCGCTGGGTTCTCCGGGGGTTCACGCAGCGGCCTGGTGTGGACTATGATGAGACCTTCAGTCCAGTGGTGAAGCCTGCTACAGTGCGCACGGTCCTCTCCATTGTCCTCTCTCGCTCGTGGCCCGTGCATCAGCTGGATGTGAAGAATGCCTTCTAACATGGCACTCTGACAGAGACAGTCTACTGCAGCCAGCCAGTGGGATTTGTGGATTCCAGTCGTTCGGATCTGGTCTGCCGCCTCAACAAGTCCCTCTATGGTCTGAAGCAGGCTCCTCGGGCTTGGTACTCTCGGTTTGCCACGTTCTTGGTCACGTTGGGCTTCACAGAGTGCAAGTCTGACACCTCTCTGTTTGTCTACCGCCGGGGCTCTGAGACTGCATATCTGCTCTTATATGTTGATGACATCATTCTCACCGCCTCCAGTCAGGCCTTGCTTCAGCGCATCATTGAGTCACTGCAGCAGGAGTTTGCCATGAAGGATCTGGGTATGCTCCACCACTTCTTGGGTGTCACTGTTGAGCCTCGTCCTTCTGGCCTCTTTCTTCACCAGCGGCAATATGCACTTGATATTCTGGAGCGGGCCGGGATGACTGACTGCAAGCCGTGTTCCACTCCGGTTGACACTCAGGTCAAGCTCTCTGCAGATATGGGTGATCCTGTTGCTGACCCGACTGCCTACCGGAGTCTTGCCGGTGCTTTGCAGTACCTCACCTTCACCAGGCCGGACATCGCATATGCTGTTCAGCAGGTCTGTCTCCATATGCATGATCCACGGGAGTCACATCTCACGGCTCTGAAGCGTCTTCTTCGCTACATCCGTGGCACTGTTGACTACGGCCTGCTACTTCACCGGTCTCCTGCCACTGAGCTCGTCGTCTACACCGACGCTGACTGGGCTGGCTGTCCTGACACTCGTCGCTCCACTTCAGGCTACGCCGTCTTCCTCGGCGGCAACCTTGTCTCCTGGTCGTCCAAGCGACAGCCGGTTGTCTCCCGCTCCAGTGCTGAGGTGGAGTACCGGGCTGTTGCTAACGGCGTGGCTGAGGCGTCCTGGCTACGACAGCTCTTGACGGAGCTTGACAGCCCGCTCGCCAAGAGCACTCTCGTCTACTGCGACAACGTCAGCGCCGTGTACCTCTCCACCAACCCAGTTCAGCATCAGCGGACGAAGCACGTGGAGATCGACCTGCACTTCGTTCGCGACCGGGTGGCGATTGGAGACGTTCGGGTTCTCCACGTCCCGACCACCTCCCAGTTCGCGGACATCTTCACCAAGGGTCTCCCCTCCTCGACCTTCTCGGAGTTTCGCTCCAGTCTCAACATAGCCAGTGGCTAGTTGTGACTGCGGGGGGTGTGTGTACTTCTTTGTGTGTACTTCTTTGCCTGTCCAATCTTGAACCCCGCTGCGCCGGTAAGTTCAGATTGCAGGTTCCTGTCCAGTCTTGAACTCCGCTGCGCCGGTAGTTCAGACTGCGGGGGGTGTTGGTGTATATATGTGGCCCTTATGGCCCATGTAGTTAGGCCCATCTAGAGGCCCATGTACAGCTACTATATTACCCACCCTTCTAGGGTTTGGAGGAATGAATTGTGACATATTCTCTAGCAACTTGCACGAATTTGAGTTGCTCTGTTCTTGTCTGGTTATATCAGGCTTGACTCAGGCAACGATTAGATGGAAGCTCTTCCCGTTCTCTCTCAAAGAAAGAGCGAGGAAGTGGTATGAACATACCGTTGGGCTAATGAACGGTGAATGGGAAAAGTTACGGGACAAGTTTTGTCTTGAATACTTCCCCATTCATCGGATCTGTGCACTTCGAAAGGAGATCATCAACTTCCAACAATGAGAGAAGGAAATGATCGCAAAAGCATGGGACTTGTTCCAGGACTTGTGTCTAACCGAAACAGATCTAGGCTTCCCAGACTACATGCTCATGCAACATTTCCTGTCTGGGTTGAATAGTGAAGATGCCCGGTACACAGATATAGCAGCCGGAGGCTCATTTCTACACATAACCCCGACTAGAGCAAAAGAAGTCCTAGCAGCCATCCAGGAAAACTCTCTTGCTGACGCGGATGAAACTGAGCAAGAAGATCCCCAGGTAGAACCCATAAATGTGCCCAGTCTAGCTCCTGAGACCCCATCCATTGAGGAAGAGGAAACCCAACCTCTCGGATTACCTTTTGATTTCGAGGAAGACTTCTTTGAAGACTTTGGGAATACCTCGAACTACACAACACAGAAAAAGCCTACGGTAGAGACCCCCTCCATTTATATGGAGACAGAATTTCTGAACGAAACCGTGAGGGAGCTTATTTCCATCCTAAACACAGAATGGTCAAATGAGGCTGAGTTTTCTTTCGAAGTCATTCGGATTGACTCACCTTCACAGACCATTCGAGGTTTTGTAAACAAGGTGGCCGTAAACATCCTTTATAACCCGACCGTTGGGACCAATATCTTGTCCAGTAGATGGACATGATCTTCTCGACGTGTCCGTCTTCTCGATCGTCTTCTTTTCTTGGACATTTATTTTTCTGACTCACTTTTTCTTTTATTTTTCTTACTTTTTTCTTGGACCTTGTGTCCAACTCTTTTTTTCTTTTCTTTTGCCATGCCTCTCTTTATAAATAAATTGGAGACAGAGGTCAAACTTTCATGGAGTCCTTACTTAGTGGATGGATGGATGGATGAAAGTGATTGCTAACTCCCAGTGTAGAAGTTTAGCATTTATAGGTGGTGTGTACGTGCTCTTGATCTTAAAAGCATGAAAAATTTCTCACAATGGTCACAACAGTTTGACAAAGCTCAATGCAAAGACAAGTAGCATATGCATAAGGTTTTCCATGGAATTAACATATAGCTTTGGTAGGAATTTAACATCATTGAGGAGCCAAGCTATTGAAGTTGGTATTTGTAAAAGAAAACTCAAGTACTTTGCAAGAAAGAACAAGATTCCTTTCATCCAACCATATCACATTCATCAATTACTTAGAAAACATGCGTTCCCTATGAAGAAGTTGTTCACAAGATCAAGGATATAAGCAAGGAATATGGAGTTTGCAAGTTTATCATAGGAACACAAGGAGTGCTTTAAGGCCTTTGAGTTTGAAATCATGAAGGATTGGTTTTAAGCATCGATTCAAACTTCATTGAATAGGGAGTGAGGGGACTATGCAAACAAGAGTTCAAGAGAAATGGGGGACAACGAAGGCTTGGAAGTGGTCTGGCTGAACCAGAGGTTCGACCGACCCTTTCTTAAGTTTGTTATTCCCTTTCTTAAGGAATAAGGAGTTTGCAAGTTTATCATGTTTGCGTGTTGATTCTTCTGGAGCTGTGCAGCGTGTTGGGAATGGCCTCGTTTGGGTGTACGTCAAAAGGGTCAAGCAGGCCTCCCCCAAACTTATTCTTGTACCTATTTTTATTCAACGAAGAAAAAAGTGGAAACAAACAAAGACTCTGCCGGCATGATTGCCGGGGACCCTAAATTTTATTGAAGTTATAGGGTCAAGCAGGCCTCCCCCAAACTTATTCTTGTACCTATTTTTATTCAACGAAGAAAAAAGTGGAAACAAACAAAGACTCTGCCGGCATGATTGCCGGGGACCCTAAATTTTATTGAAGTTATTTAAGGCGCATGGAGAGATTGAAGTGCAGAGATTGTTTTTTGTTATTGAATTCATTATTTATTTATTTATTTATTTATTTATTTATTTCAATCAACTTGTTTTTAGTTTTCTATCATGGCAGAATTCAGTATGATGGGTAATGCAGCCTGGAGGAAACATGGGTAGAAGATGCACGAGGTGTTTGGGATACTTACATGTCAGATCTTCTCAAGTAGAATGAACGCAAAATCTTAGAGTCAAATATAAAAGTTAAGATTTATGAATGAAATAAAGCTTTGCATTTGTTTTGCATGATTCCTTGTGTGTCATTCTTCCTGTGACACCAAGGAGCGTTGAATGAGTGTTGGAGTTGCTCCTTGGTAGTAATTGTGCTCTCTGCAAAATGTTAGTGGACAACAAATGCTCGAGGAAATGTATGAAATTTTCAGGAATGAATTTATTGTTGCCTCAATACTTGTTATTCACATTCATGCTGGAGAGAAATCAGATTCAAAGCTCAAGTAGCATGGGTCTGAAACTGTTTGCCATTGTTTATTAGGAGAATCTTTTTTATAAAGGGGTTTTTATGGAATTTTATTGTTCACTAATTTTTGTCTTTTCAGCATAACTCAAACAAAGCTGAGGTAAAAATTGCATGAACATAAACAAGAGGGCATTAACAATATTCTCACAGTGCACCTCGAAAGGTGAAATGTGCCACCGTTGCATGATGGGTAACTTTTGTTGAAGTATACCATGAGCCTTGTTTTATCTCCGATATGGTTTTTGCTTGAGGACTTACCTATTGGTTTGAATGTTTTTCCTGCAGGGATTAGTCCGCAAATGGATATGTATCCAATATCTATCAAAGCATTAACTCCAAAGGTCCATTAACTAAACTTGACACCATATCTTATTTGATCAAGGAAGGCTTATTAACCTAAGCACCATGCTTAATTTAAAAATTCTATGGAAGCATCATGCATAGAGGCATCCAAACTAGAGCAGACAAAAACAGATAAAGGAGGACACGGATGCTTGATCAAGCTACGATCATTTTTAGGTAAAAACGAGTAGAGAAGCGGTGAATATCTATTACCATTCACATACTTGAGTGCATTTACCACCACCATATAGGATGGATGCTTTGAAATTCCTGTAGCAGTGGTGTGGTCACATTTGGTTGTCGAGCACTCCTCCATTTCGATGTCGACTGAAGCGGAGGAAGGCAATTTGACCATGCCAACTTGTGCGAAGCCAAGAGTGGATGATAACTAAGCCAGGGCTTGCAAGCATGAATGAGAGTGAGGCTAGTGGAGTACCTGGCTAAGTGGTATCTGCCAAGGTGTATTGCATGAGGGCACACACATGACGGCTTGGGACTCGCCGGCACCTCTTTCTTCTCTCTCCTTTTTTCTTCTCCTTTTTTTCCTTCACTACTAATTTTTTCTTTATATATATGTATTTTTCTCTCTCTTTTCTATATATCTTTTTTTCTTTTATTCCCTTTTTTTGCAAGATAGGAGCATCACCATTTTTATGATGGACTTCGGTACAGATGGATCTTGTGGCGGTGCTCTCCAGCCTCCCCCACACTTGGACTATTGTGTCTCAGACACGAAAGGTCAAGTGTGTGATGTCGGAGTCTCCTTTAGAGTGTTTTCTATCATGAATGGTACCAAGGTGTACAGTTGTTGTAGTCCCCATGCTTTTGACCATCGTATGTCCTTCATTCTTCTTAATCTCATCCTGAAATGGTTGGCAACCAAAAATACCCGAAGGTGCATACTATGCTAAAAACATGTTCTTCCTTTTATTGTATATAAGAGAGAGTTGTTCTTTTTTCTATTTATGATAATCTGGGGTATCTCCCGGCAGTGCTTTGTTTACGGTCACAAGCTTGACCATGGGATCCTAGCAGCCTTCATTGGTGATGCAGTTCCCAGCTTCACTGCCAATTGTTGATTAATCATCAAAGTTCTAGCTGTAAGGTTAGTGCTACAGTGCAACAAGTTTTGCAAAGAATGTGATAAGCATGCATTTACATCCATTCTCATGAAGAACTATTAAATAAAGCTTAAATGACGGCGTAAAACTTGTAGCACAGGCACAAGAGGTCGTCGACTCTCGAGATTCATGGTTGGGATCTCTTTTTTTGTTTTTTAGCTCCTGTCAATCGATCAGGTTGTTCATAGCCCAAGAGTTCTTTGAAGACCACAGAATGGAGTAGAGGGCTAGAGGAACAACGCCTGGACTTTATTGAGGGGATGTTGGTCATTTGGTTTCACCAAGTTGAAGCGAACAAGGAAACAAACATCACCTCCATGAACAGGTGAGCTCATAGCCAGAAGCCGCGAAAGGTTTTGAAAAAGGGTGGCTCTAAGAACTCCCCCATTAGAGAAAGATTTCAATATTGAAAAAGGCTCCACGGTAACCAAAGGATAAAAGAAAGAGAAAGGATAAAATAAAAGGATACACGAGTGAACTAGGTTCGAAGACAGATACAACAACTACTCCCCAGAAATGGCACAAAAAATGCTTGTTAACATTTCTTAGCATTGCCACCAGGTTTATATTCCCCGGCAATGGTGACAGAAATGCTTGTTGTTATTTCTTACGTCGCGAATGAATCTGCAAGAGCAAGGATATACCATTGTAGCTTTTCACCCATGAGTATTCATGGGTATCGTATTTGCTCAAGGAACGGATGTGCAAAGGTCTTCTAGATAGTCACCCCAAGAAGACAAAAGGTCAACTGGCCTGGGTAGTAGGGTTGCCTACGGATCGAGATCCTAGGATAGGTTAGGCTAGGTTATCAAGAGCTTACTTCAGGCATTGGGTTACACCTGGTCTACCAAGAAATTCATGCATAAGGCTCTATGTCGAACCCGAACATGGAGGGATACGAAGGACGGACAGGGTTGTCACCTCCTGCCGTCTACCTTACTTTCCATGGGGAACAGGGCAGCCAACCTACAATCAAAAGCCTAGACACCACGTCTATGCTAAGGGCTACTACTCTAGCGTCGTACAAGGTTTACCCGTTTCTATCAGGGGCCTTCTACTAGAGCATCCATCACAGGGATGAACGATCAATCCCACATGCAACTGATAATGAAAACATAACTGAACCAGAGAACTAATCTCATAAACAAACTCGGATACTTACTCAAGTGGATCATATTCGATGAGATACAAGCCGGAGTAGAGCACCAAGAACTCGGTGCTCCTCCCGACTACATCCTCACCAACTTCGTACAACTACGCCACCGGAATAGCTCTAGGCCTAGGAGTAGCTCTGTCCTCTCTTTCTTCTTGATGTGTGTGGAATGAATAGTGAAATGAATTGACAGAGGGGGTCAGACATCCTATTTATAGTGGAGGTGGAGGCCTGGGAATATTTCCTTTCCTTCTATTCTTGCTCCTCTCCTCCCCCACGAAGCAGTCCAGATTTGTGCGCCAAAACCCACTGTCGGCCTCGGTCCTCGCGCCAGGCACTTCGTGTCTCGCCCTCCCGCTCTCGGGCTTCGCGCCTGGGCCCAAACTTTGCTTCCTGCACGCCCTTGGCGGTGTGGCGTTTCCCGCCGGTGGGTGTGGGCCCACCTGCCCTGCCAGGCACCTGCACTGTATGTGGGGCCCAGGTGGCCAGTTCCTATGCAGCCGTTTTCCCACGACTTTTCCTGTGCACCAAACAGCTGCCACCATGCTCCCCTTTGCGGCTTCCTGCACCCGCTAGGCGGTTTTGCTCGCCCTGGCACGTGGCCTTTGGTCTACAGCCACATGGCTCAGAGTTGTTGGCCCGTTTGGGCTCCATTGGCCCATGTATTGGCAGGCCCATGGCTGCCCCTGTGCTTTGATGCCGTAGGGCCCTGCTGGTCCTCGTTGGGTCCACCGGGCTGGCTGGGTGGGGTCCAGTCTCGTGGGGCCTAGATAAATATTTTTATATTTTTTCTATCGACTCTGAATAATATGAAATATATATCCGTCGGAATCGTCATGACAAGGGCTTCCCAATGGTGGGCTCCAATTGGGCATTCGAGATTATTTGTGATAATGATACTTATAGTTTTTTCTCATGCCTGTAGCGTTAGTTCCTGCATAAAGGTAGAAACACCAAAACTTATGGAACTCATTAGTGATAAATCATATTACATTGTTTGATGTTCATTATTGTATTAATTATTGGTATAGTTGACGGTTGGATTTGGCATTTAAGGACCGTCAACATTGATTTTTTAGTTAACCTGTGCTAATCTAAGTGCTTGTTGTTGATTTACCTAGCACTAGCAGTGTTGATTTATGTTTATTTCCAGGCTATTTCTTTGTTAATTAATTTCAGTGCTCTTAGCATTCGAGTACCGATTTCCATAGCAGTCACAATAGTGAGTCTTCTTTATTTGTAGCTATTAATTTGGCCACTTTGCTGTAACAAAATGGATTGTTAGATGGGCAAGAAAGTTATGTCCTATTATTCTACATCATGCAAACCTATCTAGCATTAAAGGTTTAGCTTGCGTTCTCACCGATCTCTGTTTTGTTCTGTAGTCCAGAAGCAGCAGCTCAGGTTATTTCCTAATGCAAGTTTGTTGGCCATGTCTGGTTACTTCATTTGGTTATTCAATCATTTTTAGTATTGTTCCTGTTTCTTGCTTTTAGTAGTAAAGCAGCTGCAGGGTGTCATTTAGTTGATGGTCTGCTCAGATTATTTATGTTTGTTTCGTGTTGCCTAACAGCTAGCTCACTGTTGATCTACTCATCTCTGACCGTGACTCTGATCTTTTTGAGTTTTGCTGTGCAGGTGAAGTGGTGGAGCAACGGTGAACCCAAATATTTTTCCCGATGGATTGGTTATAGGAAAATATTGATCTACCGAGTGATCTCTGTAACTATTCACCGACTGATGATCCATCGATATTTATCTATCTTTACCAACTAACATCAGTTGCTCATTTGGTGTTGTTGTGTAGTGACTGGAGCTGAATCCTGGAGTTGCAACTCTGAATCATGGAGCTGCATCAAGTGAGTCTTGCCTTGCCTTTTCCACTCCTGTTACAGGATTTTGTGTTATTCTCTAGAGAAGATTCAATAAGCTAATTGGATTCCTTGCTACAGCTCATGCCTAAAATTTATGTTTATGTAGCACTAGGTTCGTGCCCGTGCGTTGCTACGGGAAGGAAACAAAATTTTGAACGTGGTAAAATTAGCAACAAAAACACGTGATAATCACCAAACAAAAGTGATGTGATCCACACACACATCCATGAATAGTTATATATTTCAAGCAAATACAAAATAATATAAATGAGTTAGAGATATGATTCAAGAAAATTATCAATATATTGAATAATTCAAATATACCGTTGCTAGCTCTCCCAAAAAATAAAGAAATCTAAGATAAATCATGCATATGTTGGATTTTGATCCGAACTGAACTTGACTCTAAGACCCCTATCTCCTTTGCTTCCTGCAACCAGCAGATGAATATGCAGTCGCCTCATGTCCTGTTAGTTCAGAATTTGCTAGGACAGTGAATTAGAAAAGGAATTCCTGCAAAAATCAGAGAATCTGCATGGAGAAGATTCAAGTTTCATATGACTCAATTCCCAGCAAATCATTGTTGCACCTTTTCAGTAAAGACCAAACGTCTTCAACCACAGAAACAAATCAAAATGTTCAATATGAAGATTTGAGCACTAACTTTTAAATTATAGGATTGAGAGGGTAACTGATCTATCTTTTGTGTACCGTCAATGAACTGTAAGCTCTTTTTGCATTAGTGGCAGAGAGGGGTAGCATTCAGCCGAAGCATGACACAAGCATTTAGTGCAGGATCCATACCTGGAGAGATTACACCAGCAGCTACCAGGATCAAATAATTAGCTATCAGGCACTGCACGCCAATCCGGTGGCACCAATCCCATGGTAACCCCTTTGTACTGCATGTAAAGAAATCATTTCATAATCAAAACTATTTTTTCCAGAACTTGTAACAGTTCTGCATCCTAATCCTTTTTTTACTGAATTTGACAACCTAGCTTGTCACGAAGTAGCTGAACAAACCAAATAATTCAAGTCCTTCTGTTGTCCTACAGTGGATAGTGAGTCCATCTCTTGAGACAGAATATTGAAAGCCTGGGGAATCAATCAACCAGTATAACCATTAGATAATGGGTTTACAAACTAAAATTCAAAACAAATCCTGCACTTGAATAATATAAGAACTTCAGACAAGTCCATTGTTTTGCTTTCCAAATTTTTGGATGAATAAAATGAATTTCAAGATTCTGCAAGAAAATAAAAGCAGTTAAAGAATCCCAGTATGTTTGCCGCATGCTGCCAAGCAGCCAGGAGGGTGAATGGTTAAATTGTTGCAGGCAGAACTACAAAACTTGGCAACTGATGAAGCTGTTGCAATGATATAACAACCCATGTATGATTTTATTCAGGTACCTCTACAAAAGAGAAGTGTTAATAGTTATATAGTAGTAACACTACTCCTAGAGCTAAGGTTTTACTACGGGTTCGTTTGGAAGCGCTCCGGCTCCCGCTCCGCGCGTCGGAGGAGCCGGAGCCGCACCAAACGGCCGCGTCGGCGGAGCGGCTCCGTCCTCACGATTGAGAGAGCAGGAGCCGTTTTGCCTGGGCAGCAGGCGGAGCCGGCGGAGCCAAAAAAAGCAGCTCCGCCTGCTCCGGCTCCGACTCCGCGCGTTGGAGGAGCCCTCCCAAACGCAGCCTACTATTGCAGGGTCTTATGGTTTTGAACACAAGAGTGAACAGGTTTTTTCCAAGAAAGAAAGTAAAGCCTAATTTTGGAGCTGGTTCTAGGTTCCATCTGTTAGCAAAGTAAAGCCTATACATACTTAGGCGATATGCTGATTGGTCATATACTATCCTTTGTACTGTTCTGTTTCTAATGTGGGTGATATCGGATAGCCTTTAAGGCAGAGAATGAATACTGTGGCTACTTAAGAGAGAGATAATAGAACACTTAGCCGTTAGTGTTGTTTGTGTGCTTTCCTTCTTTTCATCAATTGCCCTTTTTAGTTTGCAGAGCATTGTACTTGGGTTAGTGAATATTTTGAGAAGGGAGAGCTGAACTGACATGGGAACCACCTAAGAATCATTGGTACAGTAATCCATCTAAATTTCAATTTTCCCTTCAATTACATAACTATTTATGGGTGTATAGGTCATCTCTCTTTCGTGCTGGTATCAATACCATACATGTGTTTTGTTGCTAATTTTATTATGTATGCAATTTTGTTTCCTGCCCGTAGCAACGCACGGGCACGAACATATGCTTTTACGTATATTTGGTGCTCTCGGTAAACATGATCTTTTCTGTTGACGCTTTTTCTGGCCAACACACCGAAAATCGCGCTAGCTCGCGCGGATCCGCAACGGATTGATCACCTGCAGCACACCCAGCCAAAACCGGTAAAACCGGTTTGGAAAACCGGTGAAACCGGTTTTCTAGGGTTTGCTGTGTCGACCTACGAACGCCGGCCCGGGAGGGACCCGGTCAGGGCTGGCGCACCTAGGGTTGTTCTGAGGTCGGCAGGCCACTCAGAACGCCGTCAAATGCCGTAGAGACGAAGCACGAACAGCAGGAGGGGTTGGAAAAGTTAGGGTTTGGAAAGGATAAAAAATAAAGGTACTTGTATTTGATCGATTGGATAACCCTCAATCCGCCGTGGCCCTTTATATTTATAGGGTGGGGAGGTCTGGCCCCGCAAGGAAATCCTTTTACAAGTCATATTCCACACGGATCTCCAAATCTACTAGGACTCTGTCCAAAACCGGTTCCACCGGTTTGCGTCGCCATATCAGATATAGTGACCAAAATCGGTTTTACCTATTTCCAAAACCGGTTTCATCGGTTTCGTCCAGGTGAAGACCTTCTCGGAGCCATAACTCTCTCGTCCGAACTCCAAATCGGACTTTCTATATATGCATTTCAATCATCTCGATGCAAGCTATGCAATGGTGCAATAAAAATGCTAATTTGACAATGTTATAAAATCCGGTCCTACCGGTTTCTAAAACCGGTTTAACCTGTTTGTCCAGATTGCAAGAAAACCTCTGTCGTGCCAATTTTGATCGTCAACATATGCCCCCTGTTTTCTGGTAAAGCTTGCGTAGCAGAAAACATAAAAGCACAAAGACAACACTAAGGGCGATGTTTAACACATATCCATCGGCCTTTTTATTCTAAGGGCGATATCACAAAATATCGGCCATCTCTTGCAAAATCTTTAATTGGCTTTATTATGACAAAGAATAAAACCATCTCGTGTAGACCTTATAAACCCACAATACGAAACTTCTACACCTGTCAAGCACTTAAAATCACCATGCACACCTTTAATAGAACCATCAGCTGTAATATAAGCCGATGTATCACCATGCACAATCTCTAGCTTATCGCCTATCCATTGTATCAAGAATTGATGCAAGCTAGAAGGTACACATTGGTTCGCATGTATCCAATCACGCCCCAAAATCAAACTGAATTTACCTTGGGTCTCAACAACGAAGAACGCAGCAACCAATGTCTTGCTTCCAATAGTGAGATCCATAGAAACGATTCCTTTAGCACTTATAGGATCATCTCCTCCCACACCACTTAAAGCCATATCAGTTTGGATCAACTCATCATATGAACATCCTAATTTCTTGAACAAAGTATAAGGCATTAAATTAACAACCGCTCCACTATCAACCAGCATGCGAGAAATCGGCCTCCCTTTGATATAACCTTTCATGTATAGAGCTTTCAGATGATCATCACTATCTTTGGGCTTCTAAAAAATAGCTTCTTGTAGCCCAAAATTGAAATAAGCCATCCCCTCCTCCGAAGGCAAGTGCACCACATCAAGATTAATATCCATATGCTCAGAGGATAGCTCATAATCCAAAAATTGTTCATCGTTCTTATTCTGGGAACCCGATGACAACTTCTTATCATAATGAATTGAATCAGGAGCAAAAATATTAGGAATCAGAGGAACCTACATTGTGTCAACCAAATCTCCTTGTGCCGTCGTGGAAACCGGTTCTACCGGATCTGAAACCGGTTCCACCGGTTTTGCTGCTGAACAAACACCAGGCTTGATCTTCCACTCCTTCTGAGAAATCATTGGTCTATCTTTGTTAAAGTTTTCATTCTTCTGTTTCTCCAATTCCTTCTCCTTATTCTCCTGAAACCGAAGCCGCTGCAATTTCCTCTTTTGCGTGCGAGTTAAACCTGGAGGACACCATCTTGGCAAGAAACACTTAGAAATATCATTATCAACTTTATTATTCTCACCATGGATAGCAGCAACCTTCTCTTGGACTGACGTTTCAATTTTAACATCAACTACAATCGGTATTTTGGCGTCGTCCTTTGAAATTATGTTAATGTCCTCAACCTGTGTGACATCTTTCTCAGTAGTCATTTTTAAGCCATCATCCATGTTCTGCAGCTCTCCCTTCTTCTTCTTGATACGATAAACCTGTTTTGAAGGAGCTGCCTGCTTTCCCTGGGAAAACCAGTTAAACCGGTTTGGAAATCCGGTTGCATCGGATTTATTCTGCTGATTCCAACCTGATTGACTAGATGTCAAATGGTCCTGTTTAGAATGCAACATCTCATCATAAACTGGCTCAGTAGATGCACCACATCCTGTATAAAAGGGTGAATACAACATGGGATGATATGGCCACCACATATTATTAAAATCACATGCCGGATATGAAAAATTAGAATAAGTTGGAGGAATCCATGACATGTCTTGATGTGAATCATGAAGAGGATGCAACTTGACAAAATTACTCTGCTGCGTGACTCCCTTCTGAGATGAAGCATGTCTCTCATGACACACAGATAACCATGTCCTTTTTTTACCGGCCGATCACTAGTAACGGCCTTTTGATCTTCATACTTGGACAATAGCTGATCAAGGGTTAATTTTTTCTTTTTATATTTTCCCTGATCTTTCTCCAAGCCCAATTTTGAAATTCCACTCTCGGGACTCCTTGGTTTAACCGTTTTGGAATGGCGCTGTCCAAAACCGGTAATACCGGTTTCAAGAACCGGTGAAACCGGTTTTGTCTGCACAGCAGACTCAAACAGTTTTTGCGAGGATGCTTGCCCCCCGAGTTCAGAAGTCCTTGCAGTGATCTTGAAAATTTCTCTACCATCAGGAGTCTTTTCAGACACTACATCTCTGATCACCTGTTTCCCTTTCAAATTTTTAGACTTCTCCTCACCGATGACGACATTTTTCCCCTTGGTTGATTTAGCTTGATGTGGCCGAACCAAAACCTTGGGTTGCTGTACATCAATGGTGTTGACAGAAAGAGAAACATTATCCGCTGGCTTCTCATGATAATCCAATCGTCCTTGGTTTATGGCCGATTGTATATGCCGACGGAATATATTGCAATCAATAGTAGCATGCAAAAAAGAATTATGAAGTTTACAATATACACGCCCTTTCAATTCTTCAGGTGGAGGTATAGTGTGAGACATCTTGATGTTCCCATGTTTTAACAATTCATCAAATATCCGATCACATTTAGGAACATCAAAACTAAATCGCATTTGCTCTTGCCGATCCTTAGAAATCAGCTTAAGAGATGGACATGTATATGCTTTATCTTCTGAAGGCCAAACTAATTCGGCAACATAATCACTTTTTCTCTCATCGTCCACACTACTATTTTTCACATGTGAATTAGACTGATGAGATCTAAAAGCATCTTTATTATTTTTCATTCGGTTCTCAATAACTAAAGCTCTTATTTGCACTTGATTAACCAACGACATTCAAAGCCTTCTAGTCTCTCTTTAATCATAGATCTTAAGCCATCGAAAGCAATATCAGCAAGATCTTTATCAGAAATTGACAAATCATAACAACGGATTTTTATTTCTTTGAATCTCCTAATATATTCAGAAACAGATTCATTCTCCTGTTGTTTAACCGATGCTAAATCTATCAATTTTAATTCTTGATGCATTGTAGCAACATGTGGTACTGACTGAGTAACATGAGGCATATAATTTAATGGGACATAATGCATTGTTTCAGACTCTCCAGGAGATGCCATCCAAAAACCGGTGGTACCGGTTTTGCCGTAATCGGCAGTTGAAGTGATCTTGGCACCGTTTGCTCTGGAGAAAAGTTTATCGGCATATGATACTGTAAATTTTTAGGAAATTCCTCTAGTACAGCCGATGAACTAGTCTGAATTATCTCATGTTGCTCAATATGAGGAATATCATAAGGAATAAGATTATTAACATAATTCCCCTTTTCTACTCGATCCATTCTTTTTGATAATGCAGATAAAAGATCTAATCTTTTTTGTACAGAATCAAAAGTAATCGCGGGTTGATCAATCGGAGTAGATCGTGAGTTGCTTACAGTGGGTATTACCTCAACCTTCCGATTATCAATCTTGAATGCGGGCATCACAAAGTCTTGTGTTCTTGATACTATGCCCTGGCGATCTTTCTTGAGCCCCATCAGAAATTGATTCTTGAAAAATTCTTGAGCTGCTTCAAACTTCTGACGCTCCTCTTTATCAAGCTCCTCTATGGAGAGCTTCAAATCTGAAATAGAGCCCATCTGGCTAGGGTTAGGTAGACCGGTTATAGAAACCAAGATCTTTTTCCCTAGCGGAGTCGCCAAAAATGTGTTGACGCTTTTTCTGGCCAACACACCGAAATTCGCGCTAGCTCGCGCGGATCCGCAACGGATCGATCACCTGTAGCACACCCAGCCAAAACCGGTTTGGGAAACTGGTGAAACCGGTTTTCTAGGGTTTGCTGCGTCGACCTACAAACGCCGGCCCGGGAGGGACCCCGTCAGGGCTGGCGCACCTAGGGTTGTTCTGAGGTCGGCAGGCCACTCAGAACGCCGTCAAACGCCGTAGAGACGAAGCACGAACAGCAGGAGGGGTTGGAAAAGTTAGGGTTTGGAAAGGATAAAAAATAAAGGTACTTGTATTTGATCGATTGGATAACCCTCAATCGGCCGTGGCCCTTTATATTTATAGGGTGGGGAGGTCTTGCCCCGCAAGGAAATTCTTTTACAAGTCATATTCCACACGGATCTCCAAATCTACTAGGACTCTGTCCAAAACCGGTTCCACCGGTTTGCGTCGCCATATCAGATATAGTGACCAAAACCGGTTTTACCTATTTCCAAAACCGGTTTCATCGGTTTCGTCCAGGTAAAGACCTTCTCGGAGTCATAACTCTCTCGTCCGAACTCCAAATCGGACTTTCTATATATGCATCTCAATCATATCGACGCAAGCTACGCAATGGTGCAATAAAAATGCTAATTTGACAATGTTATAAAATCCGGTCCTACCGGTTTCTAAAACCGGTTTAACCTGTTTGTCCAGCTTGCAGGAAAACCTCTGTCATGCCAATTTTGATCGTCAACATTTTCCTTAATAAAATTTTAGCGCTTCTAATTTTTGTTTTTGTCCTGTAGCAACGCACGGGCACGAACCTAGTTTATATATATGTATAGGATTCCTCTGTGCGCTACAAGATCACAATTTCATCAAAAGTGAAATAGTTAGTGATGAAATTATGAAACTATATATCAATGCATAGTGTGCATAAATCATTCTCCTTTTCCACTCCACAAGCTATAACAATTCAGATGGATACACATGACAGAAATCAGAAGTCAAATTAATTAATGATTCCCATCACCAATGGAACAGGATACATCCGGAAATCTATTTCATGTAGCTTGGCAGATACAGTTCCATCTTACCTGGAATTCCATCAGCTGAGGATTTGGAGGGGCAGCCTTCGAAATCCCTTCACGCGAGGAGAGAGGGGCAGCTGCCAAGATCCATGGATGAGCATAAAAGTAAAAGTTTGCTCCATAGGTTTGCACAAAGAAAATAAAAGAGGTTAGCCATAACTTTTGCAGATGATGTTTGTGTCTGCACAAAGTTTGTTGTCTAATTGAGTAATTGTCAATTGCAAGATGATGGCGATGGTATGGTAGTCTGTACTCTGGTCATAGGTCAAGGTGGAAGTGGGAATCAATGAGCAAAGTATTAAAAAAGAATCCCCTCCTAAATTTACAATCCAGTGAAGTATATTTGATGACGCAAGACAGAATAGGAGTACAAGCTACCTGAATGCAGGACCACTGCAGTTGTTTGTCCGCCGCCAGCCATGAGAAAATATGAATATGCATTAAAAATCAACCCCACGACTCAGATTTAGCATCTGTGAATAACTATGGGATTCATTTAAGGCATGAAAAAGTAGATTGGCTTGGAGAAAACACCTTCATGTAGATAGGCCAAGAGAAGGAATTTTATTCTACTTTGTGGAGTTCACTTCTAAATAATCAGCACAGCCCAACAACATCCATACTTGCTCACCATGCCAAAGTATCCGATCACACCTGCAATTTGTTTTTGTTTGTTCCAGCACTGAACATTCATAAATACATACTCTGAACTGAAGTACAACCAAGTGCAAGCATTCATCTTCACAAACAACATTGGCAATGCATTTGGCATACAGTATTTGTATGGTCAGATGACTTACCATACTGGTGTTTTCGCCACTGTGGAGCCCAAAGTTCCGTATACAGCACCGATGTGCATGTAGAAAATCAAGAATCATTCTTTGTGTAGTCGTGCACTTGTGCTCTTGCCGCAAAGAAATTTATTTGTTCCTTCTGAAATCGATTCAATCCACATTGCGTAGTAGATGTTAACTGAGGGGCTCGAGGTCACCATAGGATGACCATGGCGCTCAACGCGGCCAGCGCACGCGAATCATCGTCGAACTCGCCCAAGCGAGCGGCCCGGATGCCCATGGCCCTCGGCCACCGCTGAGCTCGGCGCCCTCGCCCTGCCAGTTGCGGATCTGGGTACTCGCCCGCCATTCTGCGTGGGGCCCCATCCGCTGGCCTGTGCCGCACGGCCTCGCCAGCCAAGGATCGGAGCCCCGCGCCATCCGCGGGACCTTCGCGTGGCCTCACCACCCGCAGCTCGGAGCCCGCGCCATCCACGCCGTGGCCCAAGCATCAGCATCCTCGACTCGCAAGTCGAGACAAGCTGTGGCTCGGAGCCTCCGCCTGATGGTTGGTGAAGGGACGACGGGGAAGTGGCGGCGGCCAGTCGGGGAGTTGTTGTGGCCGCCCAGGGCGTGGGGGCGTGTCGGGTGTGATCCCCTGATCGGGGCGTCGGCGGCGGACGATCAGGCGTGGGCGATCAGGTGAAGGCGGCGGGCATGGGATCAGCGACGGGCGGCGGCTGGTGGGATCCGATGGGCACCGAGGGCAATGGCACCGTGGGCCCACAGATCAGGAGACACATATCGATCGGCCGAGCGAGGAAGCGAAGGACGAAACGTGGGACGAAGAGAAGACGGACGAAAAAACATCTACATTTCTTTCTTTTTAGTTGTAAGAGAAGAGATAGAGATTGCTTATCTGATCCAATATACCATGGGCATAAAGCTTGTGCGATTATGTGGCATTGCTTGTTTAATGTTCGCTTACTAAGATATATGGTCAACCAGCAGGCAGCAATGGATGGCTTGTCAAAGCAATTAGAGGAAGCTGAACAAACAAGGATAAGAGACAAAGAAGAGATGAGCAAGAAGTATGCTGGCTTGAGTCCAAACTTCAGCTTTTGGTGGGGTCAAAATCGAGCAAGCTAACTGACATGATGGTATGCTAGATTTTGTTGGAACCAAACTTTTGCAGGTGCAACCTATCTTCTGTTATTTCTGGTGCTTGGTGACAAGTGGGAATTTTTGTATGTCTTGTGGGTTGAATTCTTGTAAAACTAGCACCTGTTAGAGTGCCTTGTGTGCACTGGAAGCGATTTTTGGTGCTACTACAGGTAGGAGTTTTTGTATGTCTTGTGGGCCGAATTCTTTTCAAATTGGTAATAAGATTGTTTCTGATTTGAATCTATAATTCTATTAAATTGGTTAATAACTTTGTATGTCTTGTGGGCTGAATTGATCATTCTGATAAATGGGCTGAATTTCTTGTGCGCTGCCCTTGAAGCATATAGCAATGCCGTAGTACGTTGTGATACCTGTATGAATATAGCAACGCTTTATTCCATTGTGCCACCCTCTATGCATATAGCAACACCAAATTTCAATTACTCTACCCTCTGTGCATATAGCAATGACATATTCTATTGCAACAGGGCTTAAGGATATAGCGATGAGTAACACTTCGTTGTGATATCCTCTTATAAATCGCAATGCCATATTTCGTTGTGCTACCCTGTAAACATATAGCAACATCATATTCCACCGCGACATCCCTACAGCATATAGCAACGACTAGAACTCCATTGTGATATCCTATTATTCTATTGCAACGTCATAGGCGTTGTATTGCTACAAAACTATTGCGTTCCAATAACTTTTTCTTGCAACAAGCCCTCGTGGTTGCAATAACAACTATAGCAATGATGCCAGATTGTTGCAATTACCACTATTGTAACGCTAATGATTGTTGCTACTTCAAGCAATTGCCACGCCACATGTCGTTGCAACAAGTCACAGGTATCTCAACGCCTTACAAAACCGATGCAATACCCTATTGCAACACCATTTTATGCAGCAGTCTGAAAATTATAGGAACACCCAAAAAGTGTCGCAATACCTCCTAGTTGCAATAAAAGACCCCTATTGCAACAATTTTGACACATTGCGCTAGCGCCAAAACTTTGCAGTGGATTTAAGAGATGAAATATTTCAAATGAAGAATAATAAAGTCATATATGTTGTTGGTTTTACAGAAGAGTTCAACCAAGTATTTGAAAGAGTGGATAACATCAATTTTTTGGTTCCATTTCAAGATCCAAAATGGAGAGCTCTACAATGGCATTGCCTTCTAACTTTGAATAATCACCCTCCTCCTGAGTTTACATACCGAATGTAACAAAAATATAAAAATAACATCCTTGCAAGTTGAATGTCACTTTAAAATATTCACTCTAATCAAAATATTTGGTGGAGTTGTTTAAAAATTAATGCACCCAACCTACACAACCATTCATACTTTTTTTTATAAGGGAAACTTTATTGATCTTGAGCGATTACACCAAGGTGAAAAATAGAAAGAAGACCATTCTCAGCCTCCGAGTAACTAAGACGCACATGTGTAGAACCAAAAAAAATATGGCAACTGATCATGCCACTGTGATCCAACACATAACAACGTCTTTAGCATAATCTACCACCAAATGCAACACTCAGACAACACAGAAATCCCCTCTAAAGCAATGCGTTAAAAAGGAAACTTCACATGCACATACCACCTCGGAAAGGGATAAATAATGATCTGGAAAAGAGAGGACAAAAACGCAGGTTAGAAGGCAAAAAGGTAATTTCTTCTCAGAATGATGCATTTACTATGAGTGAAGAAGTTTGTACATATGCTCCTCCAAGGCATAAATATACAAGAACTCATATTGGTTTTTATAGTGCTACTATATATTGAATTGATTATTATAAAACTAAAATTACCAATAAGACAATGGTTTATTTACCATGAAGCAAGTATCCCAGATAAAATTCCAATGGATATGATTGCTCCGAGCCATTGATTCGACATGAACCTGCAAAGTAGGAATTCAAAGAATAAAGTTTAATTAGTTGGATGTAGTACTAACATAACCAACAAGCATTCAATGTTGTTCAGAATGTAACTAAACAACAAAGAGTCAATGGAAGGACACATACTTCCTGTTGCAATCTGATTTGTCCAATAAGTCAACAGTTGAAATCTGCCATGCTAAATGTCCAGCTGTAGCTGCCAGAAATGGATAGTAGGGCCACCCTGTTCCAAAAGATTAAGGTGACCATTCATTATTCTAATGTGAAATTGTAATGATTTTACTAAATATAATATAACAAATGCGATGTTGAGCACCAACCAAGGTGAGCATTGTAGCCAGTGAGTGCTAAGCAGCTAATGCATACTACACCAAATATGCTAAGCCAGTACTTGGTATTATCTCCAAACGTTATGGCTGTGCTCTTAACTCCTGCTTTGAAGTCATCTTTTTTATCCTGAAATGAATACATGCACATTGTATAAGAACCTCACAAGATGGCTTCCAATGGGAAAAATTTCAAGTACAACAAGAAGATGATTGATAAATACCTGATGTGCATATATCGTGTCATATACCAGTGCCCAACATATAACAGAGATATACATTGGAAGGAGGATTGCATAATCTAAGCTTTCTTTAATAGCAGACGATCCTAGAAAAACTCCAACGCCGACCGTGAAGCCAAGAAAGGCTTGAGGCTGTTATAATAAAGTAATTGGATTTTCCATCAAAAAATAAGTGGATTTTTCCATCAAGAAACAAGTAGTACTTGGATTAAAGGGCAAGTATGTGCTACATAAATAATAATGCATTTAACTGAAGCCTCATTATGTTTATACATACCCAGTGTATGAACCTCTTCATCAGTGGATAAGTAAAAGACAGAACAAGCCAAGCATATCCCATAATAAGGCTACAACAAAAAATGACAAACAATTATGGGTGAATATTAATGTAAATATATTATTGAACAAGACAATTCATATGATGCATATATACCACTAGAGAGATTGTTTGGGGAGACAAAGAAGTAAGTGAAATGTAGATCAACTTGCATATCTGGACTATAAATATTCTTTTCTATGTATCATCTCAAACACCGAGTGATTCAATTAACCGTGAATGACTTTCTACTGGCATTCCAGGAGTAATGTGTGAATTTGGATAAATCGTAGTCAATTTAGTATGATATTATGTTTCAGTCAAATTTAATAAATTGTTTTGTCTTAAGGTACTATTTCATTTGTGAACTGAGTGTAGCTTAGTTGGTTAGGTTCTTGTGGTGGAACTTACCCACCCAGGTTGGAGTCCTCGACACGGCACATGTTTTTGCATTTTCTTGATATATTCAATAAACTAACCGGCACTATTTTTCAGTGGCAAGCAATGTGTCCGTCGACCGTGAGATGCTTGTGGTGACTTCATTAATCTCAAGATCAGAACGGCCAACCATGTCTCTCCGAGGTACTCAGAGGGGTATAGGGCTTGTGTGCGTGTATCCATAAAATCATTGGGGCAAGTGTGTGAGCTTATGCATCTGTATTAGTGTTTAGCAAAAAAAATCATATTTGGTTTAAAAGGCATCCACATCCCTTGTACCCACAGTGTTTTTCCTACTCCACCTCCATTGCTTTCACCACCGGCTGCCATAGCAGCATACCGTTTGGCATAATTGGCGCACTAAATCTGTAGTTTGTGATAAATATTTTTTAAAAATTATAGTTCTATGATATTTGTTCTTTTCAGTTGTTCATGTAATTTTGCATGGCCATACATTCCTTTTATATAAGGTCTAGCCATATAGTCCCAATGGCTCCTACAAATAGTATCTAAATTGCATTTTAATCCCACTTGCAATGAAGATTAATTATGTCTAACATACCAGCGGTTATTGAGTTGAAGAAGAAAGCCGTGCCATAGAAGAACCTGAAATACAAGGAAATAAAATCCTTGAATAGGGGTTAGAGCCCCTGATGCAAGAGGCCTGCTTTTTGTCCGCTCAACCTATAAGAGAAATATGCATAGTCGTTAGATGCCATTCAACTGCCCATGAAAATTCAGTACTTCGCTGTTGCATGCTCCACCTGACTACATGAGTGATGTTATGCAGCACCAAAATAGCGCTCAACTCAATGCTAACACGTTGATACCAGAACAAAAAAAATACACAAATTAATTAGGCTCATCGAATGAAAGCTGCCAAGAGAAGCTCTTATCTCGGCATATGCTATTCGGAGTTTGGGGTTAGGATTTAAGGGGACCTTCGGCAGGCTTCTGGAGGCAATGGTAGAAAAGCTTTTGTACTTACAACAACTAAAAAATCATTCTGAGATTAAAAGAAAAATCACCTTTTTGTCGAAATCTCGATCGAGAAGATCATTCGCCGTGCAAGCAGCACTCCTCAAGACAACAGACCCAATAACAAAGAGTGCCATCATTTTCATGTCTGGGAGCTCCCCTTTGTTCGCTGCTATTGAGATGGACCTGTAATAGAGTAAAAGGATGAGCTAGTACACATATCCACTCAATGCTAACACATTGATACCAGAACAAAAAAATACACACAAATTACGCAAGGGCTTTTTCCTACTGGTTAGTTAACTGCAAATTTGAATAGTCATTTTTACATGGGGAAAAACAGCAAAGGTCCATGATTCTAATTTGACATCGTGAAATAGGCAGACGACAGGTTATTAGCATGGGTCCTCCGTGTGTCATGCAAAAAATTGGTCACCGCAAATTAAAAACCACTGCCACAAATTCTTGTAGTAATGACTATGTGACATGTGAGCTGTATCCTGTATTGTAGATTTAATTCTTTTCTCCTTGGAAAAAGGTATTGTACTTGCCCTCCTACCCCCTTTCAAAAGAAAAAAAGCATTGTAGATGTATTTGGGTGTCTGTCTGTAATATGTACTGTGTTTCATAAATTGATATGGCTATTTCATTGCTAAGGAAGGTGAGGCAGCAGACAGAATATTTAGTCTTGAAACTAAATATTTCAAAGACTTCTAGTAGTCAAATTTCTAAAAAAATGGCCTTAACCTTCGGTCAAAAAAAAAATGACTTAACCGTATCTTAAATGATGTGAATTATAGAACTAGACAAGAGCTAGCTAGTATATTCTTTTTCTTCTTTTAACGCACATCTACGAAGGATAGAGCACCACCACCTTATAGCTAGATGGCGTGTCACCCTTAGTTGTAGGTGCCCTAAGCACCTATTAATTAATGGATGTGTAATCGAATTGTACAACAAAAGGCCTATGCCAGATGCAAGTGTGTAATCGTAGTAGCAAATAAATTTCATAGATCCTTGCAATAGTAAATTCATAGTAGAAACGAACATATACCAGATACATGGCCATACGATGAGCCAAATGGCGGCGGGCTTGTCAATACGGGCAAGCAATGCATAGGACCTCGCCGCCGCGGGGAGCCAACGCTCTACCCACGACATCCGTGGATGCTGTGGCGGCCTTGGTTGAGTCTCCTTTTGCACATGCGCCGGAGATGAGGCCGAGACACTCGAGGCCCGTTGTGTGGCCATGGATCAGAGTACGTAGAGAACGATAATGTACTAGGCTATAGTGCTATGGGCTCAACTGTGACAGCTCTGAGCTCTGTTCTTGGGCAGCTACCCTCACCGGCTTGGGTTGAAGCCTTGGACAGCGTTTTATAGTGGGCGAAGGGCATTGGATACCATCTCCATGGTTTACTAATCTTCAGTCAGCAATAGTTTACTAATCTTCAGTCAGCAATGGTTGACGTCAAGTTAATACCTATATTCGCTTAGCAGCTGGCCACCGGCTGCTTAGTTGAAGACTGCAGCAACACTACAAAAAATCCTTTAATGCATGACGCTCAAATTTCGTCACAGATCATTAAAAAATCATCATAAAACAGTATTTATGACAATCTCAAATTTTGTCATGTATTGAGCGTCATAGATTACGCCTCGTAACGTTTTAATCAAAATCGTTACAGATTACTCAATCCATGATGTTTTAAAAACATCATAAAATAACCTTAGGCCCGTTCAACCCAGCCCAGGCCTATTTTCTATGACGAAAATAAATGTCACGGATTCAATTGTGATGTTGCATAATGTCCACTTGGCCGAAGACGTGGCTGCTTAGTGGCGCTGACATAGCAGATAATGAAGCGCTGACGTGGCCATGCTAATGACATGGCGTTGCTGACATGGCCATGCCAATGACATCAGATGACATCACCACAGCCCATTTATGGATGGGCCCAATTCAGACTAGGCTACTAAGATGGGCCAAATATTTCTCAGCCACCATTTATTATCAGCAATATACGAGCCATATAAAAAATCAGCCCACCAGTTGGCCCATAAATGAAAACAACAATTCTAGCCCAGAAATCATAGTATATATTTAGAGCCAATATCTCAAGTTACATCATGTCAAAAAAATATATCTCAAGTTACATTAAGAAGCACATTGAAATATCTAGTAACTACACTCATGTTTCATCTTTGCATCTACTGGACCTTCTCGTCAGTAATCTGCAACCAAAATAAAAATATGCATCAGCACAAATATATATAGTACTCTAGGCATAGACCTGTCTTTAACAAAAATAACAGCATGCACAGAACTATATAAAACTAGCCATAGTTCTTAGTTTAACAAGTCATTAAATGTTGTTACTAGTCACCAAGAATTAATATGTGAATCAGAAAAAGCTACAAATTAATAAAAAATAAAGAGCCACTGACCGCTAGTGAGCTATTGCCACTTGCTAACAGGATTTAAACTAGTTCTTATCAATAGACTGTGATAAGCAGATGTGGCAATAAGCATGCATATGGAACTGTACCATTGAAACACTTGAGCTATTGCCACTTTGCCATTTGGAATGCATTTCAAGATAACTGTAAAACCATGTAGGTACAACTGAACAGATATATATAAGGCCCACAGCAAGGACAGTTAAGTAAAGTTTCTCAAGTTTATGATGAAGTCCATACTCTGGAACAATTTTTAAGAAAACAAACACTCAGTTGGGCGATGTGTTAATTAGTCAAGTTTCTGGGTAATTAGCAGTTGGGAATTACAGATTCAGTCAATTTATAGAAGATAAAACATACCGATAAAGAATGGGTCAAGTCTCCAATCTTCAGAACTAAATTTCAGTTCCAGACACTAATGCATGATTGAAAGTAACTGATAAAGAATGGGTCAAGTCTCCAATATTCCGAACTAACAACAATTCAAAATAACCACACATTGATGAGCTCCCACATCACCTGGTTTAATTTGTCAGAAATCCTACCTCAAGCCATGTATCTGTATTTAAAGCAGAGCAAACTGAGGCCAACCTGCTTCATAAAGACAGCAAAGACTAAATCAGAATTGAGATTTAGTTTGGCAAAGCCAACCTGCTAACTACAAGAATTTATTAAATAAGACAATGCGTTGTAAACAAAAAGGAGTGCAAAAGATACAAATAAGCATTAAATCAGCTCACATTTTCACTACCCAGGCAAGATCCTGTTTTCGTGCCCTCCGCTCTGCCCAGACAAATTCATGCATATGTGACCATATTCTTCAATATGCTAATCACCCTAAATTATAGGAACAAAGTTAGCATTAGATGAGTTGAAATGTCAAATAACATGTGTTACAGCACTTGGGTTTTGGAGCCCAGAAAAACATTCATCACATTAACTGAAATTTCTAATGCACGCAGCAAGGAAAGGAACTACAGCATTGAAGAAAAAAAAATCCTGGTACATCATTTTATCTGACTTCAAAGTTTCCAACCAATTCGGCAATCCATTCCAGCCATGAACTAATCATTAACCCATTCGGCAATCCAGAATTAAGATGACATAATGCTTATTAGAACTGCAATGGTCACTAATTCAGATGACCAAAGGTCATATTAGAACTGCAAATCCCAACTAACACAGTTGACCAGAGCTGATATTGTAACAGTAGGTTCCAGATAAGAACATAATAATAGGCAAAGATGCAATTGCCACAACTAGGTTTCTCCAATCGATTCTACCCCATCTCCGTTCACAGCAACGTTAAGCAAAGACAACAAATTAAGCTGAAATTCCAACTTGTCGGCAAGAGGATATATTACCGAGCACGCCACGGCGTTCACCAACGACCGCGCCATCCTCACCGTGCAGAACCTGAATCGCAGCAGACAACACATTAATATCTGCAGAGTGCTAGATAACAAGATTGGGAAACAAACAAAACGAACTCGGGAGCGGGTAGGCACTAACATCCCGCGGCCGCCGGAGTGGGCTTGGTCGACGGGGTCCGTGCATGGAAACAGGATCTTGGCGGCGGAAGAAGAACAGAGGTAGAGAGGAGGGCACGGCGGGGTTGTGGAGTCGTGGCTCACTCACCTCGGCAAAGAGGGTGGTGGCCTGGACGGTGACGGCGGTGAAGGAGTTGTCTGCGGCGCGTGCGGGGAGGAGCGCTGTGAGGCAGGCGGCGTCTACGGGGAAGCCGATGAGGAGCGGGTTGCGAACCAGATGGCAAAAGTAGCCTTCGCCCTCGCTCCCTCCCGATGGGTACACAGCTCGGAGGAGGCACGCACCTGACCCTCGCGGTCGCGGCCTCGCCGGCGGCAGGTGGCCGGCCTCGACTCCCGCCCACCGCAGCGCCTCCTCCAGCCCCATGCCGGCGAAGGCGCTGTACATGCGCGTCCGGCACCTGGGAGCAGCTCGGCCGCCGACGTTAATGCGGTCGCCAGGCCAGCTCTCGCGGAGCGGGCGGGCGCGGCCGGTGGATCTGCGAGCGTTCGCAGCTGGTGCCTGGTGGATCTGAGGATGGGGAGGGAGGGAGGCGTGAAGGGAGTTAGGGTTTCGGGTGGAATATATATGCGGAGTATGAAGCATCTCAGCCATCGAATTGAATTCAACGGTTAATGTTTTTTCTTTTTCTTTTCCATTTTATTGCATCGATGGGAACTAACACATAGAAATAATTATTATATATATACCAATAAATTTTTAAATGTAATAGAAAACATCTAAGTTGTTGTGTAGGAGCTTCATAAATTTTTGAATAGATTTGGTATTTTCTAATTCTGCTTACTTATCAAAAGTAATCCCAAGTTTAACGTGTACCTCTAATAAGATTGAAAAATTGCACAAAAATTATATTTAGGCTCATATGTTCTATACTAGTCCATATCCTAGGGATACGTGAAAAATTCAACTCTCTTCTAGGGACAATTCAAAATTCTTCCTCCAAATTACCACACAATAATTACAATAATATCTAAATTTTGTCAAAATCTACAAATTGACATGACAACATGTATTTTGGTCGTTAAGCTTGCATAAATAACTTAGGCAGTTTTAACAAAGTGAGACCATACATTGTTCACAAAATGATACATGTCTCACATAGTTTCCTATAACTCAAGTCAAACTTTGAGATTTGAACATCTCATAATACTTTTTATCTCATATGCACCTCAAATCTGGACATAAGCTTATGTTTATCATAATATTAGAAAATGTGAAGTTACATTTACAATTGTTATTCTAAAATATAGTTTTCTATTTCATTGTAAGAAATGAAACATACAAAAAAGTATCTGAAAATAGTGATTAACATACATATAGACACCACCAAAAGAAAGATAGTGATTTTAGAAAGAATTAGAAAAAAGAACAAACAAATTTGGAGCTCATACGAGGGAGAAATACCAATTATAAATTTTAATTACGAATTAAAAAGATAAAAGATGAGCTATGCATATGAATGGTCAACTGGCAGCTAGTAGCATCACCATGTGTCGCGTCAGTACAAGGTTGCGCCCACGCACAGATCCGCTTGGTGTGGAGGGAGTTTAGCTTAACTGTGTCGTTTTGTACATATAGAATTTAACACATAGCAATTTCACAAAAGAAGTTGTTTCACAGTGGTAAGATCTCTACGTACGCTTTGCGTGGGGTACAGGTTCGAACCTTGGTAGCTACTCTTTTTGGGGGTTTTCCGATTTTAGTTGTGCTACTTCGCTGCTACATATAAACTTTAACACTTGGTGCCACTACAAAAGCATCTCTATCGCAGTGGTTAAGTCTCTGAATTTGAAGGTGGTGGGCGCAGGTTCGAACCACAGCAGCCTCATCTTAGATTTTAGTTGCGCTACTTCGCTGCTACATATAAACTTCAACACTTGGTGTCACCACAAAAGCATCTCTAGTGTAGTGGTTAAGTCTCTGAATTTGAAGGTGGTGGATGTAGGTTCGAACCACGGCAGCCCCATCTTTTTTGAAAAAATTTCCAAAACAGTAAATAATTGTATAAAAATAGTAAATCAAAGGAAATTAAACTAAACATCATATAGCTCAATGGTAAGTAAGCAACCTCTAATGTAGGAGGTTCCAAGTTCATTTCTTGACTTTTATAGCTTTTTATATTTCATTTTTTGCTGTTTTTCTATTTTTTATATACTAAGCATAACGATTTATTTATCACCATGATGGTTTGAGCATCATATCGAATTCGTGATGATTTCCATTTTCATTCTATGACGTTTATAGAGGTGTATGGGCTATTAGAGCCCGTATGGGCTATTTGCAAATCTATGACGAAAATTCATAAATCGTCATAGATCATGTCTGGTTATGACATTTTTTGTAAACATCACCAAAATTTCGTCATAGATTAAAGGATTTCTTGTAGTGCAAGCTAGTTGAACGCTGAACTACAACATATCTACAATATATACTCTTGCCTCTCAAATTGTTATTCAATTTAAGTTGTGCTAAAATCAAAATTATCTACTTTTGACTAATAAGCTAATAGAAAAAATAACATTTGTATGAACGTTCGCTTAAATATATTAGCTTATATTAGTTTGTTCTAATTAGTAATATAAGCTAATTAGTCAATTGGATGAACGATCACTTAAATATATTAGTTAATAGAAAAAATAACATTTGGATGCATGATCGCTTAAAAATAATATTTGGATGAATGATCGCTGAAAAATAACATTTTAAATTAGCTTATAACTGCCTAATTTATCTAATCCTCCAATCACCGACTGCTGTTTTGGATTTGAATACCTATGTCTTGTGTTTCAGGGTTGAAGGAGTACGCATGGGAAAAAAAATCTGCAATTATCGGTTTGATATATGTGCATGCAACCTTCCTTGCCATGTTCCGACCCACATGTTTTGACTTTTATTGGTCAGATGTGCATGCACGTCATTATCAGTTTAGAATATTGCAAATTCAATACTGAAGCCATTAGAACGCACCTGCTGGGTCACGTGTTTGACTGACTACTAACTCATTCAGGTGCCATAGTTGATTTCGCTCTCTAATAATGTTCCAGCCTCGTGTCCCCAAAATAAAATGATAATTTTGTATTCTATTCAACGAACTCAAAATTTTGACATTTTGGACTTCTGAAAATCTAAACGGAAATGAAAAATTGGATCCACCACATTTCCTGAAAAGAAAAGCCAGCTTATCTAACTTTTGTAATATAGAAATATTTGAATACTGCGAAAGTAACTTTGTAGTCTATAAGCCTATTAAGAAAAAGAATTATATACTCCAAGGTTCTAGGCAATGCAAAGACCTAAAGGTCAAGAGAAGACAAGATAGGATACCCCTTGCGACTGGCTCCGCCGCCCTCGCGTCGAGTGCCCGCCACCGCCGCCGCCTCCTGGCCCCCGTTTCCCCTCGTCTTCGGCCTCCTGAGCAGTGGCGAGGGACCGGGGGTCCATCCTTTAATAGATCTACTACTTTGCTAGGGTTTTTTCCAATAATTTTCCTTTCCTCCAAAATAATTAGGTTAAGTCTTGGATCGCCTTTTGGATGTTTTCGATCTGGCTTTCGTTTTCGTACTTAATCTCCTCTAGGGGATGTGTCGTTTTCTTCGAAGGCGCCGTGTTCTTCATTGAGGGATCAAGGTACGTTGGCCTAATCCTCTTTGAGGAGGGATTGGATCTGTTTGTCCTCTGGTGGAATCGTCTTTCTACTCGTCGGTGTTACTACTGGCGGTGGCGGATCTGCTCTTCCAGCCATTGTTGGTGATGGCTAATGGCGGCAGCGGATCTTATATTCGGTTCAACCTTCAGAAGATATGGCCGACGTGCTTTCAGCGTCTTTTACTCCCTGCAGGGGTTGAGCATACAACGCCTCTTTTGCGGCCTCTATGCCTGTGGAGTCTTCTGTTGGTGGGGACAGCGGTTCTCGAGTTCGGATCTGGTGCTGTTCCACGGCGATGGAGTTTCCCGAAGCAGTGGACAGCGCCGGTTGCAAGGAAGACGAAGGGTAGAGACCTAGTGGCGTGCTTCAATGTAATTTTATTTTATGTTGAGGTCTCAGTTGTAAAAGGGGTTATAATTTAGTGAAATCCGATCCCTTTCTCAAAAAAAGTAATTATATACTCTATGCAAGTTAAGTAAAAATGAAATTCTAGTTCATGATTATTGCAAAAGGTAACTTTGTAGTCTGTGGAATGTAACTTACAAACATCAAAATTAACTTTACATTTCCTGATAGAAATAACATATCAATAATATACATAATAGGAGGTTACTTGTGCCTTATTTATGTTATACTAGAAGTGACATTAGTTTTCAAATTTACTTTACCATTTTGACCAAAACATATTCAAATGACATCTTGTTTGAAGTTCATTGTTGAAACAAACAGAATGGTGCAATCATATTTTGGTAGGGATGTAGTTTAGGATTAAAGGGAAGGGAGCATAAATATGCAACAAAAATGATCATATTCCATGGATCGTTTATTCGAAAAAGGTTTTGAATATTTCCTAGGTAAGAAAATTAATAAATATATTAAGGTTTATTGGAAAACTAAAAATGCTAAATTTTTTAGCGAAATTTAAAATTCTCTAGAAAGTGGAATGTTAGAGCTCATCTCATGTTAATGAGTCAGAGAATGAAGCTCTTGCCTCATCTTTCAAAGAGGTGGTGACAGATGCAATAATTCAAATGGGCAAAATTCAATCTAAACATCCAAAGATCCTGTATCTAGGTATATACTATAAAAGAACCTCACGAGCAGTTCAGTGCGGTCGTGTAGGAAGCGAGATGGAGTGCCCCAGCAATACCTTCTTCAGGGTCTCCACTTTCCCATGTGTCGCAGCCTTACACAACTCACGATTCATTTTTTTTTTTGAAATGGGAAATTATTTAATTCAAAGAACGTTACATCAAGACGATACATCGTAACATGAAATACTCCTGGCCTCTGCCTGGGGACACACATCCTTTAACAAGAAAAAAAATCAAATAGCTGACACACGAATGATCATCAATCAGAAGACTAGATTGCCACCCACATGCCCAGGTAAAAAATATCCTTGGCCACCTACGCCAAGTATTGAGAGGCCACTACAACAAAGTTCTGAGAAGTAGGCTTCTGGGGGATAGCCCTTGTATGAAGCCAATGTGTAATTGAAAATATGACCTGCAAAAAAGATGGTTGTTTGTTTTCAAATACCAAAGCATTTTTGCATATCCAAAAAGACCAGCAAATAGCCCTTTTTGCAAGTAATGCGAAGGGTTTGAAGTCTTTACTAATCCTTGCTAGCCAGGTGCCAAACATATTTTCCATACTGCGAGGCTGGGAGATACCACATGCCCCAAAGCTACATCAGTATCTGTACGCTTGTGGATTTATCTGTTAGGCTAAGGAGAGCCAACAAGCTTTCTGGCGCTGTTGCCGGGGAACGGTAGTTGTGCTAATTCTAAACCCAATTCGTTCGTGTACCATTCCACCTACCACATGGAGTCAATTCCTACTCTTTATCAATCTTCGGCTCCAAAGGGTGAATATTTGGAGCAACCATCATCAGCTCACCACATCAAAACACTTGGCTATGAGATACACCCTGGCTTTCATAGCCATGGTTCGCAAGAGTCCATTCACTGGAACGGAAGAGGAGAATCCATTTACCCACTTCAACCTTCTTCCCCAAATCTCGAGTCGCTGATCTCCGACTCGAAACCATAGGGGCTGCGTGGGGCTGTTTCACCAATTCTCTGACCTCTGGACCTGACCTTGGGATCACCAAACCCATGCTCTTACAACATTTTTATAGAGGTCTCAACATCGAGTCATCCAGATTTCTAGATTCATCATCCAGAGGGTCATTTATTCATTTAACTCCGAGTGAAGATAGGATAATCCTAGAAAAATTCCTAGAAAACACCCCCGATAGTGGAGTTTGCGATGAACATCAAGAAGAGAATCGTGAAGAGCCCATACAGGAGGATCCATGCTTCTCAAGATCAAAATTCATTGAAACTCATGTAACTTTCTATCTCTGACACGTTCTCTGAACCAACCCCAACCACTGAGCATGACCTTCAAGGTCTTCCGTGTGCATTTCCTAATGATTTCCATGACGCAATTTTACTCAATTATGGATACATTTTAACTCTCCAATGGAGAGAATGCACACGGTGGTTAGGAATTCTAAGAACCACCTACCTGACAACCTCGAACGGTAGGAACAAGAATAGCTTATTGGAAATCTCTCCACCATTATGAGTAGGGATTGGTTGGATGAGGCAGAAGCCTCAGATGCAGTTGTCAAGGTGCCCACAAAGATTAGAACAATCTGTTGCCAAGTTTGGAGCATCCATGGCAACATTGGACATGATCCCTATCTTGGGATCAATCTTGTTTCACACTCGTTGGTACGATCCTAGCTCTCTTCATCTTGTCTATTTCCATCGAAGAAGGGACTCAAACTCTAGACGGGAGAACTAAATGATCTATCTATATTTCCATATCTTCGACCTTCCAGAAAATTCTACCTCATCTATCATCATAGGAAGGCTGATCATAAAAATCTTGGGAACCATACCTACAAGTGATCATGTGGAGCTCAATGGCAATAAAGGAAACACACTAGAGACCCTTCTGTCATCATGAGTCGGGAATGGATGAGAGAATCAGAAAGAAACAATCCAGATGTGCAGCTATATCCTGAGCTAAAACTACTGATCCAAAGTCAAGTAGGAGTCCTCGCTTACCAGGATGTGATCTATGACCCTAGGGACAGAATTAATAACTTCCTAAGTTGTAACACCCTAAAATTTAGGCCTTAATAAAAATTAGGTTTTAATATATTTAATTGTGAATTGTTCATGTCATATAGGAATTAATTAGTTAATGATAGAAAAATAAAAGCAAAGGTAAGCGTAGAAAAACATGATTGTGCACCCATGCCGATGCATATTTTTGTTTGTTAGCTATTTAAATGATGGATGTTAAATTTGTATTTAGGGTCCTCATTTAAAATGCTTTGGAATGAGTGGTTAAATTCTTTTTCGCGTTAAGTCCGTTTTTGCCCCCTGGACTCTAGGCCTGATTCACCTTTGCCCCCTTAACTCCCTGACCCGGCCCGCT
This sequence comes from Alloteropsis semialata, assembly GCA_004135705.1. Taxonomy (NCBI): domain Eukaryota; kingdom Viridiplantae; phylum Streptophyta; class Magnoliopsida; order Poales; family Poaceae; genus Alloteropsis; species Alloteropsis semialata. Next base: position 42,731,515 of record CM014273.1, read on the forward strand.
TTACCTCCTCCCGCTCGCACCGCCGCGGCCCACAACGGCCTGCTCGGCCCAGCTGCAGCGCCGCGCCCGCCTCCCGCGCGCCGAAGGCGCCCAGCGCCCGGGCGTTTTCCAGCCGCGCCGCTGACAGGTGGGGCCCACCTGTCAGGGCCGTCTTCCCCCTCCGCTCGGACTCCCGGCCGACTCCGACGCCGCCGCGCGCAACGGCCGCCGCGATTCGCGCGCGCTCCCGGCCCTATCCGCCCCGGACTCCGCGCTAGCTCAACCACCCGAGCCCCCGCCCTATAAAACCACCCCGGGCTCCCTCCTTTACCTCGTTTTCCCCGCACCCGAGAGCACGCACCGCCGCCTTTGCCGACCGCTCCGGTAAGCCGCCGCCGCGTTCGTTTCCGTCGCTAAGAGACCGCCGCGCTCGCCTCTGACCTTCCCTTCGCGCCCGCAGGAGCTCTTGGAGGCCACCCCGACGCCCGGAACCTCGAACCGAGCCTCGGAACCCCGCCGCCACCGAGGACCGAGCCCGCCGCCGCTCCTCGACGCCGACGACCCCTCTCCGCCGCCCAATCGACGCACCCGAGCCCCTAGGTGAGTTCGCCGTGCCTCCCTCTTGCTCCCAAGCCAAAAACCACTCGAAACCGAGGTCTCTAGCGCCCGTATGGCCTCGCCGGAGTTGCGCCGCCGCTCGTCGTCGTCGCCGCCGCATCCCAGCTCGCCGCCGGTCACCGCCCGCCGCCCGCTCAAACCTCAGCCGTCCGATCTGATCTGGGCGGATGAGATCACCCCGTACCCCTTCGCCCCTTATCCGGTCCACCGTGGACCCGTGGGCCGAGTCCACGGCTCGGTCTACAGCCCCGTCAGCGCCACGTGTCTGACATGTCAGCGCCACGTCAGCGCCACGCCAGCCCAGCCAGCCACGCAGCGCCGTTTTGCAGAAAAGCCCCTCGGTTTTACTGAAAACAACCCGCAGTCCTGTGTAGTTCAAAAATAATTAGGTTTAGGTCCTTTTTCTTACGGTTTGAACCCTGAGCTTTTAAATAATTGAACCCACCGTCCTAGGTTGTAATATTTACGTTAGACCTTCTGTTTTTTATGTAATTACATTTAGGCCCCTATTTTCTCACAGATAGGTCCCTGGAAGTTTAGTTTCTTTGCCAGCAAGCCCCTAGAGCCTGTTTTAGCCCTAGATTATGCGTTTTAACTCCGATTTCAGTGATTCTTGCGCTCATGTGTTCGTAGTGATGCGTAGAATAGTTTTGTTAACTTTTTAGCCACTATTTGTATTGATTAATGTACTGTTCTATTTTATTTCACTTGATATGCATGTACTGGCTTGTCTGGATTGTGTGTTGGTGATTGTTGATCGAGTCTAGCCGGTGAGCCGTTCGAGCCATCCTTCGAGCAACACTTTGAAGAGCAAGAGCAGCAGCTGCAGTACCAAGAGGAAGGCAAGTATAACACGAGAATTCCATGATACCTATACACCTTAATTACTACATTCATGCATGAGTTAATCTGGTTTAGGATTTTACCTAGTGTTCTTAAAACTTACTTCCTTGTTCAACTGGGTTATGCATCTTTGGGTAGTAAATGCTAGGCTATGCAACTTGAGCTTATCGTCTTTGGACGATGATACTTCGATACTTGTAATCATTTGTGAATGATTAAAACTTGGTTTTTAGCAACATGGTTAGGTAGCTGGAACATGTGCTGTGTGCTTTGTTCTCAGCAAACTCTTGTTCTAGAATATGTGTTGTGTGCTTTATTCTAGACAATTCATGATCTAGAACATGTGCTGTGTGCTTTGTTCTAGGCAACCCTTAATTTGGACATGTGCTGTGTGCTTTGTTCCATCCAACCTAAATCGGAACATGTGCTATGTGCTTTGTTCATTAACCAACCTTTAAACTGGAACATATGCTGTGTGCTTTGTTCTGGGCATCACTAGTTATGGTCTATCTTAAAGTGGCAACCCGGGAGAACAGTGCAACCACGGAATCAAATGGGCTCTGGTCTTGACTAAGTAAAATGTACGGCTCTAGCTTGTCTAAGTGGCTATCTGGCTTGACTCGGAGGAGAGGGCCAGGAGCGGTGGCCTCGGTCTGTCTCGGATGGGCTGATATTTACTTTTGGTGGGAGCAGAAGAGGTTCACACTGTCACTAGCTGCTAGGGTGTCTTTAGAAAGGTCTCGTAGCGTCCCTATGCAATCACACCAAAGGTAGTGTGATGAATGTGCCTAACTAGCACTGCGTGGTTGGGTTATAAAGTTCTTTTGAGCTTTTACGCGACCAGTGGGGAAAGTGTACAACCTCTGCAGAGTGTAAAAACTGATATATCAGCCGTACTCACGGTTACGAGTGGCCTGGATCTTTTTTGATAGTGGCTTTTACCCCGGTGATGTTTAAGAATGGAATGAAACTGGAATAATGGTGGACTATGATACTTCTCTACTTATACTTAATTTGGGTTATAACTGGGATTTACATATTACATTGTAGTAATTTGGTTAATGCTAAAATTGAATAATTAAAAGTGCTTACCGCAGTTTAGCCGAGTCTAGCCTTTTAAGCCTTCATCCCTCGTGTTATATTTGTTAAGTAAAGTTGGTTTACTTACACTTGTGTTATTCAACAAAATCCCGGATGGGTAATCAGATGAACCTGAAGGTGTTGTGGAGTTCCCTGAAGATTTTCCAGACTTCTAGGCAGCTGTCAACCAGTTGGTGTCCTTGTGGAGTAGATGGAGCCACGAGAGTTTATCTTTTCGTATGCGTAAACTTTGATTAAAGACTTGAGTCTTATTTGTAATAATTCTGAGACGCTATTCTTTTGTATTCGAGCACTTGATTTACTTTGATATTTTGTTATCCTAAAGCTATATGTGTGTGTTGGACTTCCTGGGTACACATATAGTAGCATTCGGGTTTACTCGTAAATCTGGGTGTGACAGATTGGTATCAAAGCAGTGCTGACTGTAGGACACGCAGCCTAGTTAGAATGGTCGTTTAGAGTCTTCTTTTATTTTTGTCCTTATTCCATTTAAAGTTTTAACCTTGATTACTTCACTTATCCTTATTATTATTCCTTATTTCTAATTTACTTTAATCTCTTGTTTCACTTTGAGTTATTTTATACAAATCTTTATTCTTATTAATCTATCTTATTCTGTTACAAAATTTTAATTCATTCCTTGTTCTCTTTCTTCTATAGATGGCTCGCACTAATGTCACTCCACGCAAGTGTGTTGGAGAGTTCTTGCCTCCCAGAGTTGCTGAGCATGCCTTGCAGTTCTTCAACCCTGATCCAGTTGGAGAGATAGAGTCGCCGCCTGTTCAGAAGCCGCCAGTGGGGGATGCTGAAGAAGAACCCGAGGAGGTCGAGATCTATGATGAGGAAGAAGACCGGTTCGTGCCTGTTGTTCCACCACCGGCGCCCCCTGCTCCAGTCAAGCAGGAAGGTGCCGCTGCCGGAGGAGGCCCAGAGGACCCCGAAGGCGATGGTGATGATTCAGATGAAGAGGACTCCGACTATGATGGCTCTGATGACTCTGATGATGATGAGGAAGACCACCCACCTCCAGCTACAGGATGGAAGGTGGTGGAGACTACACATGATGGAGGAGACTGCTACTTCCATCGTCGTCTGCTACGTCTACTTCAGCGCCACTATGGACATGGCCGTGTCAGTGTGGACTACCGCAGTGAGTGGTGGACTCATCACCGCTACACTGACTTCTGGAAGACCACGGCTTGTGTTCGAGTGTCTGCTCGACTGCTAGGCGCCGCCAGGACTGAGTCAGAGCACCCCGCACTGGCTCCCAGAGAGACACAGGAGGCTGGCATCACTGATGCTGCTCGCCGGGCACTCTACGCCTATCGTGGACTCTACTTCAGCCTTGTCCGCGATGGGGCGGAGCGCTACATTCCACGTGTGTCCCGTGGAAGGAGGACTAGCAGGATCGCCAACCCAGCTGGAGAGCAGAGCGCCAGACTCGTGGAGACCGTGGGTTTTGCTGCAAACATCAACACGGAGTTCGATTCACTGCTGGATGAGCACTCCAGGATGTGGGAAGAGCTTCAAGCAGCAAGGCTTAGGATCGCAGAGTTGGAGCACCCCGGCGCTGAACCACCTATGGAGGAGCCGGAGTACCTTGCAGAAGCACCCCCGCAAGAGGACTCGCTACGGGACTTCTGCTAGCCGCACCACCATAGATGAGCATTAGATGGTCTTGAGTTGTAATAAAAACGCTAGTCATGCGAGTTGAGTCGTTGAGTCGTGTGAGTCGTCTGAGTCTTAGTGTTTGAACCGTGTTAATGAGTGCTTGATTTATTATTATTGTGAACTTGTGTGATTTGGATCTTTGTAATGAGTGTGGTGCATGTGAACTTATTGTTCACATACATCTAGAATATTAGTTTAGCTCGTTATTGAACAAATAGTTGGGTTTCTATAATCTATCTGTCTCTTTACTTTGCTTCCATATCCTTTATCTGTTCTCTGTCTGCTGAATTCTCTCAAATCTGTTTCTATCTTGTGCCTATGATCAGTCAGAATGGATTCATGTTATGGAATTGAAAAGTAATAGTGACATGTGTCTGTAACAGATGGCCAATCGGAGGAATGCTCGTGGAGGTCGTGCCAACCCAAACCCGCCACCGCCGCCACCTCCAGTGCCGCTCGAACAGCTACTGGCCAATCAGAATCAGATGCTGCAGCAGATGGCCAACGCGTTCGCAGCTGTACAACAAAACCTGCAGAATCAGCCGCCACCTCAGCATCAGCCGCAAGTCAGAGATCGGCGTGGGGAGTTCATGAAGGGACGCCCGCCTGTCTTCACCCACGCCAGTGAACCACTGCAAGCCGAAGACTGGCTCAAGGCGGTGAATCGTCAGCTGGATATAGCTCAGTGCACAGACAGGGAGATGGTGCTCTACGGGTCTGGACAGTTACAAGGAGCTGCCCAAGAGTGGTGGGACTCGTATCTATACTCTCACCAGGACCCTGACCACATCACGTGGGCAGAGTTCAGTGAGCGTTTCCGTGCTCACCACATTCCGGAGGGTCTCATGACCCTGAAGCAAGAGGAATTCCTGGCTTTGAAGCAGGGATCAATGACTGTCACTGCCTATCGTGACAAGTTCATTGAGCTATCTCGCTACGCTCCTGAGAACGTGGTGGATGACAAGAAGAAGCAGAGGCAGTTCCTTCGGGGACTAAATGATGGCCTTCAGTACCAGCTGCTCACTCACACCTTCGACAACTTTCACGAGTTGGTCGACAACACCCTGATGCTGGAGCACAAGCGCCGGGAGATGGAGGACAAGAAGAGAAAGTTCCTCAACCAGACAGGTGGGAATAGCTCACGCCCCCGCTTCAACCCGCAGTCCGGTGGTCAGCTCCGCATTCAAGGCCCACCAAACTCGGGGAATCAGCAGCAGCGCCAACAGTACCAGCAGCGCTCGCCTTACCAACAGTAGCAGCAACAGCGCCAGCAACAACCCTACCAATAGAGGTACCAGCAGCAGCAGCAACCGCAGAACCAGGCGCCACGCCTCACTCAGAGCAACGCTGTGCCTGTAGCTCCTATGGGCGGCAGAGTTTGCTACAACTGTGGTGACCCCGGGCATTACGCTAATAACTGCCCTAAGAGAGGCCAGAATGCTAATGGGCAGAACAACGCCCCAAGGAACAACAGTCAGAACCCCCAGCAGCCCCGCAACAATGGAGGACAGCAGAACGCTGTACGTGGCAAGGTGAACCACGTGAGCGAGGAGGCAGCTCAAGGAGCGACTGATGTGGTGTTCGGTACGTTTCTAGTCAACTGACACCCTGCATCTGTTCTATTCGATTCCGGTGCTACACATGCTATCATATCTGCTCAGTTTGTGAAAAAGTATAGAATGACTATGCAACCCATGCCACATACGTTGATAGTTAATTCACCTGGAGGGGAATTAAGGGCAACTTTAGCATGTCCAGATGTAAGTGTACAAATAAGGGGGGTAGAGTTCCGTGCCACACCTGTGGTCCTGAATTCCATGGGAATTGATCTCATCTTGGGAATGACCTGGCTGCACGAACATAATGCCGTAATCAAGTGTGCTCAGAGGAGCAGTGGAACTGACAACCAAGACTGGAGAAAAGATTGAGTTTCAAGCAGATCCGTCTACACTAGGGACTTGTCAGATCAACCAGATGAAAGGAGCAGCCATGGAAGATATCAGAGTTGTGGGAAAATTTCCGGATGTCTTTCCAGAGGAGTTGCCAGGTATGCCACCAGAACGCGACACTGAGTTTCTTATTGAGCTTAAACCTGGAACTGCACCTATAGCTAAAAGACCATATAGGATGGGAGTAAATGAACTAGAGGAACTAAAGAAGCAAATAAAAGAATTATTAGATAAGGGTTACATCCGTCCTAGCTCTTCACCTTGGGGAGCACCAGTGCTGTTCGTAGAGAAGAAAGATGGCACCCAGAGGATGTGTGTAGACTACCGAGCTCTAAATGAGGTTACCATCAAGAACAAGTATCCCTTGCCTAGAATTGATGACCTGTTCGATCAGTTAAGAGGAGCTTGTGTGTTTTCTAAGATCGATCTACGATCAGGGTATCACCAACTGAGGATTCGTCCGTCCGACATACCTAAGACAGCCTTCACTACCCGGTATGGATTATATGAATTCACTATGATGTCTTTTGGGCTAACCAATGCACCTGCATACTTCATGTACTTGATGAATAAGGTGTTCATGGATTATTTGGACAAATTCGTAGTGGTGTTTATTGACGACATCTTGGTTTTCTCAAAGAATGAAGGGGAGCATGAGGAGCACCTGAGATTGGTACTACAGAGATTGGGGGAACAACAGCTGTATGCCAAGTTCAGCAAGTGTGATTTTTGGCTAAAGGAAGTGTCATTCCTTGGACATGTTATCTCTAATGGAGGAGTAGCCGTTGATCCTAAGAAGGTGAAGGATGTTCTTAGCTGGAACCCGCCGAAGGATGTTAGTGAGATTCGGAGTTTCTTGGGAATGGCAGGCTACTATCGGAGATTTATTGAAGGATTCTCTAAGATTGCCAAACCCTTGACAGCGTTGTTAGAGAAGAACGCAAATTCATGTGGTCCGAACAGTGTCAGAAAGGCTTTGAAGAACTTAAGAAAAGGTTGACTACCGCGCCAGTATTGATTCTGCCAGATCTGAATAAGAGTTTCTCGATCTACTGTGATGCCTCTAGACAGGGATTGGGATGTGTGTTGATGCAAGGAGGCAGAGTGGTTTCATATGCTTCTTGACAACTCAGGAAACATGAGGTCAACTACCCCACTCATGATCTGGAGTTGGCAGCTGTAGTACATGCCTTGAAGATTTTGGAGACACTATCTGATTGGCCACAAATGTGATATATACACAGATCACAAGAGTCTGAAGTACGTGTTCACTCAGGCCGACCTGAACTTGAGGCAGAGAAGGTGGCTAGAGTTGATCAAGGACTATGACCTAGAGATTCATTATCATCCAGGGAAGGCAAATCTTGTCGCTGACGCCCTGAGCAGAAGAAGCTACGCCAATATGATAGAAGTGGCTCAGATGCCAGATGAGTTAGCCAAGGAGTTTGAACGTTTGAACCTGGGAATGGTAGCTAACTTGGTAGAACTTGAAGTTGAGCCTACGCTAGAACAAGAAATTCGCAAGGCACAGTTAGAGGATAAGAAACTGCAGGAAATCGCAGAGCAGATACCGCTTGGTCACGCACCTGGTTTTAGAGTCGACGAACAAGGAACATTGTGGTATGGTAAAAGGCTATGCGTACCAGAGGTGAAGCACATCAGAGAAGCCATATTGAGGGAAGCTCATAACTCAGCCTATTCGATTCATCCGGGCAGTATTAAGATGTATCTCGATATCAAAGAGAGATACTGGTGGTATGGACTGAAAAGAGGAGTTGCAGAGTATGTTGCTTTGTGTGGTACATGTCAGAGAGTCAAGGCAGAACATCAGAGACCTGCCGGTTTACTGCAACCACTCCGGATACCAGAATGGAAGTGGGAAGAAGTTGGTATGGATTTCATCACCGGCCTGCCGCGCACGCAGAGAGGTTATGACTCTGTGTGGGTGATCGTCGATCGTCTAACCAAGGTGGCCCATTTTCTCCCAGTAAAGACCACCTATACAGGTGCCAAGCTAGCAGAGCTGTACATGGAAAGAATAGTGTGTCTGCATGGAGTACCCAAGAGGATTGTGTCTGATAGGGGGACGCAGTTCACTTCACATTTTTGGCAGAAGCTTCATGAGGCTATGGATACCGAGTTCAAGTTCAGCTCAGCGTATCACCCGCAAACCGATGGACAAACAGAGAGAACTAATCAGATACTTGAGGATATGTTGAGAGCCTGCGCTTTACAGTATGGAACTAGTTGGGATAAGAGTTTACCTTATGCAGAGTTCTCTTACAATAACAGTTACCAGCAAAGTATCAAGATGGCACCGTTTGAGGCGTTATATGGCAGAAAGTGCAGAACGCCGTTATTCTGGAATCAAACAGAGGAGAGTCAAGTGTTTGGACCTGAGGTTCTCAGAGTAGCAGAACAGCAAGTGCAGACCATCAGGCAGAACTTGAAGGCAGCCCAGTCTAGACAGAAAAGTTATGCAGATGTGCGTAGAAGGGAGCTTAGTTTTGAGATTGGAGACTACGTATATCTTAAGGTGTCACCCATGAAAGGAGTTCGCAGGTTCAACATGAAGGGTAAACTAGCCCCTAGATATATTGGACCCTTCAAGGTGCTAGAAAGAAGAGGTGAAGTAGCGTATCAGTTGGAGTTGCCAGAGAAACTTTCAGGAGTTCATGATGTGTTCCATGTGTCACAGCGGAAGAAGTGCTTGAGAGTGCCAGAGGAACAGTTACCTATGGAGGAATTGAACGTGCAGGAGGATCTCACTTATACCGAGTACCTGATCAGAATACTGGAGGAAGCAGAGAGAGTTACTCAAAACAAGGTGACGAGAATGTGCAAGGTGCAGTGGAGTCAACACTCCGAGGATGAGGCAACCTGGAAAAGAGAAGAGGATTTGAGGGCAGAGTTTCCCAATCTTTTCCAATCTGCATCCGAATCTCGAGGACGAGATTCATCTTAAAGGGGTAGGTCTGTAACACCCTAAAATTTAGGCCTTAATAAAAATTAGGTTTTAATATATTTAATTGTGAATTGTTCATGTCATATAGGAATTAATTAGTTAATGATAGAAAAATAAAAGCAAAGGTAAGCGTAGAAAAACATGCTTGTGCACCCATGCCGATGCATATTTTTGTTTGTTAGCTATTTAAATGATGGATGTTAAATTTGTATTTAGGGTCCTCATTTAAAATGCTTTGGAATGAGTGGTTAAATTCTTTTTCGCGTTAAGTTCATTTCTGCCCCTTGGACTCTAGGCCTGATTCACCTTTGCCCCCTTAACTCCCTGACCCGGCCCGCTTTACCTCCTCCCGCTCGCACCGCCGCGGCCCACAACGGCCTGCTCGGCCCAGCTGCAGCGCCGCGCCCGCCTCCCGCGCGCCGAAGGCGCCCAGCGCCCGGGCGTTTTCCAGCCGCGCCGCTGACAGGTGGGGCCCACCTGTCAGGGCCGTCTTCCCCCTCCGCTCGGACTCCCGGCCGACTCCGACGCCGCCGCGCGCAACGGCCGCCGCGATTCGCGCGCGCTCCCGGCCCTATCCGCCCCGGACTCCGCGCTAGCTCAACCACCCGAGCCCCCGCCCTATAAAACCACCCCGGGCTCCCTCCTTTACCTCGTTTTCCCCGCACCCGAGAGCACGCACCGCCGCCTTTGCCGACCGCTCCGGTAAGCCGCCGCCGCGTTCGTTTCCGTCGCTAAGAGACCGCCGCGCTCGCCTCTGACCTTCCCTTCGCGCCCGCAGGAGCTCTTGGAGGCCACCCCGACGCCCGGAACCTCGAACCGAGCCTCGGAACCCCGCCGCCACCGAGGACCGAGCCCGCCGCCGCTCCTCGACGCCGACGACCCCTCTCCGCCGCCCATTGACGCACCCGAGCCCCTAGGTGAGTTCGCCGTGCCTCCCTCTTGCTCCCAAGCCAAAAACCACTCGAAACCGAGGTCTCTAGCGCCCGTATGGCCTCGCCGGAGTTGCGCCGCCGCTCGTCGTCGTCGCCGCCGCATCCCAGCTCGCCGCCGGTCACCGCCCGCCGCCCGCTCAAACCTCAGCCGTCCGATCTGATCTGGGCGGATGAGATCACCCCGTACCCCTTCGCCCCTTATCCGGTCCACCGTGGACCCGTGGGCCGAGTCCACGGCTCGGTCTACAGCCCCGTCAGCGCCACGTCAGCGCCACGCCAGCCCAGCCAGCCACGCAGCGCCGTTTTGCAGAAAAGCCCCTCGGTTTTACTGAAAACAACCCGCAGTCCTGTGTAGTTCAAAAATAATTAGGTTTAGGTCCTTTTTCTTACGGTTTGAACCCTGAGCTTTTAAATAATTGAACCCACCGTCCTAGGTTGTAATATTTACATGTTAGACCTTCTGTTTTTATACGTAATTACGTTTAGGCCCCTATTTTCTCGCAGATAGGTCCCTGGAAGTTTAGTTTCTTTGCCAGCAAGCCCCTAGAGCCTGTTTTAGCCCTAGATTATGCGTTTTAACTCCGATTTCAGTGATTCTTGCGCTCATGTGTTCGTAGTGATGCGTAGAATAGTTTTGTTACCTTTTTAGCCACTGTTTGTATTGATTGATGTACTGTTCTAATTTATTTCACTTGATATGCATGTACTGGCTTGTCTGGATTGTGTGTTGGTGATTGTTGATCGAGTCTAGCCGGTGAGCCGTTCGAGCCGTCCTTCGAGCAACACTTTGAAGAGCAAGAGCAGCAGCTGCAGTACCAAGAGGAAGGCAAGTATAACACGAGAATTCCTTGATACCTATACACCTTAATTACTACATTCATGCATGAGTTAATCTGGTTTAGGATTTTACCTAGTGTTCTTAAAACTTACTTCCTTGTTCAACCGGGTTATGCATCTTTGGGTAGTAAATGCTAGGCTATGCAACTTGAGCTTATCGTCTTTGGACGATGATACTTCGATACTTGTAATCATTTGCGAATGATTAAAACTTGCTTTTTAGCAACATGGTTAGGTAGCTGGAACATGTGCTGTGTGCTTTGTTCTCAGCAAACTCTTGTTCTAGAATATGTGCTGTGTGCTTTATTCTAGACAATTCACGATCTAGAACATGTGCTGTGTGCTTTGTTCCATCCAACCTAAATCGGAACATGTGCTGTGTGCTTTGTTCATTAATCAACCTTTAAACTGGAACATATGCTGTGTGCTTTGTTCTGGGCATCACTAGTTATGGTCTATCTTAAAGTGGCAACCCGGGAGAACAGTGCAACCACGGAATCAAATGGGCTCTGGTCTTGACTAAGTAAAATGTACGGCTCTAGCTTGTCTAAGTGGCTATCTGGCTTGACTCGGAGGAGAGGGCCAGGAGCGGTGGCCTCGGTCTGTCTCGGATGGGCTGATATTTACTTTTGGTGGGAGCAGAAGAGGTTCACACTGTCACTAGCTGCTAGGGTGTCTTTAGAAAGGTCTCGTAGCGTCCCTATGCAGTCACACCAAAGGTAGTGTGATGAATGTGCCTAACTAGCACTGCGTGGTTGGGTTATAAAGTTCTTTTGAGCTTTTACGCGACCAGTGGGGAAAGTGTACAACCTCTGCAGAGTGTAAAACTGATATATCAGCCGTACTCACGGTTACGAGTGGCCTGGATCCTTTTTGACAGTGACTTTTACCCCGGTGATGTTTAAAAATGGAATGAAACTGGAATAATGGTGGACTATGATACTTCTCTACTTATACTTAATTTGGGTTATAACTGGGATTTACATATTACATTGTAGTAATTTGGTTAATGCTAAAATTGAATAATTAAAAGTGCTTACCGCAGTTTAGCCGTGTCTAGCCTTTTAAGCCTTCATCCCTCGTGTTATATTTGTTAAGTAAAGTTGGTTTACTTACACTTGTGTTATTCAACAAAATCCCGGATGGGTAATCAGATGAACCTGAAGGTGTTGTGGAGTTCCCTGAAGATTTTCCAGACTTCTAGGCAGCTATCAACCAGTTGGTGTCCTTGTGGAGTAGATGGAGCCACGAGAGTTTATCTTTTCGTATGCGTAAACTTTGATTAAAGACTTGAGTCTTATTTGTAATAATTCTGAGACGCTATTCTTTTGTATTCGAGCACTTGATTTACTTTGATATTTTGTTATCCTAAAGCTATATGTGTGTGTTGGACTTCCTGGGTACACATATAGTAGCATTCGGGTTTACTCGTAAATCCGGGTGTGACATAAGTCCTTGGTAGTAGATTATTTCCCTGAGGAATCTCTTTCGTTCTCTCAAAAAGTCTCAAATGGATCTCAGGTAAAACTATAAAGACCGAGGGAATCCTTAGGGCCATCCACAAAAATATTGGAGAGCATTAGATGTTTTTGGATTTGCATATCTTTGGCATCCCTAAGGCTGATCTACCCTCCATTACCCATTGGGATACCCTCTGAAGATGTCATCAATAGTGTACTCATTGAAAGCGAGGGTCGCTTATATAATCTTGAGGTCCAAGATACGCTCCTAGAATGTCATAGACAAACAGTGATAGATGAATACGTCTCGTCAGTGGACATTTTTGAGCCATCAACTCTCGAGCCTGAAAAGGGAGGTTAAACAAATCCCATGCTTGCCCGAGAAGTCTCCACAGTTAACAAACTGTTGTGCTCAAGGAACATAGGAGAGCTAAAACCACTATATGCCCATTGATCACAATAACTTCAAAAGGATGGTTGTAGATGCTTTTGTCTATCACTAGCATAGACGCACGTGCGACACACACGTCCAGTATCTTATGAAAAAGCAATAAACTGAAAAAAAGTTAATAGAAAAGTTAAAAAATGATTAGTTGAACATAATCCATATATATATATGTATATATGTATATCTGTCTATATGTATATATATATATGTATATGTATATATGCATATATATATAGCTCACTGGGTGTAGAATAACTATTTAACGCGTCTCCCGACCAGCTTGTACGAACAAACCAGAGGCCAATCTGCCCGGAACCGGAAAATACGAGTTTTTTTGACCAGAAATTGATTTGTCAAACGGAAAATCAGATGTGACAGGAAATATGTGGCTTGAAACCGGAATCACTATAAGAAATCCTTTAATCTATGACGCTCAAATTTCGTCGTAGATCACTAAAAAATCGTCATAAAATAATATCTGTGACGATCTCAAATTTCATCATGTATTGAGCGTCATAGATTACATCTCGTGATGTTTTTAACGAAATCGTCACAGATTAACTTAATCTGTGACGTTTTGAAATCGTCATAAAATATCCTTCAACCCACGCAACCCAGCCCAAGCCTATAGTTTATGACGAAAATAAACGTCACAGATTTAATTGACATGTCACACATAGATGACATGGTTGATGACGTGGAGGATGACATGGCTGCTGACATGGCCCCCGATGTGGCGATGACATGGCCAAATGACATGGTCGATGACATGGCAAGCGGTGATGATGTGGTTGATGACATCATCACCGCAGCCCATTTGTGGATGGCCCAATTCAGAGTGGGCCAACAAAATGGGCCAAACATTTCTCAGCCCACCATTTACAAAATTCAACAATACACATGCCATGTGAAACAGCCATAACATCAGTTCTAGCCCATAAACCACAGCAATCAATTCCAGCCCAACTATATCATCACATGAACAATGTTTCCATCCAGCATGACATTACATATTTTTTTTCATCCAGCATCACTAACAAAAGATAGGTTTCAACAAAAACATCAAGCTGCAACATTAAAGTTTGGTTCCTGCATAGTTCCACTAAAAGCTAACATACCACCATGTTGCTTAGCTTTGTCAATTTTGACCAAGCACAAGCTTTGCTTCCATCTCAGCTCTCTTACTTCAATCACAGTCATTTCTACGGGTGTTTCTATTTCAAGCTTATCATAATGTACCTACAAAATAGAGGCATATGCATTTCAATATTATTGGTTTGCTCTTAAGACAAGCTTGAAAGTGTTGAAGATTGCATGAAAAAAAAAATCCAGAGTCATTCTCTAAGTTAGACGGTCTGTAAATAGAAGATACATATGGTTCGTATCAGTCATGGATGATTGAAACAATAAGATAAAAAAAAGTTACTGCTGCCAGCCACATATGAATAAAAGAAATGATTATCCAAGTATTACTGCTGCATGAAAGTGACAGATCAAAACAGGAACAAAGACATAAACTAGCTGCTGCCCTCCACCAAAAACACTGCAGAAAATGGTAATACAGACAATTGATCATAAATGATATGAATCTCGCCAATAGAGAGCCATGTACTTTTCTAATCTCTTATTTCTCCTCTATAGTATTCAACAATGCACAAATACACAGTATTCAAGTCAGAAACAATAACCTACTTGTAGTGTAGTCGTATTTAGAATGTTCTACCAGTTCAATGAGTTCAGTACATATGTATTGTCACAATTTTGGTACACACAGCCATGAAAGAAATTTGCTTGTTTTTTTTTCCATCCATTTTGGCATCCTACCGCATAAGCCTTAATGCCACTGGACACTCCATGTGCAAATCATTGTGGTAGTCTATACAACCCCTCAATATACTGAAAACAGTGGCAACTTGATGAAAATGCTAAAAATATATAAACTGCAGTTCATGGTTTCAAATTAAATGATAACTCATGGTTTCAAATTAATTTGCATCATAAAATGAGTAAGCAATCTAGAAAAACGACTTCTTAGATTTGATATGCTACCTTGAGGTAGGAGATGTCGGCACTGAGCATTTATTGCCGAGCAGCTTCATGCCAATGCACGAGATATCATGCCTACAGCAACAACTTGAGCTAGTTGTTCTTCTCCACAGCCTGATCTACAACCAAAGGTAATTTCCACAATCATGCAGTGCATCCAGGCTTAAAACAGATACAAATTGAGACATGTTGGGTTAGTGTGAATTCTAGAACTCCTAAGTTCCTTACGAAACTAAATGGATACAGACTTGCATCTTAACACTATCTAAGCATAAGTATCTGTTCCAGTGTATGTGCAAAATTGCAGGCTGAAAGGTCCACTCTAAACTGAAAGAAATAGAAAATCAACTCACACGCAGTCAAGTTGCATGAACAGCTAACGAGAGTAGTTTAATTCCCAAATCGCATGTCCACAGTCGTAGCTCCACCAATCACTGCAGGCAGAAGTGCACCAAAGAGACGCATCACGGCCACGGCTACGGCCACTCGAACTGCAGAGCGCTGAAGAAATAGGGTTCTCCGATCAGCACAAACAGAGCATCAGAATCCACGATACTACGAGCGCTCGATTGCCTAAGGAACATGGATGTATAGATCGGACTGGGGCAAGGAGTCACGTACCTGGACGCCAGGCGTGGGTCCGCGGCCGGCGTTGACCTGGACGCCGCGTTCAGCTGGCCTAGCGTAAGAGCTGACGTACCTTGCCCAACCATCTGCGCCGCTGCCCCCTACATGCTTCTGCTTCTGCAGTTGTGAGCCTGTCCACCTACGCTTGCTGCCATGGTTGCATCAGGTGGGTGCAAGATCTGAAATTCCAGCAAGGGTGCCCATGAATCGTAGCTCCAATTGGGTAATGTTGAGTTATGTTCCAAATTCAGTTGCACAATAAAGGCCGATTTCTGACGGAGCGAAGCGGAGGCCCGTCGCCAGGAGGCTTGGGCCGGAGCATATATACCCGATTAGGGTTTCTCTTTGATTAATTCATTATCTTCTTGTAAGCCGCCGTTCGGCGTTGTAACCCGACTCTTGATAGTGAAGTGTTGCTGGCTGGCGCCCGTGGTTTTTTCCTTCCACATTGGGAGGGTTTTCCACGTTAAATCTCGTGTCCCGTGCGGTTTGATTTGTTCTTCTTCATCGTTTATTCGTTCTCGTTTATAATCGATTTGATTGGTGGCAATGAATATTCCAGAGGAAGGAATCGAGCGTCGACTCACTATGGGTGTTGAATTGGTCGGCGCCCCGCCGCAGCCCTTGGCGTCGTCACGCTTAGCTGCAGGGTCGTCCAGGGCCTGCCGTCCACGCCCAACGACAGCGCCTTCCTCTGGACGCCGCGCCTGGAGGATGGGGAGCGCCGCGCCGGGCGCCTCACGCTGTCCGGCCCACTCGGGCGCCTCCTCCGCGCCAGCTTCGGGGAGACGCCGCGGGACAACGCCGTCACCCTCGACTTCGAGGTCGGGCCGGAGGAGAGCACGTGGGTGGTCGAGGTCGTCCCGGCGGAGCAGGCGGCGCGGCCGCCGCCCTGCCGCGCCCAGTCCTGCGACGCTCGGCTGGAGGCGGCCGCGGCGACGTCGGACACCGCGTCGAGCTCCAGCGCCTTCGTCAGGCTCAACTCCGCCAAGGTATTCGAACAGTTGCGCGATCCTGATTGCTTGCTTCATCTTTCTTGATCTGATGCTTCCGGTTCTTCCATTGTTTCCACGCGTATCCCCAATTCGTTGATTTCTTGGAGAACGAATTCGTCTTTTTGAGTTGCCAAGATTTGTTTCCTGCTTAATCACCAGCTAGTTCGTCCAATTAGTTTCTTGGGGGTTAAAAGAATGCTAACTTCTTTGGTTCTTGGGTAACTGAAGTTTGTAATTTTCTCGGGGCAAAATATATCGTTCTTGTTCATTCTGTTCTGAATGAGTTGCGTTTTGCTGAATCGGTATCGTTGATCAGCAACTTGACACTTCAGTTTGGCGATCTTGAAATAGCTTGATTTGCGTCCAAGGCTGAGAAACTCACAACGGCTTCCAGGAATCGAAAACCAAGGTTGATGAGGAGCCGCCGTCGATCGAGGAGCCCCTGCACATGCCGGCGCGGCGCACCATCTTCCACAACACGGCCAGGGAGGACGGCGGCGTGGACGACTTCGACGAGGGGACCTGGAGGTACTTCACGTTCGAGGAGCAGAGCCTCGCCGCGCTGCGCCGCAGGCTGCAAGAGGAGACCAAGCACAAGGGCTTCGTCATCTGCCGCCGGAGCTGCGGCGCCGCGCCGAGGCTGTTCCCCGTCGTCCTGGACCTGCCGCCCGGCAACAACGAGATGGAGTTTGTCCTGGTCTTGGTGCCATCTAGAGGTACTACTGGAGCTCTTGTCGTTCCTAGGCAGTTGCCAAATCTTCTGTTCTTGTTTTGGTTTCTGAACGTATTCTACACATTTGCAGAACAATTGCTAATGTTCTTCATCGCCTGTAATTGCAGCGGCAAATGATCTCCAGTGGCCATTAGGAACGTGACCTGGTATCACTGTAAGGATGGGCATTAATTCGGCAGTTCGGCATAACATGAACTGAACATTTTTGTAGCGTTTAGTCTAGAGTTGATCATAACTGAAACTGATAAGTGATAACATCCTTGTTTATGCTCTGAAATTTCAATCACCTAGGGAAGCCCATCTTGGCTTCGGTCTCTAGTTCTCGACACTGTAACAAACATGTAATTAAGTTTGAACAGACTAGCAGTAGGAGAAAAAAAATGAGGAAGGTATACGATTTTCTTTTTGGAAGATTGTGCTTAATTGTGTCCAGCAATGATCTTGGAGTTTCGTTTATTATCCAGCTCTTGCGAGTTGCTCTCTTAGCCTAAATGTTGTTTGTGTGTACAATATATTCCTTACCAGCTGTAGTGTGATGTACCTTGTTTCTGCATTTCTGATGCAGTGGGGCTGATGTGTCTTTCTCCTCCCGTTTGCATTTGCCTTTGCTGAAATTGCAGTTTAGACATGCTGGAAGATGGGCTATTTCAGTTTTCATTTCAACAAGTCTAGAAGAGATCAGCTCACAACAATTAATTGTAAATCCTGTACAATTTCACAACATGTTTCAAGGCATCTGTACCATACAATTACATCATGAAGGAAAACATCGCTACTCCTGAAGGGAACGCTTTGCATCAACCCCAGCTATAGGACATCTATCTGATCTCTAGTTCTCGCTGTAACAACCACAGGTTCACAGCACCCCGAATATCTGCACAAAAACTTCTAGGGTGGCACTGATACATTAAAGATCAAAAACCATGCAGAATAAATGTATCAACAAGCTATTTGGTCCCTGAAAGTGGCTATCTCCTCAAATACAGGCAGCCGCCTTGACCTGAAGGGTGTCCACTCATTCATCACAAGGTCTAGTCTCTCCATGATCTCTTCATGGACACTTAGGCCAACATCAAATGGTGATGAAGCACAAATAACTGGGTTGAGTTCGTGGAGAAGCTGTTCAGCACGGGCCACCACCTTTTCATCGTCCAATCCATAGATTCTGCGTAGTCGAACATCCTCTAGTACTTGTCTTGCCTCTTCATGCCTACCCTGCTTAATCAGGCACAGCCCAAGGTTGCAAGCCCTGTTGGCATCAGGCTCAATAGTTTGTGCCTTGCGGTACACCAATTCAGCTGCTTCGAAGTTGTTCTGCTGCATGTAAGCCCAACCAAGATTGCCCTGTGACATATACCAGGGAAAATATTCAAAGAAACTGGGTGTAACTGAAAACTTCATCACAAGCAAAATTACCAATCAGTAGGAGCAACAAAAGCAACATTAGCACATACCAAAATGCGAGATGTCTCCTGCTGGATTGAGACCTGGAACTTCTTGCCATGGGATCGTGCTTTCTTCGTCGCCTTCCCATTGAAGGCCTCGCCGAGGTATATCATCTTCAGCTTCTGTTTCAGAAGCTCAATCTGTTCCTCAACTTTCCCGCATTTCTGAAAGATGTGACCACATCACAACGTTAGAATACAGGAATCTTTACCACTTGGGCAAGATGTCCAGGAGCAAAAAGGTGTACCTTGTACAGATCGATGAGGAGGTTGTCAAGGGACTCCTGAGCCTGCTTGGAGCAGAGGTGCCTGAAGGATCTGATAGCCTCAATCGCCTCCTCCGATCGATCCTGCTGCTTCATCACCACGGCCATGTCCTTCAGGGCACTGTCCACCCTGTCACCAGAGTTAATCGCCTTCCAGAACCACAGTATCGCCATATCTGGTTGCTTCTCCACAAGCTGATTCATGCAACGGAAGTCATTCCACAAAAATTAGATATCAAGATTGTTGGGGAAGACTACAGCTTAATGCTGCAATACTAACAAGCATAGTTTAAGCTGCCTGTAATTAAGTGTTCGAAGTACTTAGATATACTAATCGATCATAAAGTACGCCATTTATTGGATCAGTGAATTAACTCATTCTTGCCCGATGGATCACTCTCCATTTATGGTAACCATGTGCCCCAAGCCCAATATAGTATATAGAATGATTTAGGTATTCAGTGAACAGTACATCTAAAAGGCTAAAAGTTCAGTTCGAACAGAAATATTAGTCAAAATCAATATCCATATCAAGGCAAAGGAAATCTTGCCAACAAAGTTGCAAAGATACGGTATCTAGTTTCTATTGACAGACGGAAAAAGGCAGTGAAACTTTTATTTTAGGATTATCCAAAAAAGACCTACTAACTCATGGGGGTGGTTTTACGTCAGAACCAGCGTCTCGCGCAAAGGTGAAATGGCTCGGAGAGCATTTGGAGGCGCCCAAATAGAATCAAAAGATGCTTGATTTGATGCACATATAACTGTGTACATATACTCATACGTAATAACCTACTGTTGCAAATTTGCTATTGCCAATTCAGTATAGGGAGAATTGGCACGGTGAGAGAAAGATGGTAACCTGGAGGTGCTTGGCCCTGACGTACGGGCTGTCGCCGGCGGGCACCTTGTGGACGACATGGAACAGATCCTTCTTCTCCCCGCCGCCAACACCACCACCACCTCTCCTCTTCGAAGAAGCCATGGCCGCGGAGCAGTCTAGGCGGAAGCCGGGCTTGGCGAGAGAAGGAGCGGAGGTGGGCGATGAGAACGAACGATCAGAGGCGGTTTGTTTTCGCGGTTTGCGGGATCTAGGGGTAACGAAGAGGAGGGGCCGGGGCCCGGGGGAAGACGACGAGGCCACGAGAGAGGTGGGGGTGAACCTGGACGGGAGGGCGTCCAGATTCCGGGGCGGAGGTTGGATGGGGACATGGCGCCCATCCAGCGAGGCGGGTGGGGGTGACGTGTCAGGATCCGGGCCGGGTGCAATTGGTCCCGTTTGGTTTCTCACAACTTTGACCACTAATTAAAGATATTAAATAAAGATATTTTACAAAACTAACTCTAGAACCCTTGCACTAGAAACCCTGAAGAATTTAATGAGGCCTTTGACCGCATGATTAGAACATGATTAGAAGATGGTTACTGTAGCATCACTATAGCCAATCATCGATTAATTAGACTCATTAGATTCGTCTCAAAAAGTTACGCTCATCGTGAAGAGGTTTTACAAATAGACTTTATTTAGTACTCCATGCAAGAAAGATTCCCTTTTAGTATTGCTAGATGCTAGGAACCAAACAAGACCAATGACGTGCTCGCGGCGCCTTCAATGGGAGGGAGAGGACTGACTTGTGGGCCCAAGTTGTGACGGATAAGACGAGAGTGCTCCGCTCACATGCGCATTGAACGCGTCCAGTTGCGTTAGATTAGCTGCAAACTGCTAATTGCATCTTCTAGTAGATTTTATATTTCTTTACTGCATCTTCTAGTAGATTTTATATTTCTTTACTGCGTCTCCTGTGTAATAATCCAAGATTATTAATATAAGTATTGGTTGTATAGAAGTTGGTTTTTACCAAAAATTTGAAACTTTTGTATGGTGTTGTGGTAATCATGCAAACAAGGTCAAACCTAGGGTCAACCTTCCAAATTCTCCTCTCATTCATAATTAGCTATCATGAAAAATCCTATTA
The DNA here is from genome assembly GCA_004135705.1 of Alloteropsis semialata. Taxonomy (NCBI): domain Eukaryota; kingdom Viridiplantae; phylum Streptophyta; class Magnoliopsida; order Poales; family Poaceae; genus Alloteropsis; species Alloteropsis semialata. Next base: position 42,752,406 of record CM014273.1, read on the forward strand.
ATTAAATTCAATCATGCATTGCATTGTGATTTGGATCTTAATGGTTTATTTGGATTTCAAAAGTGCGTTTGAATTTTGAATTCGTATTCAAAATTCAAACTTAAATCAAACTAAAATCCTAAAGCTAAAAAGAATAAAACTTACCTGCAGCCGGGCCGGCCACAGGCCAACCGGCCCAGCTCACCACTTTCCTCGCGCGCGAGCCGGCCCAGCCGCGGCCCAGGACCGAGATGAGGCCGGGCGCGCGCGCGCCCGTCTCCTTGTGTCGCTGACGCGTGGGACCGCCGAGACCCCGACGTCATCTTCTACCTCGCGCCCTCCTTTTCCTCTTCCCCGCGCCGCGCGATGCTCTGCTTTCTCCCGCCGCGCCTTGACCGGACCAGGACCGGAGCGCGCGTCGCGCCAAGGCCGCCGCGCCTCGCGCTGACACCCCGCAACCACCTCACCTTATCCCCGTACGAAGATTCCCCGGGCGAGGAGCGCGGGTGGCGCCCGGGCGAAATCCGCCTTCGCGGATGAGCGCCACGCCGCCAGGCCCGCACGCCGAGAATCACCGGCCGCCCGATGCCCACCGCCTCCGGAAGCTTCCCCCGCGGCTGCCCAAAACCCTAGCCTTCACCTACTCCCCCTACAAAACCCCAATTTCGGCCGCCGCCGCTCCCCAAACCATTCGGGCGAAAGCCCTCGCTTTTCCCAAATTCCACTATCACCGGAGGAGAAGAAGAAGGGAGAAGAGGGAGGGGAGAAGGAGGAGAGCCGCAAGGAGGAGGAGCCGACCGAGCTCGGGCCGAGGCGGTGACGCGCCGCCGTCGCCCCGTGTTGCCGCTCTGCTTCCTCTACACCGAGCCGCCGCCGCCACCATCGACCGGAGCCAAGGAAGAAGAGCACCGCGAGCCTTCCACGAGCCTGCTACCCACTACTCCTCCGCCCCACGGTGAGCCACACGCACGGCCTCTAAGCCTCCTCCCTTCTCTGTTAGTCTCGCCGGGGGACGAGCTCCGCCGGCCATCGTCGCCGGTCTTCCCCCTTTGGAGCACGGGCTTGTTGATCGGCCTTCGAGCCGCGCCCCACCTCTTCTTGCAGGTCACGAGAGCACCGGCTCAGAGCCGCCACGCGGTCGCCGTTCACGCTCGCGGCCGAGCCCTTCCATGGCCGCGCCGCGGGTGCACGAACGCGCCGCCGCACGAGCACGAGGCGCTGCCTCCTCACGCCGGCCGCACGCTTCGGCGCCCTTGGCCGCACCATGGCCTTGAGACGCCGGAGGACCGAGCGGGACGAAAGGCCGGGTCTTTCTAGGCCTGGCAGCACAGCGCGGCCGCGTTCACCGACGCCATGGCCGGGCACACGCGCACGCTCACGAACACGCGCCCGCGCCGCCGCGGCGCTC
>CM014273.1:42754792-42804870 GCA_004135705.1 Alloteropsis semialata
GTTCCCCCTGGGCTTGGCGACTTTTCGTTTGGCTGCCGCCACCATATTGCCGTCGCGGCGCCGCTTGTCCTTCTTCTTCTTCTTCTTGTCGGCCTGTGTAGAGGCGCCTTCGCCGGCTCCCTCCAACTGCTTGCCTTTGCTTTGGGATCGGTCAAGGGTGGCGGCGACTGCATCTTCCCCATCGGCATAATCAGTGGCGATGTCGAGGAGTTCTCGGATGGTTCGCGGCTTCTTGCGCCCCAGTTCGTGAATGAGGGTCGCGCAGGTGGTTCCGAATCGGAATGCCGAGACGACGTCGGTGTCGGCGGTGTTGGGCAGCTCGGTGCACCGCTTGGAGAAACGCTTGATGTAGTCGCGCAGGCTTTCGTCCTTCCTTTGGAGGCAGTTACGCAGATCCCATGGGTTTCCAGGGCGTGTGTAGGTACCCTGGAAGTTGCCGATGAAGGCGTCGCGCAGCTGTGCCCAACTGTCGATCTTGCCATCGGGGAGGTGTTCTAACCATGTTCACGCCGAGTCGGCGAGGTGGAGGGGGAGGTTCTTGATGATGAAGTAGTCGTCTCGTGCTCCGTCCGCGTGGCATGCTAGTCGGTAGTCCTCCAGCCAGACGCTGGGGTTCGTGTCCCTGTCATACTTGGGCACCGTTGTTGGAGCTCGGAAGCGTGGAGGGAAACGAGCGCCGTGGACACGAGGTCCAAAAGCGCGCGGCCCCCTGGGATCAGGAGAGACGCTCCTGCTCCGGTCTTCGCCACTGTCGTAGCGGCCTCCACGCCGCTTGTTGTAGGCTCGTCGCGGGCAGTGCCCTCGGTGCTCGTCTCATTGCCGGCCGTGTCTGTCCGCCGCGACCCCGTGATGATGTACGGACTGCTCCCGACCCTGCTCCTTGGGGCCCGCTGACGTGACGCAGAGCTCTCCGCTTGCTGAACTGCTGCAGTTTCCAGGAGCGTGCAGAGTTGTTGATGGAACCTTCGATCCTCGGGGGTCGCTGGTTCAGGATGTTCGCGAAGCAGGACAGTGGCCGCCGCGAGGTTCTGGGATGCTCGTTTGAAGATCGGCGAGTCATCGGCGTCGTTGTTGTCCGTTGATTATGCGCTGGCGTGCGTCCCGTGCTCGTGCGCGGGCGGCTCCTCCATCCGCGTTTCTCCCGAGCTCGTGGTGGAGTTGCCTGCGCTCGTCCTCGAGTTGACGCTGCGCCTCGTTGAGCTCCTGCAGCCTGGCCCGCCGAGCATCGCCTGTGAGGTCGCCCCGGGGCGGTGCTCGGCGGGGGTTGCCCCCCGTCGAGCTGCTTTCGGTTCGTACTTCCTCATCCGGGGTGTGGCACATGAAACATTCCCGGGTGGGGTCGTAGAATGCTGATGGAGCTCGGGTCGACTGCGGGTCCGAGTCCTGCTCGTCCGTCGCGCCCTTATTGACAGGCGCGGTGTGGGAGTTGATCTTTGTTGATGGGGAGGCGACCGCTAGATCACGCGGCAGGTTTGGTTGTCCCTCCGGGTACATGGCGCCGTAGTAGTCGAGGAACTCGTCCCAGAGGAGCTGCTCTTCCCCTCCAGCTTGTAGGGCGAGATTTGTGATCATGTAGGAGATGTTGCGGAAATGCTCCTGGGTCGGGCTCCGTCCTAGAGCGGCCGCCAGGTCCTCGCCTAGTATGTCGAGGACGTAGGCAGTGGCGCCCGTGGCGACACGTGGAGGGTCGGACCTCTTGTCGTGGATCGCGGCGGGGCCGTCGTTGAAGGTGGGCTCGGGGCGCACGAAGGTGGCCCCGATGAGGGGCTCCTCCGACTTGCTGAAGACAAAGTCGAGGGAGCCGAAACGCAGGTGAGCGCCTGGCGCCAACAGGGCGCCTCCGTGGGCCATCCAGGCCCTGGTGGAGTGAAGCGACACGCGAAGTCCCCTACCTGGCATGCCAACTGTCGGGGTTCTCTACTGCCGGCAAGTAATATTTCTACGATCGCGTGTCAGGGCACCGGATGGTGGCTCAAGAGACACAGGAAATTATACTGGTTCGGGCCTCTGGGGAATAATACCCTACGTCCAGTGTGAACAAGTGTTCTCGAGCCCAAGTCTGTAGTTTGGGTTACAAACCAGTCGGGAGAGGGAGAACGGTCCCAAGTCCCTGTGTTATGCGTGGGAATGTGTTACGTGAGTGTGTGTGCACGAGTGTTCTCTGTGTCCCCATCAATCTTCCCTCGGTCCCCTTTTATAGCCGCAAAGGGAATTAGGAAAGGGATGGGTAAAAAAAAGGAATTACAAAGTGAGTTACAGCGTCGGGGTCTTCATCGTCGTCCTGCGTCCCGGGCCGTACGCAGCGTACAGGTGCTCACTATTGTAGTTGGTGTTGACGGAATGGGCGTTCCATTTGACCCGGAGCTGGCGGCGTCCGAGTGGTTGGTGTAGGCGGCCTCCCGGGTGTGTCCCCGAGTAGTCCTTGGGTCGTGGTTGACTCGCAGTGTGCCTCCTTGGACTCCAGGTGTCGTCACTCAAGCTTGTGAGCGTCCTTTTTCGGGACTGTAGCGTTCCTATTTGGACGAGACAGGCGCCCCTGTGGCTGCCGTGGTGATGGACAGACGCCTATCCCATTCTGACATGGCAGGCACCGAGTAGGTACGGCCCGAATGGGTAAAAGCGGGGGGCGACACCGAGTGGACCAGTCGGGCGAGACGGAGACTGGTCGGGCGAGGCGAAGACTTATCGGGCGAGACGGAGACTCGTCGGGCGAGCGAGTCCTCTCGAAGGTTGCTTAGCCATGAAGGAGTGAACCAGTCGGGCGAGGCGGGTAGAGGTCGGGCGAGGCGGGTCTTCTCGGGCGGGCCCAGAGCCGCCCGGACAAGGCGGGTCCGTTTGATTTGGGGTATTAGCTCTTGCTTTTGAAGGGTTGTTTGATGCCATGTCGTTGATTTGGGGCAGGGTTGGTCAACCCTAGTCTGGACCCTCATCAACAACAAAGTTGAGTGCTTGTGCACCGCCAAAGATATTTGTGACACACTCCAAGTCAACCATCAAGGGACAAGAAAAGTAAGGGAAAGTAGAATAAGAGTGTTGGAAGGAGAACTTAATCGGTTCTCTATCAAGGACAATGAAGGTCCACAAGAGATGTATGATAGGTTGAACAAGATCATCAACAAGATAAGATATCTTGGAAGCACCAAGTGGGATGATAGAGAAGTTGTTAACAAGATTCTTATGGCATACATGGCTAGAGATGTGAACTTACCCATCTTGATTAGAGAGAAGAGAGGATTCAAGAAGTTCTCTCCCGCAAATGTGATTGGAAGAATGGAAAGCATCTCATGACCATCAAGGAAGCGAAGCTATCTCATGAACTCTCCAAGCTACATGAGCAACTTGAAAAGGGAAGTGGGGTTGCTCTCAAGGCAAGCAATAAAGGCAAAGAAAAGGAAGCTCAAAAGGCTTCAAATAATGATGAAGAGTCCGATGACTCCGAAGAGGCAGCCTTGTTCATGAGAAGATTGAGAAAGGCCATGAAAAAGGAAGGATATGTCAAAGGGAAGTACAAGAGAAATACAATGAAGTGAAACTCAAAGAGAGCTTGTTTTAGGTGTGGCAAGGAAGGTCATCTCATTGTTGATTGTCCACGTGAGAAGGTAGACAACAAGGATGACAAAGACAACAAGAACAAGACTCACTACAAGAAGAAGCACACCGGATAAGCTCACCTTGGTGTAGAGTGGAATTTCAATGAAGAAAGCTCCGACTCCGATGATGAGGAAGTTGCAACCTTTGCATACAAGCATCCTCAACTTTATCAACACTATTTGACTACATCACCGATGATGAAGATGATGCTTCACCGACTTGTCTTATGGCAAAAGGACCCAAGGTGATATCCGATTCCTCTTCCATTGATAGTGATCATGATAGTGAGGATGATGATAACATGATAAACAACTTTGATAAAAAAGGCCACATCCAAAATAATAAAGCTCTTGGAGGAAATAGATAACCGGGATGATGCTCTTGAGGAGCAAGAAGAATTGATTAGACTTGAGCGAGAGAAAACCGTCTCTCTTGAGGATTTTCTTGCCGAACAAAGCAAGAGTTTCAAGAGGCAAGAGGACTTGCTCAAAGTCAAAATTGATAACCTTCTTGCTCTTGAGAAATCTTATGCTAAAGAGAAAGAAAAGGTTGATGAATTACGCAAGAAACTAGAATTAGCCAATGATGAATCAAGTAGCCTAAAGAGTATGAATGAGAAACTTCAAGAAAACTTCTCATGTTTAAATGCCAAACACATGGCTCTTGAAGTTCAATTTAATACTCTTTGGGAAAGCACCTCTTCTAGCTCTAAGGATGCAAGCCAACCATCTATTCCCTCCACAAGTAATGACTGTGATAAATGCATCAATATTGATGTTAAAGCTTATGCTACTAACCTTGCTGAGATGCAAGCAATGAAGAAAGAAATTGCAAGGCTCACATCTTTCATTCAACAAGACTATGCTCCAAAAGAGAACGACATTGGCAAGTTTGAGAACCACACCAAAGGTTTTGGTTCCCAATACATGGAGAAGTTTGGCTTTGTAAAAGGAAAGGGTATTGGTAAGAATGTGCAAGGAAATGTTGAACCCATTCCTTTTATCGAGAACCAAAGCAAGTCCGGCGTTGCTAAGTATGGTGGTCTATTGGATGGCATGACACATCAAAGAAAAAGGCCACAAGCAAAGCCCACCAAGGTAGTGGTCTCTCAACCAACAAGACCACAATAGCTAAGAGCGTCCAACAAAGACAAAAAAGCTAGCTGCTCAAGGTTCTTACTATGCCAATTATGTGTTGACTTGGGACCACAATGGTAAGGTGGTTGCCAAGTATGTGGGGTACCGCACTAGGGACACATTGATTAAAAGAAATGTGTTGGTGCCCAAGGTTCTTGTGACTAACACTCTAGGACCCAAACAACATTGGGTACCTAAAACTAGAGCTTAATATTGTTTTGTAGGCATACTCCTCCGGTGGGTCAAAATGGGTGCTTGATAGTGGCTGCACCAATCATATGACCGGAGAGAAGAAGATGTTCACTTCTTTCGAAGCAAATAAAATTGCAAGTGACAATATTGTGTTTGGTGATGGCAGTCAAGGAAAGGTAATGGGGTTAGATAAAATTGCTATCTCCACCGATCATTCAATTTCAAATGTCTTTCTTGTTGAATCTTTGGATTACAATTTATTATCGGTATCCCAACTTTGTGAGATGTGTTACAATTGTTTGTTCACTAATGAGGGTGTGACCGTCTCAAGAAGGAATGACAACTCCATTGCTTTCAAGGGTGTACTCAAGGGAAAGCTTTATCTTGTGGATTTTACATCGGAGAAAGCTCAACTTGATTCTTGCTTGCTAGCAAAGTCTAGTATGGGCTGGTTATGGCATCGCCGACTAGCCCATGTTGGCATGAGAAATCTCATCAAGCTTCTCAAAGGTGATCATATTCCTGGACTGACAAATGTGACTTTTGAGAAAAATAGACTTTGCAGTGCATGTCAAGCTGGGAAACAAGTTGGAAATCCACATCCGTCAACAAGCATCATGAAGACAAAAAGGCCATTTGAACTACTACACATGGATCTTTTTGGACCCGTGGCCTACATAAGCATTGGCGATAGCAAATATGATTTTGTCATTGTTGATGATTATTCTCATTTCACTTGGGTATTCTTTTTGCATGACAAAAGTTAGGTACAAGGAGTATTCAAGAAATTTGCAAAGAGAGCCCAAAATGAGTTTGAGAAAATCATCAAGAGGGTGAGAAGCGACAATGGAACTGAGTTCAAGAACACTAACATTGAAGTCTATCTCAATGAGGAAGGCATTGGTCATGAGTTCTCGGTCCCATACACACCTCAACAAAATAGAATTGTTGAAAGAAAGAATCGTACATGTTGACACCAGCGGTGGCAAACAGAAAGTCCGCAAGCGCACGGCTGTCGAAGTAGCTTTCACCCGTGAGTAAACCAGGTATCGAATCCACGGGGAACGTAAACGAGTATCTAATCACTAAAGCTGAGCCGGATCGATCGAGTATATATAAAGGCTGGGTAGAGAGGATAACTTAGTATTAAGGTTCTGATGATAGCTAAGAGAATTCTCCTATGCTTGCTTTAGGCACCGGGGTATCCTAGGCCTCTAGGAAATTGCCGGCCAACAGCTCTACGCCGTACCCGTACGTGGAGGATTACAAAGGACGGACAGGGCTGTCACCACCTGCCGCCTACCTCTACTAATCCATGGGGCTACGAGGCAAACGAGGGCAGATATACACCTAAGCACCACGCCTAAGATAATATCAGCTATCCTAACCTTGATCAGAGATTAGAATACTTTATATAAATAAAGCAACGAATCCACTAGCACAATAGAGAAATTAACTTATCTATAACTCAGTCTTAACTACTAGTTGAGTCCCGGATACTTACTAAGAAGCTTGCATCCGTCGAGGTACAGGTGGAGGGTCGCCGACACACCGGGACTCCTCCAGACTCTCCCTCACTCTCTCCCTATTTCTACTCTGGATATGAGGAGGGCTTCGCCTTGGATCTTCACTTCAGCTCGATGATGATCAGCCCTGCCCCGAGTCCAGCTATTTATAGCTTGGAGAGGCGGTTTAGAGTCGGTGTGCAGCGGTTGAGGCGGTCCAGAGGTGGGCCCAGGTTGGCCGACTAGGGGGATCGGCCGACCCTCCATTCCACCGACGTCGATGATGCACGGCGTAGATGAACTCCTGGAGGCGGTTTACAGTTGGTCCTGAAGGCGGTGGCGGTTTGGACGCGCGGCCAGGTCGGCCGACCTGGCTAGGTCGGCCGACCCAGGGCTGTGGCCCCTCGGCCCCACTCTGTCAGGGTCACTTCCCAGTGGGTCCTTTGGTCGGTTTCCGGTGGGTAATGGTGAAGATGTGTCAGTTTAGTTGGGGATATGGGCCCATGAATCCATGTGATTGCCATGTGGACCAATCCCATCTCTTCATTCCCACCATCATGATCTCAACGTTCCTGATCAGTTCTAAGTGTGCTTTTGCTGTTGGGCTCAGGTTGGACCTCATTGGGCCTGGCCCCAGGTCGGCCGACCATGGTAGGTCGGGCGACCTGGCTCTGGGCCCACTTTAGCCTTCCTTTCTCCACTTTACTCCTGTGAGCACATAAGCACCAAAACTCGTGGAATTCATTAGTAAATCACCTTATGTCTATTTGTTTTAGCACTTTTTATATCTTTGTTGGCAATAATAATCTGTCATTAAGAACCGCCAACAGTACACTCGTTGAGATGGCAAGGACAATGCTAGATGAATACAAGGTTTCAGATCAGTTTTGGGCTGAAGCCATCAACACCGCTTGCCATGCCATAAACCGACTCTACCTTCACAAGATCCTACAAAAGACCTCCTATGAGCTTCTCACCGGTAAAAAGCCAAATGTGTCTTACTTTAAGGTTTTCGGTTGCAAATGCTATATTCTTGATAAGAAACCTAGAAGTTCCAAATTTGCTCCTAAATCAAGTGAAGGTTTTCTTCTTGGTTATGCCTCAAACTCTCATGCCTATAGTGTTTTTCAACAAGGCCACCGGCTGTGTTGAAATTGCGAGTGACGTGAAGTTTGATGAGACTAATGGCTCTCAAGTAGAGCAAGTTGATCCACATGTTTTAGGTCAAGAAGAACCATCCAATAGGGCAATTCAGAGGATGGGAATTGGTTAGATCAAACCTCAGGAGAATGATGATGAAGAAGAACAAGTAGCAGGAACAAATGAGCTGGCTACTGCAAGAAACACTGATATTTTCGGAGACTTTGGACAAAACTGCAGAGACTCCGCAGGTTCCCGAGACTCTGGAAAATTCTCCGAAAACTCCGGAGATTCTGGTGGAAATGCTCTTGATCTGACTCAAGACTCTGAAGCTGAAGCAGATGAAGAAGAAGATGGAAATATTCAACATCACACTCAAGTCCCTCATCCAAGAGTACATCAAAGTGTTCAACGAGACCTTCCCGTTGACAACATACTTGGGAGTATTCAATGAGGAGTAACTACTCGATCTAGATCGGCAAATTTTTGTGAACATTACTCGTTTATTTCTTCTTTAGAACCCCTTAAGGTAGAAGAAGCCTTGGATGATCCGGATTGGGTGATGGCCATGCAGGAGGAGTTGAACAACTTCACTCGGAACAAAGTCTAGTCCTTGGTGGAAAGACCAAAGCATAGTGTTATTGGCACTAAATGGGTCTTCCGCAACAAACAAGATGAACATGGTATGGTGACAAGAAACAAAGCTAGATTGGTTGCTCAAGGCTTCACACAAATAGAAGGTTTGGACTTTGGTGAGACTTATGCACCCGTAGCTAGGCTTGAGTCAATTTGTATATTACTTGCCTATGCTACTCACCATGATTTCAAGTTATATCAAATGGACGCGAAGAGTGCATTTCTAAATAGTCCAATCTCCGAATTGGTATATGTTGAACAACCACCCAGTTTTGAAGACCCGAAGTTTCCTAACCATGTCTTCAAGCTCCATAAGGCGCTCTATGGGCTCAAGCAAGCTCCTAGAGCATGGTATGAATGCCTTAAGGATTTTCTCATTAAGAAGAACTTTGAAATAGGCAAAGCAGACCCTACTCTATTTACTCACAAAGTTGATAAAGATATATTTGTGTGCCAAATATATGTCGATGACATCATATTTGGTTCTACTAACAATGCTTGGTGCGAGGAAATTAGTAGGATAATGACCAAGAGGTTTGAGATGTCTATGACGGGCGAGTTGAAGTTCTTTCTTGGATTTCAAATCAAGCAACTTAAGGATGGCACCTTCATAAGTCAAATGAAGTACACCAAAGATATGCTCAAGAAGTTTGACATGGAGACTGCCAAGCCCATCAAGACTCCAATGCCAACAAATGGACATCTCGATCTCAACGAAGATGGTAAGCCTGTGGATCAAAAGGTATATCGCTCCATGATTGGCTCTCTCCTTTACCTTTGTGCATTAGGCCCAATATTATGCTTAGTGTGTGCATGTGTGCTAGATTTCAAGCCAATCCTACGGAATGCCATCTTGTGGCTGTTAAGAGAATTTTGAGATATTTGGTATACACTCCTAACCTTGTCTTGTGGTATCCCAAAGGCTCCAATTTCAGTTTGCTTGGCTATTCGGATTCCAATTATACTGGTTGCAAAGTGGATCAAAAGAGTACAACGGGAACGTGTCAATTTCTTGGCCGGTCTCTAGTATCTTGGAGTTCTAAGAAACAAAATTCAGTTGCCCTATCCACCGCCGAGGCTGAATATGTCACGGCGGGAGCGTGTTGTGCTCAACTCTTACGGATGAGGCAGACCTTGAGTGACTTTGGTTGTGAGTTTAGTAAGATTCCGCTCTTGTGTGACAATGAGAGTGCAATTAAGCTAGCAAACAACCCGGTGAAACACTCTCGAACAAAGCACATAGATATAAGACATCATTTCTTACGGGATCATGAGATTAAGGGAGATATTGCTCTACAACATGTGAGCACCGAACGGCAACTTGCGGATATCTTCACTAAGCCTCTAGATGAGCCAAGGTTTTGTGCTTTGAGAAGTGAACTAAATACCTTGGATTCTCGTAACTTGGCTTGAAACCTTGGACACAAAATTGAAAGTGTATTAGATTGGTGTTCAAAAGAAAAACCTGCTTTGAAAAAGATTGTGTGCCTTTTGGTTTTGAAAACTTTGGTTCTTCACTCAATTGCTCACTTGGATTTATTGTTCTCATTACTTTCTCATTACTTGTTCGTTGGCTAAATCCAAGTGAATAGTTTTCTTAGGCCCTTAGGACTTTATCACAAGTATTTCTTCCCAAATCTTCTGTCCAAATCTATCTCTATGGAAGCTAAGTCTCAGGGTGAGCGGAGTCTCCGGACTTTTCTCCGGAGGTTCCAGAGGTTTCGGACTCTTCGGATTTTTCTCCGGAGACTCCGGAACTTAAGGGGTATTTACCCCCAGGGCGTCGGTCAATCGGTCAGTTTCACCCCATTCGAGTTCTTTCACCGCCATCGCTCTTCCTCGCGCTCCACTCTCTCCAAAATCGGCGATCTGTGATTTCAACCAAGGAAAGATCAAGAAAAGTTGTGGATCTTCCACTCCAAGGTGCGGAAACTCCGAAGGACCTTTGGATTTGTGTTTGAAGTCCATCTCCATCTCTATCCAAGGTACTTATTCGAGTTCTTTCCCGATCTATCAATATGGACCATGGATTTGGATTTCCTCATAGGAATAGGTTCCCTACAGCCTCTGCAATGTACTCCTTTGATCTTGTTGGATTCCCATGACGAAATCTTGAGTTCCCCAATTTCTAGGGTTTGGACTGAAAGTTTCAGACTTTTCTCCGGAGTCTCCGAAACTTCAAGTCAAAGTCCCTCTGATATCTCTCAATCGTTGTTTTTGTGACTAGGCTATGGGGAGGAAGCACATTACTCATGGTCTGGACGCCAACTGTCGCATCAAGCTAAGGCATGACCCAAATCGCGCTGATGGGACAGAGGACGAAGAAGCGCAAGAGGTGATGCCTCCACCTCATCCTCGAAGGACCAGGGCTGCTACTGCTGCTGAAGCTGGTGCTTCCAGTGGCCCTCAGTTTGCTCCACATCCATCACCTCCACCACTGATGGCTCCCTCCATCATGCATTCACAGGCAGCTCCCTCTCCCCCACCTCCAAAGAATTTCAGAATAAGGGGAGTTGCTTATCAGGTCTATCCTAACACTCCAGTGCGCATCAATATTAATTTTGGGCCTAGTCAGGGATGGACAGTGTGCTTTTCCTAGGATGCGTAGCCCTCAACCCAAACCTAGTTTTGCTGTGACCATGCCAAGGGACTACAAAGGTCAAAAACATACTATTGCACAAGAGAGAGAAAATCCATTTAGGTTTCAACAACTTGAGAGTATGGATTATCGCTTTTGGAATGAGTTTCATAGGGATTTCTATATGACTGTGATCAAGAGGAAGAACAAGGCCCCCATATGTTCTATGCAATGGGTTGATTGGCAATATTATGAGCAAGCACACGATGAACACTTTGATCAGGTTGCAGCCAAGTGCAAGGAGTTTGGGCTATATGAGCTGATGAGATTCAAGTATAATTAGAATGAGGAAATCATTGCTCAATTCCATGCTAGCTATTATCATGAGCCGGACGACAATTCTATTCATTGGACAACTGACAGCATCCATTATTGCATTGTGTCGAGGTTGTTCTCGGTAGATATTTGTCCGGCAAGCACCCCGCTTTGTGTGAAGATTGATCACCGTGGATGAACAGAGAGACACGGGATTTTATACTGGTTCGGGCCCTCGAGATCGAGTAATAACCATACGTCTAGTTGTTGCTTGTATTATCTCGGCGAGTACAGATTACAATGGTGTAACAAGTACCCTCGGGTGGATTGGCTAAGATTAGGAATACCCTCTATGTACAGGACCCCCGCTATTTATATCCAGGGAGACGTGCCTTACAAGATAAAACAGACCTAAACCTAGTAGGACTCTAACTATCATCGGGCTTTCCTTCTATGATCCGGCCATCGTGTCTTGTTCGGAGTCTTCATCGTTCGGAGTCGGTAGTCGGCAATCCTCGTGATCGGGCACCCAGGTATTATGGCCTCAACAGTAGCCCCCGAGCTTATCTTGTTTAGAAAAGGTTGATCTTTAAGTAGCCTTCGGGTCTTTTTGCTCTTTGGGTGATTTTTGGGTATGGTTATACCTCGACAATCACTTGTAGACGAGAGCCAGAAAAGATCCCGAACTCTTGAATGGTAAAACCTGCATCTGAATGATAAGGTCAGAGAAAATATCAGCCATAATAATAGTGAATAAAAATATTCTATCTTGGAAACTGGAAGACCAAGGATTGATTTAACGGCTGCCCAGTGCATTCAAAACCCACTCCGCACGTCTCCCGAAACTTTAGCAGCGCACGCGGTATTTACGGCTCTGCTCTGGTTCCTCGATTCTCGTGCGAAGCGTCGCCTCTGAGTCTTTACATACCGAATCCCTCGGATTGATTTGTACTTGAACCTTCCTTTCTAAGCCTTCCCCCTCCCCTTGCCATGAGAAAGAAAAAGCTCAGTCGCAAGTTCAAGCTCCCTCGTCTCCTTTTCGGTGACTCTCCTCGTGGCTCCGCCGAACCACCGTCCGACAAGCCGGAGGATCCGCCGGCGACGACCCCACCTGCTGCTCCTCCTCAGGCTCCCCTCCTTGCCCTCCCCTGGCATGGGGATGAAGGAGTCGAGATCGAGCCACTAGAGGAGGCTCCGGCCATGGCGCCGGACGGCTCCCGAGGCTGCTCTGTCGAGCATTGCCGCCGGGAAGCGCCCTGCATCTTCTTCTCCAGCCCCGGTGTCCCCCATCTCCCTCTCCTCCGACGACGACCCAACACGAGGAAGGAGTGGAACTCGGCAGAAGCCGGAGCCGTCGCGCGTAGGCGCATCTTCGTCTTCTGCTCCGGTGGACACCAGCTGCGACGGGGAACTCGCCCGACGCCTCTTTGTCTCCTTGAACCGCGACCTGATCGGGATCCCCAGAGACGGAGCGCTCGTGGATCTCGTCAGCGACTCTGAAGAAGAGAACGCGGTAGATGATCCACCGGCCGGCGCCGCACCGCCTTGATCCTCGCCGATTTAGTCAGACGAAGATCGTTATTTTGATGTTTTTAGTTTTAGGATAATTATCGATCCCCTATGAAATGTACTCCCTTTTGGATAAATGAAGCGATTTCACTTGAGAGATGCAACAATAATTCCTCTTCCTTTGTTTGGAAACTTTTCATGTCAATCTGTTTGCGAAACTGCCTCTTCAAAGAATAAAATCCCCCGAACAGAAACTTCCTCCGAACAGACCAACCAATACTTAGTATGTTCGGGAAATTTGACCCTGATCAATCACGATCGGGGTATTTCCTCTATACACACCAAGTGTTCGGTCATTTAAAACTGATAGCTTCCCAGGTAAGCTAGCAATCCTAAATGCATTGAATTTGACCTGCACAGTTTTTGAAACGACGCGTGCCGCAGAAAAAGGAAAGAATCTTTTTGACCCAACGGAGACTGCGGATTGCGCGGCTCAAGGGCAGATTTCTCGGGGTTCGAGCTCCCTCGCGAAACCATAAAGTCCCCCAACGCAATCGCTCAGATTCCATTTGGGCCTTCGTCTTCCTCTCTTGCATCTGCAAACACTTGCCATTCTTCATCCATCTTCTCCCCTTTATCCATCTGTTCCTCCAGCCTTTCGGGCCAGCTCCTCACCGCCATGGCATCCTCGCACCACTCCTCATCTGATGGCGAGTCATCAGGAGATCAAAGCAGCGCCGCCACCGGACGATAACTTCGTAGCGGCAACACGATCTGCACCACGGACAAGTACTGGGACAAATCCACTACTACGGCAAAGCAACTGCAGAAACTGGAGGACCTTGGACTGCTCCCTGACACCAGCCTTTTCCATCGTCGTCATGTCAAAGGTTAGTGTTGACGGTCCTTATAACATAAAATCCGACCGTTACTAGGCTCAGAAACCAATAAAGATCAAGGCATAACTTAGACATTAGTATTCAAATAATAGTATACCATGCATATCTGGAATATATTTGAGTACAGGGACTACGGTGCAAAAGATGGACGAAACTGGGCACAGGCCCTGGTCGGCCGACCTGGCTAGGTCGGGCGATCAAGCCCATTTCTCACACAGGTCAAGAAGCACACTAAGGAAGGATCTTGAACATTGATTCATGGTCGGTGGAAGTTAAGGGTGAAGGATGAGCCACATGTCCATCACATGGATTGAAGGACCCACAACCAGAGATAAATGTACCCAAACCGATAGAACCCAACTGGAACCGACCTTAGGACCCACATGTAAGCCTCCCAGAGGAAGGTGGGCCCTAATGGCGGTTATGGGGGGTCGGCCGACCCATCCAGGTCGGCCGATCCCGGCGTGCGTCCGACTCGGCCCTCCTTTGACCTACAACTGTAAACCGCCATGGAGATTACATCTGAGCCGTGAAGCGCTGAAGATGGTGGATCCAAGGGTCGGCCGACCTTGGGGATTCGGCCGACCTGGGCCCACCTCCCAACTGCCTCAACTGCCTCAACCACCTCTGGCCGGCTGCAACCGCCTTTGTGATGCTATAAATACCTGCAAGGGGCGCCGTACTCAACACACACCAGAAGAAGAGCTCTCCTTTGCTACAAGATTAGTCTTAATCTTAGTAGTGATAGTCATAGTGTTAGATCTTCTGAAGGGCTTCCGGAGGAGTTTTGGTAAGTTCTAGAGTTCAGTTCTTGTATTCTCTTACTTACTTGTAATACTATGAGCTTAATGGAAATACCTTCATACTTATGTTGTACGCCTCAGTTATACCTTATCCACTTAGTATATACTACTTATGTCTTACACCTCAATCAAGTGAATGTATGCTATGACATTAGCTCAATGTGCCTTTTGGTTGCTCTATTTATTAACGTGATAGATAGAGTTGTATCTCGTATTGCAAACATGGTTTGGGATATGGAATACTATTGAGGGTACCGCTGCCCCACGGATTAGTAGAGGTAGGCGGCAGGTGGTGACAGCCCTGTCCGTCCTTTGTAATCCTCCACGTACGGGAGTGGGTATTAGGCCTTTATGATAAGACGTCCTACTGTCGTCCCTTGATGAGGGAACCACTGGATACCTCGATTTGTCCTCTTGCATACGATCATTGAATGAGCTTGTATAGGGTAATGTAGTATATCCACGTTCCATAAGTATGATGCTAATGAACCCTTATTAATCTTCACTAGTGTACTATACTAACTAAGACTAACATAATAATGAGCAATGAACTTCTGTGTGTCAACCCATTCATTCACTTCTATATCATTTACCCCTGTTTAGATTATGGTACATTAATATTGTTGTACGTAAGAGCATTGGATGGCACATCTCTCTCTTAACTAAATGCTTTCCCTACGGATAAACAAATAACGATACTCTAGAATACTCCCGGGTGAAATGCTACAACGTACTTCTGTGCGCTTGCAGAATATCTGTAACGTCTAGATTTACGGTGAAGTATCTCTAGTACCATTACTACTCTAAGTAGTGATGCTAAGAAATACCAACAAGCATTTCTGGCGCCGTTGCCGGGGAAAGCAGTGGTTTAAGAGATTTGATCATCCATGCATTTCGTGCAACAAAATTAACTGCCAGTAATCTAGCAGGTTTACCCTTTTTTTTGCTCTGTTTCTTTGTGATGTGAAACAGGGTAGTGCATGACTAGTTTCCAACTACCATCTAACTACGTCGAGAACCCAAATACCATAGGAAGGAGGGTACGCTCTCGTGTCGTAATCCCTCAGGTGTTCTTGTCGGAAACCGAACCAGTCATCGGAGAATCTTCCAACCAAGGAGAACAACCCATTCCCGTAGCACCCCAACCGGAAGAAGCCATGGCCGACAGGACCATTCGTGACTACTCCGCTCCGTCCGCTGCCCAGATCCCTACGGGTCCAGCAGTGGAAGTGGGGGATCATGCTTTTGAGCTGAAGGCTCCGCTTATCAACATGGTGCAGGCTAGCCCCTTCTGTGGGAAGGCCAATGAGGACGCCAGTGCTCACCTGCAGCACTTCCTGGAGGTGTGCAGTACCATCACCATCCGAGGGGTGGATCAAGAGGCCATCAGGCTCCGTTTATTCCCGTTCTCGCTGCGGGGTAGAGCCAAACAATGGTTCTATTCCAACCGAGAGGCGGTGAATACATGGATCAAGTGTTCCAACGCCTTTTTGGCGAAGTTCTTCCCCATTGGGAAAACCAATGCCCTTCGGGGAAGAATTTCCAGCTTTCAGCAAGAGTCCGGGGAGACGGTCCCAGAAGCGTGGGATCGCTTTCAGGATTACATTCTGGCGTGCCCCCACCATGGCATGCAAGAGTGGCTCCTGCTTCAGAACTTCTACCATGGGCTGTCCCAAACAGCCCGTGAACACATGGATGCTGCTGCTGGAGGGGCATTCCTCTCCTTGACCGTGAACGCCGCCAAGCTTCTCATCGAGAAGATGGTGTCAAACCAATCCTGGAATGACGACCGTCTTCAGGGACGCAAACGCGGTATGCACACCGTAAAGGAGGTGGACATGTTGGCCGCCAAGATGGATCTTATTATGAAGTGCCTTGATGACCGCACCAAGGATGGAGGCGCCGACAACGAAGGGCCACTGGACTCACACATGACGTGTGAAGTCTGTGGAGAAACTGGCCACTCGGGGAACAACTGCCCCGAGACACAAGAGGAGGTACAGTTCGTGAATGGCAACAACGGGTACCGGCCTCAAGGGAACTGGAATCAGCGATGCCCATTTTACCAGGGACGTAACAATAATAACTCTTTCTCCAATCAACCTTCTCTTAAAGATCTTGTCCTTGGTCAGGCCAAGATTAATGAGTCTATTTCCAAGAGGCTTGCTGTTAATGATAAGGCTCTGGAGGGCATAAACTCTAAAATAGAAAGTTTGTCCACCACCTTCCAAAGCCAGCTGAGTTTTAATAAGATGTTAGAAACCCAATTAGCTCAGTTAGCTGCCGCTGTTCTGTCTGGTGATAGGGGCGAATTCCTGGACAACCGGATTCGTCCTTTGAAAATGTTAAGGCTGTGTCCACGAGGAGCAGCAAGGCTACTCGGGACCCAGTTCCCCCTAACCATGCAGAGAAAACAGCAACACCAAGAAAGGAGATCCCCACGGTGGAAGAAGAGCCAGAAGCCGAACTAGCACCAGCTGGACAGACCGCGCCGCATGAGTTCTACGACTCCAATGTCTTGCCATTCCCGCAGCGTCAAAAGAAACCATCCGTGGACGAGCAATTCGCCAGGTTCGTAGAAGTTATACAAAAATTGAATATACATGTGCCTTTGCTGGATGCTATGCAGGTACCGACCTATGCAAAGTACTTGAGGGACATTCTCAACAACAAACGTCCACTCCCAAGTACCGAGGTCGTAAAGCTGACTGAGGAGTGCAGCGCAGCAATCCTAAATAAAGTCCCGGAGAAGAAGAAGGATCCAGGATGTCCCACCATCACATGTACAATCGGGACACAACACTTTGAGCATGCACTCTGTGATCTAGGGGCAAGTGTCAGCGTAATGCCAAAGGTAGTTTTTGACCGCCTTAACTATACTACCTTGTCTCCTACTCCCATGAGACTGCAGTTGGCCGACTCCACGGTTCGCTACCCGGAGGGGATAGCCGAGGACATTCCGGTGCGCATCCGGGATTGCTTCGTTCCTGTCGACTTCGTGGTACTGGACATGGACGTGAGCAACGATTCGTCGCTCATCCTTGGGCAACCTTTCTTGAGCACAGCAGACGCTCACATTAATGTGGGTGCTGGAGAGATCTAGCTCAACATTAATGGAAGGAAAGAGAAGTTTGAGTTCAGGCCAAAGGTGGAGCAATGCTCCATGATCAAGATCAAGTACGGGAGAAAAGTCAAAACATCAAAGAGGTGGAGGTGACGCCTCCAGAGAAAGACAGCCTGATTAAGTTCATGGAGAAGTTCTAGGAGAAGGATTTCCCTATCCGGTATTATGCAAAACACAACAAGAAGTCTACACGAGGTGCAAAAGCACAGACAAGGAAAACACAGGAACAAGCTGTCGACCGCCAGAAAAAGGTAAAACAGGTATGGTGGGTTAAATCATCTGTATCCTCATCTCCAGGGTCAGATGCTGCTTCGTCAAGTTGAATCCTACAAAGGAGACGTCTTCGCTCGATGACATAAAACACGAGTCCTGCACCGACAGGTATATCGGTGTCAACAGACTAGCTTGGGGGAGGACCCTCAATCAGGTAAGTTCAGGTAAGTATTGTTGAATACAGTTTTTCGTTCAAATAAAGTTAGTAAATGAGAGCCATCCATGATAATCCCTTGAATGTTTTAAGTCCATGCTTAAATCTTTTCCTTTGGATATGATGGAAAGTTGCTCTTATTTCTCTCTTGTACCTATGTTTCAACTTGTTATTCTCTTAAGTTTTGAGTTTGCTGGTTGAGCATGATCTTTTCTGTTATCTTGTCTATCTGTGGGTAGCATAAGCACGCTCTGGTCTAGGTTGTTGTTAGCTAAGATATGATAAGACCTGAGTGCCCTAAAATCTTACTAAGCTGGACTTGATAACCGGAGTTTTCTCTTTTAAAATAAAAACAGAGAGTTCCTTATGGTGATTAAATTCCCTACCAAAGCTCATAATGTTTTAAAACCCTACATAAGCAACTTGTTTTGCAATGAGTTTTGTCAAGGTCACTGTGATTCTTAGAGATTTACTTCATGCTTTTAAAACCAAGATCACGTACACACCACCATATACATGTTATACTTCTATTCTGGAAGTAAACATAACATCCATCCATCTACAAAATAAAAGCTCTACATAAGGTTTGGTACTCTTCCCTAACTTTATTGCAAAAAGAGACATGGAGCTGAAGACGGTGGATCCAAGGGTCGGCCGACCTTGGGGATTCGGCCGACCTGGGCCCACCTCCCAACTGCCTCAACCGCCTCTGGCCGGCTGCAACCGCCTTTGTGATGCTATAAATAACTGCAAGGGGCGCCGTACTCAACACACACCAGAAGAAGAGCTCTCCTTTGCTACAAGCATAGTCTTAGTCTTAGTAGTGATAGTCATAGTGTTAGATCTTCTGAAGGGCTTCCGGAGGAGTCTTGGTAAGTTCTAGAGTTCAGTTCTTGTATTCTGTTACTTACTTGTAATACTCTGAGCTTAATGGAAATACCTTTATACTTATGTTGTATGCCTCAGTTATACCTTATCCACTTAGTATATGCTACTTATGTCTTACACCTCAATCAAGTGAATGTATGCTATGACATTGGCTCAATGTGCCTTTTGGTTGCTCTATTTATTAACGTGATAGATAGAGTTGTATCTCGTATTGCAAGCATGGTGTTTGGTATATGGAATACTATTGAGGGTACCGCTGCCCCACGGATTAGTAGAGGTAGGCGGCAGGTGGTGACAGCCCTGTCCGTCCTTTGTAATCCTCCACGTACTGGAGTGGGTATTAGGCCTTTATGATAAGACGTCCTACTGTCGTCCCTTGATTTGGGAACCACTGGATACCTCGATTTGTCCTCTTGCATACGATCATTGAATGAGCTTGTATAGGGTATTGTAGTATATCCAAGTTCCATAAGTATGATGCTAATGAACCCTTATTAATCTTCACTAGTGTACTATACTAACTAAGACTAACATAATGATGAGCAATGAACTTCTGTGTGTCAACCCATTCATTCACTTCTATATCATTTACCCCTGTTTAAATTATGGTACATTAATATTGTTGTACATAAGAGCATTGGATGGCACATCTCTCTCTTAACTAAATGCTTTCCCTAAGGATAAACAAATAATGATACTCTGGAATACTCCCGGGTGAAATGCTACAACGTACTTCTGTGCGCTTGCAGAATATCTGTAACGTCTAGATTTACGATGAAGTATCTCTAGTACCATTACTACTCTAAGTAGTGATGCTAAGAAATACCAACAGTCAGCTGTTCCCGACCGCAAACACTCTTGAGTTGGAGGCCTTCTTGAAGTTCTTCCATTGTGGATTTGGGGTCTATCCATCAGATTTCTTCCACAGCATCTGTGAGCATTACCAGATTGAGCTTGTGCACCTCAAGCCCGGCGCCTTGACCATGCTTAGCATTTTTGCCTTTCTGTGCGAAGCCTGGTTAGGAATTAAGCCCTCATTGCTTTTGTGGAGACACTTTTACACTCCTGCATTTTACAAGAATCAAGTCATGATTGGGTCCATCGGATTCTCCTTGAGAGATCGGGAGATCTATATCCCCTTTCCAGTAAAAGATTGCTGGAAGGGATATGAGCGTCATTGGTTTTACATCACCCTTCCCCAAGCCTCAGTGGCGAAAGGGAAGCATTTGATGCCCTATCTCAAGGAAGAAACCAAAGCTTTGCCAAGAGTGACTCTAGAGATGCCGAAGCATATTGATCGGATCTTGGAACTCCGCAATGCCGGCCTGACAACAGTCCACATAGCAGAAATCTTCATCAGGTGGAGATTTATTCCACTCATGACTCATGACCGCTACGCTTGGTCATTCAGGGGCGACAATGATCCGAACAGAATGAAGCCCGAAGGTTGGTCTTTAGTTTTTCTTGTTTGGTAATTTTTCTGAGTTTGTCGATCATTTTGAGATCATGACTCTTAACTAGCAGTTATTCCAGAAACAGAGGTGGCTGCTCGCCTGAAGAAGATGTTCGTGGCCGATCTCCCAGACTGGGAAGGCGTCCCAGCACCTTACAGCGCTGACAACCCTCCTCCAGAGGTAAACTGTCTCTCAGAAAACTCACTTTCTTGCTGTTCATATGATATATCTTCTTTCTCCCGAACAGGTCCCTCCTATTGTTGATGCCCCCACTGTGAGTGGAGCCATCAAAATTGAGGAAGAGGGGGAGCAGCCCGTCGACCAAGGCATCGAGGCCCCGACCAACGAACAGACTGAACCCTCGCCTGCTGCGGAGAAAGAGATCCCGAGCAGCCCCAAGGTGACTGTCCCCCGAACCCGCAAGCGGTCTCGCAGCATGAGCACGAAGAGGGTGACTCCAGGTTCAGGAACTCTTGGTATGCCCGGTCCCGATGAGCTGCTACCCATTCACGACCCACCTCGTCGTGATGCCCAGGTACCAAGCATGATCGTATTCGGGCGTTTATTTGTAGCCTTTGACCGCATAACCAAAGCTAAACGTGTTCGGGAGATTTCTCGTCAGGAAATTCGTCCGACCCCGCTGCCATCAAAGCCTGCATCTGGTGCCAAGCGATTCAAAGTTAGAATCCCGACATCCAAGTAAGAGCTCTGACTTGCTTGGTTATGCTTGAGTACTTCTCACAGGGAGAATTTCGTTTAGCTATTTCTGATTGTTCGTTCAGGAAATCAGGCCTCCCCAGCCTGCTGCTTCTCCTCCCATCAAGCCATCAAAGAGAACTCCCGAGCTTGACTCAGCAGCCTGACCCGATGATGCGGATAAGCTTGTGGAGGTTGCAAGACCTGCCCCGACGCCCTTGGGCCCGATCATTACTTCGCTCTCGGCAGCCGAGGAGCAATGCGTGCATTAGACGCTCGTGCCTCTGCTGCGGAAGCGTCTATGATCAGACTGGAGGCCAAGTTACAGTTCTCCAGTCCGAGAAAGAAGGTACATGCATTATGCTACCATGTTTTAGTTTTTAGGTCCTTATCCGCAAACTTTTGCTTATACATTGCCTCTGACCCTGTAGCTAACTCCAAGAGCATTGAGATGCTCAAGAAGAAGAACTCGGATCTGAAAGGCAGGCTTGCTGTCCGGGACAAGGATGTTGCTGATCTCACTGCCCGACTTGAAGCTTCAGAGAAGCGCAGTGTGTCCTTGGAGTCCAGGCTGATGGAAGGTGCTTGCGTCGCTGCAACTCACACCATCGGGGCCTTAAAAAGCCACGTTCCCGATCTCGATGTCTCGCTGCTCTCCAAAGGCTTCAAGTGCTTGGCAACAGATGCTGAGGTACTGTTCGATAGTCTTGCCCCCTTGGTGGAACCGTTTGTAAAGAAACTTGACCTCCATTTGAGTGACTCGGAGGAATCGCCTTGAACTTTATGCTTGGATCCTGTAATAGGGCAAAACTTTGAAGGTTTAGAGTGCAGCTTTATTTTGTGAACTATATGCTGGCATGGTTTGCGTAAGATTTAGAGCTGATCAGTGTGTTTGTTGAACTTTTTAACTGATAGCTTTGTCATAGCCAAAAATCCGTTACCATAAGCTATTTTGGAATTGTTTAGTTGCTGAGACGCGAGCGGCCTTCTGAACTGTGTAATTCCTTGTAGTTATGGTGTTTGGTCAAATTAGCATAGCCTAGCCTTCTTGATTAAAAAGCCCAATTCTTGCGTGGTAATGGTACCATAGTATCCCCCGGGCTCTTTTACAGTCATGCGGGCATGCTGAAAAAGAGTCTTAGAAGTACTAATCCGCAAGAATGTCCCGATCATATGGGGAGCCCCCGAGCGTTGCGCTTGGGATGCATAGAATAGGTTTGAAAAAACTTTCAGCGTGGTAGTCCCCGGCTCTTTGTTAGTATATGCAGTATGGTAACAAAGAGTAGAAATAGAATTGAAAAATAGAACCCAGCCCCCGAGCGTAAAAGCGAGGGTGAGTAAAGTGTCCAGAACTTATCTTTTTTTTTGTTGGAGCTGTTGGCGACGCGGACGACGGCTTTTATCTGCCAAACTTGATGGACAGGATTGAACTTGCATGATTACCTTTGTTTAGACGTAGAATCTACGTAGTTGATCCATGTTCCACGTGTTTGGCAGTATATCTCCATCTATCTCCGCGATCCTGTAGGCTCCTGGTCGGGCGATGTCTACTACGATGTATGGCCCTTGCCATGGAGAGGACAGTTTGTTTTTGTCCTTGGTGCGTTGATCTAACTTGAGCACCATGTCACCAATGCATAGGCTTCTCTTGCGAACATTAGCATCGTAGTATTGTCGCAGCTTTTGTTGATACTGTGCCACTCTAAAAGCGGCTGCATCACGAGCCTCCTCCAGGAGGATTAGCACATCTGCGCGTCTGTCAGGCTCTTCAGTTTCTGAAAATAGTGCCACGCGTGGGGCTTGTAGTCGTATGTCGGATGCTAGAATCGCCTCTGCTCCATACACCAAGAAGAAAGGTGTTTCGCCTGTCGCTCGGTTCATGGTGGTCCTCATTGACCGAAGTACTGTAGGAACTTCATGAATCCAACGCTTGTCGTAAGCTTGTAATCTATTAAATATTATCTTCTTGATGCCTTGGAGCACGATGCCATTGGCACGCTCTACTTGCCCGTTTGTCTTCGGGTGATTCACTGATGACCGATCATGCCTGATCCCGTGGTCATAGCAAAAATCAGAAAACTTTTTGCTTTTAAACTGCGTTCCATTATCAGAGATTATCCTGTTTAGGACCCCAAATCGTACGACAATACTCCGTAGGAACTTGATAGCTGCCTCTTTTGTAATTTTCTGAACTGGCTCGGCCTCAACCCATTTTGTGAATGTGTCGATGCCGACAAACAGAAATTTGTATCCCCTGACAGCCCTTGGAAAGGGCCCGAGGATGTCTATTCCCCATGTGGCAAAGGGCCATGATAAGGGAATAGTGTTTAATGCCTGCGCATGTTTAGTTTGCTTCCGTGCGAAGAATTGGCATGTCTCGCACTTCTTAACTAACTCGACTGCATCTTGAAGAGCTGTAGGCCAGTAGAAGCTCTGTCGGAATGCTTTCCCTGCTAGGTATCGGGGAGAAGCATGTGATCCACAGATTCCTCCGTGAATGTCGTGGAGCAAACTAATGCCCTCGGTCCGTGTGATGCATTTGAGGAGCATCCCGTTGCGGGTTAGCTTGTGTAACCGCCCGTCAACCAATTGATAGTTCTTGGCTTTACGATGGATTTTCTCCAATGTAGCATCATCGTCCGGAATAGCTTGGTTTGTGAGGTATGCCCAGATTGGATCCATCCAGTTCTCCTCGTTTCCAACTAGAGCGGTGGCTCTGGCCGTACCGACCAACATAGACTCCTTGACGGATTCGTTGGTTGTAGAGGCTATGCCCTTGGCAGGTGCAGTGTTTTGGTTCGGTAGTGAAACCGACACAGAAGGTTTAGTAAGAACTTCAAGTAACATGTTACCTGGGAGCCGTGTGCGCTCGGCAGCTGCCTTTGCTAGCTTGTCTGCGTTGCCATTGAATTCCCTTTTTATGTGTCGGACTTCAAGCCCATCAAATTTGCTTTCCATCCATCTGTATGCTTCCAAATATTTGGCCATGACCTCGCCCGCGCGTTGTACCCTTTTGGCGTCATGTAGCACCTCGCTCATGAAGTAAACGGGGTGTTGTGTTGTTGACTTTTCCGTTGGTCTCTCGACCACCAGAACTGTGCTGACAACAGTTGGTGTGGCTACTACGTACAACAGCATCTCCTCTTGTGGTTGCGGCGGGACCAGTACGGGCATTTTCCATAGGTATTGTTTAAACGCCTGGAACGCCTCCTCTGCTTCTGCCGACCACTCAAAACGATCAGTTTTACGTAGCAATTTATAGAATGGCATACCTCATTCGCCTGACTTGGACATGAATCGACTCAGGGACGCCATCATTCCTGCCAACTTCTGGACCTCGTGGCGGCTGCGTGGAGACTTCATGTCGTCGAGTGCCTTGATCTTGTGTGGATTTGCCTCTATACCTCGCTGGGAGACAAGGTAACCAAGGAGCTTACCCAATGATACACCGAAGGTGCATTTGGCGGGGTTGAGCATCATCCTGTTTGCACGCAAGTTGTTGAATGTTTTGGTTAAATCAGCGATTAGATCGCCTTTTAACTTACTTTTCACGACAATATCATCTATGTATGCTTCCACATTACGGTCGATTTGGCCCTCGAGAACAATGTGAACACATTTTTTATAAGTGCAACCTGCGTTTTTCAGACCAAAAGGCATCTTTATATAGCAATAAACACCGAAGGGAGTTACAAATGCAGTTTTCTCCTCATCGTCAATGCACATGCTGATTTGATGATACCCCGAATAGGCATCTAGAAAACAAAGCAGCTCGCATCCAGAGGTTGAATCTACATCTATCCTAGGTAGTGGATACTCATCCTTCGGGCAATCTTTATTCAGATCGGTGTAGTCCACGCACATCCGCCACTTTCCGTTGGGCATCTTCACCATGACTGGGTTTGCCAGCCACTCCGGGAAAGGGACCTCTCGAACGAAGCTGGCTTTGAGTAGTCGGTTGATTTCTTCGTTAATGGCGTCTCGCTTCTCCGGGGTATATCTCCTTTGCTTCTGCTTGACTGGTCGGACGCCAGTTCGTATGCCAAGCTTGTGCTCGATCACCTCCCTGGGGATATCGGGCATATCAGACGGTTCCCAAGCGAAAACATCTGCGTTTGCCCAGAGGAAAGCTCTCGAGTTCCTATTTGTCACCCAGACCAGAGCCCACCTGGGTGGTCTTGGTCGGGTCTGCCTCATCAAGGGCCACCGATTTGGTGCCCGGTTCTGGGCGTTTTGCTGGCGGCGCGCTTGGCAAGGCGGTGGCCGGTGACTCGCCTGCTTGCTGCGATGGCGTCCCCTTGACCGGGGTCTGGTCCACCACAGTCTGCTTCTCGGCGGTGCCGTCATCGGCCTCCTTTTCCTCCGCAGGCACTGATTCGGGAACTTCTTTTCCCTAGCCTTTGATCGGGTCTCCGCTGCTTGGGAGGTTTCAGCCACTGCTGCCTTCACGGCAGCCTTTGGCTGACTCTTGGTCTTTTTCCTGGCAGGTTCGGCAGCCTTGGCTGGCTCCTGCTCGTCTCCCTTGATCATGTCCAGGGTCTTCATGTCGCATTGGACCGCGCCCTTGCGATCACCGCATACGGTGATTGGGCCCAATGGCCCCAGGACCTTGATCATGGAGTAGGCGAAGTGGGCGACCGCCATGAACTTCTTCAAGAACGATCATCCCTGGATGCAGTTATAGGCTGACGTGATGTCAGCCACCTCAAAGGTGAGAAACTCTGTTTGGATGTTTTTGCCCTCCATGAGGGTCACCTGCAGATCAATCCTCCCTAAGGGAATAGGCTTGGATGCCTAGTATGACCCCGTAGAAAGGCTTCTCCACTGGGGACAAGGACCTCCTCGGGATTCCTAGCTCGTCGAAGGCGTTGACGAACAATAGATTGAGGGCGCTTCCACTGTCGATCAAGGTTCGCCCGATCTTGCGGGGCCCGATCCAGGGTTTGATACACAGTGGGAGTAGCGGCCCGTCGTACAGCGTCTCGGGGTGATCCCTCTGATCAAATGTGATCAGGATTTCGGACCACCTCAACGGATGCTTGCAGGGCTCGGTGCTTGCTATCTGCCTCTCGACCAGCTTTAGCTGGGATTTGGAGGTTTGGGTAAGCCACCGAAAATTGTGGCGATCTCCAGATCTTCGGGAAGGTCTGGCTCATCATCACAATCCATGTAGTTCACCGTCCGAGGGTTATGAGCTGCCTGGTCGCGTGGAGCCCCCTGCTGCTGGCTCTCCTCCTCCTGCTTCTGCTTCTTGTACACCATGCAGTCCACAAAGTGATGCTTTGTAGATCGGTGAACCGGGCAGTACATCGGGAGATCGGTAGGCTTGCCTTGACGCCTGTACGGGGGTTTGTTGTCCACGGCCATGACTTCGTCACCCTCAGTCTTGCGCTTCTTGTTCTTATGCTTATTCTTCTTCTTGCCTTCCCCGGCTGGCTGGCTTTTTTTGGGCTTTCCGTGGACCCATGCTCGGGCATCCGCCATCTTGGCGGTCTCTTCCAGGATCCCGTAGAGCTCGGCCACCGTCTTCGGGTTTTTCTTGGCAAGCTCCTCCGTCGTTCGCTCGTCCTTACAGCCCTGATTAAAGGCCACAATCACCCGATCATCCACCATGTCTGGGATGGTATTCCGAGTGTCGCTGAAGCGACGGATGTAGTCCCGGAGAGACTCTCCAGGTTTCTGCACACAATTGAGCAGATCTCCTTCGTGTCCGGGGCGTTTGTAGGTGCCTTGGAAGTTGGCTTCAAACGTCTCCTAGAGATGGCTCCATGACTTGATGCTAGCCTTGGGCAGGTTCATGAGCCACGTTTGGGCTGACCCCTGCAGGGCTGTCGGCAAGTAATTGGCCTTGACGTAGTCGTCACCCCCGGTGGCGTCGATGATCGTGGAATAGATCTGAATCCACTCGCGGGGGTTGGTTGTTCCGTCATACTTCTCAATGTTGGTAGGACGAAACTTTTTCGGCCACCTGACCTTGCGCAGGCCCGGGGAGTATGCGAGACATCCTCCTGTGCCTGGTCGGGAGTCACGTGGCGGCGAATCTGGATGGGACCGGTAGTAGCCCTCGCGTGCTCGGTAATCCTGGTTGTAGTTGAGAGTCTCCCGAGCGTCGCGGGTGCGACGGTTGCGTTCGAGCTGCGGCCTCATGTCACGCCCCTCGTGCGGGTGATAGCGGGGTTGTCCGTTAACAGATCGGGAATGAACCGGTTGGGGTTCATGTGGTCTGTTTGACGGAGCTTGTGGTGCAGCAGCGGCGGCCTCGAGATGCTCCTTGGCCTTGTCCGCTGCTTCCCGAGCCTTCTTGGCTATGGTGGCCATCGGGGTTCCCTCGGCCATTGCTTCCATAGTCTCCAAGAGGGTTCGGATCTGCAGATTGTCCTGCTCGACAGCCCAGAAATCGTTGTTGAGATTTCAGGGAGCCAATGAGGACGCAGCCTGCTGTGTATAGGTTTTAGCTGTCTGGAGAGTTGGTGCATTGCTGAAACGTGGAGGAGGCACGGGTCTGCGCGAGCTAGATGACTTGGCAGCGGCTTCGGTCCCGTTTGCAGTTAACACATGGATGCGGCGGTCTTCGGGCACTTCCGACCCATTGCTAGATCCACTATAGTCGAGATCCGCAATGTCTTCGGGAGTTGGCTCCGTGAAGGTGGCGAAAACCTCCCGACCGGCGCATGTGAGATCGGGATCATGGATCCCTGTCATCTTGAGCTCGTAATCGCCTTGGTGCTCGAACACGAGATCCCCGAAGCGGATTTCCCGTGCAGGCACTAGATGGCTGTGAGCGTAGAGATCGGAAGCAGAGGCAGAACTCTTGATGGCTTCCGACTTGACGGAACTGGGCATGTAGGGCATCGATGAACTCGACGCGTCGGCGATCCAGACTCCGTTGATGATCGGCATGATCTTTCTTCACGCAAGGGCCCCTACCTGGCGCACCTCTGTCGAGGTTGTTCTCGGCAGATATTTGTCCGGCAAGCACCCCACTTTGTGCGAAGATTGATCACGGTGGATGAACAAAGAGACACGGGATTTTATACTAGTTCGGGCCCTCGAGATCGAGTAATAACCCTACGTCCAGTTGCTGCTTGTATTATCTCGGTGAGTACAGATTACAATGGTGTAACAAGTACCCTCGGGTGGATTGGCTAAGATTAGGAATACCCTCTACGTACAGGACCCCTGCTATTTATATCCAGGGAGACGTGCCTTACAAGACAAAATAGACCTAAACCTAGTAGGACTCTAACTATCATCGGGCTTTCCTTCTATGATTCGGCCATCGTGTCTTGTTCGGAGTCTTCATCGTTCGGAGTCGGTAGTCGGCAATCCTCGTGATCGGGCACCCTGGTATTATGGCCTCAACACATTGATTATGTCACTTTCTCTAGGCTTTTGGCTCTTGGTTCAAAGGACAACATGAGGCCATGCATCCATGATGAGAAGAAGCTCAAGCCAAGTGAGGTGCCTTACATGTTCTACAATCCCATTTTGGCTAGGAAAGGAAAGAGCAATAACCTGTTGCCCTACTTCCATCACCTCAACAACATGTTCAGAGTCACCATTGACCCCAAGAGTGGTGATGCTACAGGCCTTCACTCCTATGCTCCAAATCTACTGCATCACATGGGTCAGCTTGATGCACCATTTTGCATATTTAATTATTTGTGGACTGAACTGAAAAGATCTACGAAGGATTCAAGGATTGGATTTCCTTATGCTGCATATGTGATGTATATGATTGAGAAGGTATCCAAGATCACCTTTCCTAAAGATGTTATGCATGAGCCACTCCACTTAAGGACTAGGCAAGGTGATGCCCCCCTCCCGTGGTGGTCCTTCTCCTCAACCAGTCCCTTCTCGTGACTCATATGTGGCTCCATCTGCTGTTCCTGCTGCTGCCCCTCGCTCTTCTAGGCAGCGCAAAGGTTCTATGGTGAAGAAAATGCTCAAGTCCATCTTTGGCATATGCAAGCAAATTGCCAAGGACACAAATGAGAACCGTAGGGATATTATTGAGATTAAGAGTCATTTGGGGTTGCCAACTGATCCGTATCATGAGATGCCTGAAATTGTTGATCCATTTGAGAAATGGGATGCCGAGGATACTGTGCCCTCTACCCCTCCATTCACAACTGGTTTTGCTGCCCCTTTCTTAGCTGGTCCTAGCACTGTTGCTGGCCCCTCCACTCGCTCTAAGTGCCATGGTGATGATGATACTTCTGAGGAGGAACCTGCTGGCTACTATGAGCATAATGATGATGAGAAGGACGACGACACCAGCGAGGACATGGCTGCTGCTGATGATGATGATGAGTAGATGCTGCTGCTGCTGTCTCTTTCATTCCCTTTTTGGTGCTTGATGCCAAAGGGGGAGTGAAAGCATATCTATTTATGTAATGAGCTTGTAATGAACTTTAAGTACTTGTTTGTGTGTGCTTGTGGTGAACTTGAACTACTACTGCTTTATTAGGCTTTAATTTGTGGTAAAATCTGGATGTTTGGTGTAATGTTTGTGCCCTGGAAGTAGAATCTTCGGAGTCTCTGGACATGTTCGGAGACTCCGGACTTTTCTTTGAACTCTGGAATTTCTGGCTGCAACCTTATTTCTGTTCTAGATTGGTGTGCATAACTGTCATATGCATTGTTCTGTATATTTGTTACACATTATTGAGTATTTGTTGATGTTGGAACAATTAAATTGATCTCTTGTACCTCTTGTTGTGCAAATTGACATTGTTATGGTCAACTCTCGAATTCAATTTGATGCACATATTAAGGGGGAGTTCATTTACTGAAATTCACTTGTGCATTATGATTATCTTGTAAAGGGTGTTGTCATCAATCACCAAAAAGGGGGAGATTAAAAGTGCTTCTATCACCCTTTTGGTTTTGGTTGATTAATGACAACACGCTTGTGTATCTAATATTTGCAATGAAGCATATACACAGGTGAAACGACAAAGAACATACGGAGAAATGTTGTACTCAAAGAGGAAATGAAAGCATGGATGAGGCTTACATGAAGATTAATTTTTATTCTCTGGACATTGAGTTTAGGAAAACCGTACTATCAAGAGGAATGCTGAAAAACTAGTTTGGTGATGACAAGGTGCTCAAATATGAACTACTTAACCATGAGAGAAACCTTGCACTTGCACTTCACTTGGGATATATTTGAGAGTGCCTCACCTGGAAAGTTTTAGAGTTTCCGAAGAATTGTTCGGAGTCTCCTAAGATTGGTGTCTGGAGATTGGTGTTCTCCAGAATGTTCAGAGACTCTGGAGATTTTTGTGGAGACTCCGGAACTTAATAGATCTAATGGCTGCCACCTCCTTTCATCTCTCTCTGACCTAATTTTGAACTGAAGCTTCCTTTGAGCATTCTAAGCCCCTCCTACTCCCTCCTTGCTTCCAAGTGAGATTTGGTGAGGGATTGAGTGAGGCATTGAGTGAAGGTCAAGAGATTGTGCTCGTGAGCTGTTCCCCATCCATTGAGCACCTTGTTCATCGTCAAGCCGGTGATTCAAGCATTTGTTACTCTTGGAGCTTCAAGCCCCTAGATGGCTAGGCATCGCCCAAGAGCAACAAATCCGCTGTGGTTGCCTTGGGAAGTTTGTATTACCCCTGCAGATTGAGTAAGTTCTTCATTTGACCTTAATGTTGGTGGAGAAGAGGAAAGTGGTTTGGTGGACAAACCCGCCCTTCGTGGGCTCCTCAACGAAGAGTAGGTTCCAGGTGCGGAACTGAACTTCAGTAAACAAATCCCTGTGTCTCCTTGTGATTATTGCTTGTTCTTGTGCTACTTGTTGCGACTTGTTTTAAATTCTAGGGTTTGGTCCCGATCTATCTTCTGAGAAGGTTTTTGCTTCAAGTGACACCTGAATTGAGTTGTATTCACCCCAAGGTTATATAGTAATTCGGCGATTTGATTTCTGTTGTGGTTTGATCTGTCAAAGTTCATTTCAGCATTATCTTCAGATTCTCTGGAGAAATCTTCTGAGTCTCCGGACATCTTCGGAGTCTCCGGACGTTTCTTCGAAGTCTCCGCATTTTCTGTGACTGACAGCTGTTTTGAGCGAAAATTTTTAGTGTCAACTATTCACCCCCTCTAGTTGACATCCTAGTTCCTTTCAGTGCAGCTTGGCACGTTCTTCCTCCCAAGAAGATTGATCTTGCGCCAAGTCCTTCTCCGCCTTCTCAGCACGAGCAAAGCAAGAGTTTGCTTGCCACAGCATCTCAGTCTTTTGATGCGAATGACGGAGAATGCTCTGTTTTCAACAGGAAACAAGGTGGAACATCAAATAAAGTCTCAAATCATAGAGATAAGTACAATTGGAAAGTCAATTATACTTTTTTGCCAACCTCTGTGAACTTAGAGAGTTGTCTTTGCAGCGCGTCGGCTTTCTCCAGGTCCTTGAGATCCACCTGGGAGTCGAACAAGAAAGCGCTCTCATCCTTCGCTCCAGCATCGGGTGTTGCGATGTAGATCATGAAAGGCGGAGGTGAGGGCTCTCTGGGTTATTTCTCCCAGATGATCTCTTCGACGGAAGCTGCCTTCACTAGACCCGCTGCCGCGTTGAGCTCTTCAGCACGGAGACTCGCCATCCGAGTACTTTCCGCAGCCTTTGGCCACGCGCTTTTTGGTTCTTGCGTGGAAGTACATGGAGCACCTTTCCCTGACTCCTTTGATGGCTCTACAGCTTTGGGCCTTGCTTCCTTGGAAGGAGAAGACTTCTGGGGGCTTGACTGTTTCTCTATCTCCTTCTCCGTTGATGGCGCGTACTCTGGCGGACTGGTCTCATTGTGGAGAAGGATGCGGACTACAAGAACAACACGGACAATCAGATGAAATTGGCACAAAATGGAATAATTCAATATAATAAACAAGTCCGTTTCTTACCTGGGAACTCCATCTCGAACTCCAGCTCACCGAGACCAAAAGAAGTCACCCCTGTTGGATTCTCTTGTTGTTCCGGGGTCCTTTCTTTTGGTTCCAGAGTTCTTTCCTTTGTCTGCCACGCAAAATGACTCGGATCACTTAGGATAGAAGAGCATAGCTATGACAAGGTTCAAATACAGAGATTCAAGCATACCTTTTGGGGTGAAGCAGCAGGTGGCTCTGATGTATTCAGAGGAATTCCCATAGGTATCTCCATTTCCGCCGTAGGATCATCATGGACTTCATGGGCTTCTGGCAAAGAAGAATCGGAGAGCCCTTGTGGCATTGACACGGTCCACCTCTTTTTTGCAACAAGAGGGCTTTGAAACTCCTCCGTGCTCTGCCTCTTCAAGCCCGATCCTCCTTGACCGACATCGCTAGTCCGACGTGGTGGTGTGTCATCCTCTGTCAACTAATCTTCTTCATATTCCTCCTCCACTTCTGGGATGACAGGCCCCTTTCCCTTCTCAGAACCGCCCGCGGGTTTCTTGGGAGGAGAGGAGAGAGGAGGCTGCGGTGATCCAGAGTCGGTCTCCACAATGGCAGAAGGTGCTGAGGCATATTTCGTGCGCAGTTCCTATAAAACAGGATCACAAGTTGTTAGCGCCATATTGAAAAGAAGTTGGAAGCTTGTATAAAGGAGTTCAAGTGAAGCAGAGAACTTACAGCTAGTGGTGGGTGTTCAGCCGAGTACTCGGATACTCGCACTGGCAGATCATTAGCATCCATGAAGAGAGCACTCACACAGAGTGCTACTTCATCAACTGATAGCTCAGTAGGAGTGGTCCGAGTTGGATCAGAAGGCCCAGTATATTCATAGCCAACGTGCGCCCGCTTCTGACAGGGTTGTACACGTCGGTGAATGAAAGAGCTGGCAATTCCAACTCCGGTCTGACCGTGTTTCTTCAACTTGGTGATCATCTCCAACAGCTCGGCAATACCATTCAGTTCATTCTCACCCAAGGCTTCATTCCAGTTGTCTTGTGGCCTGAGTGCTTGGTTAGCTTCGATGGCTGATTCTCCATGTAGAACCACTTGTCACTCCAATCCTTGTTGGAGTCATTGACCTTGAAGTCAAAATACTCTTTCTTCATACTATGGCGCAGTTGGATTCCGGCCCTGCCAATCACTTCCCCCTTGTTGGGTTTCACCCGATACAGAAAGCGGAAGAGATTGAAGTGTGGGTCGATCCCCAAGAAGGCTTCACAGAGATGAATAAAGATAGAGATCTAAAGAATGGAATTGGGGTTCAAATGTACAAGCTCCAATTTATAGAAGGATAGAAGGCCGCGGAGGAAATCATGGACTGGAGTTTCCAAACCACGCTCATAAAAAGGGGCGAAAACAACAACTTAATCGAATTCCTCGAAAGGCCAAGGCTTGCCGACATCAGTTCTCTAGAATGAAATACCTTTTTTCTAGGAGGTAGCCCTGATCCACTAATTGCTGAGCCATCTCCCAAGTGGCCTTGGATGGTTTCCACACCAGTGCTTGGGCGGGTGCAGTCTTGAAGACCGGCATGTCGGTGATGGGGATCTTGGAGCTTTTCTTGCTCGCGGCGGCTTTCTTCACCATCTTGCCAACAGAGATCTTCATGCGCAGGCGAGGATCACCAGATGAGGCTAGAGCGGATGGGCGGGCGCGTGGGTGTGGAGATTTGGATTTTTGAGTATGGAAGACTGAAGTAGATGGGAATGTGAAGCGATTCCTCTCATTTATATTAGTGAAGGGGTAAACCTAAGCGTATTTCGGCAAATACATTTTCACAGTCCAGGCGCAATTACGTCATCGCGGTTAATTCCAGAGATGTCACTGTACATTTTTCCAAAGAGTGCGTTATTTTTCTGAGTGGAGGCATTGCCACGCTTGGGGGCTCTCATTCGATGGGATAATTTTTTCCGAATCAAAGAATATTTATTTTCTAAAAGTCTTTAAGATTATTGGCATTAGCTTTAACATTGGGGTCTAAGAGGGAAATAGTATATTTCTTTTGGAAAGTTTTTTCATTAAAGACCCTAAAATTATTTTTTATCCTTGAAAACATTTCTAGGCTCGGGGCTGACCCATAATGTGTCCATCTTTTTTACAAAAGCTGGACACCATTGCTGGTATTTCTTAATATTTACATAATTCTGCAAGTGCACAGAAGTACGTTGTAGCATTTGACCCGGGAGTATTCCAGAGTATCGTTATTTGTTTATCCGCAGGAAAAACATTTAGTTAAAGAGAGGTGTCATCCAATGTATTTACTTACAACATTATTAATATACCAAAGTCTACGCAGAGGTAAGGGATATAATGTTGTGGGGATAGAGTGACACACAGTTGCTCATCATTACGTGAGTCTTAGTTAGTGAATAGATCATTAATAAGGATCAGAAAGGATTCATTAGCATCATACAAATGGGACTTGGATATACAACCTTATCCTATACAAACTCATACAAGGGACATATGACACAGGACATATTGAGGTGTCTAGTGGTTCCCTCATCAAGGGACGACAGAAGGACTTCTTATCATAAAGGCCTAATATCAACTCCCGAACGTGGAGGGTTACAAAGGACATTAATATGGAATCCAAACACCACGCTTGCAATATGGAATACAACTCTACCTATCACGTTAATAAATAGAGCAACCATAAGGCACATTGAGCCAATGTCATAGCATATGTCAGCTTGAATAGGGTGCAAGACATAAGAAGTATATGCTAAGTAAGTAGAGTTAAGTTGAGGCATACAACATAAGTATGAAGATAATTCCATTAAGATGAAAGTCTTACAAGTAAGGAAAGAGATACAAATGCTAAACTCTAGAAGGAGAGCTCTTCTTCTGGTGTGTGTTGATGCGGAGGCCCTTGCAGGTATTTATAGCATCCATAAGCGGTGGGGAGCCAGCCAGAGGCGGTTGAGGCCGTTGTTGGTATTTCTTAGCATCACCACTTAGAGTAGTGATGGTACTAGAGATACTTCATCGTAAATCTAGATGTTACAGATATTCTGCAAGCGCACAGAAGTACATTGTAGCATTTCACTCAGGAGTATTCCAGAGTATCATTATTTGTTTATCTGCAGGGAAAGCGTTTAGTTAAAGAGAGATGTCATTCCAATGCATTTACTTACAACAACAATTAATGTACCATAATCTAAATAGGGGTAAATGATATGGAAATGAATGGGTAGGTTGAGACACAGAAGTTCACTGCTCATCATTATCATAGTCTTAGTTAGTGATAGTACATTAGTACAGATTACAAGAGGTTCATTAGCATCATACATATAGGACTTGGATATACTAGAATACCCTATACAAGCTCATTCAATGATTATATGCAAGAGGAAATATCGAGGTATCCAGTGGTTCCCTCATCAAGGGACTACAGTAGGACGTCTTATCATAAAGGCCTAATACCAACTCCCAAACGTGGAGGATTACAAAGGACGGATAGGGCTGTCACCACCTACCGCCTACCTCTTCTAATCCGTGCGGCAGCGGTACCCTCAACAGTATTCCATATTCCAAACACCATGCTTGCAATATGAGATACAACTCTATCTATCACGTTAATAAATAGAGCAACCAAGAGGCACATTGAGTCAATGTCATAGCATATCTTCACTTGAACAAGGTGCAAGACATAAGTAGTATATACTAAGTGGATAAAGTATAACTGAGGCATACAACGTAAGTATGAAGGTATTTCCATTAAGCTCAGAGTATTACAAGTAAGTAAGAGAATACAAGAACTGAACTCTAGAACTTACCAAGACTCCTTCGGAAGCCCTTCTGAAGATCTACTACTATGACTATCACTATTAAGACTAAGACTAAGCTTGTAGCAAAGAAGAGCTCTTCTTCTGGTGTGTGTTTGAGTACGGTGCCCTTTGCAGGTATTTAAAGCATCACATAGGCGGTTGGAGCCGGCCAAAGGCGGTTGTGGCAGTTTGGAGGTGGGTCCAGGTCTGTCGAAGTCCCCAGGTTGGCCGACCCTTGGATCCACTGTCTTCAGCATTGCACGGCTCAGATGGACTCCTGATGACGGTTTACAGGTACGGGTCAAGGGGGGAGCGAAACGACCGCAGGGCCAAGTCGGCCGACCTAGCCAAGTCGGTTGACCTAGTTCCGCCGCCTTTCGGCCCCACTCTTCTCTGGTAGACTGCCGTGTGGGTCCTTATGACGGTTCCAGGTGGGTATACTTCGTTTGGGTGCAATTGAGTTGAGGTGTGGGCCCTTCAATCTGTGGGAGTGACACGTGGCTCATCCTCACCCTTGACTTGAACCGACCATGTTCCAACATCCATGATCATCTCCTAGTGTGCTCCTTGACCTGTGTGGAGGATGGGCTCGACTAGGGTCCAGGCCCGGTTGCTCGACCTAGCCAGGTCGACCGACCTGGGTTTGTGCCCAGTTTCGTCCATCTTTTGCACCGTAGTCCCTGTACTCAAAGATATTCCAGATATGCATGGTACAATATCATTTGAATACAAATGTCTAAGTTATGCCTTGATCTTTATTGGTTTTCTGAGCCTATTAATGGTCGGATTTTCTGTTATAAGGACCGTCAACAACTCCCCCAAGCTTACCCTTTGCTCGTCCCGAGCAAAGATTGAAACTTTTTGGCTCAGTGGATCAGGAGTTGCTTTCTCATTACTCCTCAAAAGTACTAGTGGTTCAGCAAGATATTCTACCAAGAATTGAATAAGCTAGTAAAATAAACTTTTCTTATTACCTTGGCCTTTTGTGAGGCGTGTAGCTTCTCCTTGTCTTGGGCGGTTGGTGGCCAGAATGACTTAGACCAAGCACATTGCCTTCTACCTTGCTTGACAATCAAACCGGAGGTTTTGGGATTTTTTTTCAAAAAGGCAGAGTTCCTTAGGTGGTACTCTCGAGTCACTCAAAGTGTATATCCTTACCAAGATCCTCTCTCTCAACTCTCTTGTCACTCATTTATAGTGGAGTTTGTGCTAGGAGAGCTTTGTAGCATACTTGTAGTGCACATATTGTAAAGTCAAAACTAGGATTCAAAGAGAAATAAGTCATACTCTCAATCCAAGATGTGCACGTGTGTAGATGGCATGGTAAATGATAGCTCCTTTTTACATGCTCCACTTCCCCGAGTAGAGGTTGCTTTTAGAGACATGGCTATATTATTTGAACCAAGAGCCTTCATGTGCTCTCTCTCTCTTTTTGTTTTTTTACATACTTGGACCTTCATGTGTCCATTTTTTTCATTAGAAGGTTGGGGAAGAGTACCATACTTTATGTAGAGCTTTTATTTGGTGGATGGATAGGTATCATGTTCACTTCCAGAGTAAAAGTGTAACATGTATAAGGTGGTGTGTGCGTGATCTTGGCTTTAAAAGCATGAAGTAAATCTCTAAAAATCGCAATGACCTTGACAAAACTCAATGCAAAAGCAAGTAGCTCGTATAGGGGTTTAAAACAATATGGGCTCTGGTAGGGAATTTAATCACCATAAGGAACTCTTTATTTTATTTTAAAAGAGAAACTTCCGGTTATCAAGTCTAGCTTAGTAAGATCTTAAGGTAACTCAAGTCTTATCATATCATAGCCAACAACAACCTAGACTAGAGCTTGCATATGCTACCCACAGATAGACCAGATAATAGAAAAGATCATGCTCGACCAGCAAACCCAAAGCTTAGGA
Source organism: Alloteropsis semialata (assembly GCA_004135705.1). Classification (NCBI taxonomy): domain Eukaryota; kingdom Viridiplantae; phylum Streptophyta; class Magnoliopsida; order Poales; family Poaceae; genus Alloteropsis; species Alloteropsis semialata. Next base: position 42,792,295 of record CM014273.1, read on the forward strand.
GAATAGCAGGTTGAAACATAGGTACAAGAGAGAAATAAGAGCAACTATTCATCATGTCCAAAATAACGATTTAAGCATAGACTCAAAACATTACAGGACTGGCCTGGATGGCTCTCATTTACTAACTTTATTCAAAAGAAAACTTTATTCAGTAATACTTACCTGAACTTACCTGAGTTGGGGGTCCTCCGCCAAGCGAGTTTGTTGACACCGATGAACCTGTCGGCGCAGGACTCGTGTTTTACGTCGTCGAGCGAAGACGTCTCCGATGTAAGATTTCAACTTGATGAAGCAGCATCTGACCCTGGAGATGAGGATACAGATGATTTAACCCGCCATACCTATTTTACCTTTTTCTGGCGGTCGACAGCTTGTTCCGGTGTTTTCTTTGCCTGTGCCTTCGCACCTTGTATAGGCTTCTTGTTGTTCTTTGCATAATACCGGATGGGGAATTCCTTCTCCCAGAACTTCTCCATGAACTTTATCAAGCTGTCCTTCTCTGGAGGTGTAACCTCCACTTCCTTCACATTTTGATTGTTCCTCCCATATTTGATCTTGATCATGGAGCACTGCTCCACCTTTGGCCTGAACTCAAACTTCTCCTTCTTACCATTAATGTGGAGCTAGATCTCTCCAGCACCCACATTAATGTGAGCGTCTGCTATGCTCAAGAAGGGTTGCCCTAGGATGAGTGACGAGTCGTTGCTCACATCCATGTCCAGCACCACGAAGTCGACAGGGACAAAGCAATCCCGGATGCGCACCGGAATGTCCTTGGCTATCCCCTCCGGGTAGCGGACAGTGGAGATGGCCAGCTGCAGTCTCATGGGAGTAGGGGACAAAGTAGTATAATTAAGGCGGTCAAATACTACCTTTGGCATGACGCTGACACTTGCCCCCAGATCACATTGTGCGTGCTCGAAATGCTGTGTCCCAATTGTACACATGATGGTGGGACATCCTGGGTCCTTCTTCTTTTCCGGGACCTTGTTCAGGATGGCTGCACTGCACTCCTCAGTCAACTTTATGACCTCGGTACTCGTGAGTGGAAGTTTGTTGTTGAGGATGTCCTTCAAGTACTTTGCGTAGGTCGGTACCTGCATAGCATCCAGCAATGGCACATGTATATTTAACTTTTGAATAACTTCTATGAACCTGGCAAATTGCTCATCCGCGGATGGTTTCTTTTGACGTTGAGTGAACGGTAAGACGTTGCTGTCGTAGAACTCATGTGGCGCAGTTCGTCCAGCTGGTGCTAGCTCGGCTTCAGGCTCTTCTCCTTCTTTTGGGATCTCCTTCCTTGGTGCTGCTGCCTTCCCTGTAGGGTTAGGTGGGACTGGATCCCGAGTAGCCTTACCGCTCCTCGTGGACATAGCCTTTACATTTTCAAAGGAGGAATCCGGCTGCCCGGGAATTCTCCCCTTATCACCAGAAGGAACAGCTGCGGCAAGCTGAGCTATCTGGGTTTCTAGCATTTTGTTAAAGCTCAGCTGGTTCTGGAAGGTGGAGGACAAACTTTCTATTTTAGAATTTATGCCCTTCAGAGCCTTATCGTTAGCAGCAAGCCTCTTAGAGATTGATCCATTAATTTTGGCCTTACCAAGGACAAGATCTTTAAAGGAAGGTTGGTTAGAGAAAGATTTATTATTGTTACCTCCCTGGTAGAATGGGTTTTGCTAGTTCCAGTTCCCTTGAGGCCGGTACCCGTTGTTGCCGTTCACGAACTGTAGCTCCTCTTGTGTCTCGGGGTAGTTGTTCCCCGAGTGGCCAGTTTCTCCACAGACTTCACACGTCATGTGTGAGTCCAGTGGCCCTTCGTTGTCGGCGCCCCATCCTTGGTGCGGTCATCAAGGCGCTTCATGATGAGGTCCATCTTGGCGGCCAGCATGTCCACCTCCTTCATGGTGTGCATACCGCGTTTGCGCCCTTGAAGACGGTCATCATTCCAAGATTGATTTGACACCATCTTTTCAATGAGCAGCTTAGCGGCGGCCACAGTCAAGGAGAGGAATGCCCCTCCAGCAGCTACGTCCATGTGTTCACTGGCTCTCTGGGACAGCCCATGGTAGAAATTCTGGAGCAGGAGCCACTGTTGCATACCATGGTGGGGGCATGCCAGATTGTAGTACTGGAAGCGATCCCACCCTTCCGGAACTGTCTCCCCAGACTCTTGCTGGAAGCTGGAAATTCTTCCCCGAAGGGCATTGGTTTTCCCAATGGGGAAGAACTTCGCCAAGAAGGCGTTGGAGCACTTGGTCCACATGTTCACCGCATCACGGTTGGAATAGAACCATTGTTTGGCTCTTCCCAATAGCGAGAATGAAAACAGATGGAGCCTGATGGCCTCTTGATCCACTCCTCGGATGGTGATGGTGCTGCACACCTCCAGGAAATGCTGTAGGTGAGCACTGGCATCCTCATTGGCTTTCCCACAGAAGGGGCTAGCCTGCACCATGTTGATTAGCGGGGCCTTCAGCTCAAAAGCATGATCCCCCATTTCCACCTTCGGACCCACAGAGATCTGGGCAACGGACGGGGCAGAGTAGTCACGGATGGTCCTGTCGGCCATGGCTTCTTCCGGTTGGGGTGCTATAGGAATGGGTTGTTCTCCTTGGTTGGAGGATTCTCTGATGACTGGTTCGGTCTCTGACAAGAACACCTGAGGGATTACGATACGAGAACGTACCCTCCTTCCTATGGTATTCGGGTTCTCGACATAGTTGGATGGTAATTGGAAACGAGTCATACACTACCCTGTTTCACGTCACAGAGAAACAGAGCAAAAGGTTAAACCTGCTAGATTACTGGTAATTAATCATGTTGCATCAAATGCATGGATGATCAAATCTCTTTAACCATTGCTTTCCCCGGCAACGGCGCCAGAAATGCTTGTTGGTATTTCTTAGCATCACCACTTAGAGTAGTGATGGTACTAGAGATACTTCATCGTAAATCTAGACATTACAGATATTCTACAAGCACACAGAAGTACGTTGTAGCATTTCACCCGGGAGTATTCCATAGTATCGTTATTTGTTTATCCACAGGGAAAGCGATTAGTTAAAGAGAGATGTCATTCCAATGCATTTACTTACAACAACAATTAATGTACCATAATCTAAACAGGGGTAAATGATATGGAAATGAATGGGTAGGTTGACACACAGAAGTTCACTGCTCATCATTATGATAGTCTTAGTTAGTGATAGTACATTAGTACAGATTACAAGAGGTTCATTAGCATCATACATATGTGAATTGGATATACTACAATACCCTATACAAGCTCATTCAATGATTATATGCAAGAGGACATATCGAGGTATCCAGTGGTTCCCTCATCAAGGGACTACAGTAGGACGTCTTATCATAAGGCCTAATACCCAAACCCGAACGTGGAGGATTACAAAGGACGGACAGGGCTGTCACCACCTGCCGCCTACCTCTTCTAATCCGTGGGGCAGCGGTACCCTCAACAGTATTCCATATTCCAAACACCATGCTTGCAATATGAGATACAACTCCATCTATCACGTTAATAAATAGAGCAACCAAGAGGCACATTGAGCCATTGTCATAGCATATCTTCACTTGAACAATGTGCAAGACATAAGTAGTATATACTAAGTGGATAAGGTATAACTGAGGCATACAACATAAGTATGAAGGTATTTCCATTAAGCTCAGAGTATTACAAGTAAATAAGAGAATACAAGAACTGAACTCTAGAACTTACCAAGACTCCTTCGGAAGCCCTTCTGAAGATCTACTACTATGACTATCACTACTAAGACTAAGACTAAGCTTGTAGCAAAGGAGAGCTCTTCTTCTGGTGTGTGTTTGAGTACAGCGCCCTTTGAAGGTATTTATAGCATCACATAGGCGGTTGGAGCCGGCCAGAGGCGGTTGTGGCAGTTTGGAGGTGGGCCTAGGTCGGCCGAAGTCCCCAGGTCGGCCGACCCTTGGATCCACCGTCTTCAGCATTGCACGGCTCAAATGGACTCCTGATGGCGGTTTACAGGTACGGGTCAAGGGGGGAGCGAAACGGCCGCAGGGCCAAGTCGGCCGACCTAGCCAGGTCGGTCGACCTGGTTCCACCGCCTTTCGGCCCCACTCTTCTCTGGTAGACTGCCATGTGAGTCCTTATGACGGTTCCAGGTGGGTATACTTCGTTTGGGTGCAATTGAGTTGAGGTGTGGGCCCTTCAATCTGTGGGAGTGACACGTGGCTCATCCTCACCCTTGACTTGAACCGACCATGTTCCAACGACCATGATTATCTCCTAGTGTGCTCCTTGACCTATGTGGAGGATGGGCTCGATTGGCATCCAGGCCCGGTCGCTCGACCTAGCCAGGTCAGCCAACCTAGGTCTGTCCCTGTACTCTAAGATATTCCAGATATGCATGGTACAATATCATTTGAATACAAATGTCTATGTTATGCATTGATCTTTGTTGGTTTTCTGAGCCTATTGACAGTTGGATTTTCTGTTATAAGGACCGTCAACAGCCGTTTGGCCGTGGGCCTTGGTCGGTCGAAGTAGGGCGTCGGCCGACCCTCCAATGTACCGTCTTTAGCCATGCATGGTCCAAATGGGGTCCCAAGGTCGGTAGTGAGGCACCAGTCAAGGGAGGGCCGAGTCGGCCGCACGGGGAGGTCGGCTGACCTAGGGGGTCGGCCGACCCAGCTCCACCGCCTCTCAGGCCCACCTTTCTCTAGGAGACTGCCTGGTGGGTCCTAAGGTTGGTTCCAGGTGGGTGCCGCTGGTTTTGGCGCACGAAGCTTTGGTTGTGGGCCCTTCAATCCATGTGATGGTTGTTGAGGCCAGATCCTGTCCATTGCTTTCAACCGTCATTGAATCAACGTCCTTGATGATCCAATTTTGTGCTTCTTTGCTTGCATGGAAGATGGGCTCGAGTGGGTACCAGGCCGGGTCGCTCGACCTAGCCAAGTCGGTCGACCTGGGCTTGGGCCCATTCTCCTTCATCTTTTGCTCCAATGTCCCTATACTCAAATATATTCTAGATCTGCATGCTACAATATTATTTGAGTATAAATGCCTAAGTTATGCTTAGCCTTTATTCATTTTCTGAGGCTATTGACAGCCAGATTTCTGTTATAAGGACCATCAAAAACTCCCCCAAGCTTAGCCCTTTGCTCGTCCCGAGCAAAGACTAGAACTTTAGGCTCAATGGATCAGGAGTTGCTTCCTCATTACTCCTCAAAAGTACCAGTGGTTCAGCAGGATATTCTACTAACAATTGAAGAAGCTGGTGAAAATAAACTTCCCTTATTACCATGGCCTTTATGGAGCTTGTAGTTTCTCCTTGTCTTGGGCGGTTGATAGCCAGAATGATTTAGAGAAAGCACCTTGCTTTCCACCTTGCCTAACTATCTAACTGGAGGTTTTGAGACTTTTCAAAAAGCAGAGTTCCTTGGGTGATACTCTCGAGTCACTCAGGGTGTATTTCCTTACCAAGATCCTCTCTCAACTCTCATTTCGCTCATTTGAAGTGGAGTTTGTGCTATGAGAGTTTTGTAGCTTACTTGCAGTACACATATTGTAAAGCCAAAACTAGGATTCAAAGAGAAGTAAGTCATACTCTCAAACCAACATGTGAACGTGTGTGGATGGCAAGATAAATGATAGCTCCTTCTTTCATGTTCCCCTTCCGTTATAAGAGTTGCTTTTAGAGACATGGCTATTCTTTTTGAACAATGAGCCTTCATGTGCTCATTTTTTTTACATCCTTGGACCTTCATGTGTCCATATTTGTTTTTTCATTAGCCTATGTCTCTTTTTGCAATAAAGTTTTAGGGAAAAGTACCATACTTTCTTTTGCGAAGCTTTTATTTGGTGGATGGAAGGGTGTCATTCTCACTTCCAGAATAGAAGTATAGCATATATATAGATGGTGGCGTGCGCGTGATCTCCTAAGAATCACAATGATCTTGACAAAACTCAATGCACAAACAAGTAGCTTTTGTAGGGGTTCAAACAATATAGGAATTTTGAATCACCATAAGAAACTTTTGATTTTATTTTCAAAAGTAAAACTCCAGATATCAAGTCTTACTTGGTATGAGCTTAAGGCAACTCAGGTCTTATCATATCATAGCCAATAACAACTTAGACTAGAGCTTGCATATGCTACCCACAGATTGACAAGGTAACAGGAAAGGTCATGCTTAAACCAGCAAACTCAAAACTTAGGAGAATAGTAGGTTGAAACATAGGTACAAGAGAGAAATAAGAGCAACTATACATCATATGCAAAATAAAGACTTAGCAAAAGCTTATGACATTAAGGGACAAGCCTAGATAGCTCTCATTCACTAACTTTATTAAGAAAGAAATAAAATTTTATTCATAAAGAAAAACTTACCTGAACTTACCTAATGGGGGGTCCTCCCCCAAGCTGTTTTATTGACACCGATGTACCTATCGGCGCAGGACTCATGTTTTACGTCGTCGAGTGATGATGTCTCCTTGTTTGGATTAGCTTGATGAAGCAGCATCTGCTCCTGGAGATGAGGAAACAGATGATTTTACCCGCCATACCTGTTTTACCTTCTTCTGGCGGTTGACAACTTGGTCTGGTATCTTCGTTGCCTGTGCTTTTGCACCGCGTAGGCTTCTTGCTTTTTGCATGACACCTTTTTGGGACTTTGTTCTCCCAAAACCTGTCCGTGAACTTGGCCAGGCTGTCCTCCTCTGGTGGTGTGACTTCCACCTCCTTGATGTTGTGACTGTTCCTCCCGTACCTGATTTTGATCATGGAGCATTGCTCCACTTTTGGCCTGAAATCGAACTTCTCCTTCTTTCCATTAATATGGAGCTAGATTTCTCCAGCACCCACATTAATGTGAGTGTCCGCAGTGCTCAGGAAGGGTCGCCCCAGGATAAGTGACGAGTCGTTGCTGACGTCCATGTCCAGAACCATGAAGTCGACAGGGACAAAGCAATCCAGGGTAGCGGACCGTAGAGTCGGCCAACTGCAGTCTCATGGGAGTCGGGGACAAGGTAGTATAATTAAGGCGGTCAAAGACTACCTTTGGCATGATGCTAATGCTTGCCCCCAAGTCACAGAGTGCGTGCTCGAAGCGCTGGGTCCCGATAGTGCAAGTGATGATAGGGCACCCAGGGTCCTTCTTTTCTAGGACTTTGTTTAGGATGGCTGCACTGCACTCCTCTGTTAGGTTTACGACCTCTATACTTGGGAGTGGACGTTTGTTGTTCAATATGTCCTTAAAGTACTTGGCGTAGGTCGGCACCTGCATAGCATCCAATAGCGGCACATGTATATTTAGCTTTTGAATAACTTCCACGAACCTGGCAAATTGCTTGTCCGCCGATGGCTTCTTTTGGCGCTGAGGAAAGGGTAGGACGTTGGTGTTGTAGAACTCATGCGGCGCGGTTCTCCCTGCTGGTGCTAGCTTGGCTCTGGCTCGTCCTCCTCCGCTTGGCTCTCCTTCATGGGTTCTGTTGTCTTCCCTGCAAGGGTAGCTGGGACTGGATCCCGAGTAGCCTTACCGCTCCTCGTGGAAACAACTTGGAGTTCATGCCCTCCAGAGCCTTGTCATTTTGTTAAAGCTCAGCTGGCTCTAGAAGGTGGAGGACAAACTCTCAATCTTGGAGTTCATGCCCTCCAGAGCCTTGTCATTTGCATCAAGCCTCTTGGAAATGGATTCATTGATCTTGGCCTGACCAAGGACCAGATCTTTAAGACAGGGTTGGTTGGAGAAGGAGTTATTGTTATTACCTCCCTGGTAGAACAGGCGTTGCTGGTTCCAGTTCTAGTTCCAAGGTCGGTTCTGAGACACCAGTCAAGGGAGGGGCGAGTCGGCCGTGCGGGGAGGTCAGCCGACATAAAGGGGTCGGCCGACCCAGCTCCACCGCCTCTCAGGCCCACCTTTCTCTGGGACACTGCCTGGTGGGTCCTGAGGTCGGTTCTAGGTGGGTGCCGTCGGTTTGGGTGCATGAAGCTTCGGTTGTGGGCCGTTCAATCCATGTGATGGTGTTGAGGCCAGATCTTGTCCACTGCTTTCAACCGTCATTGAATCAACGTCCTTGATGATCCAACTTTGTGCTTCTTTGCCTGCAGGGAAGATGGGCTCGAGTGGGTGCCAGGCCAGGTCGCACGACCTAGCCAGGTCGGCCGACCTGTGCGTGGGCTCATTCTCCTTCATCTTTTGCTCCCATGTCCCTGTACTCAAATATATTCCAGATATGCATGCTACAATATTATTTGAGTATAAATGCCTACGTTATGCTTAGCCTTTATTCATTTTCTAAGGCTATTGACGGTCGGATTTTCTGTTATAAGGACCGTCAAAACCCATTATATTAAATGGGGAGGTTTTTGCATCATCTTTGATTAAATAATCAAAGCCCGAGGGCTGTTTGCAAAAGTAAGCGGCAAGGAGCACATCATGTTCACTACAAAGGCGCGATATGGCAAGGAAACAACTCGGCTGATGCTCAATTCGTTGGAAAACAACTCGGTGTTGACGGTCCTTAAGTGCCAATTTTGACCATCAAGTCCTGCAAAGAATATGTCAAATATAATCACCAAACATAGTGATAGGGTTCATATCTAATCAATTCCACAAGTCTTGGTGAATATGTGAATGCAGGGACTGATTGGCAAAAGAGGACATTTGGGCTCAAGGCCAGTTCACCCGACCCCTATAGGTCGGCCGACCTAGGCCCAAGCCCAATGGAGCCCATGTTTGGCCGCAGAAAAGAAGCACACTCCAAGACCATCCTAGCCGCTGATTCCAAGTCGGTTGAATCCAAGAGATGGGAATGGTCCAAGAGAAGGTCACATGGATTGAGGGGCCCACCAACATATCTAAACGTACTCAAATTAGGCCATCCACCTGGAACCATCATGAGGACCCATTCTGCAGTCACCCAGCCGAAGATGGGCCCAATCGGTGCCGGCACCACTTCGCCCGACCACCTAGGTCGGCCGACCTGGTCCGGAGGCCAAACCACCTCATCCTTCTCGTGCACGTTGCCACTGCCTCCAAGAGTCCATCTATGCCGTGCATCACTCAAGGCGGTGGATCTAACTTCGGCCGACCTCCCTACGTCGCCCGACCTGGGACTGAGTCCGTTCGTCCTCAGCTTCCACGTGTCCACAACCAACCATCTCTACAAGCTATAAATAGCTGCGCCCCGGTCATTAAAGAGCATCATCGAGCTGGAGCAACAAGTCAAGGCGAAGCCCACCTCAAATGAGAGTAGAAATAGGGAGGGAGTGAGGGAGAGTCTGGAGGAGTCCCGGCGTGTCGATGACCCTCCACCTGTACCTCGGCGGATGCGAGCTCCTTAGTAAGTATCCGGGATATTCAGCTTAGTATTTAAGTCTGAGTTATAGAAAGCTGAGTTCTTTATTTTTCTTGTGGGTTCATTACTTTATTCATTAAGTATCTTAATCTTAGGCCAAGGTTAGGATAGCTGATATTATCTTAAGCGTGGTGCTTAGGTGTGTATATCTGCCCTCGTTTGCCTCGTAGCCCCACGGATTAGTAGAGGTAGGTGGCAGGTGGTGACAGCCCTGTCCGTCCTTTGTAATCCTCCACGTACGGGTACGGCGTAGAGCTGTATGCCGGCAATTTCCTAGAGGTCTAGGATACCCCGGTGCCCAAAGCAAGCATAGGAGAACTCCTTTTGCTATATTCCCCGCTTAGTGTTAAGTTATCCTCTCTACCCAGCCTACATATAAACTTGATCGATCCGGTCAACTTTAGTGACTAGACAGTGCACTCTCATTCCCTGTGGATTCGATACCCTGAATACTTCCGGGTGAAAGCTACAACGGTATCCGTGCGCTTGCGGATTTATCTGCGACCATAAGAAATACCAACACTCGGCTGACATGAAGACATGAAGACGCTCGGAGGCTTGACGGACCAAGATCTATAAGAGTCCTTATGGGCCATAGGCCCATGAGTAGACTGGGCCGACAACTCTGACAAATAAAAGGACGAGACGTATAGGTTTAGAAAACTAGTCGGCTACTAGGAAACAACCCGGCCTACTCTTGTTAGGACTCTATGTTTAGTATCCGTCTAGGAATCTATATTATTCGACATGTAGACCCTGTCTCCTGAGTATAAAAAGTGAGGCAGGGACCCCTTGTAAATGATAACCAACAATACGAAGCGATCCACCTCATACAGGACGTATGGTGTTACGCTCTCCATTGAGGCGGCCCGAACCTGTCTAAATCGTCTCGTGTTCACCATCGTGCTTCTTGTTCCGGCGAGGCCCTTGCGAACAACTCGACTACCTTGGGACCCCCCACGGTAGGCTAGCCGGTATAAAAAACCGACAATATGTTGTAACTTGGGTGATCACCTTGATTGTATTTCCTATTACCTTGAAGCACAGGTAACGAGCTCTATTTTGCGCTGAGGCACTTTTTTTAAGCAATAAAAAAAGAGTTAAAAAAGTAAAAGATAATGATGAGATAAAGAATCGAACAGGAGGGCATGAACAAGTATCCCACGTACCTTACAAATAGACCATTGATTTAGTTATACTTTAAATCGAATTAGTTTATTGTTAATTAGTTACAAAGTATCGGATTCATGTGCAGAACAAACGAACGCATTTTCGTGAAGTACGTTTTCAATACTATGTGTTCATTATTAAAAGGGTTTTCAACATTTCTCAAAATACAATTTCAATATATAGAAATCGTCTTTTTGTTGTTTAATGTCACATGGGTAAAAAATTAAAAATTCAATAAATATTACACAATTTTATTAAAGCAATATTGGATCCACGGTTCAGATATTAGGGACAAAGTGAGTAATATAAACTCAGGCATTGCCATCTGGAGAAAAATGGACAGCAACAAACATCGAGTGCATAGGTAGAACCTACCCACTGCAGCATTCCTACTTGCTTCTAAAATTACGCTCATTCATTTAAAGTCAATTATTTGTATGCTAATTGCTATTTATTGGTTCTTTTTCCAATTGGGCAACCCACTGCATAACCGCACTAGTTATAACCACGGCGCGGGTCGTCCCTTCGAAACCTTAGATGCTCTTCCGCATTCCCAGCCAAGCTCTCTCTTGCTCTTTGCCGCCNAAATTGCCGGCAACAGCTCTACGCCGTACCCGTACGTGGAGGATTACAAAGGACGGACAGGGCTGTCACCACCTGCCGCCTACCTCTACTAATCCGTGGGGCTACGAGGCAAACGAGGGTAGATATACACCTAAGCACCACGCCTAAGATAATATCAGCTATCCTAACCTTGATCAGAGATTAGAATACTTTATAAATAAGGCAACGAATCCACAAGCACAATAGAGACTTAATTATCTATAACTCAGACTTAATTACTAGTTGAATCCCGGATACTTACTGAGTAGCTCGCATCCGTCGAGGTACAGGTGGAGGGTCGCCGACAGGCCGGGACTCCTCCAGACTCTCCCTTCACTCTCTCCCTATTTCTACTCTGGATATGAGGAGGGCTTCGCCTTGGATCTTCACTTCTGCTCGATGATGATTAGCCCTGCCCCGAGTCCAGCTATTTATAGCTTGGAGAGGCGGTTTGGAGTCGGTTTGCAGCGGTTGAGGCGGTCCGGAGATGGGCCCAGGTCGGCCGACTAGGGGGATCGGCCGACCATCAGATTCACCGATGTTGATGATACACGGCACGGATGAACTCCTGGTGGCGGTTGACAGTTGCTAGTGAAGGCGGTGGCGATTTGGGCGCGCGGCCCGGTCGTCCGACCTGTCTAGGTCGGCCGACCCAGGGTTGTGGCCCCTCGGCCCCACTTCGTCAGTGTCACTCTCCAGTGGGTCCTTTGGTCGGTTTCCAGTGGGTAATGGCGAAGATGTGTCAGTTAAGTTAGGGATGTGGGCCCATGAATCCATGTGCTTGCCACGTGGCCCAATCCCAACTCTTCATTTCCACCGTCTTGATCTCAACGTGCCTGATCGCTACTGAGTGTGCTTCTTGTTGGTGGGCTGAAGATGGACCTCACCGGGACTGGACCCAGGTCGGCCGACTAGGGAAGGTCGGGTGACCTGGCCCTAAGCCCATTTTAGCTCTTCTTTTGCCACTTTATTCTTGTAAGCACATATGCACCAAAACTCATGGAATTCATTAGTAAACAACCCTATGTCTATTTGTTTTATCATGTTTTATATCTTTGTTGGCAGTAATAAGTTGTCATTAAGAATCGCCAACAAGCTCCCCCACACTTATCCTTTACTTGCCCTCGAGTAAAGTCTAAGCTTCATCATGGAGATCATTAACAAACATATAGGTTATTCCCAACATTAGGCTTAGTGGAATTATATGAGTGGCTATCATGTCTTCTTGAGTTATTGCAGGAAGGAACAACCTTTTCTATGACATGATACACTTCACTCTCAAGTACTTGGGGTTTTGTAATTTTGCAAAAAAACCTATGCCTTGCTCCTCAAAGAGTTTCTCTCTGGATAATTATGGTGGTTGGACAACACTCATACTCTCCAAAATAGAAATTTTTGTGTGGTGCTCTCAAGATACATACCTTTTCTCACTTATTTTGTCATTCCAA
>CM014273.1:42805870-42821312 GCA_004135705.1 Alloteropsis semialata
CCTTGAGCTTCTGAGGAGGCGCGTCGTCGTCACTCTCCTCGTCATCTCCACTCCCCGAGTCGTCCTCCACGAACTCCTCGGGGTCCTCATCCTCGGAGACCTCCTCTTCTCCTCTCCTCCTCCTCCTGGATCGCTCAGCGTTCCTCTCACGCTTGGCGACCTCTTTCTTCTTCCACTCCTCCCGGCGGTCTTTCCTTGCCTTGGCCCACTCGGCCTCGGCCCGGTTCTTCGCCTTGTCCTCGGGAAGAGGCGGCCGGGAGTAGGAGCAGTTAAGGCCCTTCATCTGAAAGAACTCGGGATCAGCCGACTAAAAACCACTCGGGGAATCAAGGCGGATGAAGGACACCTTACCAGAGCCCGGGTGCGGGTGTTCGGGAGCATGGGGAGAAGGCCCGGAGGAGGATAGGCGCCGTGGCCCTTCCCCATCGCCGCCGTCACTCGGCGCTCCACCTCGGCCCCCGATGGCAGGGGGATCATTGTCACGGTCCCCACGAAGGGGGCCCTCTCCGGAGTCATCTGCCAAATGGGGAGGGCGCGCCGCCTCAGCGGCACGATACCTCTCGAGAGGTACCCCCCGAGGACTTCCGCCGTGGACACCCCCTCGTCGCGGAGTCGCGCGAGGGCCTTCCAGATGTCCCCGAGGAGCTTCTCCTGCCTATTCTTCTCGGGCCCGTACGCCCACTCGTCGGGCGCCTTCTCGAAGGTCTTCCCGGTGTACTCCGGCAGGGGGTTCTTGCTGTCGTTCTTCAGGTAGAACCACATCGGGTGCCAGCCCTTGTTCGAGCTGATCAGGGTCCCCGAGATGTAGCCCTTCGAACGCCCCTGCTTCGCCTTCAGTACGGCGCAACCAATCGTCGCGGGGGCTCCGCCCTCTGCAGAGTGCAGCGAGAACTTGAAAAAATACCTGAAGAGGTCCCAGTGGGCCTCCATCTCCAAGTACCCCTCGCAGAGGGCCACGAACAACGCCATCTGTTGAACCCCGTTGGGGTTGAGGTGGTGAAGCTCCAGCCCGTACTCGTTGAGCACGGCGCGGATGAATCTTCCGGCGGGGACGGAGAACCCGCGCTCGTGGAAGGCGACGAACGAGACGACATATCCCTGCGGCGGTCGGGGATAGTCTTCCACGCCCGGAACCTTCCACTCCTCGGCCTCCGTCAATGGCGGAAGCAGCCCTTCCGCCACGAGGCCCTCCAGCTGCCGGAGCGAGACACGGGAGCGCTCCCAGGTCGACATCCTGAAGCAATCCGAAGGAGAAACGCCGGCGGGATGGGGGGCTCGGTCACTTGTTCTCCGGAACGGCGAAGCGACGGCGGCGGAAGACGCAAGGAACAAGCGGCAGCAACAAAGGAGACGAAGCGCGCGACGAAAGTTGGAAAGCTCGGGCTAGGGTAAAACCCTAGGCCGCCGCAGCACGCGGCTATAAATAGGGGCGAGACGGAACGGCCGCGACCTTAATTGCGGGCCCACCACTGGCGCCGCGGCGACGTGCGCACGTCGCTTCGCCTGGCCTCCTCAAAAGGCGCGTCCACCTCCCACGCGGCGGAGGAACGGGCCGACGCTTCCGTGCCCGGCCCGTCAACGGTCGGACAGCTGCCCGGCCCACCAAAGAAGCGTCCCCGACAAGTTCTTCGATCCCGACAACATCCAAGACAAACCACCCGGGCACAAAACCTTAACAAGAGCACCAGCTCTTCTCAAGGCTCGGGGGCTACACCCGGCGGGTGCGCTCGCGCGCCCCCACCGGAAAAATCATAACTTACCATATCCACGCTGCCATCCAGCCTGGGCGCGAGCCTCCATCTCCCCCCAGGCTCGGGGGCTACTGACGAAGGTCCGAAGTAGGGGTACCCAATCAAACCCTTAATCCGGAAGCTCACGATAATCCACCCCTCAAAAAGCAAAACTGAAGACTCAAACCAAAGCAGATTCTCCATGCCCCGACACCTCGGAGGCGGCCCGACGAGTCTCCGATTCGCCCGAGGAGTTCTCCGCCTCCGAAGAGTCTCCCCGATTCGCCCGAGGAGTTCTCCGCCTCCGAGGAGTCTCCGCGATTCGCCCGAGGAGTTCTCCGCCTCCGAGGGGTCTCCAGCTCTCCGGGTGAAACTACCCGGCCACGTCCTGGCCCATCCAGCGCCGTACCCACTTGGTACCCGCCGCGTCAGAGCATGATGGGCGTCCGTCCTTCACCACGGCAGCCACAGTGGCACCCGTCCCATCCGAACAGGAACGCTACAGTCCTGAGAGGAATGCATGCGCTACACCAGGCGCCCAAGTACGACCCCAGGCACCCATGGATGACACCTGGAACCCGAGCAGGACACCTGGAGCACCCGAGGACCTCGAGCAAGTCAACCACGACCCGGGAACTACCCGGGAGCTTACCCGAGAAGACATCTACACAACCACCCGGGATGTACGATCCCGGGTCCGGCGGGGTGCCCACTCCGTCAACACCTGCTCCCTGTACGGCTCGACGCGCGGCACAAGCTAAAGGCCTCGGGGGCAGTAACTCCCCTTGTAATTTTCTTTCTTTCTTACCCCCCACTCCCTTCTCTCCTTGAGGCTATAAAAGGGGACAAGGGGACATCAGTGGGGGACAGACCGACATCAGTCGAACACTTGGACGCAGCACGAACAGCACACTCACTCGCACAGCACCGGGACCTGGGACCCTCTCCCTCTCCCGACCAGTTTGTACCCCCTACTACAGACTTGGACTTGAGAACATCGGCACATACTGGACGTAGGGTATTACTCTCCGGAGGCCCGAACCAGTCTAAAACCCCTGTCTCTCGAGTCACCATCCGGGCTCCGACGCGCGATCGTAGTAAATTTGCTTGTCGGCGGTAGAGAACCCCGACACCATTCACCGTTCGTTAGTGCAACGGTGTGGTCATACCACTTCCTTGATCTCTCTTTGAGAGAGAATGGGAAGAGCTTCCATCTAATCATTGCCTGCGTCATGCCTGATATGACCAGACATGAGCAAAGCAACTCAAATTCGTGCAAGTGATGGTACGGGTTTTCACCATCACCTCCAGAGAAGGATATGTCCTGGACCATAGCTATGAAGGCAGGGCGTAGTTCATAGCTATCGGTTAAAATAGGATTTGACGAGGGGTGCGGCTCCAATAATTCGCCCTTTGGAGCAGAGAACTCATGAATTTGGGTGGAACTCATGGTTGATAAAAAAAGAGAAATATAAAATAAAAGATATACGGGCAACCTTAGATCTTAGATAACAGCTACCGTTCCCCGGCAACGGCGCCAGAAAGCTTGTTGACACCAGCGGTGGCAAACAGAAAGTCCGCAAGCGCACGGCTGTCGAAGTAGCTTTTACCCGTGAGTAAACCCGGTATCGAATCCACAGGGAACGTAAAGTGTTTCTAATCACTAAAGCTGAGCCGGATCGATCGAGTGTATATAAAAGCTGGGTAGAGAGGATAACTTAGCACTAAGGCTCTGATTATAATTAAGATAATTCTCCTATGCTTGCTTTAGGCACCGGGGTATCCTAGGCCTCTAGGAAATTGCCGGCCAACAGCTCTACGCCGTACCCGTACGTGGAGGATTACAAAGGACGGACAGGGCTGTCACCACCTGCCGCCTACCTCTTCTAATCCGTGGGGCTACGAGGCAAACGAGGGCAGATATACACCTAAGCACCACGCCTAAGATAATATCAGCTATCCTAACCTTGATCAAAGATTAAGATACTTTATAAATAAAGCAACGAATCCACAAGCACAATAGAGACTTAACTTATCTATAACTCAGACTTAATTACTAGTTGAATCCCGGATACTTACTGAGTAGCTCGCATCCGTCGAGGTACAGGTGGAGGGTCGCCGACAGGCCGGGACTCCTCCAGACTCTCCCTCACTCTCTCCCTATTTCTACTCTGGATATGAGGAGGGCTTCGCCTTGGATCTTCACTTCTGCTTGATGATGATTAGCCCTGCCCCGAGTCCAGCTATTTATAGCTTGGAGAGGCGGTTTGGAGTCGGTTTGCAGCGGTTGAGGCGGCCCGGAGATGGGCCCAGGTTGGCCGACTAGGGGGGATCGGCCGACCGTCAGATTCACCGACGCTGATGATACACGGCACGGATGAACTCCTGTTGGCGGTTGACAGTTGGTAGTGAAGGCGGTGGCGATTTGGGCGCGTGGCCCGGTCGGCCGACCTGGCTAGGTCGGCCGACCCAGGGTTGTGGCCCCTCGGCCCCACTTCGTCAGTGTCACTCTCCAGTGGGTCCTTTGGTTGGTTTTCGATGGGTAATGGCGAAGATGTGTCAGTTAAGTTAGGGATGTGGGCCCATGAATCCATGTGCTTGCCACATGGCCCAATCCCAACTCTTCATTTCCACCGTCTTGATCTCAACGTGCCTGATCGCTACTGAGTGTGCTTCTTGTTGGTGGGCTGAAGATGGACCTCACCGGGACTGGACCCAGGTCGGCCGACCAGGGAAGGTCGGGCGACCTGGCCCTAAGCCCATTTTAGCTCTTCTTTTGCCACTTTATTCCTGTAAGCACATATGCACCAAAACTCATGGAATTCATTAGTAAACAACCCTATGTCTATTTGTTTTATCATGTTTTATATCTTTGTTGGCAGTAATAAGTTGTCATTAAGAATCGCCAACAGCTGGTCATTCGGTTTCATCAAGTTGAAGCGAATTGGGAAACAAACATCAGCTCCATGAACGGGTGAGCTCATAACTAGAAGCAGTTAAAGGCTTCGAAAAAGGGTGGCTCTAAGAACCTGCCTGTTGGAAAAGAATGGTTTTGAGATTAAAAAAGTCTCCACGGTAACCAAAGGATAAAAGAAATAGAAAGGATAAAATAAAAGGATACATGAATGAATAAGGTACGAAGACAGATACATCCACCGCTCTCCGGCAATGGCGCCAAAAATGTTTGTTGACATTTCTTAGCGTCGCCACTAGGTTTATATATTCCTTGGCAATGGTGCCAGAAATGCTTGTTTGTATTTCTTACATTGCGAATGAATCCGCAAGAGCACGGATATACCGTTGTAGCATTTCACCCGTGAGTATTCATGGGTACCGTATTTTCTCAGGGAATGGATGTGCAAAGGTCTTCTAGCTAGTCACCCCAAAAAGACAAAAGGTCAAATGGCTTGGTAGCAGGGTTGTCTATGGATCGAGATCCCAGGATAGGTTAGACTAGGTTATCAAGAGCTTTTTTAGGTATTGGGTTACACCTTGTCTGCCAAGAAATTCTGGCATAAGGGTCCATGTCGAACCCGAATGTGGAGGGATACGAAGGACGGAGGGCTGTCACCTCCTGCCACCTACCTAACTTTTCACGGGGATCGGAGCAACCAACCTGCAATCGAAAGCCGATACACCATGTCTATGCTAAGGGCTACTAATCTAGCATCTTACAGGGTGTACCCGTCTCTATCAGGGGCCGTCTACTATAGCATCTATCATAGGGACGAACGATCGATCCCACAAGCAACTGCTACTAGAAACATAACCGAACCAGAGAACTAATCTCATAAACAAACTCGGATACTGTCGGGGATAGACCCCCGGGGGTACCCAGAAGGTGGATTGGCCCAACCAACAAGGGGCGGCCCAATCCGAGTGCTATCGGGCCGGCTTGTCAGACTGGGTGGCCCACCAGTCGGGAGGCCCACCAGTCGGACGAGCCGGGATGAGTACGACGGCGCGCGGGACAAGGAAGGAGACGGCGTATCTCGCAAGAAGATCGGAGATCAAGATAAGCTAGCCGGAATTCTAGGGAAAGATATCTGTAATCGTTATAGGATCGAATCCTTGTATTTCGGGTAGGTTATGATCTCTGGCCGACTTGTAACTCAAGGCAACCGGACTATATAAGGTGCCTTGGGACCCCCTCCAAAACACAACGAGAACGACAGAACCCAACTACGGAGATCCTTCAGGAACTTCATACACAGCAATCCATACACCCAACACAGGACGTAGGGTATTACGTCATCCTGACGGCCCGAACCTGTTCAATCCTTGCGTCTTGTGTTACCATCGACTTGTGATCCTCGATCTGTCTCTCAACAAATCAACCACGCAGACTACCCTGTGTGGACTGCCGGGTCCATAAATCCGACAGTTGGCGCGCCAGGTAGGGGGAGATCGACGAGATCAATCCACAAGCTCGATGGCATCTACTTCCACCGTCATCACGCCGGCATCTGCCAAGATCTTCATCACTGAAGGGGCCATGTTCTTCTTCGGATCCATGGTCTTCACCGCTGGACCCAAGGGAGAGCCCTCCTTCAGCCCGGAGGAGAGCGCACCACGACTCGACGCTACTCCGGATGGGGTCGCCACCGTCACCACTCCGCCACCAACGATCGCCAACAACCCGACGATCGCGACGGTTGACGCCGCCCTCCCAGTTTCCGAGGGGAGCCCTCTTCCACCTACACCGCCGACTGCTTCGTCTACGCCGCCTCCACCACGCAGGGCTCACCAGACACCCGAGGAACGAAGGAGGCGATGGGCCGCACGCCAACGCGAGTTCGAGGCAGACATGGACCGAGCCATTGCCTCCATTGGTGAGTGCGTTGGACTGGTCGAATCTGCCTGCCAGGACGTCACTTCTCTGACACAATTCCCGTTTGGACACAGAAACAGCGGGGCCGTGTACCAGGAGGCACTCGATGAACGGCCGAACGTCGACTACTCTCCTGATGCAAGCGCGGCGACCAACCCCATCATGATCGCCCAGATTGAATCTGCCCCGGATGTCACGACAACGCAACCTACTCGCCATCAAGATGCGCTGACCCCTCCCGAGGAGGAACCATCGCCGACTTTCCCGCAGGTCACGCGTGTCCTCCCACCTAACAAGAGGATCGTGCCGGCTAAGCGGGAAACGTTCATCTCTGATATATCCACCGATGAAGCAACAGTCCAGGGAGAGGATCAAGCACAGTGTGACGCCAGGGTCAGGTGCAACGACGAGAAAAGGCAGCACCGCGACGCGCGACGAGATCGCCGACATCCCAGGGCCACCCGTAACCTCAACGACGATTTCATCCAGGAAGTCGGCGGTGTAGGCGTCTATGCTACTCCGTCAGCCAACCTCGCCGCCGCACATCATGAACTGGAAGGGATCCCAGAAACGCCGGAGCTCAACCGCATCAAGGCTAGATTAACCGCAGCTGCGGGTATGATCAATGCCCAGAAGGCCGCCGCTTCTTCCTCTCGTCACTCCAGGTCAGCTAGCCGCCGTGAAGCCGAACAAGGCGTAGTCAACCAGCCGGACCTCCACGAACAACTTCGCAACCGCGACCTCCGCAGAGATCTTGACGACCGCCATCGGCGAAGGGACGAGGAAGAGCTCCCACGATGCGCCGAGTACAACCGCGAGCACAGCGCCCCGGGGCTGGACCGCGACACCCGCCTGCGTCGAGAACTAGAGGCCAATGAGGCCGCGCGCCGCCGCGAGTTCGATCGCAAGTACGGACCTCCTCTCGAACAGCACAGACCGCCACGGGCTCGCACTCCTGAAGATCTCTCCGCTGATTCAGGACATGAAAACGCCGAGAACCTCAATGACTGCGACGGCTTCCCAGCGTTTACCGCCCGAGTAAGATCCATTCGAATGCCTGCTAACTTTAAACCTACAAGCGTAGAAAGGTACGATGGGAAGACGGACCCTACAATGTGGCTTCGGACGTACAGCATCGCCATCCGCGCGGTGAATGGCGACCACGACTCCATGTGCGCCTACTTCCCGGTCGCCATGACCAAGGTGGGGCTAAGTTAGCTCCACAGCCTCGAGCCCGACTCCATCGACAGCTGGGACACACTCTGCCGCAAGTTCAAGAGTTACTTCCAGGGCAGCTCCATCCGACGAGGCACAGCATGGGACTTGGGGAAGGTGAAGCAGAATCGCGGGGAGAGCCTCCGCGACTATACCGACAGGTACATGGAGAACCGCAACCTCGTCCCGGCTGCTCCGAGTCCGAGATCATCCACTACTTCCTTAACGGCCTCGCCGAGTCGGTGGTCTTTGAACGCCTCTGCGAGGACCTGCCAAAGACCTCCGGCAAGTTCTTCGAGCGGGTAAACAAGCTAGCCAGCGCCAAAGAAGCCACTCGCCTCCACTACAACAAGAGAAGCACTCGGGAGGACGATTGGCCGCCTCGCCGAGAAGATCGACCAAGGAAGGAGGATCCGCGCCGAGCCCGGCCAGAATCGAGCAGGCTGGGCGACCGAAAGCGCTCGGGGGATCGCACCATCGCCGCCATGGATCGCGGAGGCCCTCGCCCGCGGACCAACTTCAGCGCCGAGTTCGACAAGATGCTCCAAGGGCCCTGCCCCTATACATAAGCAGTCCAAGCACCGTATGATCGACTGCATGGGACTCACCGACGCCTACAAGAAGCAGGAAGGAAAGCTGCCTCCACGCAACGACGACAAGGGCGACAAGGGGAAAGGGGCTCCCGCAAACCCTGCTTTCCCAAACGTCGAGAGGCAGGTAAACTTCATCCTCGGAGGACCGCCTCAGGTGGATGACAAGCGCCGGGAGAAGGTGCGCGACAGGGAGATATTCTCCTGCTACACATCGCTGATCCAACCACTCCACTGGTCAGAACAGCCGATCACCTTCTCTAGGGAGGACCAGTGGTTTCAGATCTCTGATGTTGGCGAGTACCCCTTGGTGCTCAGCCCGATCGTCGACAATGCTCGCCTCACCAAGGTACTCGTCGATGGCGGAAGTGGGCTCAACATCATCTTCGCCCAAACGCTGAGGGACATGGGAATCGGGCCCGACGCTTTGGCCCCTTCCCCTCACCCATTTTACAGGCTGATTCCGGGCAAGGGCTCCAAACCACTCGGGCAGATATCTCTCCCCGTCACCTTTGGCGATCAGAGTAACTTCCGAACCGAGTACCTCAACTTTCAGGTCGCCGACTTTACCACCGCCTACCACGCCATACTCGGAAGGCCCGCTCGCCAAATTCATGGCTGTTCCCAACTACACGTACCTCCTGATGAAGATGCCAGCACCAAACGGTGTCCTCTCCGTCCGCAGCGATGTGCACACCGCCAAGGGGTGCGACAAGGAAGGGCTCCACCTCTGCACCGGCATCGAACGCAGCGTACTCCAGATGGAAGTGGTCAACGACGCGAGAACATTCTAGGGAGATCCCGGCTCCATCCCTGAGTCCTCCAAAAGAAGAGCCGCGCTGACTACCATGCAGCCGGCCAAAGAAGTACACCCCATCTCACTCGGGCTCGCCGACTCCTCCAAGACCGCCCTGATCGGTTCAGGGCTCGACACCATATAGGAAAGAGCGCTCGTCGCCTTCCTCCGGAACAACGCCGACATATTTGCATGGACTCCATCAGACATGCCGGGTGTTCCGAGGGAGGTGGTCGAGCACTCCTTGAAGGTTGACGCGAACGCCAAACCAGTCCGCCAAAAGCTCCGACGCTTCGGCAGGACCGCAAGGAGGCCATTAGGGTAGAAATTACAAGGCTGTTAGCTGCCGGGTTCATTAGAGAAGTCTTTTATCCCGACTGGCTTGCTAATCCAGTCCTTGTAAGAAAAAAGAATAATGAATGGAGAATGTGTGTTGATTACACGGATCTCAACAGGCACTGCCCTAAGGACCCCTTCGTCCTGCCCCGCATCGACCAAGTCGTCGACTCCACCGCCGGATGCGTACTCCTATGCTTCCTTGACTGCTACTCCGGCTACCACCAAATCGCCTTGAAGGAAGAAGACCAAGAGAAAACGTCCTTCGTTACTCCGATCGGTGCTTACTGCTACACCAAGATGACGTTCGGCCTCCGCAACGCTGGCGCCACCAACCAGAGGGCCATAAACCTAACCCTGGGTACACAGATCGGCCGCAACGTCGAGGCCTACATGGACGACATTGTGATCAAGATGAAGAATGAAGCCGAGTTCATCGCCGACCTCTCCAAAACATTCAGCAACCTCCGCAGACTCAACTGGAGGCTAAATCCAACCAAGTGCGTCTTTGGCGTACCAAAAGGGAAACTACTCGGCTTCATCGTCAGCAACAGAGGCATCCAAGCCAACCTAGAGAAAATAGACACCATCCGGAGGATGAAACCGCCAACTGGAAAGAAAGAGATCCAGAAGCTGACTAGTTGCATGGCAGCCTTGAGCAGATTCATCTCCCGGCTAGGGGACAAGGGCTTGCCGTTTTTCAAGATCCTCAAGAAGACCGACAAGTTCGAATGGACCCAGGAGGCGCAGCAAGCTTTCACCGACCTCAAGAATTACCTCTCCAACCCACCGATACTCGTCGCCCCGCACAACGATGAGGCACTGCTCCTATACATTGCAGCCACGACTAATGTGGTAAGCACTGTGATCGTTGTGGAGAGGGACGAGGAAGGAAAGGTGCAACGCGTGCAGCGACCAGTCTATTATGTGAGCGAAGTACTAAGCGAATCCAAGGCGCGCTACCCCCAGGTGCAGAAACTACTCTACGCACTGCTGATTACATCAAGGAAACTCCGCCATTACTTTCAGGCGCATCGCATCAAGGTGGTCACGCAATTTCCACTCGGCGAAATCCTCCATAACAGGGATGTCACCGGACGAATCATCAAATGGTCCGTTGAACTCGCCTCGTTCGTCATAGATTTCGTCCCGCGCACCGCCATCAGATCTCAGATTCTCGCCGACTTCATCGCCGAATGGACCGAGAGCCAGGACGCGAAGGAAGACACTAGCGGCGAACACTGGAAGATGTACTTCGACGGCTCCTTAATGATCGACGGTGGAGGCGTCGGCGTACTTTTCATCTCACCAAAAGGGGAACTACTCCGATATGTCCTCCAAATACGTTTTCCCGTCACCAACAACACCGCCGAGTACGAAGCAATTCTCCACGGGCTCCGCATCGCCACTTCACTCAGAATAAAGAGGCTGCTGGTTTATGGAGACTCTGCTGTCGTTATAAACCAAGTTAACAAAGAATGGGATTGCCACAGCGAACGGATGAACACCTACTGTGAGGCAGTACACAAGCAGGAGGGAAAATTCTACGGAATAGAATACCATCACGTTCCACGAGAGAACAACCTCGCAGCTGACGCACTCGCCAAACGGGAGTCAACCCACACGGAAGTACCAGGAGGCGTGTTCGTGCAAGGTCTCCTTAAACCCTCCATTAAAGAGTTGGGTGATGAACCAGAGCCCGCCCCTGAACTTTGTGAGGTAATGACCATCGACGCCGAAGAAGATTGGATGGCCGAGTTCATAGATTACCTCGCCCATAACAAGGTACCAGAAGACCCCACGGCACGAAAGATTCTGGAACGCCGAAGCAGGAACTATGTGGTGGTCGGCGATGCCCTATACAGACGAGCCGCTACAAGCCAGGTGTTCATCAAATGTGTCACAAAAGAAGTCGGCCTTCAGATCCTTGACGATATCCACTCGGGAGTCTGCGGAAGCCACGCCGCCGCAGGAACACTAGTTGAAAAAGCATACCGGGCCGGGTTCTTCTGGCCTACTGCCGTCTCCGATGCCAAGGAACTCGTCCGCCGGTGCCAGGGATGCCAATTCTTCGCCAAGCAGAAACACCTACCGGCCCAAGCTCTGCGCACAATCCCGCCCTCGTGGCCTTTCGCCTGCTGGGGGTTGGACATGGTGGGACCTTTTCGAGCAGCTCCGGGAGATCCTCGTCGCCATCGACAAATTCTCCAAATGGATAGAGTACAAAGCCATTGTCGGAACTCCAACGTCAAAGCAAGCCGCCGCCTTCGTCGAAGAAATCACGCACCGGTTTGGGGTCCCAAACAGGATCATAACCGACTTGGGAACACAGTTCACCGCATCCGCCTTCTGGGATTTTTGTGAGAGTAGATGCATTGATGTATATTACGCCTCGGTCGCCCATCCCAGGTGCAATGGACAGGTCGAACGAGCTAACGCCATGATACTCCAAGGTCTAAAGGCAAGGATCTTTGATCCGTTAAAGAAGTTCGCCGGACGATGGCACCAAGAGCTACCACAGGTCATTTGGGGACTCAGGACTCAGCCGAGTAGGGCCACAGGCCACACTCCTTTCTTCCTGGTCTACGGCTCCGAGGCAATCCTCCCGACCGACATCGCCTTTGGATCACCGCGCATCGACAACTATGAGGAAGGTGAAGCGGAAGCAGCTCGCGAGGTGGACCTCGACTCCATCGAGGAACATAGAGTTAACGCCCTCATACAACATGCGCGTTAGCAGCAACAACTCCGATGCTACCATGACAAGAACGTCCAGCAACGGGACTTCAACATCGGTGACCTCGTCTTACGCCGTGTGCAATCGACAGCAGGAGCTCACAAGCTCTCCGCCCCATGGGAAGGACCGTTCATAGTGACCCAGGTCATATGTCTGGGTACTTTTCGACTCCAATACGAGGATGGCACCGAAGTCCCGCACCCATGGAATATAGAGCACTTACGCCGATTCTACCCATAACAAAGCTATGTATCACCAAGTTCAATAAAGATATACCTTCTTCATTTAATATTTCTTCTCTTAGCAAAACCAATCGGCATTACTCCATTCCGAGTAGTTCCAACCGGGCCTGGAACGATGCCTAAGCCTTTCTACACGTGCACGGGATCTGCTCTCGACGTTATGAACTTAGGATAAGTGAAGCGAAGGGAAAAGCACATTCAAGCAAAAGAACTACTCGGGCAACCTTAAAATATGAGATAAAATATCCAATACTCCCGCTTTATTCATTTCTGAATATTTGTACATACAAAATCTATTCTATTCTACTCCACCACGCAGGATCCTACTCCAGCTTGAAGGCCTCGCCGACCTTCTCTGCGATCGGGCGAGTTTGAGCTAGTGCCTCCTTCACTTGCTCGCTTGAAGCATCCGCTGCCACCCCATCACCAACTGGTGCAAGGTCAATCCGCGGGATAGAGTGTCCGAACACGCGCGAGAGCGTCGTTCGCGCACACAACCGCCGACTCCTTGACCAGGTCGGCGATCCGGGCCGGCGCGGCTTGCAGTCGGGCGACGAGGGCTGTCGGCTCACCCTCTTCCGGAGCAACGGCGTCCATCAGGTCCTTCGCCGCGTCGTGGATCTCCGTCAAGGCCAAGTGTGACGAAGCCAGCTCTTGCTCCAAGCCTGTTATGATTTGAGTGTTATTTTGGATAGTACACATCGCTTGAAGCATCGTCATGTCCGCACCTTTTCGGAACTCCTGCTCCCTCTTCAGCTTGCCCGCCATGACCTCCTCGGACTTCTGCAGATTGGCGTTCGCAAAACGCAAATCCTTCAGTTCGCCGAGGTGACGGGCCCTCTCCATCTCCTTCTCTGAAAAAGCAGAGGAGCACTCGGTCAGGACAAAAAAGCACACCGCAAGACTTGATGGCAAAAAAAAAGAGCACTCAGGAAGACACAAGGACAAGGCTTTACCATGGAGACTCGAGCGATGCTCAACAATGGCGTCATTCAAGCTCTTCTGGGCAACGTCACGCTGACGCTTGACCCGTTTCAGCTCCGCCTTCAGCTCCTCCTCACGCCGTCACATCGATTGCGCGTCACGGAGCTGCTCCAGGCGCGACTGCCGGAGCGTAGCTAACCTCTGCACCAATCAGCGGAAAGCAGAGAAGTCAGGCAAGGTACAATGAAGCATGACAAATAAACAAAGCGGATGAGGAGACAAACCTCCACGCAGCGCCGGGACTGGTCAACTGCGAGCTGCAACTCGGCAAGCACCGCCTCCTCCTCCGCCGCGTTGGCATCAATCGCGGGGACCGTCATAGTCCCCGGGTCGTCCGACTGCTTTTGGAGGACCTCTCCTTGAGCAGCGGCATCTCTGCCTGCGTGCAGGGCTGGCACCGAGGGATCCACTACAGGATCCCCAGCGCCACCGCTCGGGGAAGCCGCCGCCTTTCCGGCCCTGCCCTGCACTTCCTCCGTCCTGGCTGCCACCACGTTCTCCTCCGGCGCAGGCCCGGCTGGCACCTGCTCCGGTCGCGGCGCCATCGACCCCTGGGCCGAGTCCGTCACGCCGGGCACCACGCCTGAGGGCGGCGTGCCAACGGGTGTAACCGGGGGGGAACTCGGCTTCTGAGGGGTAGCAGTCGATGACCCCTCCCGCCGGCCGCCGCAGCATCAACATCGGAGGATTTGCTGAAAAAAGCAGTCGGAAGTTAAAACAGGAACTCGAAATAATGACATGCAAAAGAAGCACGAGAACCGATGACTTACTGGGTACTTTTCACCACAACAACCCGGGGCCGCAAGATCGGCAGCTTGGGTCGCTGTTGCGCCGTGGCTGTCATCAGGATCGGCCTGGTCCCCAGATTGAAGACCGGCCTGGCATCCGCGGCAGCCTGGACAACGGCTTCCGCCACCATCCGCCGCTTCTCCTCCACTGACACGCCCATGGCCCGGGCGTGCTCCTGCTCCTGGAATAAGGAGTCGGACATTGCTTCATCCTTCTCCTCTTCCTCTTCCTCCACGACGGCCGGGGAAGGTCGTCCCGGCTCGTCAACGTCGGCGTCAGAACCAGCAACCGGCTGCTTGGCCGGCTGCGCAGCCGGCTTCTTCGCGGTCATCTTCCTTGAGCGCTTCCGCTTGGGAGGCGGCGCCGCATGCGCCACTGCTTCCTGGACGGAGGGCGCCTCGTCGGACAGTGTTGCCGAGTCGTCGTCAGCCGCACCGTCGACTCCAGACGCCGCCGGCTTAGAAACACGGGCCCTGCGTGGCCCGACTTTTGCCACAACCACCCGTCGCTTCCGTGGGCGGGTCTCCTCCATGTCTTCATCCGAAGGGCTCAGGGAGCCCTCCGTGTCACTGGCCGCCCATTCCAGGGGAGCAGGCGGGTCAACTGGACCTCCCGCAGGGGCGTCGCCATGATCACCTGGGGGCGCTACCCCTAGGTACACCTTCCTAGGCGAATCTTCTGGAAGCAGAGAAGGAGAAAAGTATTCGAAGACCCGATCCTGCATGAGTCGCAAAATCAGACGGCCAACGGACGATTAGATCAAAATCAAAGATCAGTATCGAGACGAACATGCTAAAGTACTCGGAACGAAGACTTACCGGCGGAGCAGGCCTCTTCAAAGAAAACGGGCGTGGTTGATGCTTCTCTGACACGTGGCCAAGGAAGAACCCACCTACGCGTGTCTTCATCTCCTCCTTGCTCACCGTCCGATGGGCCCCCCGTGTAGGATCCTCACGGACCGAGTACTCGAAGCCCGGGTGCTTCCTCTCCTGGATCGGCTGAACCAACCGCCGACTGAAGTTGCAGGAGACGCCGACCGCTGTCAAACCCCGATCTTTGAGCTCCTTGATCATCGCAAGGAGCTCCTCCACCTCGCGCATCTGGTGACCGTTGGGAAGTTCATTCCAACAGGTCTTGATCACCGGCCGCGCTCCGCGATGGCAGGGGATCGTTGGCGCGTGGTTCCCGATGT
>CM014273.1:42821572-42858588 GCA_004135705.1 Alloteropsis semialata
TAAACCCGCAGGGCGGATCTAGAAGCAAAGAAAGGCTCTGGTGGCGGCTGAATGGAGAATGAAGAAAGGGGGGAATGGATCTGGAAACAGAGGGATTTCCCCGTCAGACCTAACCCTCGCCTTTTATGGCACTTCACAACGCCCAAAATTACCGCGAGATGGCGTGATTAGCGGATGAGAGCGCAACGGTAAAAGAGCCGTTGAGCGCCCTCGCGAACCGTTATGCTCGGAGCGTTACCGTTAAAAATGACCCCGTGCACTCGGGCAAGACGAAGAAGTCGGCGTGCCGCTAAGGCTCGACCAGCACTCGGACTCGGGGGCTGGCGCCGCATTAAAGACAGTGTGCCTCTTGGGCTCGATTGGCCCCGAACCACTCGGGAGCCAACACTGCAAAATAGTTGGCGTGCCGCTAAGGCTCGACCAGCACTCGGACTCGGGGGCTGGCGCCGCATTAAAGACAGTGTGCCTCTTGGGCTCGATTGGCCTCGAACCACTCGGGAGCCAACACTGCAAAACAAGTGGCGTGCCGCCAAGGCTCGACCAGCCCTTGGACTCGGGGGTTGGCGCCGCACCAAAGACAGCGTGCCTCTCAAGCTCGATCAGCCTCAAAGCGCTCAGGGGCTGACGCTGCAAACGAGTCATGGCAATTAGACAGGCGCGCCGAGCCCCGACGGCTCGGGGGCTGGCACTGCAAAGAAAGCAAACGCAGAAGCTCCATTCTCGAGGCAATCAAGGGTAGAAATTCTCTTGCAGATTATACAGTCACACAGGAGCCGGTCATGCGCCGGTTACAAGGAACAAAAAACTTCACCGCCACGAAGACGGCTTGGGGCCCCGCCGGCGCACCAAGTGTCGCATCCGCCGCAAGCTTGGGCCACATGAGCTCATCGCAAGCTCTCTTGTAGCACCACTGCAGCCATCGACGAGGCAGCCCCTTTCGAGGGTTGGGAGCGAATGCCCCCGGCTATCCCTTGGTTTGTCGGAGCATTACGCCCCGACAGTCCTAAACCAAAGGCAAAGCTGGGAGCCAACGGAGCAGCATCCAGACGCTGATCAACACCTCGAGTACATCGCAAGCACTCTTCTAGCACCTCGCTCTTATGACTCTACGGATTTTTCCCGGTGGATGAACCCAGCAATGAGCCTCCGACATATTCGCCACAAGGTTCTTATACATATTCGCCTCTGGGTGGCAGCTCTGGCTCCCGGTGAGTATTTATAACCTCGGGTTACTGAGGGACGGGAAACCACCCTGCACTGTGAAGCACGTGAGCTTCGAGCCACGCGTCCTTTTCCTGCCCAAGGCGCACAGGTCACCCTTATCGCCTTTGGTTTTACTTGACCACGGGCGTGCCCTGCGCGTTCACGGGGAAACTGTGCTTGTCGCCGCATGCCAAGAACGATGCTCCTCCATTTATGTTCCCTTTGGGGCATTCGAGAAAAGGCGAATCCTCAAGGACCCGGAACTTACGCGAAGCTAAGTATCATTTTCAATTAAAAATTTTACGGCTTCTGCATACTTTTGTATGCCTTGGCTCAAATATGTTTCCCCAACTTTCGTTGACCACCCTGGTCACATCCAGACTGCAACTCCGTAGGCTTTTATACAAGTCGCTAAAGTACTCGGGGAGCACGCGCCTTAATCCGTGAAGCCTCGACTCTTCCGTACGCCTACGCTCCTACGCGTGCATGCGGCCCAGCACCCTGCGCTACGGACTATGGCTATCGGGGATCAGGTGCATATAACAGGCTAACTACCCGGAGAAATTAATAGACTTAAAAAGCTGGAAGCAGGAATCATTTTCATGCATTGCCAAATACTTTTCTTCTCGGATTTGCATTTTATTGCATCATATACTGCCATCGCACTGTGTTTTCGCTGCAGGGCATGGACGACCACTCGGCGCGCCTCAGCCGTCACGCTTGGGGGCTGGCGCCGGGACGACTACTCGGCGTGCCTCAGTCCTCACGCTCGGGGGCTGGCGCCGGGACGACTACTCGGCGTGCCTCAGCCCTCACACTCGGGGGCTGGCACCGGGACTACTACTCGGTGTGCCTCAGTCCTCACGCTCGAGGGCTGGCACCGGGAAGACTACTCGCCGCGCTTGCCCGCCGAGTCCTCACGCTCGGGGGCTGGCGCCGGGACGACTACTCGGCGCGCCTCTTCCCTCACGCTCAGGGGCTGGTGCCGGAACGACTTGTCGGCGCGCCTCAGCCCTCACGCTCGGAGGCTGGCGCTGGGATGACCTGTCGGCACGCTTTGACCCTCACGCTTGGGGGCGGGCTGCCGAAATTGACGCCAGAAGGAAATGTCAAGATGCTCCTCGAATAAGCCTTGAGCCGATTCCTACGGAATCGCCTTAAGGCTCGGGGGCTACGGCCAACGGACGCACCTCGCGGCGCATCCGTTGATTGTCTGGCGACCACGACGAAGATGATCAGAACAAGGCTACAAACCTTTGGACCGATTCCTCCGGAATCGCTTCAAGGCTCGGGGGCTACGGCCAACGGACGCACCTCGCGGTGCATCCGTTGCAGACGACTCTCTTTTCTCTCTAGTATCACGCGGTTTTGCTTTCAACCGCAGCAAGCTCGAAGCTCAGCAGACAGCACGACCTCGCCGGGTTGTCGCTCAACCTCGTACTAGTCGGGGGCTTGTCGGGGATAGACCCCCGGGGGTACCCAGAAGGTGGATTGGCCCAACCAATAAGGGGCAGCCCAATCTGAGTGCTATCGGGCCGGCTTGTCAGACTGGGTGGCCCACCAGTCGGGAGGCCCACCAGTCGGATGAGCCGGGATGAGTACGACAGCGCGCGGGACAAGGAAGGCGACGGCGTATCTCGCAAGAAGATCGGAGATCAAGATAAGCTAGCCGAAATTCTAGGGAAAGATATCTGTAATAGTTATAGGATCAGATCCTTGTATTTCGGGTAGGTTATGATCTCTAGCCGACTTGTAACTCAAGGCAACCGGACTATATAAGGTGCCTTGGGACCCCCTCCAAAACACAACGAGAACGACAGAACCCAACTACGGAGATCCTTCAGGAACTTCATACACAGCAATCCATACACCCAACACAGGACGTAGGGTATTACGTCATCTTGACGGCCCGAACCTGTTCAATCCTTGCGTCTTGTGTTACCATCGACTTGTGATCCTCGATCTGTCTCTCAACAAATCAACCACGCAGACTACCCTGTGTGGACTGCCGGGTCCATAAATTCGACAGATACTTACTCAAGTGGATCATAACTGACGAGGTACAAGCCGGAGTAGAGCGCCGACAACCCAACGCTCTTCTGGACTACATCCTCACCCACTTCCTACAACTACACCTCCAGAGTGGCTCTAGGCCTAGTAGTACCTCTTCCCTCTCTTGCCTCTTTATGTGTGTGGAATGAATTGTGAAATGAATTGAGAGAGGAGGTGAGGGGTCTTATTTATAATGGAGGTGGAGTCCTGGGGATTTTTCCTTTCCTTCTATTCTTGCTCCTCTCCTCCCCCACGAAGCGGTCTAGATTCACATGCCAAAACCCACCGCTGGCCTCCGTCTTCATGCCAGGCGCTTCGCGCCTGGGCCCATGTTTTGCTTCCCGCATGCCCCTTGCGGTGCGATGTTTCCTGCCCGTGGGCATGGGCCCACCTATCCTGCCAGGCGCCCGCGCTATACGTGGGGCCTAGCAGCCAGCTCCCGCACGGGGACATGCCACCGCGCGGCCGTTTTCCCACGGCTTCTCTCCCGTGCCAAACAGCTGCTGCCACACACCCTTCTGAGGTTACCTGCACCCGCTCAATGGTTTTGCCCACCCTATCGCACCTGGATTTACGAGAAAACCCGAATGCTATCCATACGTGGACCCAAGAAGTCCACAACTCACATATGGTCTAGAAAATGAATATCAAAGAAGGACAAACAGTGCTCAATAAACTAAAACCACATAAAGTCTTTACATCACATCACCGCATTATTTTAGTTTATCAAAGTATGGAAGAGCGAACGACTAAATCCATGGTGCCTACACAGGGACTATGACTGGGGTAGTGCAGTGCCTAGAAGTCCGGGTTATCCTCGATGAAGGCAAAGTCCTCTATCGCCTGCTCATCTGGGCACCCATCCGAGATTTTGTTAAATGAAGCAAGTGTAACTAATTCCATCTTTACTTAGCAACCATAACATGACTGATGAGGCAAAAAGGGCTTGACCATTTTAAATAAGAACTAATACTAGAATTTAGTGATATCTCTGTTGTGACTCATGTTATGAAAACAGGTGAAAGTATATCAGAAGTAACATCATTATTAACCAGTTGTTCAAAAAATAGGGAATCACTAATAACAATCTGTAAAGGATCCAGACCGCTCTTGTCTACAAGCACATCCGATATATCAGTTTAACAATCTGCAAAGGTTGTAATGCTTTACCCACAAGTCGTGATTCCCGTTTGCCAAGGGTAGCCAGCCCCACTTCACACTTCCGAGGTGTGTGGCTGAGTTTCACTACAAGACTTTTCAACAGACACTCTAGCAAGCTAGTGGCCTCTATGGTTTCATGATTGGTGCATGGAACCCTCCTTCTCTGGTCAATCCCACATGTGCTGAGACAGGCCGAGGTCCATACTGATAACCTCACACCCCCACTTGTGCCTTTCCAGAACCACAAGTCAAGCTAGATCCGTACAGGATACTTGGTCAAGACCAGAGCCATATGATCCTTGTGGTTGTACGGTATTCCGGGATTGCCGCTTTAAGAACCAGACCTTAAGGAGAGACGTTAGAGCAATCCAAAAGCACATGCTCTAACTCCCTAACCATGTTGCTAAAAAGCATATTTTATAACCATTCCATATAACCATTGCCGGTATGGCAAGAAGAACGGGTTCCAATTCGTCTGTAGAAGCTTCCTCATGGCAGAGCATAGGGCAGATCCTTCCTAAAGCCTAACCGGGTGTGCTGAAAGCAACACATGGTCGGGGTCTAAACAAGTCTGGGCCGATATGGGTTAGAACTGAAAACAGGCCCAGGCTGCATCAATTATTTCCTTCTCTCACTAACAAAAGTTGAGAATTTCAATTCGGATGTAAGTAATAGAGATATAGGAAAAAGTAGGACAAAGTCTATCTTTAAACTCATCCCAAACTCCTTTTACTTTTCTCATGGCATGGGCGTACCATTGTCTCGCTCCCTCGTAAAAGAGGTGGCTAAACAATTTCACCAAAATATTTCTTCTTTTATGCTTAATATGTCAAGTATGAACACAGATGCTCGAACTTTCGCAGATGAATTTTCATGAAGAAATCTAGAGAAGGGCTCTTCCCAAACAATGGCATTGAAGCTAGGACAGAGTTCAAAGCCAGAAGCTGTGATGAAGATGGTGGCTCTAAGAACTCATCCTATGGAGTAGAAAGGTTTTTGAAAACGATATGCGCTCCTTGGTAACCAAAAGAATAATGAAAGAGAAAGGGTAAAACAAATGGGATACACAGGTGAACTAGGTTCAAAGACAATTACAGCAACCGTTCCCCGGCAACGGCGCTAGAAATGTTTGTTGGTATTTCCTACATTCATGAATAAGATCTGCAAGTGCACAGAATTACCGTTGTAGCATTCCACCCATGAGTATTCGGGTATCATATTTTCTCAGGGAACAGATGTGCAATAATCAACTAGCTAGTTACCCCAAGAAGGCTAAAAGGTTATCTGGCCTGGGTAGTGGGGTTTTCTATGGATAGGGAACTAGGATAGGCTAGATTTGGTTACTAAGAGCTTGCTTCGGGCACTGGTTTACCCCTGGTCTGCCAGACGTCACCAGCCAACAGCTCTACGCCGTACCCCGACAGGAAGGAGTACAAAGGACGGACAGCGCTGTCACCACCTGCCACCTACCTCTCAATACTGTGGGGCATGAGGCAAACAAAGGTGACCACTAGCCTAGACACCGTGTCTACACTATTGATCACTACTCTAGCTTTTGTAGAGCCAGAGCATTCGCTACGAGAATGAACATTGAACCTACAAGCAATTAATAAGAAAGTATAACCAACCCAGAGAACTCACCACCATAGACGAACTTGGATACTTACAACAACTGGATCATATCCGAAGAGGTACAAGCCAAAGTAGAGTGCCGACAGGCCAGCGCTACTTTGGACTACATCCTCACCACTCCCTACAACTATGCCATCGTAGTGGCTCTAGGCCTAGTAGTAGCTCCTCCCTCTCTTGCCTCTTGTTGTGTCGTGGTGGAATGGAATGAGAGAATGAGGGGCTCTCCTCCTCCTTACTTAGGTGCTTAGGGGCGCTCCTGGGCTCTTTTTGGCGAGGAATCCTGGTGGGCCACCCTTGGGGAAGCGCGGGAGAGCGTCCCGCCGAAATTGGGTGCAAAAGGAGCCATCCCGGGGTCGGCAGAACCCCTGGTTCGTCCCCCCGGACGCCCTTTCACACAACATATGGTTAGTTTATTCCTCAAATATTCCTTGGGTGCCTGTGGGAATTGACCAAGTTTTGACTATCATGTGGGCCCTTTATCCCTTGTGCATGTACATGGTTTGTTTGTCGGTGTGTCCTGCATGATTTCTCCCTGTTTGCACCCATGCTCTTCTATATATAACAATTCAACAAACCTCATGGAAAATGTTAGGATTGGCTCCCATCTCTATGTTGGTGATTGTCATGTTGTTATTTTATAGTAATAGTTGAAGGTCGGGTTTGATGCTTAAGGATTGTCAACAACCATTAATCAAGATTAACTAGTATTTATAGATCATTAGCATTTAAGCAAGCTAAGCAACTCTAACTTATCTACCCATATGCAAAACCCGAGGATCAAGATATAGGGTATAAGAGTCTAGTCATCCTTATGGTATATCAAGATTAGACACGCAAGAATGTAAATGCAAGGTATGAATTTAATTGTATAGAAATCAAGGTTTTCATGAGGTTATACTTGCCTTCTGTTTGAGGTCAAATTTGGCATGATAGAGGTTTGCTTGCAATCTGGGCAAATCGGATAAACCAGTTGTTGAAACCGATGGGACCAGATTTTATAACTTTGTCAAATCAGCATTTGGATTGCACCGTTGCATAGCTTTCATCGAGATGATAAGATTCATATGTAGAAAGTCTAATTTGGAGTTCGGATGAGAGAGTTATGGCTTCAGGAAGATCCTCACCTGGACAAAACCGGTGGTACCGGTTTTCGAAAAGCGATGGTATTGGTTTTTGGCAGAATCCGAGTAGATTTGGAGATCCATGTAGATTATGACTTGTAAAAGGGTAGGGCCACGTCTGATTGAGGATTAATGCCAATTGAATCAGACAACTATGCATTTACTTTTTATCTCCTAAACCATAAATCTCTTCCAACCTCTCCATGTTGTTTGTCTACTGATCTCCATGACCATAGATGACGTCCTAAGGCATGCTGGTCAACCTAGGGCATGTCCGGCGATGTTCACGCCCCGACGGGGTCCGTCCTGGGTGAGAGCTTCGACGGCCTTTGCTAGTTTGCTCGTAAACTAGTCGTTATTCGCTACATAAGTGCGTTGGTTATCCCTTTGCTAGTTTGCTCATAAACCTAGTTATCCACCATCACGTAAGCGTGGTAGTTATCCTCTCGAGCGATCGATCTAGGCAAAGCCCTAGAAATCTGGTGGCACATTGACAAGGCTGGCTGCTGGTGATCGAGCTATTACGGATCCACGCGAGCTAGCGCATATCTCGGTGTGTTGGCTAAAAAAAGCGTCAACACATTTTTGGCGACTCCGCTGGGGAAGAGTATTCTGGTTATTAAAACAACCAAATTTTTCTGACCTAGCCAATTTCTTAATTGATATATTATCCTTTCTTTTCACCATAAGAATTGTGTCTGGTTTTTTAGATTGATAGCATCTGTTCTTACATCGCATCAGGTTGCTCAAGCCAATAGAAATCTTTTGTTTGCTGTTGCATATTGAAGATCAAAAGAGAAGCAAATTATTGGTCATTGGTTGCTTGGATTATCAAAAGTACTTGGATTATCTGTCACAAGATCAGGAGCATCAAGACCTATTATGGCGGGCTATCAGTATACTTCACACCAGTTCAACCACAAAAAGCCCAAGGTACAGTTTGCAAATACATTACCGATGTCTAATAATTATTTTGCAAATACCATAAATTCTCATGTTGATGTTGCTAGATATCATACTACTAGGCATATTGCATTGGCCAGTAATTATTCAGATGGTTCTACTTATGCAAATTATAATTCTGAATGTTATATGCAAAAGCCATTGCCAAATGATATGCATACTTTGAATTCTAATACCACAAGCAACATACAACATACATCAATTTACACATCGGCTACAGAACAAGTTCATATGCCAGTGAGCAATTATCAAGGCCAGACTAACATGGTGGGTTTGGCCAATAATTTTTATGAAATACCAGATGCTACTAATTCTAATAATATTCAGCGAGGGGTTTGCTCTTTTTATT
Source organism: Alloteropsis semialata (assembly GCA_004135705.1). Taxonomy (NCBI): domain Eukaryota; kingdom Viridiplantae; phylum Streptophyta; class Magnoliopsida; order Poales; family Poaceae; genus Alloteropsis; species Alloteropsis semialata. The sequence goes on from CM014273.1 coordinate 42,830,054, forward strand.
CATTGGCTGCAAATTCATAGTATGTGGTTTCACCACGATACATGCCGGTGAATGGGAAAATTGGCCATGCTAGTTCTAGCTACCAGCCCAATTAGTCTCAACCATCATATGATGCATAACATGTTACTAAAGCGGAGGTTGCATTGGTAAATTCAGCACTATATGCTAGTGCTAATAATCATGATTCGGCTTTGCATGTCACTTGTAATAATAGCTGTATTAATGAAAATTCAGCAAGCATATATGCACCTTTACAAGCTAGTTCAGCATATGTTTTGTCCCATGCATCATCACAGAGTTTTGGAAGTACTTATCCTTCATTACCGAAGGCTCTTGTTAGCAATGTTGTGCAAAACTCTTCATCATATAGCATTTCTACTTCACAACAGACATATACTTCCAATGAGAGGAATGCATAATTTGTTAAGACTAAGGAAGATTTGGCTAAAGTGCTGATGGAGGAAAGAAAATTCTTAATTGATGAGATGGGCAAAGGAAAGAGCAATGATCTAGATAAAAGCAATAGTTCGGTGACTACAACAATTGAACCAAACAATGCAAATTCTGGATCTATTACAGAGAGAGCAAGCTTGGCCATACAAAATCATGTTAATCATAAGAAGACTGCTATGCTTGAATTTCCAAGAGTTGTGCATTTATTTAGCGATTACCATGTTATTAATGAGCAACAACTTACGACTGAATGAAGTTCGGTCAGTGAAGAATATCAGAAGATTGAAGATCATAACTCCAAGAAGATGGGTTTGGCACATCAGAATTCGGTGGTTTCCAATAGCCCTTGGTATTACTGGTTTGTAAACTAGGTATAACCGGTTTATGCAGACTGGCGATGCAGGCTACCATCAAGAGAGGAAGCACGACATCATTCATATCAAAGTTCCTTGCCTCTCCACCATATTTGATAAGGTATACTTTACAAGTAGTTTACCTTATTCCCAATCAGATCCCATGCTCTCAATTAATTCATCTACTAGTGATATTACTATGTTTAATCCTAAAGAGATCGATTGAGGAAGGTAACTTATTTGTTAGCAACAAAATGAATTTAGATAGTGTCAACAAATGCATTGTAAAAATCAGAAAGGCTAACAATATTAATGTTTGGCATTTAAATTGTCCACATCATCATTGCCAAAGTAGTTGTCTTCATGGTTTGCTTGTTGTCATTCTGGATTTAAAAGCAAGAAACCAAAGCTGATAAACATTGTGAAGCCCGATGCTAATTTAGTAACCAATTCCAAAACATCAGGTAAGAGAAGCACAAGTAAAGGTATAGCCAAATGGATTGATGAGAAATTTGAACCGTTCGCTTGCTTAGCCATGAAACCTTTGCCACAAAAGAATAAACTAAAGAAGGCAAAGTACACTTTTGATTTGACTTTGTGTGATGGTTTGTTTGATATCTTGCTTGAGCATAATTTTATGAATCTATTTGATCACAAAATCATGCCATCACTTCTAGAATTAAAAGAGAAAGCATATTGTAAGTGGCATAATTCATTTGGTCATAGCACTGGCCATTGCAATATTTTTTGCCAAATCATCTAATCGGCCATTAATGCAGGACGATTGAGATTTGCTAAAATTTCAGAAGATGACCAGTTAGATCCAATTGGTCTTGATGGCAAGGGATTATCAGATCGGTTAGCATCTGTCGATTCATGCAGAGGTCCGAGAGAAATTGCTAATCAGGAAGATTCAATGCCCTCAAATGATAACGAGGACATCGTTCGTTAGTTGCATACTCCTAAGAACGATGAGCCTATGACAATCCCAGGAGGCACTAGGGGGCATCAAATTCTTTTAAATCAAAATGAGAGCCTGTTACTCCTATTGTTCTGGAAAAAGAGGCTAGACCGGTTTGCCGAAGAGGTTTGACCAGTTTTCCAAAAGCATTAAGACCAGTTTGCTAAATTGGTGAGACCGGTTTGGGTCTCAAGCATCCGAAAATGTTTAGGCCTGATAGTTCTGAGGCACATAGAGCAAATGACCATAATGAGCACAAGAGTAGAAAACTGAAGCTCACTTTCAATGAACTTCTGGCTAAATATCAAAAGGAAAATAAAGCCAAGCGTGCTAATCGGTCAAATGATGTTATGTCATCTAGAGTGTCTCCAAAACACAAATCTAAAGATAGGAATCAACGAAGAGAGGGATTTTATGTAGCAGAGCCATATCTTCCTTTTAGGCCACTGGTACCAATCCCATATGGCTCATCCCTCGCTGATTTGCATCCTTATCCATTATGGGGGTGGTATGATTCATGTACACATATTCATTCATATTCTAGTCCATATCATGCACAATATTTAGCTCCAAAAATACCTGTACGTGTGAGACAACCACATATTGAAAATGATCGTTTTGAGAAAAAGAATCAGTCTAGAACTCAAGAAAATAAAAAGGTTGTCAAGCAGGTTTATTGTTGACGGTCCTTAGACGCGCCAATTGTTAACCGCAAGCACACGGATCAGTTGTAGCTCTTCCCTTAGAGTATTCCCCCAAGGTTTATCAATCCGTGGATCGACAGTGAACTACCTAGGGTTTTCTATCTAGCTAACGGATCTAATCCCAACATTAGGCATAGATTGCATATAAAGGTAAGCCAAATAGATATGAATGAAGTGTAGGATTGATCTCATCCGGAAGCGTAGGCAAAGATGGCATAACCAAGGTTAATGAAGGCCTTATCGTCTCTAGGTACCACTCTTAGTCAAAAGGTGATCAAAACCATAGATTGCATCTCTACCAAAGGTACCCGAGTCTTCTCTCAGAAAGGCATCTCTCAAGCGGCCTACTTCCAATGGTCGCCGCCGCGAGGTGCATGCTAACGCCTAAGGTTTCCCAAAGCTTTACCTCAAACACCCACCAAGTGCTCTTTACTTGAAGCTCCTCCTCTTGGTAGCCGCGCAATAACTCCCATCGTACTCGCCATTGATCCAACTGAACATTACGTCATCACTAGAACTTTTTCCTCCAACATGCTGTCACCACATCGTGGTAATCGATGGACTAGGTAGAATGCACTACTTCAACGTATCCGCAAGATATGGACTAATCACCATGATTAGATCTAATCTTACTAAGAACATATGATGGCCATACACATGAATATAAAGCATGCAATGAAGTAGACCAAGGTTGAGACAACTACAATAGAGATTGGATTGATATCACCATCGTGTGTGTATATACCCCAATGAATCTTGGGGTTTGACTCCTGAACTCTGCCGTGGCACAACCGTGCAGGGACGCCATGGCGGCTAGGGTTGGCCAAGGCCATACCCTAGGTACCTTTGAAGACTTGCAATGACCCTCGTCTCCCTTTGGTGTATGCCCTAGTTTTCGCCGACTTCTCGTGGATGGATGGCTGTGCCTTTGGGTATCGGGGCTATAAATAGTCCAAGAAAATCCTAGATCGAAGGGGAGGTCGAGGCGGCGCAGCAAAGGGCTAGGCCGGCCGGCCTAGCGGGCTTGGGCCAACCGGCCTGAGCTCTTTTTGGCCCACCTCAGTCCCATCTTTTGCATGCGAGCTCCTTGATCCTCCAGGAATTTAAGTGTCAATGCATGTGGGTATTGGACGTTGGTTGCTTCGGGATAAGATAAGGTCTTGATAACTTTCCTAATGTTTGATTGATTCACCTTGATCCCGAAGTCATCCGACCATATCTTCAAGTCTTTGCCCTTGCACATTCTTGGAGGTTGGTTCACCATTGATGAGCGTGAACGAGATCTGAGTCACATTAGGTTCTGGCCTTCATATTCCTCCATACTATGCACGATCTTTGTCTTCGTCCAAAAGTGCTCATTTATAGCTCAAAATCCTGCGTAAACCATAATCATCCAAAAATACATGCATATGCGAAAACAGGGTTATTTCATGAGCCAAGTGGCAGGTTAGTATATGAATTAGTCCAAAAACTCCACCTAAATAGCACTAAAAAGGTGTCGCTAACAAGCGCCAACATTTATCATGTGAAAAAGGATGGTCGTAAAGATAAAAGTTCAGATTAGAATTGAACTGATGAAAAGCTGATTAATATGTTGAAAACTTCGGCTATTCATGGTAGAGAAAAGGAAAAATCAGTTATTGATATTTCAAGTGCTAAATCTGAACAAAATGAGTCAAAGGAGCTAGAAATCAAGAATAAAGTGTTGCTATCCAAAATTGAAACAAAACCAAAATGCTCACTCAGTTTATCAAATTGGCAAAAGAAGAGGGTACAAGGACTTAGTGCTCAAGAGCTAAAAAAGAAGAACTTGTCATGGGTTCTTAAAGGGAATATTAAGGTCCAAGACAAAGATGATGTTCAAACAAAAGGTGCAGCAGAAGTAAAGAAGAATACAAGAGACAAGACACAAACTTCAAGTCTAAGGTTTGCACCAAATCATCAAAATTATTGGTCATCATGTCATTTATATCTTTTACAAATCCCACATATGCCTATGTCATGGTATCCATCCTATAATATGTTTGGTTATACCTCATATTCCAATTTTGATCCTTGGATGCCAAATGGGTCTTTATACCATGGAGGATTGCCACCAAATTACTATGCATATTGATTAATTGCAATTCTATTGCAATTAGTTCTAAAACTGAAGTGCTTAGTTCTGGAGATGGTTTTTAATTTGTCTTTATACTGTTATTTACACTTTACTTCGGTTATACATATTTATATGGATGGATTGAATATGGCCGATAGAGTTATGTCGCCTTTATGAAAAAGGATAGGGTTGATGCACTGCTATTAATCATCGCTCCAAATGCAATTTGGTTCATGAATGTTTCTTGATACGCAAGCTTTACCAAGAAACATGGGGGCATATATTGGAGGTCAAATTTGGCACAATAGAGGTTTGCTTGCAATCTGGGCAAATCAGTTGAACCGGTTGTTGAAACTAGTGGGGCTGGATTTTGTAAATTTGTCGAATCAGCATTTGGATTGCACCGTTGCATAGCTTTCATTGAGACGATCAAGACTCATATGTAGAATGTCCAATTTGGAGTTTGGATGAGAAAGTTATGGCTTCAGGAAGATCCTCACCTGGACAAAAACCGTGGTACCGGTTTCTGAAAAGCGGTGGTACCGGTTTTTGGAAGAATCCTAGTAGATTTAGAGATCTGTGTGGATTTGGACATGTAAAAGGGTTTCCTTGTGGGGCAAGACCTCCCCACCCTATAAATATAAGGGCCACGGCCGATTGAGGGTTAATACCAATCGAACCAAACTATGCATTTAATTTTTATCTCCTAAAACCTAAATCTCTTCCAACCTCTCCATGTTGTTCGTCTACTGATCTCCATGACCATAGATGGCGTCCTAAGGCTTGCTGGTCAACCTAGGGCACGTTCGGCGATGTTCACGCCCCGATGGGTCCCTCCCGGGTGAGAGCTTCGACAACCTTTGCTAGTTTGCTCGTAAACTAGTCGTTCTTCGCTATGTAAGTACGTTGGTTATCCCTTTGCTGGTTTGCTCATAAACCTAGCCATCCTCCATCATGTACGCGTGTTAGTTATCCTCTCGAGCGATCATCTAGGCAAAGCCCTAGAAATCTGGTGGCACCGGATTCCCAAAACAGGTGGAACCGGTTTTGACAACACTTGCTACTGGTGATCGATCCATTGCGGATCCACGCGAGCTAGCACACATCTCGGTGTGTTGGCCAAAAAAAGTGTCAACACCTTCCTTAAAGATTTGTTGCTGTCCTAACTCCTCAAATTCTTGCTCAGCACCAGCCTCGAACTGCTCATAATCTACACAATCATTTCATCACCATACAAGCATCCACACACAAGCTAATACATGTAAACAAATATAAGTCTATTAGAACAGTACACCATATAGCATAAACAGAGCAGAAAGGTTTATAAAACAATTCTACGCATTTCTACGATTACATGAGCACAAGAATCACTCTAATCAGAGTTAAAATAGTGAAATTACGCTCAAAAGAATGTACAAGGGCTTATTGGCAAAGGTTTTGATGCTCTAGGGACCTAACTGCAAGAAAACGAGGACCTAATCATAATTTTATATCAAACCCTTAGGTTTAACGAGCTAAAATGTAACTCTTGGCGGCAGGTTCTATTATTTAAAAGCTCAGGGACGAGGCGCTGGTGTGGCGCTGTGGACCGGCATGTGGACTGAGTCCACTGGTCCATGGTGGACCGGTTACATACCCCTAAGGGGTATGCGATCTGGGTCGTCAGCCTGAGATCGGGCGGCGAGGGTTCAGCCGGGATTTTAAACTTGCCGGCGGCGGGGCGGCGGCGGGTTCACTGGTGACAGCAACGCGAGTGCTACAGGGCACCAGAATGCGCACGGTTTGGCTCAAAAGGAAGAGGGGCGCACGCTTGGCTCACCTAGGGGCTCGACGGCGGTGATTAAGCAGCGGGGAGGGGTCAGCGCGAAGTAGGTGCAACGGCGGACTCCGGCGTGGGGCGGCGGCAGTGCTCCGGCTTGCCTTCGGCCTCCTGGATGCCAGGGGTCGACTCCTGGGATTCCTACGCTTGCGAGATAAGGGAGAGAGCGAGTGCGAGAGGATCCAGGATGGTGAACGATGATGGTAGTCGGAGCTTACCTCGGTGGACGACAAAGACCACAGGAGCAAGTACGGCGAGTGAGTGGGAGAGCGGGAGCGAGTAGGTACCGTGAAGGGGAGGGCAGGGACCGGCAACGGGAGTGGGAGCTCCGGCCATCAATGGCGTTAATGCCATTAATCGACACGGCTTGAGTGAGGGGGTTTAAGGGCCAGGGACGTGGGGCGGAGGTCGCGGGGGCGTTGCAGCAGCTGTTGCGCATGAGGGCGACGTGGCTGGCGTGCGGGGCTGGGCGGCAGCGGCTGCAAAAGGGAGAGGGGAAGCGACAAAAGTGGGAGGTAGGGGATGACGGGCGGGGACTGGGCCGCTCGTGGGCTGCGTGCGCGAGGGAAAAGGGAGAGGGGAACAAGCCGGCGCGGTTTGGGCCATAGGGAGAGAAAGGAGTGAGAGGGAGAAAAAGGCCAGGCCGGGTTGGATCAGTGTAAGGGTGGGCCCAGGGAGGGTTTAGGGTCTTTAGGCCAGGGTTTGGGTTTGGGCTTTTGGGTCCTAGGCTTTAGGGTTGCACACAAGCACACAAGCAAAGTGTTGACGCGGAAAATCGGCGGTCGTATCCTCCGCGTGCAGCACAAGAAGACCAGGGAGATCTGCTTCGCTCCAGTGCCAGCCTACACTCCGTTCAGGTTCGCGGCGTGCCAGTCAATTTGACCCAAAATTGACAAGGGAATAAAATAGTTAAATTACTCTTTGATTGTGCCGGCTTTATTCCAAACGGCGAAGGCATGTCGGATTTTAGCCAAGACCCAATCAGAATGTATCGGCCGATGCCAATCGGACCTCAAAATCGGACTTCATAGATAACGTCAATCGGACCAAATAATCGGACCTCAATCACATCGAATCGGACCTCAGAATCGGACCAATCAGGATCGGACCTTGTAACAGATCAGCCTTTGAATAATAAAATAAAGCATAAAACATGGCCAATATGTAAATAACGGATCAGCTGTGCCTTTGAACAAGATATTAAATAATCAAAGTGTGAGCCGATACATTGTCCACCTTGCCTAGTTACCAGTTTGGTTCGTCTTATCGGACCATCTAACCAGCCAATCGGACCAGAGCCTTTTCAGAGAAATCTAGCTCCGACGTAGGGAATCTAGATTTCTCCAGCTATGATCAGATTAGATAGCTAGACAGTCAAATTCAACTCATCAATCTGTCAACTAAACAAGATGCTCGCACAGGTGTTAATCAGATTAAGCAAATAAACAGATAAAACATTAACAGGATCGTTCTGATTCTAAGATATGCTACCAAATAATCAAGCGAGACCTAGCTCCGACGTAGGGAATCTAAACCACACTTAACATTCAAATAGCAATAAGGCATAACCAAAGCTTCCTTTGACTAATCAAGATGAATCTAGCTCCGACGTAGGGAATCTAGACCAAGCATGACAATCAAAGATCAATCTAAGTATATTGCGAAGATCCAGCTCCGACGTAGGGAATCTACATCAAACGCAATACTCAAAGAACAACCAGATTAAACCACAAAGCAGGATCGGACTTAGAACGATGCTGTAAGATAAATATTGCTTAAATCGGACCAAGACCAATGCTCAAAGCCGTTGAAGAAGTAGAATTGATTCACATGGCGTAGATCTAAACCAATCTAGCAACTCCAAACAAATCGCAAAAACTGCCTTTAGTAACCAAGATGAGTCTAGCTCCGACGTAGGGAATCTAGCCTAATCTTGATATCTAGCTCCGACGTAGGGAATCTAGACTTAAAGTGCAGTCCGATAAACGATAATCTGTTGGATAATCAATATTGATCTAGCTCCGACGTAGGGAATCTATATCAATCTTGCTTATCCAGAGATAAATCGGTTGAACAGTATAAACAGAAAGGGCGATGCGCCTCAATTCAAAGCCTATACTAGTTCGATAAATTGACTAACTTACTGGTAAGCCGGAGATCAGAACTGATGCAGCCCGTCCACCAATGAGCTTCGTCGGTAACTACAACTAGGGTTTTTGGCGTGAAGCCGGGTTGTATTGATTGTGAGAATAGTTCTTTACAATGGACGAGGGTTCATATTTATACTCTGGTCATGGAGATTCCTGATCGGACTAGACTAACTTGCGGATAAAGTAAACTAAGCTTAACATAAAACAGGACTCCCATACGCCCTCTGAAAAGGAAATAGTCCCCGCATCTGATACACTTCTTTCTTAGCCGACGCGCCCTTCTTCTTTTATCCATCATCATATCGGACTTCTTGTTTCATCGGACTCCTCTCCAGCATCGGCTTCCTTCTTCGTCACATTCATCTTTGACCAGTCAACGGGTCCACTGCGCAGTTTTAACCTCACCACGTCACCATCTGACTCAGCATATCTGGTGCGAAAATCCGGTGTCAACACATGCCCCCCAATTTTGGGATAAAACATGTTTTATTCCAAAATTCGTATCTGTCATCATAACTCCTTCACCGATTTTCATGCCGAAACTTTCCATCCCTGCATCATGTAGTTCCTTGATTTTTGGGCCATAGTTTTTCTTTCTTTATCAATAACCCGCAGAGCTTATCTTCTTCTTCCTCTCTCCCGAGCGATAGCATCTCTGACAATGAATAGCATATGGAACCCTGCATTTACCTCACGGGTATCCATGCGTCTATTGACCCAGACGAAACGACTCTTCAATGCAGTTCCTCAAAAGACGCCCCTCTCCTTCAATTACATCAGCTCTGAATCAATGACATATCTTCACGAGAATACTGTTCTTTTATTTGGACAGTTTCCACGAGCATCCCCTGGATCCCAATTCTCCTTTAATGCTTCCATCGATCGCCGGCTATAAATACCTGCCTTAGGTCTTCTTCCTCCACCATCCCTTAGCCATGGCGCAGCTAATATTCATGATAGAACACAAACTCCTTCTGTTTGATATAGGATCCTACTCCTTCTTCCTCTTCTGCTAGAAGAATTCTCGTGAAGTAACATAGGGTACTCCCCCCTTTCCTGATCCTGCAGTGAATCCAGGTGGAACTCCTGCTAGAAGAATCCTCGTGAGGTTTCTTCATGGTTCACCAAAGGGAAGGTTTTTCAGAGGGGTGTAATAGAGTGCCCTTTACAAGTTAGGGCAAAGCCACCGGTCCACCGGCGCGCTCTTCAAGGGACTGCACCCAGAGCGGATTTCTTTGACTCAAGGAAGAAGATATCTCCTCAAACTTGCGCTTCCTTTTGCCCTTTTTGTTCTGGCAATGATGAACAAAGTACATCGGCGCCTACTAGATCCTTTTATCTTCTGAAATCCTTCTGTATGAGAAATATATGAATATATATGCAATCCTTTCCAGCAGCCTGCTCCGCCATCGAGCGGCTTGATGATGTAATATACTTTTCTCTGTTTGTATATAGCCCTTAAGGCGATGCATATCGCATCGGCTCTTATTTTTTGTTCTTGAGGCGATTTTTCATCGGCTTTTAAGCCTGACGCATAGCATCGGCTCTATGAGTTTACCCAAATGCTAGGGTAGTACTTCTTCAAATATTTCCCGTTTAATGCCTTAGGAAACACTTCTCCTTCAAGTGTCTGTAGAATATAAGCATTTCCAGGAACACATCGGACGATTTGATAGGGTCCCTCCCAGTTTGGTGACCATTTGCCGTACTTGGGATCCTTAGAACCAATTGGTAGAATAACTTTCCAGACAAGATCGCCCTCTTTGAACTCTTTTCCTTTAACTTTCTTATCATAATGCCTCGCCACTCTGAGTTTGTTAGCCTCAATACTTTCGAGAGCGCGCAGCCGACGAACAGCCAAGTCATCGGACTCACTATTCATGAGCTCCATGTATTCGCCGGCCTTCAATTTATCCTGAAGTTTGATACGTCTTGATCCAGTACGAATTTCCCATGGAAGAACGGCTTCATGTCCATAAACTAGTTCACATACGGAGAAACCTTGATCGATCCATGACAAGCCATTCGATAGGCCCATAGAGCTTCAGGAAGCACAATATGCCATTTTCTTGGATACTCCTCAATCTTCCTATCAATCAACTTGATCAAACTTTTATTGGAGGCTTCAGCTTGACCATTGGCTTGTGCATAATACGGCGATGAATTAAGAAGCTTGATACCCATATCAGCAGCAAAATTTTTGAATTTGTCCGATGTAAACATCGTACCTTGATCTGTTGTGATCGTTTGTGGAATTCCAAATCGGTAGACAATGTGTTCTCTAACGAATTCAATAACATTCTGTGACTTCACCTCCTTCAAAGGAATAGCTTCAACCCATTTGGTGAAATAATCTGTTGCCACCAATATGAATTTGTGCCCCTTGCTTGAATGTGGAAAAATTTGGCCGATCAAGTCAATTCCCCATCCTCTAAACGGCCATGGCTTGATAACAGGGTTCATGGCCGATGCTGGAGCTCTTTGAATATTTCCATATCTTTGACACTCTTGGCACCCTTTATAATATTCAAAGCAGTCTTCTAGAATCGTTGGCCAATAATACCCATTTTTTCTGATCATCCATTTCATCTTGAACGCCGATTGATGAGCCCCGCAAACACCTTCATGAATTTCTCCCATTAAAACCTTGGCTTCTTCAGGTCCGATACATCTCAACAGGACTCCATCAATCGAGCGAAAATAAAGCACTTCTTCAACCAAGACATGCCTGATCGATTTGTAACGTATCTTCCTAGAAGTCTTGACAGAAGAATCCCTCAAATATTCAATGATTTCTTTCCTCCAATCTCCTTCTGGTATCTCCTGCACCATCACATCGGACATAGGCCGATAGCCAGATGCTTTTTGCGCCAGCCGATTTGCTTCTTCGTTATGATGTCTTGGAATATGCTTAAGAGTTACCAAGGCGAATTGACCAATCAAATCTCGGCACTTCTCAAAGTAAGATAACAAAGCATCCATCTTGCAATCATATTTGCCGAGTAATTGATTGATAATCAGCAAAGAATCTCCAAATACCTCAACAAACTGAGCGCCGATTTCTTTAAGAATCTGGAGACCCTTCATCAATGCTTCATATTCCGCCTGATTATTTGTGCATTTTTCAATTAGAAAAGCAAATTCAAACCTTGCCCCCCGAGGCGAAATAATAATCAGGCCGATTCCGCAACCATCATTGCAAGAAGAACCATCAAAGAATATAGTCCAAGGAACCGCGTCAACCACATCGGCCTTTTTCATCGGACCAGACACATCAAGCTCCATAGTGCATTGCTCAACAGCATTAATGTTAGGTCCACAATGATCAGCAACTAAATCAGCCATTATCTGCCCTTTTACCGCTTTGGCCGATTCGTATCTAAGATCAAACTCTGTCAGAGCAAAAACCCACTTGCCAATTCTCCCTTTCATGATTGGCATCGATAACATATATTTGATCACATCCTCCCTACAGATCACAGTACACTCGGCCGATAGCAAATAATGCCTTAATTTTGTACAAGTAAAATACAAACAAAGGCAAAGCTTCTCCACATATGAGTACCGAGTCTCAGGATCTAGTAATCTTCGGCTTAAATAGAATATAACTCGTTTCTTCCCATCAACCTCTTGGATCAAAACAGAGCCGATTGCATGATTAAAAGCCGATAAATAAAGCTTGTACGGCTTACCCTTTTGTGGTGGAATAAGAATTGGCGGATATGCTAAATATTGCTTGATTTCATCCAATGCCTTTTGATGTTTAGGCTCCCACACCAACTCTTCTTCATCTTTCAACTTCAACAGAGGAGTAAATGCCTCCAATCGGACCGACAGATTTGATATAAACCTCCTTAGGAAATTGATCTTTCCAATCAAACTCTGCAATTCCTTCTTGTTTACTGGAGGTTCAATATCATCAATTGCCTTGCGGTTCCGATCATTTACCTCGATTCCTCTCTCATGTACCAGGAAACCGAGAAATTGGCCGGCCGATACGCCAAAGGCACACTTGAGCGGATTCATCTTCAACCCATGCTGCCTTGTGCACTCCAGCGTTTCCTTCAAATCGGCCAAATGATCTTGATAACTTTTTGATTTGACTACAACATCATCAATGTAGATTTCAACTATCCTGCCGATCAGCTTATGAAAAATATAATTCATAGCACGTTGATAAGTAGCACCGGCATTTTTCAAACCAAAAGTCATAACAACCCACTCATATAAACCGAGAGCACCTAGGCATTGGAATGCAGTCTTGGGAATATCTTCTTCCGCCATGAAAATCTGATTATAACCAGCATTACCATCCAGGAAACTCATCACTTTATGGCCTGACGCTGCATCAACAAGCATATCGGCCACCGGCATTGGATACTCATCCTTCGGGGTTGCCTTGTTTAAGTTCCTGTAATCAATGCAAACACGTAGCTTTCCATTTTTCTTATAAACAGGAACTATATTTGATACCCACTCAGCATATCGACATGGCCTGATAAACTTAGCTTCAAATAGCTTCGTTATTTCGGCCTTAATTGGTTCATGCATCTCAGTCTTGAACCTCCTTGCATACTGCTTGTGTGGTCGATATCCTGGTTTGATGGGTAGCCGATGTTCAACAATATCACGGCTTAAACCTGGCATTTCATAATATTCCCAAGCAAAACAATCAGAATACTCTTTCAAAAGTTTTATTAACTCCTGCTTATACTCGGGATCCAACTTAGCACTGATATACGTCGGCCTTGGCCTATCACCAGAACCTATGTCTATCTCTTCTAATTCATCGGCCGACGTAAATCCAAATCCTAACTTACCGAATTCACTTCGGTCTTCAAAATCTTCTATACAATCGGCCATTAAAATAAAGTCTCAGAGCCAACTGCTTGGATCGGACACTTTGAGGAAGTCACCATCCCATGTTTTTCCTGACAGGCATTCAATTCCTTCAAACTCCCAAATCATTGACTCAGCTGTAGCAATACTAACCGAATCATCAGCCGGGACGATCTCCACATTATTGCCCTGCCATTGAATCAAACACTGGTGCATCGTGGATGGGATGCAACAATTGGCATGAATCCAATCTCGCCCGAGGAGCATGCTGTAGGAACCTTGTCCATCAATCACAAAGAAAGTGGTCGGCAATGTCTTGCTGCCGATGGTCAATTCAACATGAATTGCCCCCCGAGGCTCTGAAACATTACCGCCGAAATCTTTGAGCGTCATGTTTGTCTTGATCAGATCATCAATCCCTTTACCCAGCTTGCGAAACGTGGAATAAGGCATGAGATTGACTGCAGCTCCTCCATCAACCAGCATCTTGGTCATCGGCTTTCCATCAACGTATCCCTTGATGTACAGAGGCTTCAGGTGCCGATATCCATTTGCATTTGGCTTCTCAAAGATAGCCTTCTCTAAATCAAGAACCAAGCATGTAGCGGCTTCTTCCAGTTCATAATCGACCTCATGATCGTCCTGTTCATCAGGAGCAGCAAAATCAAAAGGCAACATCAAAACCATGTTTATTGCGGCCGATGTGCTTGCTTCATCATTATTGGCCATCTTAGCGCGCCAAACTTTCTCTTTGGCTAACTCTTGCTCCTGAATCTGCTCATGATAGCGCAACCTCTGAACACGTCTCTTTTTGGACCTAGAAATTCCTGATGGGCACCACTGTCCAGGCTTCATTTGAGGTTCTTTAATCCGATCCCGAACTGGAGCCTTTTCTTCCATTTTTCAGGGCCAAGAGCATCAACCTGGCCTTCGATATTTTTATGGCCATGAGCATCAACTCGGCCTTCATCTCCTTGATGATGATCATCAATCCTGACGCCGATCCGTTCATGAACTGATCGTCGACCTATTTTGAAAGCTCTGTATTCTTCATACTGGAGGCTGCATTCAGGACAATCTGCTTTGGATGGCAATCTGAGCTTCTCGTTCCAGCAGAATACGAAGAAAGGACATCTCCAGTGATCATCATCCTGATCGTACCGGCCATAAACTTGACGCCTGTCCATATGCCAATCAGACCTATAACCGTACTGACGACGATCGTTGACTCTATCATCAAACCAGTGCCTGCCATCGGACCTGTCATCATATCGGCGTCGGCCATCGGACCTGTCATCACGTCGGCGCTGATCATCAAGCTCTTCATCAAGCTGCCTTGCTTGATACTCGCGTCTCCGACGTCGTCGTTCCTCACGTTCTTCCCACGCTCGAGCTGCTGCTTGTTGCCTCTTGTACTTGTTAATCAACATCTAGGAAGTCACACGCGGCCGATATCCACCAGGAGCATTAGATTTACGCCCAAATGCCTGATGATTCCTCCGTAGCTCTTCAATAGTAACTTGAACTGTAGGATCAACGGCACCAGAACTCCTGGCGTGGTCCGATGTAAGCACCTTAAACTTCCCCTTTTCATCAGCATCAACCATATTAACAGAAAAGGAGAAATCAGCAAAGTTATTAGGAAAGGGATGACCGTCGATCTTCATGGCTTTCTTGTTGTCTTCAAATTTGATCTTGCCAGATTCTATAGCCAATTGGATCTCCCTCCTGAATACCTTGCATTCATTTGTCTCATGAGAAGTTGAATTGTGCCATTTGCAATATTTGCGTTTCTTCAACTCATCGGCCGATGGAATAGAATGATTTGGAGAAAGCTGGATAAGCTTCTCACTGAGCAATAAATCAAAAATCTTATCAGCCTTCGTTATATCAAATCCAAACTTCTCAGGGTTCTGTTTGATCCATGGGAGCGATACCGGCTTCTTGGATTTGGTCCATTCAGCTATGTTGACATCAGCCTCCCCTTCAGAATCAGAGAGATAAGATACTTGCTTGGAAAACTTTGTACGCTTCATCTCTTGATATCGGACCTCATGGGCTGACACCTTCTGAACCAGTTGTCCCAATGTCTCAAACTCCTGAGCAGAAAACTTTTCTTTGATCGGCGCGAGCAAACCCTGGAATGCAAGCTCGGCCAACTGCATATCAGATAGCTTCAAACTATAGCATCGATTCCTGGTATCACGGAACCGTTGGATATACTCCTTGACGGTCTCATCGTTTCTCTGCCTGACAGCAATCAAATCAGAAATCTTCATTTCATTGAGACCAGAAAAGAAATATTTATGGAACTGCTTCTCCATATCGGACCATCCTGTTACTGATCCCGCTGGCAACGACGTGAACCAAGTAAATGCCGGCCCTGATAGTGACAGAGGGAAAAATCTGAGCCTGAGTCCCTCTTCTGAAGCAGCATCACCACATTGAGCCAAGAATCGGCTCACATGTTCGATGGTGGTCATATCATCTTGTCCGGAGAATTTTGAAAAATCCGGCACTCTGTAACGTGGAGGAAGTGGCACTGCATCAAAGTAAGACGGGTACGGGTGCCGGTACAACCTCGCTTCATCTTTAGGCTTCAAACCGAACTGATTCTGAATCACCTCGGCTATTTTCTATGACCAATCGGACTGTTGATTTCCAGGTGACGTCCCATCAGCTATATCCATCACATAATTATTGTAATCACCGATCATACGCCGATGTGTAGGGATCTCTGCGCGTGGTTTTGCAGCTGCAGGTTGTTTCTCTCCTTCGTTCAGAGTCCTAGCATATTTTNAAAAATAACCAAAATACCAAAGGCCCTCCCCCGCATGCCTACGCGGGGGGGTCCTTTGGTACCGGTTGGTGTTACCAACCGGTACCAAAGGCTCCCTTTGGTACCGGTTCTGGACCCGGTACCAAAGGCCGCCCCCTTTAGTCACGGTGTCGCGGTACCGGTTCCAGAACCGGTACCTATGAGGGTTACGAACCGTGACCGATGAGCATCTCTCCAGTAGTGGTTTCTTGATACGCAAGCTTTACCAAGAAACATGGGGGCATATATTGGAGGTCAAATTTGGCACAATAGAGGTTTGCTTGCAATCTGGGCAAATCAGTTGAACCGGTTGTTGAAACCAGTGGGGCTGGATTTTGTAAATTTGTCGAATCAGCATTTGGATTACACCGTTGCATAGCTTTCATTGAGACGATCAAGACTCATATGTAGAATGTCCGATTTGGAGTTTGGATGAGAAAGTTATGGCTTCAGGAAGATCCTCACCTGGACAAAAACCGTGGTACCAGTTTCTGAAAAGCGGTGGTACCGGTTTTTGGAAGAATCCTAGTAGATTTAGAGATCTGTGTGGATTTGGACATGTAAAAGGGTTTCCTTGTGGGGCAAGACCTCCCCACCCTATAAATATAAGGGCCACGGCCGATTGAGGGTTAATACCAATCGAACCAAACTATGCATTTAATTTTTATCTCCTAAAACCTAAATCTCTTCCAACCTCTCCATGTTGTTCGTCTACTGATCTCCATGACCATAGATGGCGTCCTAAGGCTTGCTGGTCAACCTAGGGCACGTTCGGCGATGTTCATGCCCCGATGGGTCCCTCCCGGGTGAGAGCTTCGACGACCTTTGCTAGTTTGCTCGTAAACTAGTCGTTCTTCGCTATGTAAGTACGTTGGTTATCCCTTTGCTGGTTTGCTCATAAACCTAGCCATCCTCCATCATGTACGCGTGTTAGTTATCCTCTCGAGCGATCATCTAGGCAAAGCCCTAGAAATCTGGTGGCACCGGATTCCCAAAACTGGTGGAACCAGTTTTGACAACACTTGCTGCTGGTGATCGATCCATTGCGGATCCACGCGAGCTAGCACACATCTCGGTGTGTTGGCCAAAAAAAGTGTCAACACCTTCCAAAAAGATTAGTTGCTGTCCTAACTCCTCAAATTCTTGCTCAGCACCAGCCTCGAACTGCTCATAATCTACACAATCATTTCATCACCATACAAGCATCCACACACAAGCTAATACATGTAAACAAATATAAGTCTATTAGAACAGTACACCATATAGCATAAACAGAGCAGAAAGGTTTATAAAACAATTCTACGCATTTCTACGATTACATGAGCACAAGAATCACTCTAATCAGAGTTAAAATAGTGAAATTACGCTCAAAAGAATGTACAAGGGCTTATTGGCAAAGGTTTTGAAGCTCTAGGGACCTAACTGCAAGAAAACGAGGACCTAATCATAATTTTATATCAAACCCTGAGGTTTAACGAGCTAAAATGTAACTCTTGGCGGCAGGTTCTATTATTTAAAAGCTCAGGGACGAGGCGCTGGTGTGGCGCCGTGGACCGGCATGTGGACTGAGTCCACTGGTCCATGGTGGACCGGTTACATACCCCGAAGGGGTATGCGATCTGGGTCGTCAGCCTGAGATCGGGCGGCGAGGGTTCAGCCGGGATTTTAAACTTGCCGGCGGCGGGGCGGCGGCGGGTTCACTGGTGACAGCAACGCGAGTGCTACAGGGCACCAGAATGCGCACGGTTTGGCTCAAAAGGAAGAGGGGCGCACGCTTGGCTCACCTAGGGGCTCGACGGCGGTGATTAAGCAGCGGGGAGGGGTCAGCGCGAAGTAGGTGCAACGGCGGACTCCGGCGTGGGGCGGCGGCAGTGCTCCGGCTTGCCTTCGGCCTCCTGGATGCCAGGGGTCGACTCCTGGGATTCCTACACTTGCGAGATAAGGGAGAGAGCGAGTGCGAGAGGATCCAGGATGGTGAACGATGATGGTAGTCGGAGCTTACCTCGGTGGACGACAAAGACCACAGGAGCAAGTACGGCGAGTGAGTGGGAGAGCGGGAGCGAGTAGGTACCGTGAAGGGGAGGGCAGGGACCGGCAACGGGAGTGGGAGCTCCGGCCATCAATGGCGTTAATGCCATTAATCGACACGGCTTGAGTGAGGGGGTTTAAGGGCCAGGGACGTGGGGCGGAGGTCGCGGGGGCGTTGCAGCAGCTGTTGCGCATGAGGGCGACGTGGCTGGCGTGCGGGGCTGGGCGGCAGCGGCTGCAAAAGGGAGAGGGGAAGCGACAAAAGTGGGAGGTAGGGGATGACGGGCGGGGACTGGGCCGCTCGTGGGCTGCGTGCGCGAGGGAAAAGGGAGAGGGGAACAAGCCGGCGCGGTTTGGGCCATAGGGAGAGAAAGGAGTGAGAGGGAGAAAAAGGCCAGGCCGGGTTGGATCAGTGTAAGGGTGGGCCCAGGGAGGGTTTAGGGTCTTTAGGCCAGGGTTTGGG
This sequence comes from Alloteropsis semialata, assembly GCA_004135705.1. Taxonomy (NCBI): domain Eukaryota; kingdom Viridiplantae; phylum Streptophyta; class Magnoliopsida; order Poales; family Poaceae; genus Alloteropsis; species Alloteropsis semialata. The sequence continues at coordinate 42,848,740 of CM014273.1, forward strand.
TTCGGGCATTTGGGTCCTAGGCTTTAGGGTTGCACACAAGCACACAAGAAAAGCAAAACACCAATGCATCAGCATGATATGCACAAAAAGTTTTTATTATTTAGAAATTTTTATTTACCTTAATTGTTAACATGCACACATTATTCTATGAATTTAATTACTATTTTAAAAGGGAAATTTTAGGGTGCTATATGCCCCTAGCGCGTGGCCTTTGGCCTATAGCCACGTGGGTCGTAGCTATTGGCCCGTCTGGGCCCTACTGGCCCATGTATGGGCAGGACCATGGCTACCCCTGTGCTTTGATGCCGCAGGACCCTGCTGGTCCTTGTTGGATCCCACTGGCCGGTCAGGTGGGGTCCGGTCTCGTGGGGCCTGGCCTAGTGGGGCCTGGATAAATGTTTTTATATCTTTTCCAACCGACTCTGAATAATATGAAATATATATCCGTTAAAACCATCAAGGCAAGAGCTTCAATTGGGCATTCGAGATTATTTGTGATAATGAACTTATAGTTCTTTTCTCATGCCTGTAGCGGTAGCTCCTACATCAAGGTAGAAACACTTCAACATGTGGAACTCTTTAGTGATAAACCATATTACATTGTTTGATGTTCATTATTGTATTAATTATTGGTATAGTTGATGGTCCGATTTGGCATTTAAGGACTGTCAACAATATCCCCCACACATAGCCCTTTGCTCGTCCTCGAGATTCCGGCATAAGGCTCTACGCTGTCACCTCCTGCCGCCTACCTCACTTTCTGTGTGAAACGGAGCAACCAACCTGCAACCGAAAGCCTAGACACCACGTCTATGATAAGGGCTACTGGTCTAGTGTCGTACATGGTTTACACATCTCTATCAGGGGCCCTCTACTAGAGCATCCATCACAGGGACGAGCGAGCGATCCCACAATCAACTCATAACGGAAACATAACTAAACCAAAGAACTAATCGCATAAACAAACTCGGATACTTACTCAAGTGGATCATATCCGATGAGATACAAGCCGGAGTCGAGCGCCGACAACCCGGCGCTCCTCTGGACTGCATCCTCACCCACTTCCTACAACTATGCCATTGGAATGGCTCTAGGCCTAGGAGTAGCTCTTTTCTCTCTTTCCTCTTGATGTGTGTGGAATGAACTGTGGAATAAATTGAGAAAGGGGGTGAGGGGTCCTATTTATAGTAGAGGTGGAGGCCTAGGAATATTTCCTTTCCTTCTATTCTTGCCATGAAGCAGTCCAGATTCACGTGCCTAAACCCACCGCCAGCCACGATCCTCGCGCCAGGAGCTTTGCATCTCGCCCTCCAGCCCTCGGGATTCACGCCTGGGCCCAGATTTTGCTTCCCGCGAAACTCTGGCGGTGTGCATTTCTCGCCCGTGGGTGTGGGCCCACCTACCCTGCCAGGCACCTGCGCTGTACATGGGGCCCGGTCGACCAGTTCCCGCTCGACCATTTTCCCACGGCTCTTCCCCTGCGCCAAACAGCTGCCGCCACGCGCCCCTTTGCGGCTTCCTGCGCCTGCTCGGCGGTTTTGCCCGCCACTGGTGCGTGGCCTTTGGTCTACGGCCACGTGGGTCGGAGCTGTTGGGCCGTCTGGTCTTCAATCCCATGTATGGGCAGGCCCGTGGCTGCCCCTGTGCTTTTAGATTATATAATCTTGCTTGGGGCTGTTTGGTTGCAAGCAAGATTATATAATCTAGATTACAGGAGATAGATTCTATAACCTGAAATAATCATATTTTCAGTAGCTCATGGATTATTATAATCTAGAGGGTATAAATTATATAATCTGATGAATAAGCTAGAGTGTTTGTTTCCTCGAGAGATTATTTTCCAGATTTTAAGCTGGACTATATAAACTTAAGTGGAAACAAACAGGCCCTGCTCAGATTATTTATGCTTGTTTCGTGTTGCCTAACGGCTAGCTCACTGTTGATCAAGTCATATCTGACTGTGACTCTAAACTTTTTGAGTTTTGCTGTGCAGGTGAAGTGGTGGAGCAATGGTGAACCCAAATATTTTTCTCAACGGATTGGTTATTGGAAAATATGGATTTACCGACTGATCCTTCGCTGTAACTTTTCATCGACTGATGATTCATCGATATTTATCATCAGTTGCTAATTTGGTGTTGTGGTGTAGTGACTGGAGCTGAATCCTGGAGTTGCAACTCTGAATCATGGAGCTGCATCAAGTGAGTGTTGCCTTACCTTTTCCACTTATGTTTCTGAATTTTGTGTTATTCTCTAGAGAAGATTCAATATGCTAATTGGATTCCTTGCTATACAGCTCATGACTAAAATTTTAAGTTTATGTACCATTGCTTATCTGATCCAATATATCATGGGCATAAGTTTGTGTATTTATGTGACATTGCTTGTTTACTGTTTACTTACTAAGATATATTTTCAGCAACCAGCAGGCAGCAATGGATGGCTTCTCAAAGCAACTGGAGGAACCTGAACAAACAAAGATAAGGGACAAGAATAGATGAGCAAGAAGTATGCTGACTTGGAGTCCAAACTTGAGCTTTTGTTGGGTCAAAATCGACCAAGCTAACTGACATGATGGTATACTAGATTTTGTTGGAACCAAACTTTTCCTGGAGCAACCTATCTTCTGTTACTTTTTGTGTTGTTTCTGGTGCTTGGTGACAGCTGGGAATTTTTGCATGTCTTAGGGGCTGAATTCTGGTAAAACTAGGTGATACCCCGCGCGTTGCTGCGGAAATTTCTTAAACACAATTTTAAGGTGAAATTTAAAATAGAAACACTAAGGTGATTGCATGGCAACATTGTTTTGCAAACAACATTATACATGAAAATATGTTCATTTTGTTTAGAGAGAACTGATCTTAAATGATTGATCCTTGATGTATTTCTACAGTAGGAATTTTGTAGTGTGGTACTCGCAAAGACTAATAAATTGCATGTATGGATACTATTAGTCACAAAAAATTGGTGGAAGACATTGTGGGAATTTTGTAGTGTATACTCACAAAGACTAATAAATTGCATGCATAGATGCTAGTAGTGACAGAAAGTTGGTGACGTGGCGCCTGATATTGTGGGTTCTTGTATGATGTGGATAGCTTGCATGTTAAGAGAAATAGAGTTAATGATCTTAGTAGTTGCATGCACAGATGCTAGTAGTGACAAAAAAATTGGTGGAAGACATAAATAGATGGTTCTAGTGGATGATGATGTGGCGTCTAATATTGTGGGTTTTTGTATGGTGTGGATAGCTTGCATGTTGAGAGAAATAGAGTTAATGATCTTAGTGGGGTGCATCTATATAAGGTATATAGATTGGCACCTTTTAGAGTGCCTTGTGTGCACTGGTAGCAATCTTTGGTGCTATTACAGCTAGGAATTTTTGTATGTCTCGTGGGCCAAAATTCCTGTCAAATTCGTAATAAGATTGTTTCTAACTTGAATATATAATTCTCGTAAAATTGGTTGATAAACTTTGTATGTCTTGTGGTCTGAATTGATCATTCTGATAACTGGAATAAATTTCTTGTGCGCTACTCTAGAAGCATATAGCAATGCCAAAGTCCGTTGTGATACCCTGTATGAATATAGCAACGCCGTGTTCTGTTGTGCCACCCTCTATGCATATAGCAATGCCAAATTTCAATTGCTCTACCTTCTATGCGTATAGCAATGACATATTCTATTGCAACAGGGCTTAAGGATATAGCAACGAGTAGCACTTTGTTGTCATATCCTCTTATAAATCGCAACATCATATTTCGTTGCGCTACCCTTTAAGCATATAGCAATGCCATATTCGGCCGCGACATCCCTATAGCATATAGCAATGACTAAAACTTCATTGCGATACCATATTATCTTATTGCAACGTCATAGGCGTCATATTGCTATAAAACTATTGGGTTGCAAAAACGTTTTCTTGCAACAAGCCCTCGTGGTTGCAATAAGAACTATAGCAATGACGCCAGATTGTTGCAATTACCACTATTGCAACGCCAATGGTTGTTGCTATTTCAAGCAATTACCACGCCACACGTCGTTGCAACAAGTCACAGGTATCGCAACGCCTTACAAAACTGATGCAATACCCTATCACAACACCATTTTATGCAACGGCTTGAAAATTCTAGCAACACCCAAAAGTGTCGCAATACCTCCCAATGGAAAGGAAGAGACCCCTATTGCAACGATTTTGACCGTTGCGCCAGTGCCAAAACTTTGTAGTGGATGTAAGAGATGAAATATTTCAAATGGAGAATAATAAAGTCATATATGTTGATGGTTTTACAGAAGAGTTCAACCAAGTATTTGAAAGAGTGGATAACATCAATTTTTGGTTCCATTTCAAGATCCATAATGGAGAGCTCTACAATGGCATTGCCTTCTAACTTTGAATAATCACCCTCCTCCTGAGGTTACATACCGAATATAACAAAAATATAAAAATAACAACCTTGCAAGTTGAATGTCACTTTAAAATATTCACTCTAATCAAAATAATTGGTGGAGTTGTTTAAAATTAATGCATCCAACCTACACAACCATTCATACTTTTTTTTAATAAGGGAAACTTTATTGATCTCGAGTGATTACATCAAGGTGAAAAATAGAAAGAAGACCATTCTCTGCCTCCGAGTAACTAAGACGCACATGTGTAGAACCAAAAAAAGGAAAATGATATGGCAACTGATCATGCCACTGCGATCCAACACATAACAACGTCTTTAGCATAATCTACCACCAAATGCAACACTCAGACAACACAGAAATCCCTTCTAAAGCAATGCCTTAAAAAGGAAACTTCAGATGCACATACCACCTCAGAAAGGGATAAATAATGATCTGGAAAAAAGAGGACAAAAACAGAGGTTAGAAGGCAAAAAGGTAATTTCTTCTCAGAATGATGCATTTACTATGAGTGAAGAAGTTTGTACATATGCTCCTCCAAAACATAAATATATAAGAACTCACTTTGGCTTCTATAGTGCTACTATATATTGAATTGATTACTATAAAACTAAATTTTTTATTTACCATGAAGCAAGTATCCCAGATAAAATTCCAACAGATATGATTGCTCCAAGCCACTGATTCGACATGAACCTGCAAAGTAGGAATTCAAAGAATAAAGTTTAACCAGTTGGTTGTAGTACTAACATAACCAACAAACACATTCAATGTTGTTCAGAATGTAACTAAACAACAAAGAGTCAATGGAAGGACACATACTTCCTGTTGCAATCTGATTTGTCCAATAAGTCAACAGTTGAAATCTGCCATGCTAAATGTCCTGCTGTAGCTGCCAGAAATGGATAGTAGGGCCACCCTGTTCCAAAAGATTAAGGTGAGCATTCATTATTCTAATGTGAAATTGTAATGATTTTACTAAATATAATATAACAAATGCGATGTTGAGCACCAACCAAGGTGAGCATTGTAGCCAGTGAGTGCTAAGCAGCTAATGCATACAACACCAAATCCGCTAAGCCAGTACTTGGTATTATCTCCAAACGTTATGGCTGTGCTCTTAACTCCGGCTTTGAAGTCATCTTTTTTATCCTGAAATGAATACATGCACATTGTATAAGGACCTCACAAGATGGCTTCCAATGGCAAAAATTTCAAATACAACAAGAAGATGATTGATAAATACCTGATGTGCGTATATCGTGTCATATACTAGTGCCCAACATATGACAGAAATATACATTGGAAGGAGGACTGCATAATCTAAGCTTTCTTTAATAGCAGACGATCCTAGAAAAACTCCAACGCCGACCGTGAAGCCAAGAAAGGCTTGAGGCTGTTTTAATTAAGTGGATTTACCATCAAAAAATAAGTGGATTTTTCCATCCAAAAACAAGTAATACTTGGATTAAAGGGCAAGTATGTGCTACATAAATAAAAATGCATTTAACTGAAGCCTCATTATGTTTCATACATACCCAGTGTATGAACCTCTTCATCAGTGGATAAGTAAAAGACAGAACAAGCCAAGCATATCCCATAATAAGGCTACAAGAAAAAACGTCAAACAATTAAGGGTAAATATTAATGTAAATATATTATTGAACAAGACAATTCATATATGATGCATATACCACAAGAGAGAAGTAAGTGAAATGTAGATCAACATGCATATCTGGACTATAAATATTCTTTTCTATGTATCACCTCATTTAATTAACTGTGAATGACTTTCTACTGGCATTCCAGGAGTAATGTGTGAATTTAGATAACTCGTAGTCAATTTAGTATGATATTATGTTTTGGTCAAATTTAACAAATTGTTTTGTCGTAAGGTACTATTTCATTTGCCAACTGAGTGTAGCTTAGTTGGTTAGGTTCTTGCGTTGGAACCTATCCACCCAGGTTGGAGTCAATCGACACGGCACAGGTTTTTGCATTTTCTTGATATATTCAATAAACTAACCAGCACTATTTTTCAGTGGTAGGCGATGTGTCTGTCAATCGTGAGGTGCCTGTGGTGACTTCATTAATCGTAAGATCAGAACGGTCAGCCCTGTCTCTCCGAGGTACTCAAAGGGGTATAGGGCTTGTGTGCGTGTATCCATAGAATCATTGGGGCAAGTGTGCTTATGCATCTGTATTAGTGTTTAGCAAAAAAAAAATCATATTTGGTTCAAAAGGCATCCTAATATCCCTTGTACCCATAGTGTTTTCCCTACTCCACCTCCATTGCTTTCACCTCCGGCTGCCATAGCAGCATACCGTTCGGCATAATTGGCGCACTAAATCTGTAGTTTGTGATAAATATTTTTTAAAAATTATAGTTCTATGATATTTGTTCTTTTCAGTTGTTCATGTAATTTTGCATTGCTATACATTCCTTTTATATAAGGTCTAGCCATATAGTGCCAATGGCTCCCAAAAATAGTATCTAAATTGCATTTTAATCCCACTTGCTATGAAGATTAATTATGTCTAACATACCAGCGGTTATTGAGTTGAAGTAGAAAGCCGTGCCATAGGAGGACCTGAAATACAAGGAAATAAAATCCTTGAATAGGGGTTAGAGCCCCTGATGCAAGAGGCCTGTTTTTTGTCCGCTCAACCTATAAGAGAAATATGCATAGTCGTTAGATGCCATTCAACTGCCCATAAAAATTCATTACTTCGCTGTTGCATGCTCCACAATACTACATGAGTGATGTTATACAGCACCAAAATAGTGCTTAACTCAATGCTAACACAATGATACCAAAACAAAAAATACGCAAATTAATTAGGAGGCAACGGTAGAAAAGCTTTTGTACTTACAACAACTAAAAACATCATTCTGAGATTAAATGAAAAATCACCTTCTTATCGAAGTCTCGATCGAGAAGATCATTCGCCGTGCAAGCAGCACTCCTCAAGACAACAGACCCAATAAAAAAGAGTGCCATCATTTTCATGTCTGGGAGCTCCCCTTTGTTCGTTGCTATTGAGATGGACCTGTAATAGAGTGAAGGGATGAGCTAGTACACATATCAACTCAATGCTAAAACATTGATACCAGAACAAAAAATACACATAAATTAGGCAAGGGCTTTTTCCTACTGGTTCGTTAACTGCAAATTTGACTACTCATTTTTACATGGGAAAAAACAGCAATGGACCGTGATTTTATTTTAACATCGTGAAAGAGGAGACACAACAGGTTATTAGCATCGGTCCTCGTGTGTCATGCAAAAAAAATTGGTCACCGCAAATTAAAACCCACTACCACATATTCTTGGGGCACGTATGACTGTGTGACATGTGAGCTGTTCGTGTATTGTAGATTTAATTATTTTCTTCATGAGAAAAAATAATTGTATTTTCCCTCCTATGCCCTTCCAAAAAATATAATTGTAGACATTTAATTGTGAAAAACACGATGGCATGGATTATAAATATTTCGAAGACTACTAATAGTCAAATTTCTAAAAAAAATGGTATTCGCCTTATCTTAAACGATGTGAATTACAAAACTAGACAGGAGCTAGCCAGTATATTCTTTTTCTTCATTTAACTCACATCTATGTAGGATAGATGGTGTCGAGCACCACCACCATATGCAAGATGACGTGTCACCATTGGAGGTGCCCTAAGCACCTATTAATTAATTAATGAACGTGCCCTAAGCACCACAACAAAGGCCTATGACAGATGGAAGTGTGTAAACTGTAAACGAAACAGCAGATAAATTCCACAGATCATTGCAATAGTAAATACGTAGTAGAAATTGGGGCAAAAAATTAACGAACATATACCAGATGCATGGCCATACGATGAGCCAAATGGCGGCGGGCTTGTCAATACGGGCAAGAAACGCATAGGGCCTCGCCACCACAGGGAGCCAACGCTCTACCCACGACGCACGCCGAAGCTGCTGAGGTCTTGGTTGAGACTCCTTTTGCACATGTGCCGGAGATGAGGCCGAGACACTCGAGGCCCGTTGTGTGGCCATGGATCAGAGTATGTAGAGAACGATAATGTATGCTCTTCGCTCAACTGTGACAGCTCTGAGCTCTGTTCTTGGGCAGCTACCCTCACCGGCTTCGATCGGAGCCTCGGAACGCGTTTTATAGTGAACGGAATGGCATGGGATACCATCTCCATGGTTTACTATTCTGCACTCAGCAATAGTTTACTAATCTCCAGTCAGCAATGGTTGACGGCATGTTAATACTTATAATGGCTTAGCAGGCTGGCCACCTGCTGCTTAAGACTGCAGCAAGTTAGTTGAACGCTGAAATACTTATTCGGGCAGACCGGGTCGCATACAGTAGTATATACTCATTCCCTCTCAAATAGTTATTCAAATTAAGTTTGTTTCAAATCAAAAGTATCTATCTTTGATTAATAAGCTAATAGGAAAATAACATTTGGATGAACGATCGCTTAAATATATTAGCTAATAGAAAAAAATAACATTCGAATGAAGGTTCGCGTAAATAAGTTAGCTTATATTAGTTTGTCCTAATTAGTAATATAAGCTAATTAGTCAATTGGATGAACGATCGCTTAAATATATTAGCTAATACAAAAAGATAACGTTTGGATGAATGATCGCATAAAAGATAACATTTGGTTGATCGCTTAAAAATAACATTTAGCTTATAACGGCCTACTTTATCTAATCCTCAATTCAGCGAAACTAATCCTACTAACTTCTAGCAAAATTAAATGAATGATCGCTTAAATATAACTATAGTACTTTATATTTGAAATGAAATTTTCTTTTTTGCGAAAGACCAGTCCGGACACATCCTTAGACATGCTCACACACTCACCCTATGAATAGATGCACGCAAGCCCTACCCCTATAATCACCACGGAAAGACTCGGTCAGTTGTTCCAATCTTAAGATTGACGAAGTCACCACAGACACGTTGCCGTCGACGGGTACATCGCCTACCACTAAAAGAATAGCGTCGGTTAAATCCTGAAATAAATTTAAAAAAATACCACACATGCTACCAAAAGTAATCTACCAACTATGCTATGTTTAGTTCGCATATTTGAAATGAATTTGAACAAGGGCGGATCCATTAATCCCTGCATGCGGGTGCTACAGTTCAGGCCTATCTTGTTAAACTTCATCTATTTTGCATGTGTAACATAGTGCAAATCAGCTCACATAGCTGATAGCTCTAATCAACTCATTTATCTCTATATAAGATAATATATATAGCACTATTATTGAAGCATGTAAAGCATTTGTAATTATCGGTTTGATACACGTGCATGCAACCTTCCTTTCCATGTTCCAACCCACATGTTTTTGACTTTTATTGGTCAGATGTGCATGCACGTCATTATCAGTTTAGAATATTGGAAATTCAATACTGAAGTCAC
>CM014273.1:42860026-42870144 GCA_004135705.1 Alloteropsis semialata
ACTTTGGGCGCCCGAGACGAATCACCACCTCTACCACCTATCTCTGGATGAATTAATTTAGGATTAGTACACTTCACATTCCCCTGGAAATCCATACTCTGGAATACTCCCGGGTGAAAGCTACATCGGTATCCGTATGCTTGCGGATTTATCTGTTAGGCTAAGGAGTGCCAACAAGCTCTCTGGTGCTGCTACTAGGGAACAGTAGTTGTGCTAATTCTGAACCCAATTCGCCCGTGTACCATTCCACCTACCACATGGAGTCAATTCCTACTCTTTATCAATCCTCGGCTCCAAAGGGTCAATATTTGGAGCAACCATCATCATCTAACCCCATCAAAACACTTGGCTATGAGATACGCATGGTTTCATTGTCATGGTTTGCAAGAGTCCGTTCACTGGAACGGAAGAGGAGAATCCATTTACCCACTTATGGGAATTCGAGCAGCTATGCTCGTGTCTCATGATTAAGGGTATGACTCAGCAAACACTAAAGCGGAAGTCTTCCCCTTTTCTCTTATGGGGAGATCGAAGAAATGTATCCTCACTCTATCAAAAGTTTTGAGGGAAGTTGGAAGGCATTACAAGATAAATTCCTACTAACCTTCTTCCCTATAGGGGTCTCAACATCGAGTCATCCGGATTTCTAGATTCATCATCCGGAGGGTCATTTGTTCATTTAACTCTGAATGAAGGGAGGATAATCCTAGAAAAAATCCTAGAAAACACCCCCAATAGTGGAGTTTGCGATGAACACAAAGAAGAGAATCGTGAAGAGCCCACATAGGAGGATCCATGCTGCTCACAATAAAAATTCATTAGAACTCATATAGCTTCTATCTCTGACACGCTCTATGAACCAACCCCAACCTCTAAGCATGACCTTCAAGGTCTTCCATGGGCATTTCCTAATTATTTCCATGACGTGATTTTTCTCAATTATGGAAACATTCTGAACTCTCATATGGAGAGAATGCACAAGGCGGTTAGGAATTCTAAGAACCACCTACCCGACAACCTCCAACGGCAGGAGCAAGAATAGCTTATTGGAAACTCTCCCCCATTGTGAGTAGGGATTGGTTGGATGGGCAGAAGCGTAGTTGCCAAGGTTCCCACAAAGATTAGAACAATCTGTTGCCAAGTTCTGAGCATCCATGACAGCATTGGACAGGATCCTGTCTTGGGATCAATGTTGTTTCACACTCATTGGTACGATCCTAGCTCTCTTCATCTTGTCTATTTTCATGGAAGAAGCGACTCAGACTCTAGATGGGAGAAATTCTCAAATGTCTAGGTGTCTTACGTGTCACTCCATCCATTTAAGGTGGACAACTCAATGATATATCTAGACCTTCCAGAAAATTCTACCTAATCTATCATCATAGGAAGACTGGTCATAAAAATCTTTGGAACCATACCTACAAATGATCTTGTGGAGCTCAAAATTGGGAAAGGATATCTACCAGTATCATACTCTTGCGCCCTCATTACCCAAGTAGAGTCCAATCCTGATCCCGATCCCATGGAGGAGAAGCATGGGTGTGATAAGGTCCGTACACCCGATCAAGAGGATCAATGGAAACACATTAGAAGCCCTTTTGTCATCATGAGCCAGGTATGGATGAGAGAATCAGAAAGAAACAATCAAGTTGTGCAGTTATATCTCGAGCTAAAACTACTGATCCAATGTCAAGTAGGAGACCTCACTTACCAGGAAGTGATCTATGACCCTAGGGATGGAATTAATATCTTTCCTATGTCCTTAGTAGTAGAGTATTTCACCGAGGAATCTCTTTCGTTCTCTCAAAAATGTCTCAAATCGATCTCAGGTATAATTATAGAGACCAAGGGATTCATTAGGGTCGTCCACACAAATATTGGAGAGTATTAGATGTTTTTGGATTACCATATCTTTGTCATCCCTATGGCCGATCTACCCTCCATTCCCACTGGGATACCCATTGAAGATGTCATCAATAGTGTGCTCGTTGAAGGTGAGGGTCGCTTATATCATCTAAGGTCTGAGATACACTCCTAGAATGTCATAGACAAACAGTAATAGATGAATATGTTTGGTCTGTGGACATTTTTGAGCCATCAACTCTCGAGGCCGAAAATGGTGTGGTTCAACAAATCCCATGCTTGCCCGAGAAGTCTCTAGAGTCAACAAACTGTAGTGCTCAAGGAACATAGGAGAGCTACAAACACTATGTGCCCATTGATCACAATAACTTCAAAAGGATGGTAGAGATGCTTCTGTCTGTCATAATTGCAAATCTTGTAGTTGTTTGTTTTGGTAAAAGGTTTTGCAGCTTGCACTATGAGGATAAATAAAAAAAAAACTAGTGATAGAGGAGGAGCCACATTGCCAAGGTTGCTGCATGTTGGCGCCCCTTAGCGACACCTTTTTACCCTTGTTTATCTTCAATAATGGCATGAATTTGATATCTAAACTATTGATCAAACTCTATAACTGGACAGTTTTTGCATATGCATGGGTTTTTGGAGGATTTCTGTTTACGCAGGTTTTGAGCTATTTTGGAGCGTAAATGGATGAGGCTCGTGACCAAGGAGTACACGGAGAAAGTAGAAGGCTAGAGGCCCAAGGAGAGGGCCAGGCCGGCTGGCCCCACAGGGTCCAGGCCGGCCGACCCATGGAGTTTCGAAGTCCGTTCACGCTCATCTTCGGTGAACCATCCATCAAGAATGTTTAAGGGCCAAGTACCTAAAGATAAGATCAAGTGACTTCGGGATCAAGGCGAATCAAATGGAGATTTGGGAAGGATATCTATTCCATATTCTTATCTTGAAGTAATCCCGAAGCAACCGACGTCCAAGGTCCACATGCATAGAGAAGACAACTGCTGAAGGTTCCAGAAGGATTGGGGAGAAAGCTGAGCACGAGGCGGCCAGGACAGGCCAGGCCAGCCGGCCTAGGGCCCACTGGGCCAGCCGGCCCAGCCCATTTTCGGGGCGCCTCGGTCTCCCCTTTGACCTAGAGCTCCCCAGGGCTATAAATAGCCCCGGTTCCATTCGCCACGGATCAAATCATTCACCATTCAACGCCGAGGACAAAGAAGCTAGAGGGACACCTTTCGGAGAGCCGAGGGTCGTGCTAGTTGTCTAGGGTTCTACCCTAGCCGACGTGGGAATCCTGTGAGGAAGACCACATCGGAGTTCTGGAGCTAGGATCATCAAGATCAAGGTAGGGTCCCGATGATGATCTTGTGATGTACAATCATTCATGGTGAAGTTTGTGTTTCTGAATCTTTAGAGATCAAGTGCCTCTTTTTATGATCTCGTTTTTTCTTGGTTTTGCTTCTTCCTCAATCTATTTTCGAGATAGATTGCTCGGGGTGTTCTTGTAGCCATGGTGGCTAGGGGTTCATACCGGATCTACCAAGTGGTTCGACACGTTCTTCGTGAACATGCCCATAAGTTATCCACACTGATAAGGGGCACCGTGACAGGGTGTAATCCCGTTTAAGGTGGGGCTTTAAGGAGTTTGATCGAAGGTCATGATTTAAAGATGCTTCTTATTGAGATTCACATTGCTTGTTTACTGTTTACTTACTAAGATATATTGTCAGCAACCAGCAGGCAGCAATGGATGGCTTCTCAAAGCAACTGGAAGAACCTGAACAAAAAAGGATAAGGGACAAAGAATAGATGAGCAAGAAGTATGTTGACTTGGAGTCCAAACTTGAGCTTTTGTTGGGTCAAAATCGACCAAGCTAACTGGCATGATGGTATGCTAGATTTTGTTGGAACCAAACTTAATTTTGCAGGTGCAACCTATCTTCTGTTGTTTTTTGTGTTGTTTTTGGTGCTTGGTGACAGCTGGGAATTTTTGTATGTCTTAGGGGCTGAATTCTGATAAAATTGGCACCTGTTAGAGTGCCTTGTGTGCACTGGTAGCGATTTTTGGTGCTACTACAGCTAGGAAATTTTGTATGTCTTGTGGGCCAAATTACTGTCAAATTGGTAACAAGATTGTTTCTGACTTGAATCTATAATTCTGGTAAAATTGGTTCATAAACTTTGTATGCCTTGTGGGCTGAATTGATCATTCTGATAAATGGGCTGAATTTCTTGTGCGCTACCCTAGAAGCATATAGCAATGCCAAAGTCCGTTGTGATACCCTGTATGAATATAGCAATGCCGTATTCCGTTGTGCCACCCTCTATGCATATAGCAATGCCAAATTTCAATTGCTCTACCTTCTGTGCGTATAGCAATGACATGTTTCATTGCAATAGGGCTTAAGGATATAGCAACGAGTAGCACTTTTTGTCATATCCTCTTATAAATAGCAGCACCATATTTCGTTGCACTACCCCTGTAAGAATATAGCAATGCCATATTCGGCCGCGACATCCCTATAGCATATAGCAACAACCATAACTTCATTGCGATACCCTATTATCCTATTGCAACATCATAGATGTCGTGTTTCTATAAAACTATTACGTTGCAATAACATTTTCTTGCAACAAGCCCTCGTGGTTACAATAACAACTATAGCAATGACGCCTGATTGTTGCAATTACCACTATTGCAATGCCAATGACTATTGCTACTTCAAGCAATTGCCACGCCACATGTATATGAAAGAGTGGATAACATCAATTTTTGAATAATCACCCTGATCATGCCACTGCGATCCAACACATAACAACGTCTTGAGCATAATCTACCACCAAATGCAACACTCAGACAACACAGAAATCCCATCTTAAGCAATGCGTTAAAAAGGAAACTTCACATGCACATACCACCACAGAAAGGGATAAATAATGATCTGGAAAAGAGAGGACAAAAACGCAGGTTAGAAGGCAAAAAGGTAATTTCTTCTCAGAATAATGCATTTACTATGAGTGAAGAAGTTTGTACATATGCTCCTCCAAAACATAAATATATAAGAACTCATTTTGGTTTTTATAGTGCTATTATATATTGAACTGATTACTATAAAACTGAAATTACCATTATGACAATGGTTTATTTACCATGAAGCAAGTATCCCAGATAAAATTCCAACAGATATGATTGCTCCGAGCCACTGATTCGACATGAACCTGCAAAGTTGGAATTCAAAGAATAAAGTTTAATTAGTTGGTTGTAGTACTAACATAACCAACAAAAGCATTCAATGTTGTTCAGAATGTAACTAAACAACAAAGAGTCAATGAAAGGACACATACTTCCTGTTGCAATCTGATTTGTCCAATAAGTCAACAGTTGAAATCTGCCATACTAAATGTCCAGCTGTAGCTGCCAGAAATGGGTAGTAGGGCCACCCTGTTCCAAAAGATTAAGGTGAGCATTCATTATTCTAATGTGAAATTGTAATGGTTATACTAAATATAATATAACAAATGAGATGTTGAGCACCAACCAAGGTGAGCATTGTAGCCAGTGAGTGCTAAGCAGCTAATGCATACAACACCAAATCCGCTAAGCCAGTACTTGGTATTATCTCCAAATGTTATGGCTGTGCTCTTAACTCCTGCTTTGAAGTCATCTTTTTTATCCTGAAATGAATACATGCACATTGTATAAGAACCTCACAAGATGGCTTCCAATGGAAAAAATTTCAAATACAATAAGAAGATGATTGATAAATACCTGATGTGCGTATATCGTGTCATATACCAGTGCCCAACATATGACAGAAATATACATTGGAAGGAGGACTGCATAATCTAAGCTTTCTTTAATAGCAGACGATCCTAGAAAAACTCCAACGCCGACCGTGAAGCCAAGAAAGGCTTGAGGCTGTTTTAAGTAAGTGGATTTTTCGTCAAAAAATAAGTGGATTTTTCCATCAAAAGCAAGTAATACTTGGATTAAAGGGCAAGTATGTGCTACATAAATAATAATGCATTTAGCTGAAGCCTCATTATGTTTCATACATACCCAGTGTATGAACCTCTTCATCAGTGGATAAGTAAAAGACAGAAGAAGCCAAGCATATCCCATAATAAGGCTACAACAAAAAACGACAAACAATTAAGGGTGAATATTAATAAATATATTATTGAACAAGAAAATTCATATATGATGCATATACCACTAGAGAGATTGTTTGGGGAGACAAAGAAGTAACTGAAATGTATATCAACATGCATATCTGGACTATAAATATTCTGTTCTATGTATCACCTCAAACACCGAGTGATTCAATTAACCGTGAATGGCTTTCTACTGGCACTCCAGGAGTAATGTGTGAATTTGGATAAATCGTAGTCAATAATTTAGTATGATATTATGTTTCGGTTAAATTTAACAAATTGTTTTGTGGTAAGGTACTATTTTATTTGCGAACTGAGTGTAGCTTAGTTGGTTAGGTTCTCGCAGTGGAACCTACTTTGTTGGTTTGGTTCCTGCAGTGGAACCTACCCACCCAGGTTAAATCCTCGACACGGCACATGTTTTTTCATTTTCTTGATATATTCAATAAACTAACCGGGACTATTATTCAGTGGTAGGCGATGTGTCCGTCGACCATGAGGTGCCTGTGGTGATTTCGTTAATCTCAAGATCAGAAAGGCCAGCCCTGTCTCTCCGAGGTACTCAATGGGGTATAGGGCTTGTGTGCGTGTATCCATAAAATCATTGGGGCAAGTGTGTGAGCTTATGCATCGGTATTAGTGTTTAGCAAAAAAAATCATATTTGGTTTAAAAGGCATCCAAATATCCCTTGTACCCATAGTGTTTTTCCTACTCCATCTCCATTGCTTTCACCACCGGCTGCCATAGCAGCATACCATTTGGCATAATTGGCGCACTAAATCTGTAGTTTGTGATAAATATTTTTAAAAAATTATAGTTCTATGATATTTGGTAATTTTGCATTGCCATACATTCCTTTTATATAAGGTCTAGCCATATAGTCCCAATGGCTCCTAAAAATAGTATCTAAATTGCATTGTAATCTCACTTGCAATGAAGATTAATTATGTCTAACATACCAGCGGTTATTGAGTTGAAGAAGAAAGCCATGCCATAGAAGAACCTGAAATACAAGGAAATACAATCCTTGAATAGGGGTTAGAGCCCCTGATGCAAGAGGCCTGCTTTTTGTCCGCTCAACCTATAAGAGAAATATGCATAGTCGTTAGATGCCATTCAACTGCCCATGAAAATTCATTACTTCGCTGTTGCATGCTCCACAAGACTACATGAGTGATGTTATGCAGCACCAAAATAGCGCTGAACTCAATGCTAACACGTTGATAACAGAACAAAAAAATACACAAATTAATTAGGAGGCAACGGTAGAAAAGCCTTTGTACTTACAACAACTAAAAACATCATTCTGAGATTAAAAGAAAAATCACCTTCTTATCGAAGTCTCGGTCGAGAAGATCATTCGCTGTGCAAGCAGCACTCCTCAAGACAACAGACCCAATAACAAAGAGTGCCATCATTTTCATGTCTGGGAGCTCCCCTTTGTTCGCTGCTATTGAGATGGACCTGTAATAGAGTAAAAGGATGAGCTAGTACACATATCCACTCAATGCTAACACATTGATACCAGAACAAAAAAATACACACAAATTACGCAAGGGCTTTTTCCTACTGGTTAGTTAACTGCAAATTTGAATAGTCATTTTTACATGGGGAAAAACAGCAAAGGTCCATGATTCTAATTTGACATCGTGAAATAGGCAGACGACAGGTTATTAGCATGGGTCCTCCGTGTGTCATGCAAAAAATTGGTCACCGCAAATTAAAAACCACTGCCACAAATTCTTGTAGTAATGACTATGTGACATGTGAGCTGTATCCTGTATTGTAGATTTAATTCTTTTCTCCTTGGAAAAAGGTATTGTACTTGCCCTCCTACCCCCTTTCAAAAGAAAAAAAGCATTGTAGATGTATTTGGGTGTCTGTCTGTAATATGTACTGTGTTTCATAAATTGATATGGCTATTTCATTGCTAAGGAAGGTGAGGCAGCAGACAGAATATTTAGTCTTGAAACTAAATATTTCAAAGACTTCTAGTAGTCAAATTTCTAAAAAAATGGCCTTAACCTTCGGTCAAAAAAAAATGCCTTAACCGTATCTTAAATGATGTGAATTATAGAACTAGACAAGAGCTAGCTAGTATATTCTTTTTCTTCTTTTAACGCACATCTACGAAGGATAGAGCACCACCACCTTATAGCTAGATGGCGTGTCACCCTTAGTTGTAGGTGCCCTAAGCACCTATTAATTAATGGATGTGTAATCGAATTGTACAACAAAAGGCCTATGCCAGATGCAAGTGTGTAATCGTAGTAGCAAATAAATTTCATAGATCCTTGCAATAGTAAATTCATAGTAGAAACAAACATATACCAGATACATGGCCATACGATGAGCCAAATGGCGGCGGGCTTGTCAATACGGGCAAGCAATGCATAGGGCCTCGCCGCCGCGGGGAGCCAACGCTCTACCCACGACATCCGTGGATGCTGTGGCGGCCTTGGTTGAGTCTCCTTTTGCACATGCGCCGGAGATGAGGCCGAGACACTCGAGGCCCGTTGTGTGGCCATGGATCAGAGTACGTAGAGAACGATAATGTACTAGGCTATAGTGCTATGGGCTCAACTGTGACAGCTCTGAGCTCTGTTCTTGGGCAGCTACCCTCACCGGCTTGGGTTGAAGCCTTGGACAGCGTTTTATAGTGGGCGAAGGGCATTGGATACCATCTCCATGGTTTACTAATCTTCAGTCAGCAATAGTTTACTAATCTTCAGTCAGCAATGGTTGACGTCAAGTTAATACCTATATTCGCTTAGCAGCTGGCCACCGGCTGCTTAGTTGAAGACTGCAGCAAGCTAGTTGAACGCTGAACTACAACATATCTACAATATATACTCTTGCCTCTCAATTTGTTATTCAATTTAAGTTGTGCTAAAATCAAAATTATCTACTTTTGACTAATAAGCTAATAGAAAAAATAACATTTGTATGAACGTTCGCTTAAATATATTAGCTTATATTAGTTTGTTCTAATTAGTAATATAAGCTAATTAGTCAATTGGATGAACGATCACTTAAATATATTAGTTAATAGAAAAAATAACATTTGGATGCATGATCGCTTAAAAATAATATTTGGATGAATGATCGCTGAAAAATAACATTTTAAATTAGCTTATAACTGCCTAATTTATCTAATCCTCCAATCACCGACTGCTGTTTTGGATTTGAATACCTATGTCTTGTGTTTCAGGGTTGAAGGAGTACTCCAATATATTAGCTTATATTAGTTTGTTCTAATTAGTAATATAAGATAACAGATGAGCTAGTACACATATCAACTCAATGCTAAAACATTGATACCAGAACAAAAAATACACACAAATTAGGCAAGGGCATTTTCCTACCGGTTCGTTAACTGCAAATTTGACTACTCATTTTTACATGGGAAAAAACAGCAATGGACCGTGATTCTATTTTAACATCGTGAAATAGGCGACACAACAGGTTATTAGCATCGGTCCTCGGTGTGTCATGCAAAAAAATTTGGTCACCGCAAATTAAAACCCACTACCACATATTCTCGTGGTACGTGTGACTGTGACATGTGAGCTGTTCCTGTATTGTAGATTTATTTATTTTCTTCATGAGAAAAAAGAATTGTATTTGCCCTCATATGCCCTTCCAAAAAATATAATTGTAGACATTTAATTGTGAAAAACACGATGGCATGGATTATAAATATTTCGAAGACTACTAATAGTCAAATTTCTAAAAGAAATGGTATTCGCCTTATCTTAAACGATGTGAATTACAGAACTAGACAGGAGCTAGCTAGTATATTCTGTTTCTTCATTTAACTCACATCTATGTAGGATAGGTGGTGTCGAGCACCACCACCTTATGCAAGATGACGTGTCACCATTGGAGGTGCCCTAAGCATCTATTAATTAATTAATGAACGAGTTTTTTTGTCAATAGTAATCGAATTCTACAACAAAGGCCTATGACAGATGCAAGTGTGTAAAGGAAATAGCAGATAAATTCCACAGATCTTTGTAATAGTAAATACGTAGTAGAAATTGGGGCAAAAAAAATTAACGGACATATACCAGATGCATGGCCATACGATGAGCCAAATGGC
>CM014273.1:42871144-42931857 GCA_004135705.1 Alloteropsis semialata
TCTCGATCGAGAAGATCATTCGCCGTGCAAGCAGCACTCCTCAAGACAACAGACCCAATAAAAAAGAGTGCCATCATTTTCATGTCTGGGAGCTCCCCTTTGTTCGTTGCTATTGAGATGGACCTGTAATAGAGTGAAGGGATGAGCTAGTACACATATCCACTCAATGCTAAAACATTGATACCAGAACAAAAAATACACATAAATTAGGCAAGGGCTTTTTCCTACTGGTTCGTTAACTGCAAATTTGACTACTCATTTTTACATGGGAAAAACAGCAATGGACCGTGATTTTATTTTAACATCGTGAAAGAGGAGACACAACAGGTTATTAGCATCGGTCCTCGTGTGTCATGCAAAAAAAATTGGTCACCGCAAATTTTAAAACCCACCACATATTCTTGGGGCACGTATGACTGTGTGACATGTGAGCTGTTCGTGTATTGTAGATTTAATTATTTTCTTCATGAGAAAAAATAATTGTATTTTCCCTCCTATGCCCTTCCAAAAAATATAATTGTAGACATTTAATTGTGAAAAACACGATGGCATGGATTATAAATATTTCGAAGACTACTAATAGTCAAATTTCTAAAAAAAAATGGTATTCGCCTTATCTTAAACGATGTGAATTACAAAACTAGACAGGAGCTAGCTAGTATATTCTTTTTCTTCATTTAACTCACATCTATGTAGGATAGATGGTGTCGAGCACCACCACCATATGCAAGATGACGTGTCACCATTGGAGGTGCCCTAAGCACCTATTAATTAATTAATGAACGTGCCCTAAGCACCACAACAAAGGCCTATGACAGATGGAAGTGTGTAAACGAAACAGCAGATAAATTCCACAGATCATTGCAATAGTAAATACGTAGTACAAATTGGGGCAAAAAATTAACGAACATATACCAGATGCATGGCCATACGATGAGCCAAATGGCGGCGGGCTTGTCAATACGGGCAAGAAACGCATAGGGCCTCGCCACCACAGGGAGCCAACGCTCTACCCACGACGCACGCCGAAGCTGCTGAGGTCTTGGTTGAGACTCCTTTTGCACATGTGCCGGAGATGAGGCCGAGACACTCGAGGCTATAGTGCTCTTCGCTCAACTGTGACAGCTCTGAGCTCTGTTCTTGGGCAGCTACCCTCAGCAATAGTGGCCATGGGCGTTTTATAGTGAACGGAATGGCATGGGATACCATCTCCATGGTTTACTATTCTGCACTCAGCAATAGTTTACTAATCTCCAGTCAGCAATGGTTGACGGCATGTTAATACTTATAATGGCTTAGCAGGCTGGCCACCTGCTGCTTGGTTGAAGACTGCAGCAAGTTAGTTGAACGCTGAACTACAACATATCTATAATTATTCGGGCAGACCGGGTCGCATACAGTAGTATATACTCATTCCCTCTCAAATAGTTATTCAAATTAAGTTTGTTTCAAATCAAAAGTATCTATCTTTGATTAATAAGCTAATAGGAAAATAACATTTGGATGAACGATCGCTTAAATATATTAGCTAATAGAAAAAAATAACATTCGAATGAAGGTTCGCGTAAATAAGTTAGCTTATATTAGTTTGTCCTAATTAGTAATATAAGCTAATTAGTCAATTGGATGAACGATCGCTTAAATATATTAGCTAATACAAAAAGATAACATTTGGATGAATGATCGCATAAAAGATAACATTTGGTTGATCGCTTAAAAATAACATTTAGCTTATAACGGCCTACTTTATCTAATCCTCAATTCAGCGAAACTAATCCTACTAACTTCTAGCAAAATTAAATGAATGATCGCTTAAATATAACTATAGTACTTTATATTTGAAATGAAATTTTCTTTGTTGCGAAAGACCAGTCCGGACACATCCTTAGACATGCTCACACACTCACCCTATGAATAGATGCACGCAAGCCCTACCCCTATAATCACCACGGAAAGACTCGGTCGGTTGTTCCGATCTTAAGATTGACGAAGTCACCACAGACACGTTGCCGTCGACGGGTACATCGCCTACCACTAAAAGAATAGCGTCGGTTAAATCCTGAAATAAATTTAAAAAAATACCACACATGCTACCAAAAGTAATCTACCAACTATGCTATGTTTAGTTCGCATATTTGAAATGAATTTGAACAAGGGAGGATCCATTAATCCCTGCATGCGGGTGCTACAGTTCGGGCCTATCTTGTTAAACTTCATCTATTTTGCATGTGTAACATAGTGCAAATCAGCTCACATAGCTGATAGCTCTAATCAACTCATTTATCTCTATATAAGATAATATATCACTTTTATTGAAGCTTGTAAAGCATCTGTAATTATCGGTTTGAGACATGTGCATGCAACCTTCCTTTCCATGTTCCAACCCTCATGTTTTTGACTTTTATTGGTCAGATGTGCATGCACGTCATTATCAATTTAGAATGTTGGAAATTCAATACTGAAGTCACTAGAACGCGCCTGCTGGGTCACGTGTTTGACAGACTACTAACTCATTCAGTGCCAAAGTTGATTTCGCTCTCTAATAATGTTCCAGCCTCGTGTCCCCAAAATAAACTGATAATTTTGTATTCTATCCAACGAGCTCAAAATTTTGACATTTTGGACTTCTGAAAATCTAAACGGAAATGAAAATTTTGATCCACCACATTTCCAGAAATGAAAAGCCAGCTTATCTAAATTTTGTAATATAGAAATATTTGAATACTGCAAAAGTAACTTTGCAGTCTATAAGCGTGTTAAGAAAAGTAACTATATACTCTATGGAAGTTAAGTAAAAGAAAAATTCCAGTTCATGATTATTGCAAAAGGTAACTTTGTAGTCTGTGGAATGTAACTTACAAACATAAAAATTAACTTTACAGTTTCTGACAGAAATAACATATCAATAATATACATAACAGGTGGTTACTTGTGCCTTATTTATGTTATAGAAGAAGTGACATTAGTTTTAAAACTTAACTTCACCATTTTGACCAAAACATATTCAAATGAAATCTTGTTTGAAGTTCATTGTTGAAACAAACAGAATGGTGTAATCATATTTTGGTAGGGATGTACTCTTAGGTTTAAAGGGAAGGGAGCATACATATGCAACAAAAATGATCATATTCCATGGATGGTTTATTTGAAAAAGGTTTTGAATATTTCTTAGGTAAGAAAATAAAGAAATATATTAAGGTTTATTGGAAAACTACAAATGCGTAGTCAGCGTGGTCGCGTATCTAGGTATGTACTATCAAAAGAACCTCACGAGCAGTTCAGCGTGGTTGCGTAGGAAGCGAGATGGAGTGCCCCAGCAACACCTCTTCAGGGTCTCCACTTTCCCATGTGTCACAGCCTTACACAACTCACGATTCATGGTCTCCACTTTCCCATGTGTCGCTCACGATTCATTTTTTGAAATGGGAAATTTTATTAATTTGAAGAACGCTTCATCAAGATGATACATCGTAACTTAAAATACTTCTGCCTCTGCCTAGGGACATACATCCTTTAACAAGAAAAAAAATCAAATAGCCGACACACAAATGACCATCAATCCGAATACTAGACTACCACCCAAGTGCCTGGGTAAAAGAAAAAGTACTTGGCTACCCACGCCAAATATTGAGAGGCCACTGCAACAAAGCCCCGAGAAGTAGGCTTCTGGGAGATAGCCCTTGTGCGAAGCCAATGTGTAATTGAAAATATGACCTGCAAAAAAGATGGTAGTTTGTTTTCAAATACCAAAGCATTTCTGCATATCCACAAAGTCCAGCAAGTAGCCATTTTTGCAAGTAACGCTAAGGGTTTGAGGTCTTTACTAATCCTTGCTAGCCAGGTGCCAAACATATTGGCCACACTGCGAGGCTAGGAGAGACCACATGCCGCATAAATAACAGCCCAAACAGTGTGATTGAAAGGCCCTCAAAGAATAGGTGTCTAATTGTCTCATCCTTATGACAAAATCAACATTGTTTACTACCCTGCCAATTTCGTTTAGCCAAACTATCCTTCGTTAGTATTACACCTTTGCGGAGGTACCACAGAAAGAATTTTATTCTTAGAGGCACTTTTAGTTTCATTGTTGATCAATGCCAGATAATGAGACTTTATTGAGAACTCACCATTCTGGTCTAGGTTCCAGTGAAATTCATCTTCATCAAGTCTGAGAACAATATTATAAATACATGGAAGAAGATTATACCACATTACTAATTTGTTTCCAATGAGATCCCTATGCATTGATTTATTCGGCGGGAGCAATATCTGGTTTTTTACGTGTGTTGGCACTCCTTTGCCTAACAGATAAATCCACAAGCATACGGATATCGATGTAGCTTTCACCCAGGAGTACTCTGAGTATCGATTTCCACAGGAAACATCAAGTGTACTAATCCTAAGTTAATCCGTCTAGAGATAGGTGGTAGAGGTGACGACAAAGAGAGAGATGAGATAGACAAGGAGGAGAGTAGAGAGGGTACTTGAGAGATAGAACTGGTCCTTCTAATAGATCAAGCAGATCAGATCTTCCACACGATTGTTCACTTTGGGCGCCCGAGACGAATCACCACCTCTACCACCTATCTCTGGATGAATTAATTTAGGATTAGTACACTTCACATTCCCCTGGAAATCCATACTCTGGAATACTCCCGGGTGAAAGCTACATCGGTATCCGTATGCTTGCGGATTTATCTGTTAGGCTAAGGAGTGCCAACAAGCTCTCTGGTGCTGCTACTAGGGAACAGTAGTTGTGCTAATTCTGAACCCAATTCGCCCGTGTACCATTCCACCTACCACATGGAGTCAATTCCTACTCTTTATCAATCCTCGGCTCCAAAGGGTCAATATTTGGAGCAACCATCATCATCTAACCCCATCAAAACACTTGGCTATGAGATACGCATGGTTTCATTGTCATGGTTTGCAAGAGTCCGTTCACTGGAACGGAAGAGGAGAATCCATTTACCCACTTATGGGAATTCGAGCAGCTATGCTCGTGTCTCATGATTAAGGGTATGACTCAGCAAACACTAAAGCGGAAGTCTTCCCCTTTTCTCTTATGGGGAGATCGAAGAAATGTATCCTCACTCTGTCGAAAGTTTTGAGGGAAGTTGGAAGGCATTACAAGATAAATTCCTACTAACCTTCTTCCCTATAGGGGTCTCAACATCGAGTCGTCCGGATTTCTACATTCATCATCCGGAGGGTCATTTGTTCATTTAACTCTGAATGAAGGGAGGATAATCCTAGAAAAAATCCTAGAAAACACCCCCAATAGTGGAGTTTGCGATGAACACAAAGAAGAGAATCGTGAAGAGCCCACATAGGAGGATCCATGCTGCTCACAATAAAAATTCATTAGAACTCATATAGCTTCTATCTCTGACACGCTCTATGAACCAACCCCAACCTCTAAGCATGACCTTCAAGGTCTTCCATGGGCATTTCCTAATTATTTCCATGACGTGATTGTTCTCAATTATGGAAACATTCTGAACTCTCATATGGAGAGAATGCACAAGGCGGTTAGGAATTCTAAGAACCACCTACCCGACAACCTCCAACGGCAGGAGCAAGAATAGCTTATTGGAAACTCTCCCCCATTGTGAGTAGGGATTGGTTGGATGGGCAGAAGCGTAGTTGCCAAGGTTCCCACAAAGATTAGAACAATCTGTTGCCAAGTTCTGAGCATCCATGACAGCATTGGACAGGATCCTGTCTTGGGATCAATGTTGTTTCACACTCATTGGTACGATCCTAGCTCTCTTCATCTTGTCTATTTCCATGGAAGAAGCGACTCAGACTCTAGATGGGAGAAATTCTCAAATGTCTAGGTGTCTTACGTGTCACTCCATCCATTTAAGGTGGACAACTCAATGATATATCTAGACCTTCCAGAAAATTCTACCTAATCTATCATCATAGGAAGACTGGTCATAAAAATCTTTGGAACCATACCTACAAATGATCTTGTGGAGCTCAAAATTGGGAAAGGATATCTACCAGTATCGTACTCTTGCGCCCTCATTACCCAAGTAGAGTCCAATCCTGATCCCGATCCCATGGAGGAGAAGCATGGGTGTGATAAGGTCCGTACACCCGATCAAGAGGATCAATGGAAACACATTAGAAGCCCTTTTGTCATCATGAGCCAGGTATGGATGAGAGAATCAGAAAGAAACAATCAAGTTGTGCAGTTATATCTCGAGCTAAAACTACTGATCCAATGTCAAGTAGGAGACCTCACTTACCAGGAAGTGATCTATGACCCTAGGGATGGAATTAATATCTTTCCTATGTCCTTAGTAGTAGAGTATTTCACCGAGGAATCTCTTTCGTTCTCTCAAAAATGTCTCAAATCGATCTCAGGTATAATTATAGAGACCAAGGGATTCATTAGGGTCGTCCACACAAATATTGGAGAGTATTAGATGTTTTTGGATTACCATATCTTTGTCATCCCTATGGCCGATCTACCCTCCATTCCCACTGGGATACCCATTGAAGATGTCATCAATAGTGTGCTCGTTGAAGGTGAGGGTCGCTTATATCATCTAAGGTCTGAGATACACTCCTAGAATGTCATAGACAAACAGTAATAGATGAATATGTTTGGTCTGTGGACATTTTTGAGCCATCAACTCTCGAGGCCGAAAATGGTGTGGTTCAACAAATCCCATGCTTGCCCGAGAAGTCTCTAGAGTCAACAAACTGTAGTGCTCAAGGAACATAGGAGAGCTACAAACACTATGTGCCCATTGATCACAATAACTTCAAAAGGATGGTAGACATGCTTCTGTCTGTCATAATTGCAAATCTTGTAGTTGTTTGTTTTGGTAAAAGGTTTTGCAGCTTGCACTATGAGGATAAATAAAAAAAAACTAGTGATAGAGGAGGAGCCACATTGCCAAGGTTGCTGCATGTTGGCGCCCCTTAGCGACACCTTTTTACCCTTGTTTATCTTCAATAATGGCATGAATTTGATATCTAAACTATTGATCAAACTCTATAACTGGACAGTTTTTGCATATGCATGGGTTTTTGGAGGATTTCTGTTTACGCAGGTTTTGAGCTATTTTGGAGCGTAAATGGATGAGGCTCGTGACCAAGGAGTACACGGAGAAAGTAGAAGGCTAGAGGCCCAAGGAGAGGGCCAGGCCGGCTGGCCCCACAGGGTCCAGGCCGGCCGACCCATGGAGTTTCGAAGTCCGTTCACGCTCATCTTCGGTGAACCATCCATCAAGAATGTTTAAGGGCCAAGTACCTAAAGATAAGATCAAGTGACTTCGGGATCAAGGCGAATCAAATGGAGATTTGGGAAGGATATCTATTCCGTATTCTTATCTTGAAGTAATCCCGAAGCAACCGACGTCCAAGGTCCACATGCATAGAGAAGACAACTGCTGAAGGTTCCAGAAGGATTGGGGAGAAAGCTGAGCACGAGGCGGCCAGGACAGGCCAGGCCAGCCGGCCTAGGGCCCACTGGGCCAGCCGGCCCAGCCCATTTTCGGGGCGCCTCGGTCTCCCCTTTGACCTAGAGCTCCCCAGGGCTATAAATAGCCCCGGTTCCATTCGCCACGGATCAAATCATTCGCCATTCAACGCCGAGGACAAAGAAGCTAGAGGGACACCTTTCGGAGAGCCGAGGGTCGTGCTAGTTGTCTAGGGTTCTACCCTAGCCGACGTGGGAATCCTGTGAGGAAGACCACATCGGAGTTCTAGAGCTAGGATCATCAAGATCAAGGTAGGGTCCCGATGATGATCTTGTGATGTACAATCATTCATGGTGAAGTTTGTGTTTCTGAATCTTTAGAGATCAAGTGCCTCTTTCTATGATCTCGTTTTTTCTTGGTTTTGCTTCTTCCTCAATCTATTTTCGAGATAGATTGCTCGGGGTGTTCTTGTAGCCATGGTGGCTAGGGGTTCATACCGGATCTACCAAGTGGTTCGACACGTTCTTCGTGAACATGCCCATAAGTTATCCACACTGATAAGGGGCACCGTGACAGGGTGTAATCCCGTGTAAGGTGGGGCTTTCAGGAGTTTGATCGAAGGTCATGATTTAAAGATGCTTCTTATTGAGATTCACATTGCTTGTTTACTGTTTACTTACTAAGATATATTGTCAGCAACCAGCAGGCAGCAATGGATGGCTTCTCAAAGCAACTGGAAGAACCTGAACAAAAAAGGATAAGGGACAAAGAATAGATGAGCAAGAAGTATGTTGACTTGGAGTCCAAACTTGAGCTTTTGTTGGGTCAAAATCGACCAAGCTAACTGGCATGATGGTATGCTAGATTTTGTTGGAACCAAACTTAATTTTGCAGGTGCAACCTATCTTCTGTTGTTTTTTGTGTTGTTTTTGGTGCTTGGTGACAGCTGGGAATTTTTGTATGTCTTAGGGGCTGAATTCTGATAAAATTGGCACCTGTTAGAGTGCCTTGTGTGCACTGGTAGCGATTTTTGGTGCTACTACAGCTAGGAAATTTTGTATGTCTTGTGGGCCAAATTACTGTCAAATTGGTAACAAGATTGTTTCTGACTTGAATCTATAATTCTGGTAAAATTGGTTCATAAACTTTGTATGCCTTGTGGGCTGAATTGATCATTGTGATAAATGGGCTGAATTTCTTGTGCGCTACCCTAGAAGCATATAGCAATGCCAAAGTCCGTTGTGATACCCTGTATGAATATAGCA
Source organism: Alloteropsis semialata (assembly GCA_004135705.1). NCBI lineage: Eukaryota > Viridiplantae > Streptophyta > Magnoliopsida > Poales > Poaceae > Alloteropsis > Alloteropsis semialata. Next base: position 42,879,849 of record CM014273.1, read on the forward strand.
ATGCCGTATTCCGTTGTGCCACCCTCTATGCATATAGCAATGCCAAATTTCAATTGCTCTACCTTCTGTGCGTATAGCAATGACATGTTTCATTGCAATAGGGCTTAAGGATATAGCAACGAGTAGCACTTTTTGTCATATCCTCTTATAAATAGCAGCACCATATTTCGTTGCACTACCCCTGTAAGAATATAGCAATGCCATATTCGGCTGCAACATCCCTATAGCATATAGCAACAACCATAACTTCATTGCGATACCCTATTATCCTATTGCAACATCATAGATGTCGTGTTTCTATAAAACTATTACGTTGCAATAACATTTTCTTGCAACAAGCCCTCGTGGTTACAATAACAACTATAGCAATGATGCCTGATTGTTGCAATTACCACTATTGCAATGCCAATGACTATTGCTACTTCAAGCAATTGCCACGCCACATGTATATGAAAGAGTGGATAACATCAATTTTTGAATAATCACCCTGATCATGCCACTGCGACCCAACACATAACAACGTCTTGAGCATAATCTACCACCAAATGCAACACTCAGACAACACAGAAATCCCATCTTAAGCAATGCGTTAAAAAGGAAACTTCACAAGCACATACCACCACAGAAAGGGATAAATAATGATCTGGAAAAGAGAGGACAAAAACGCAGGTTAGAAGGCAAAAAGGTAATTTCTTCTCAGAATAATGCATTTACTATGAGTGAAGAAGTTTGTACATATGCTCCTCCAAAACATAAATATATAAGAACTCATTTTGGTTTTTATAGTGCTATTATATATTGAACTGATTACTATAAAACTGAAATTACCATTATGACAATGGTTTATTTACCATGAAGCAAGTATCCCAGATAAAATTCCAACAGATATGATTGCTCCGAGCCACTGATTCGACATGAACCTGCAAAGTTGGAATTCAAAGAATAAAGTTTAATTAGTTGGTTGTAGTACTAACATAACCAACAAAAGCATTCAATGTTGTTCAGAATGTAACTAAACAACAAAGAGTCAATGAAAGGACACATACTTCCTGTTGCAATCTGATTTGTCCAATAAGTCAACAGTTGAAATCTGCCATGCTAAATGTCCAGCTGTAGCTGCCAGAAATGGGTAGTAGGGCCACCCTGTTCCAAAAGATTAAGGTGAGCATTCATTATTCTAATGTGAAATTGTAATGGTTATACTAAATATAATATAACAAATGAGATGTTGAGCACCAACCAAGGTGAGCATTGTAGCCAGTGAGTGCTAAGCAGCTAATGCATACAACACCAAATCCGCTAAGCCAGTACTTGGTATTATCTCCAAATGTTATGGCTGTGCTCTTAACTCCTGCTTTGAAGTCATCTTTTTTATCCTGAAATGAATACATGCACATTGTATAAGAACCTCACAAGATGGCTTCCAATGGAAAAAATTTCAAATACAATAAGAAGATGATTGATAAATACCTGATGTGCGTATATCGTGTCATATACCAGTGCCCAACATATGACAGAAATATACATTGGAAGGAGGACTGCATAATCTAAGCTTTCTTTAATAGCAGACGATCCTAGAAAAACTCCAACGCCGACCGTGAAGCCAAGAAAGGCTTGAGGCTGTTTTAAGTAAGTGGATTTTCCGTCAAAAAATAAGTGGATTTTTCCATCAAAAGCAAGTAATACTTGGATTAAAGGGCAAGTATGTGCTACATAAATAATAATGCATTTAGCTGAAGCCTCATTATGTTTCATACATACCCAGTGTATGAACCTCTTCATCAGTGGATAAGTAAAAGACAGAAGAAGCCAAGCATATCCCATAATAAGGCTACAACAAAAAACGACAAACAATTAAGGGTGAATATTAATAAATATATTATTGAACAAGAAAATTCATATATGATGCATATACCACTAGAGAGATTGTTTGGGGAGACAAAGAAGTAACTGAAATGTATATCAACATGCATATCTGGACTATAAATATTCTGTTCTATGTATCACCTCAAACACCGAGTGATTCAATTAACCGTGAATGGCTTTCTACTGGCACTCCAGGAGTAATGTGTGAATTTGGATAAATCGTAGTCAATAATTTAGTATGATATTATGTTTCGGTTAAATTTAACAAATTGTTTTGTGGTAAGGTACTATTTCATTTGCGAACTGAGTGTAGCTTAGTTGGTTAGGTTCTCGCAGTGGAACCTACTTTGTTGGTTTGGTTCCTGCAGTGGAACCTACCCACCCAGGTTAATCCTCGACACGGCACATGTTTTTTCATTTTCTTGATATATTCAATAAACTAACCGGGACTATTATTCAGTGGTAGGCGACTGTGTCCGTCGACCATGAGGTGCCTGTGGTGATTTCGTTAATCTCAAGATCAGAATGGCCAGCCCTGTCTCTCCGAGGTACTCAATGGGGTATAGGGCTTGTGTGCGTGTATCCATAAAATCATTGGGGCAAGTGTGTGAGCTTATGCATCGGTATTAGTGTTTAGCAAAAAAAATCATATTTGGTTTAAAAGGCATCCAAATATCCCTTGTACCCATAGTGTTTTTCCTACTCCATCTCCATTGCTTTCACCACCGGCTGCCATAGCAGCATACCATTTGGCATAATTGGCGCACTAAATCTGTAGTTTGTGATAAATATTTTTAAAAAATTATAGTTCTATGATATTTGGTAATTTTGCATTGCCATACATTCCTTTTATATAAGGTCTAGCCATATAGTCCCAATGGCTCCTAAAAATAGTATCTAAATTGCATTGTAATCTCACTTGCAATGAAGATTAATTATGTCTAACATACCAGCGGTTATTGAGTTGAAGAAGAAAGCCATGCCATAGAAGAACCTGAAATACAAGGAAATACAATCCTTGAATAGGGGTTAGAGCCCCTGATGCAAGAGGCCTGCTTTTTGTCCGCTCAACCTATAAGAGAAATATGCATAGTCGTTAGATGCCATTCAACTGCCCATGAAAATTCATTACTTCCCTGTTGCATGCTCCACAAGACTACATGAGTGATGTTATGCAGCACCAAAATAGCGCTTAACTCAATGCTAACACGTTGATAACAGAACAAAAAAAATACACAAATTAATTAGGAGGCAACGGTAGAAAAGCCTTTGTACTTACAACAACTAAAAACATCATTCTGAGATTAAAAGAAAAATCACCTTCTTATCGAAGTCTCGGTCGAGAAGATCATTCGCTGTGCAAGCAGCACTCCTCAAGACAACAGACCCAATAACAAAGAGTGCCATCATTTTCATGTCTGGGAGCTCCCCTTTGTTCGTTGCTATTGAGATGGACCTGTAATAGAGTAAAAGGATGAGCTAGTACACATATCCACTCAATGCTAACACATTGATACCAGAACAAAAAAATACACACAAATTAGGCAAGGACATTTTCCTACCGGTTCGTTAACTGCAAATTTGACTACTCATTTTTACATGGGAAAAAACAGCAATGGACCGTGATTTTATTTTAACATCGTGAAAGAGGAGACACAACAGGTTATTAGCATCGGTCCTCGTGTGTCATGCAAAAAAATTTGGTCACCGCAAATTAAAACCCACTACCACATATTCTCGTGGTACGTGTGACTGTGACATGTGAGCTGTTCCTGTATTGTAGATTTATTTATTTTCTTCATGAGAAAAAAGAATTGTATTTGCCCTCATATGCCCTTCCAAAAAATATAATTGTAGACATTTAATTGTGAAAAACACGATGGCATGGATTATAAATATTTCGAAGACTACTAATAGTCAAATTTCTAAAAGAAATGGTATTCGCCTTATCTTAAACGATGTGAATTACAGAACTAGACAGGAGCTAGCTAGTATATTCTGTTTCTTCATTTAACTCACATCTATGTAGGATAGGTGGTGTCGAGCACCACCACCTTATGCAAGATGACGTGTCACCATTGGAGGTGCCCTAAGCATCTATTAATTAATTAATGAACGAGTTTTTTTGTCAATAGTAATCGAATTCTACAACAAAGGCCTATGACAGATGCAAGTGTGTAAAGGAAATAGCAGATAAATTCCACAGATCTTTGTAATAGTAAATACGTAGTAGAAATTGGGGCAAAAAAAATTAACGGACATATACCAGATGCATGGCCATACGATGAGCCAAATGGCGGCGGGCTTGTCAATACGGGCAAGAAGCGCATAGGGCCTCGCCGCCACCGGGAGCCAACGCTCTACCCATGACGCACGCCGAAGCTGCTGAGGTCTTGGTTGAGACTCCTTTTCCACATGCGCCGGAGATGAGGCCAAGACACTCGAGGCCCGTTGTGTGGCCATGGATCAGAGTACGTAGAGAACGATAATGTACGAGGCTATAGTGTTCTTCGCTGAACTGTGACAGCTCTGAGCTCTGTTCTTGGGCAGCTACCCTCACCGGCTTCGATTGGAGCCTTGGAAAGCGTTTTATAGTGAACGGAACGGCATGGGATACCATCTCCATGGTGTACTATTCTGCACTCAGCAATAGTTTACTAATCTCCAGTCAGCAATGGTTGACGGCATGTTAATACTTATAATGGCTTAGCAGGCTGGCCACCTGCTGCTTGGTTGAAGACTGCAGCAAGTTAGTTGAACGGTGAACTACAACATATCTATAATTATTCGGGCAGACCGGGTCTCATACAGTAGTATATTCTCACTCCCTCTCAAATAGTTATTCAAATTAAGTTTGTTTCAAATCAAAATTATCTATCTTTGATTAATAAGCTAATAGGAAAATAACATTTGGATGAACGATCGCTTAAATATATTAGCTAATAGAAAAAAATAACATTCGAATGAAGGTTCGCGTAAATATGTTAGCTTATATTAGTTTGTCCTAATTAGTAATATAAGCTAATTAGTCAATTGGATGAACGATCGCTTAAATATATTAGCTAATACAAAAAGATAACATTTGGATGAATGATCGCATAAAAAATAACATTTGGATCATCGCTTAAAAATAACATTTTATATTAGCTTATAACGGCCTACTTTATCTAATCCTCAATTCAGCGAAACTAATCCTACTAACTTCTAGCAAAATTAAATGAATGATCGCTTAAATATAACTATAGTACTTTATATTTGAAATGAAATTTTCTTTTTTGTGAAAGAACAGTACGGACACATCCTTAGACATGCTCACACACTCACCCCTATGAATAAATGCATGCAAACCCTACCCCTATAATCACCTTGGAAAGACTGTGCCGGCTGTTCCGATCTTAAGATTAACGAAGTCACCACAGACACATCTCTGTCGACGGGTACATCGCCTACCACTGAAAGAATAGCGTCGGTTAAATTCTGAAATAAATCTAGAAAAATACGACACATGCCACTAAAAGTAATCTACCAATTATGCTATGTTTAGTTTGCCTGCAGGTGCTACAGTTCGGGCCCATCTTGTTAAACTTCATCTATTTTGCATGTGTAACATAGTGCAAATCAGCTCACATAGCTGATAGCTCTAATCAACTCATTTATCTCTATATAAGATAATATATATAGCACTATTATTGAAGCATGTAAAGCATTTGTAATTATCGGTTTGATACACGTGCATGCAACCTTCCTTTCCATGTTCCAACCCACATGTTTTTGACTTTTATTGGTCAGATGTGCATGCACGTCATTATCAGTTTAGAATATTGGAAATTCAATACTGAAGTCACTAGAACGCGCGTGCTGGGTCACGTGTTTGACAGACTACTAACTCATTCAGGTGCCAAAGTTGATTTCGCTCTCTAATAATGTTCCAGTCTCGTGTCCCCAAAATAAACTGATAATTTTGTATTCTATTCAAATGAGCTCAAAACTTTGACATTTTGGACTTCTGAAAATCTAAACGGAAATGAAAATTTGGATCCACCACATTTCCAGAAATGAAAAGCCAGCTTATCTAACTTTTGTAATATAGAAATATTTGAATATTGCGAAAGTAACTTTGCAGTCTATAAGCGTGTTAAGAAAAGTAAGTAAATGAAAAATTCCAGTTCATGATTATTGCAAAAGGTAACTTTGTAGTCCGTGGAATGTAACTTACAAACATAAAAATTAACTTTACAGTTTCTGACTGAAATAACAATCAATAATACACATAACAGGAGGTTACTTGTGCTTTATTTATGTTATAGAAGAAGTGTCATTAGTTTTAAAACTTAACTTCACCATTTTGATCAAAACATATTCAAATGAAATCTTGTTTGAAGTTCATTGCTGAAACAAACAGAATGGTGTAATCATATTTTGGTAGGGATTTACTCTTTGGATTAAAGGGAAGAGCATACATATGCAACAAAAATGATCATATTCCATGGATGGTTTATTTGAAAAACGTTTTGAATATTTCCTAGGTAAGAAAATAAAGAAATATATTAAGGTTTATTGGAAAACTAAAAAGCTAAATTTATTAGCGATATTTAAAATTCTCTAGAAAGTGGAATGTTACAGCTCCTCTTATGTTACTGAGTCGGAGAATGAAGCTCTTGCCTCATCTTTCAAAGAGGTAGTAACAGATGCAATAATTCAGAAGCAAAATTCAATCTATAACATCCAAAGCTCTTGCCTCATCTAGGTATATACCATCAGAAGAACATCCAAAGTTCAGCGTGGTCACGTAGGAAGCGAGATGGAGTGCCCCAGCAACATCTTCTTCAGGGTCTCCACTTTCCCATGTGTCGCAGCCTTACACAACTCACGATTCATGGTCTCCACTTTCCCATGTGTCACTCACGATTCTGGGAGAAGTAGGCTTCTGGGAGATAGCCCTTGTGCGAAGCCAATGTGTAATTGAAAATATGACCTGCAAAAAAGATGGTTGTTTGTTTTCAAATATCAAAGCATTTCTGCATATCCACAAAGACCAGCAAGTAGCCGTTTTTGCAAGTAACGCTAAGGGTTTGAGGTCTTTACTAATCCTTTGCTACCTAGGTGCCAAACATATTTCCCACACTGTGAGGCTGGGAGAGATCACAAGCCGCATAAATAACAGCCCAAACAGTGTGATTGAAAGGCACTCAAAGAATAGGTGTCTAATTGTCTCATCCTTATGACAAAATCAACATTGTTTACTACCCTGCCAATTTTGTTTAGCCAAACTATCCTTCGTTAGTATTACACCTTTGCGGAGGTACTATAGAAAGAATTTTATTCTTAGAGGCACTTTTAGTTTTATTGTTGATCAATGCCAGATAATGAGACTTTACTGAGAACTCACCATTCTGGCCTAGGTTCCAGCAAAATTCATCTTCATCAAGGCTGAGAACAATATTATAAATACATAGAAGAAGATTATTCCACATTACTAATTTGTTTCCAATGAGATCCCTATGCATTGATTTATTTGGCGGGAATGTGCCTAGAACTTCTACCGCAATATCTTGTTTTTGATGTGTGTTGGCACTCCTTTGTCTAACAGATAAATCCGCAAGCATACGGATATCATGTAGCTTTCACCCAGGAGTACTCAGAGTATCGATTTCCATAGGGAACATCAAGTGTACTAATCCTAAATTAATCCGTCTAGAGATAGGTGGTAGAGGTGACGACGAAGAGAGATATGAGATAGACAAGGAGGAGAGTAGAGAGGGTACTTGAGAGATAGAACTGGTCCTTCTAATAGATCAAGCAGATCAGATCTTCCACACGATTGTTCACTTTGGGCGCCCGAGACGAATCACCACCTCTACCAACAATCTCTGGATGAATTAATTTAAGATTAGTACACTTCACGTTCCCCATGGAAATCGATACTTTGGAATGCTCCCGTGTGAAAGCGACATCGGTATCCGTATGCTTACGGATTTATCTGTTAGGCTAAGGAGTGCCAACAAGCTTTCTGGCGATGCTGCCGAGGAACAGTAGTTGTGCTAATTCTGAACCCAATTCGCCCGTGTATCATTCCACCTACCACATGGAGTCAATTCCTACTCTTTATCAATCCTCGGCTCCAAAGGGTGAATATTTGGAGCAACCATCATCATCTAACCCCATCAAAACACCTGGCTATGAGGTACGCATGGTTTCATAGCCATGGTTTGCAAAAGTCCATTAACTGGAATGGAAGAGGAGAATCCATTCACCCACTTATGGGAATTCGAGCAGCTATGCTCGTGTCTCATGATTAAGGGTATGACTCAGCAAACACTAAAGTGGAAGTCTTCCCCTTTTCTCTTATGGGGAGAGCAAAGAAATGTATCCTCACTCTGTCGGAAGTTTTGAGGGAAGTTGGAAGGCATTACAAGATAAATTCCGACTAACCTTCTTTCCCATATCCCAATCGCTGATCTCTGACTCGAAACCATAGGGGCTGCATGGGGCCGTTTCACCAATTCTCTGACCTCTGGAGCTAACCTTGGGATCACCAAACCCATGCTCTTACAACATTTCTATAGGGGTCTCAACATCGTGTCGCCCGGATTTCTAGATTCATCATCCAGAGGGTCATTTGTTCATTTAACTCTGAGTGAAGGGTGGATAATCCTAGAAAAAATCCTAGAAAACACCCCCGATAGTGGAGTTTGCGATGAACACCAAGAAGAGAATCGTGAAGAGCCCATGTAGGAGGATCCATGCTGCTCACAATCAAAATTCATTGGAACTCATATAGCTTCTGTCTCTGACACGCTCTATGAACCAACCCCAACCTCTGAGCATGACCTTCAAGGTCTTCCATGCGCATTTCCTAAAGATTTCCAAGACGTGATTGTTCTCAATTATGGAAACATTCTGAACTCTCATATGGAGAGAATGCATACAGCGGTTAGGAATTCTAAGAACCACCTACCCGACAACCTCCAACGGCAGGAGCAAGAACAGCTTATTGGAAATCTCTCCACCATTGTGAGTAGAGATTGGTTGGATGGGTAGAAGCCGCAGATGTAGTTGCCAAGGTGCCCACAAAGATTAGAACAATCTGTTGCCAAGTTCTAAGCATCCATGACAGCATTGGTCAGGATCCGGTCTTGGGATCAATGTTCTTTCACACTCGTTGATACGATCCCAGCTCTCTTCATCTTGTCTATTTCCATCGAAGAAGTGACTCAGACTCTAGACAGGAGAAATTCTCAAATGTCTAGGTGTCTTACATGTCACTCCATTTGTTTAAGGTAGACAACTCAATGATATATCTAGACCTTCCAGAAAATTCTACCTACTCTATCATCATAAGTAGGCTGGTCATAAAAATCTTGGGAACCATACCTACAAATGATCTTGTGGAGCTCAAAATAGGGAAAGGATATTTACTAGTACCGTACTCTTGTGCCCTCAATACCCAAGTAGAGTCCAATCCCGATCCCGATCCCATGGAGGAGAAGCACGAGTGTGATAAGGTCCGCACACTGGTCAAGAGGATCAATGGAAATAAAGGAAACACATTAGAAGACCTTCAGTTGTCATGAGCCAGGAATGGATGAGAGAATCAGAAAGAAACAATCAAGTTGTGCAGCTATCTCGAGCTAAAACTACTGATCCGATGTCAAGTAGGAGACCTCACTTACCAGCATGTGATCTATGACCCTAGGGATGGAATTAATATCTTTCCTAAGTCCTTGTAGTAGAGTATTTCCCCGAGGAATCTCTTTCGTTCTCTCAAAAACATCTCAAATGGATCTCGGGTATAATTATAGACACCGAGGGAATCCTTAGGGTGGTCCACACAAATATTGGCGAGTGTTAGATGTTTTTGGATTGCCATATCTTTGTCATCCCTAAGGCCGATCTACCTTCCATTCCCCATTGGGATACCCATTGAAGATGTCATCAATAGCGTACTCGTTGAAGGTGAGGGTCACTTATATCATCTTAAGGTCCAAGATACACTCCTAGAATGTCATAAACAAACAGTGATAGATGAATATGTTTGGTCTGTGGACATTTTTCAGCCATCAACTCTCGAGGCCAAAAAGGGTGGTTCAACAAATCCCATGCTTGCTCGAGAAGTCTCTAGAGTCAACAAACTGTTGTCGTCAAGGAACAGAGGAGAGCTACAACCACTATGTGCCCATTGATCACAGTAACTTCAAAAGGATGGTTGTAGATGCTTCTGTCTATCATAAATATTGCAAATCTTGTACATGTTTATTTTGGTAAAAGGTTTTGCAGCTTGCACTATGAGGATCAATCAAAACAAATTGGTGAGAGTGGAGGAGCCACAGTGCCAAGGTTGCTGCATGTTGGCGCCCCTTAGCGACACCTTTTTACCCTTGTTTATCTTCAATAATGGCATGAATTTGATATCTAAACTATTGATCATACTCTATAACCGGACCGTTTTCGCATACACATGTGTTTTCGGAGGATTTCTGTTTACGCAGGTTTTTGAGCTATTTTGGAGCATACATGGACAAGGCTCGTGACCATGGACAACATGGAGAAAGATGAAGGCCAGAGGCCAAAGGAGTGGGTCAGGCCGGCTGGCCCCACAGGGTGTAGGTCGGTCGGCCCATGGAGTTTCGAAGCCCGTTCATGCTCATCTTCGGTGAACCATCCTCCAAGAATGATTAAGGGCCATGTACCTGAAGATAAGATCAAGTGACTTCGGGATCAAGGTGAATCAAATGGAGATTTGGGAAGGATATCTTTTCCCCATTCTTATCTCGAAGTAATCCCGAAGCAACTGACGTCCATGGCCCACATCCATAGAGAAGACAACTATTGAAGGTTCCAGAAGGCATGGGGAGAAACCTGAGCATGAGGCGGCCAAGAAACAGGCCAGGCCAGCCGGCCTAGGGCCCACTGGGCCGGCCGGCCCAGCCCATTTTTGGGGCGCCTCTGTCTGCCCTTTGACCTAGAGCTCCCTAGGGCTATAAATAGCCCCGGTTCCATTCACCATCGATCAACTCATTCGCCATTCATACTTTTTTTAATAAGGGGAACATTATTGATCTCGAGCGATTACATCAAGGTGAAAAATAGAAAGAAAACCATTCTCAGTCTCCGAGTAACTAAGACGCACATGTGTAGAACCAAAAAAAGGAAAATGATATGGCAACTGATCATGCCACTGCGATCCAACACATAACAATGTCTTGAGCATAATCTACCACCAAATGCAACACTCAGATAACACAGAAATCCCTTCTAAAGCAATGCCTTAAAAAGGAAACTTCACATGCACATACCACCTCAGAAAGGGATAAATAATGATCTGGAAAAGAGAGGACAAAAACGCAGGTTAGAAGGCAAAAAGGTAATTTCTTCTCAGACTAATGCAGTGAAGAAGTTTGAACATATGCTCCTCGAAAACATAAATATATAAGAACTCATTTTGGTTTTTATAGTGCTACTATATATTGAATTGATTACTATAAAACTGAAATTACCATTAAGACAATGGTTTATTTACCATGAAGCAAGTATGCCAGATAAAATTCCAACAGATATGATTGCTCCGAGCCACTGATTCGACATGAACCTGCAAAGTAGGAATTCAAAGAATAAAGTTTAGTCAGTTGGTTGTAGTACTAACATAACCAACAAACACATTCAATGCTGTTCAGAATGTAACTAAACAACAAAGAGTCAATGGAAGGACACATACTTCTTGTTGCAATCTGATTTGTCCAATAAGTCAACAGTTGAAATCTGCCATGCTAAATGTCCAGCTGTAGCTGCCAGAAATGGATAGTAGGGCCACCCTGTTCCAAAAGATTAAGGTGAGCATTTATTCTAATGTGAAATTGTAATGATTTTACTAAATATAATATAACAATTACGATGTTGAGCACCAACCAAGGTGAGCATTGTAGCCAGTGAGTGCTAAGCAGCTAATGCATGCAACACCAAATCCGCTAAGCCAGTACTTGGTATTATCTCCAAACGTTATGGCTGTGCTCTTAACTCCTGCTTTGAAGTCATCTTTTTTATCCTGAAATGAATACATGCACATTGTATAAGAACCTCAGAAGATGGCTTCCAATGGGAAAAATTTCAAATACAACAAGAAGATGATTGATAAATACCTGATGTGCGTATATCGTGTCATATACCAGTGCCCAACATATGACAGAAATATACATTGGAAGGAGGACTGCATAATCTAAGCTTTCTTTAATAGCAGACGATCCTAGAAAAACTCCAACACCGACCGTGAAGCCAAGAAAGGCTTGAGGCTGTTTTAATTAAGTAAGTGGATTTTCCGTCAAAAAATAAGCGGATTTTTCCATCAAAAAATAAGTAATACTTGGATTAAAGGGCAAGTATGTGCTACATAAATAATAATGCATTTAACTGAAGCCTCATTATGTTTCATACATACCCAGTGTATGAACCTCTTCATCAGTGGATAAGTAAAAGACAGAACAAGCCAAGCATATCCCATAATAAGGCTGCAACAAAAAAGATAAACAATTAAGGGTGAATATTAATGTAAATATATTATTGAACAAGACAATTCATATATGATGCATATACCACTAGAGAGATTGTTTTGGGAGACAAAGAAGTTAGTGAAATGTAGATCAACATGCATATCTGGACTATAAATATTCTTTTCTATGTATCACCTCAAACACCGAGTGATTCAATTAACCGTGAATGACTTTCTACTGGCATTCTAGGAGTAATGTGCAAATTTGGATAAATCATAGTGAATTTAGTATGATATTATGTTTCGGTCAAATTTAACAAATTGTTTTGTCGTAAGGTACTATTTCATTTGCGAACTGTGTGTAGCATAGTTGGTTAGGTTCTTGCGGTGGAACCTATCCACCTAGGTTGGAGACCTCGACACGGCGCATGTTTTTGCACTTTCTTGATATATTCAATAAACTAACCGGCACTATTTTTCAGTGGTAGGCGACGTGTCCATCGACCGCGAGGTGCACTTCATTAATCTCAAGACTAGAACGGCCAGCCCTGTCTCTCCATGGTGCTCAAAGGGGTATAGGGCTTGTGTGCGTGTATCCATAAAATCATTGGGGCAAGTGTGTGAGCTTTTTGTATCGGTATTACTGTTTAGCAAAAAAAATCATATTTGTTTTAAAAGGCATCCAAATATCCTTGTACCCATAGTGTTTTTCCTACTACACCTCCATTGCTTTCACCACCGGCTGCCATAGCAGCAAACCGTAATTGGCGCACTAAATCTGTAGTTTGTGATAAATATTTTTTAGAAATTATAGTTTTATGATATTTGTTCGTTTCAGTTGATCATGTAAAATTTGCATTACCATGCATTCCTTTTATATAAGGTCTAGCCATATAGTCCCAATGGCTCCCAAAAATAGTATCTAAATTGCATTTTAATAACAGTTGCAATGAAGATTAATTAAGTCCAACGTACCAGCGGTTATTGAGTTGAAGAAGAAACACGTGCCATAGAAGAACCTGAAATACAAGGAAATAAAATCCTTGAATAGGGGTTAGAGCCCCTGATGCAAGAGGCCTGCTTTTTGTCCGCTCAACCTATAAGAGAAATATGCATAGTCGTTAGATGCCATTCAACTGCCCATGAAAATTCAGTACTTCGCTGTTGCATGCTCCACCTGACTACATGAGTGATGTTATGCAGCACCAAAATAGCGCTCAACTCAATGCTAACACGTTGATACCAGAACAAAAAAAATACACAAATTAATTAGGCTCATCGAATGAAAGCTGCCAAGAGAAGCTCTTATCTCGGCATATGCTATTCGGTGTTTGGGGTTAGGATTTAAGGGGACCTTCGGCAGGCTTCTGGAGGCAATGGTAGAAAAGCTTTTGTACTTACAACAACTAAAAAATCATTCTGAGATTAAAAGAAAAATCACCTTCTTGTCGAAATCTCGATCGAGAAGATCATTCGCCGTGCAAGCAGCACTCCTCAAGACAACAGACCCAATAACAAAGAGTGCTATCATTTTTATGTCTGGGAGCTCCCCTTTGTCCGCTGCTATTGAGATGGACCTGTAATAGATTAAAAGGATGCAACATCTGGCGTCAAAAAGATAACAGATGAGCTAGTACACATATCCACTCAATGCTGACACGTTGATACCAGAACAAAAAAATACACACAAATTAGACAAGGGCTTTTTCCTACTGGTTCGTTAAATGCAAATTTGACTACTCATTTTTACATGGGGAAAAATTAGCAATGGTCCGTGATTCTATTTTAACATCTATAGGCTAGACAACAGGTTATTAGCATCGGTCCTCAATGTGTCATGCAAAAAAAAAATTGTTCACTTCAAATTAAAAACCACTACCACATATTCTTGTAGCACGTGTGACTGTGTGACATGTGAGCCGTTCCTGTATTGTAGAGTTAATTATTTTCTCCATGGAAAAAGGAATTATATTTGCCCTCCTATGCCCTTTCAAAAAAATAATTGTAGACATTTAATTGTGAAAAACACGATGGCGTGGATTATAAATATTTGGAAGACTACTAATAGTCAAATTTCTACAAATGGCATTAGCCTTATCTTAAATGATGTGAATTACAGAACTAGACAGGAGCTAGCTAGTATATTCTTTTTCTTGATTTAACTCACATCTAGGTAGGATAGATGGTGTCGAGCATAATGACGTGTCACCATTGGAGGTGCCCTAAGCACCTATTAATTAATGAACGTGTCCTTTTGTCCATACTAATCGAATTCCACGACAAAGGTCTATGATAAATTCCACAAATCCTTGCAATAGTAAATGCATAGTAGAAATTACGGCAAAAAATTAAGGAACATATACCAGATGCATGGCCATACGATGAGCCAAATGGCGGCGGGCTTGTCAATACGGGCAAGCAACGCATAGGGCCTCGCCGCCACGGGGAGCCAATGCTCTACCCATGACGCCCGCGGAAGCTGCTGAGGTCTTGTTTGAGACTCCTTTTGCACATGCGCCGGAGATGAGGCCGAGACACTCGAGGCCCGTTGTGTGGCCATGGATCAGAGTACGTAGAGAACGATAATGTACTAGGCTGTAGGCTATGGTGCTCTTAGCTCAACTGTGACAGCTCTGAGCTCTGTTCTTGGGCAGCTACCCTCACCGGCTTCGATCGGAACCTTGGACAGCGTTTTATAGGGCACGGAAGGGCATGGGATACCATCTCCATGGTTTACTATTCTGCACTCAGCAATAGTTTACTAACAGTCAGCAGTAGTTGACGGCATGTTAATACTTATAATGGCTTAGCAGGCTGGCCACCGGCTGCTTAGTTGAAGACTGCAGCAAGTTAGTTGAACGCTGAACCACAACATATCTATAATTATTCGGGCAGACCGGGTCTCATACAGTAATATACTCATTCCCTCTCAAATTGTTATTCAAATTAAGTTTCTTCTAAGTCTAAATTATCTACCTTTGATTAATAAGCTAATAGAAAAATAACATTTGGATGAACGATCGCTTAAATATATTAGCTAATAGAAAAAATAACATTTGAATGAAGGTTCGCTTAAATATGTTAGCTTATATTAGTTTGTCCTAATAAGTAATATAAGCCAATTAGTCAATTGGATGAACGATCGCTTCAATATATTAGCTAATAGACAAAATAAAATTTGGATAAATGATCGGTTTAAAAATAACATTTGGATGAATGACCGCTTAAAAAAATAACATTTTGTATTAGCTTATTACGGGCTACTTTATCCAATCCTCAATTCAGCGAAACTAATCCTACTAACTTCTAGCAAAACTAAATGAATGATCGCTCAAATATAACTATAGTACTTTATGTTTGAAATGAAAATTTCTTTTTTGCGAAAATCAGTACAGACACATATGCTTAGACACACACATTCACCCCTATGAATACACACACGGAAAACCTATCCCTATGATCACCTCGGAGAGACTCGGTATGTAATATGCTTAGACACACACATTCACCCCTATGAATACACACACGGAAAACCTATCCCTATGATCACCTCGGAGAGACTCGGTATGTAACGTCGTCTATCACTCAATGAATAGTATCGATTAAACCCTGAAATAAATCTAGGAAAATACGACACATGTCTCGAGTCCTAGACTCGAACCTAGGTGGACAGAATCCACCACAAAAAATCTACCAACTAAGCTATGATTAGTTCGCATATTTAAAATGAATTTGAACAAGAACTAAGCTATGTTTAGTTCGCATATTTAAAATGAATTTGAACAAGGGCGGATACAATAATCCCTGCCTGCGGGTGCTGCAGCTCGGGTCTATCTTGTTAAACTTTATGTATTTGCATGTGTAACATAGTGCAAATCAGCTCACATAGCTGATAGCTCTAATCAACTCATTTATCTCTATATAAGATCAATATATCACTGGTCTAGTCTTGCATTTCAGGGTCGAAGGAGTACGCGCATGTAAAGCATCTGTAATTATCGGTTTGATATATGTGCATGCAACCTTCCTTTCCATGTTCCGACCCACATGTTTTTGACTTTTATTGGTCAGATGTGCATGTACGTCATTATCAGTTTAGAATATTGCAAATTCAATACTGAAGCCATTATAACGCGCCTGCTGCGTCACGTGTTTGACAGACTACTAACTCATTCAGGCGCCAAAGTTGATTTCGCTGGAAATAGAAAATCTAAACACAGAAATAGAAAATTGGATCCACCACATTTTGCTGGAAAGAAAAAAAGAAAAAAATCAGACAAAAAACCATAGAGAATTAAACAGCAAAATATTAGGGGCTGTGGGAATGGCTGGTTTTGTTGAGCCGAAGCTTCTTTCCAAGATCCAATAACTTGTATTGCACAAATGCAGCCTAGTGAGGTGTTAGCTGCTCATATCCTCCGGTGAAAGTTGGCGTTAGATTTTTCTCGACATATTTTTTGTAGAGTTTTTTCTTAAAACTCTGAAATTGTTTTGCCATCTTTGAAAGAGCCCAAGCCTTCACTCTAGCCTCAGTTCCTGCAGGCACTGTGAAATGTTCCTGTAGCTGCTGCTAGAGCATATCTTTCTCTCTTTAAAGGACAATATTTGTATCACTGCATTTCTTATGTTTCCATCTTGGAATGCTGATTGGGATGTAATCTCTGACAAGAACCCAGCATAGATTTGTCATCTTCCTTGCAACGTTAGCTAGGACAATTGGTTTGCTTGTATTGTCCACTTGTATGACAATATATCTAGCATTTCAACTTTTTTAAAAATTAGAGAAAACAAAGGAAAAAAAGAAGACACAAAAGGGCGCAACACAAATTCGAACCAACAACCAGATCTGCCACTAGGGAAGGTATGAGCAAACCCACTCTTGTTCATACCCAAATCCAAATATATATTATCCAATCCTTACCCTCCCAATTCTTACCCATATCTAATAGATAATTCCTATTGTACTAGATACTAGTAGTATCTAATGGATAAATAGTTTTCTCCCCATATCCTACACTCCCCATTTCTAATGGATAAGCAATTTTTTGTTCATACCCTCTCCATTTGACGTGGGTGTGGATTTGGGTATGAATTATAGATAACCAGCAACAGGCCTACCAACAACCTTTGCCTTAGGGAGCATATGCACTACCACGCAACGCTATTCCAGCTTGATGTTGATGCGGATCCTGCAGCCTCTCGTTAGGTGCTGGTGCATGTCCAACTACTTTCTACCATGTGGCACCGACCTACCTGCTGAGCAGCGTTGCCACGGATCATGCAAAGGGCAATCCGCGTGCGGCCAGTTAGACCAATCAGGTCGCTTCACGTGGTAGATCTAAAACAAGGAACACATAAATAGTTGATATTTCTCTTTTTAATCCCAACTTTAAAATTTCTAACTAGTATTTCTCCCTTATATTAGCACCAAATTTAATAATTTTTCCTACTTTCTTCAAAAATTATGCTCCTTCATTTAAAGCCATTTATTGTATGTTAATTGCTATATATGGGTTCTTTTCATGATTGGACGACCCAAAGCATAACCACAAAAGTTACAACCGCGGCACGGGTCGTCCCTTCGAAACCTTATATGCTCTTTCGCAAACCCAGCCAAGTTGTCTCTTGCTCTTTGCCGCCGCCGCCCAACCGCCCAGGCGTCCACCCCTGTTCTTGCTCGATCCTCTCCCAAACCCTCCTCTATCCTTCCCTTCTTCAGATCCGCGCGCTGCTCCCCACCTGCGGCCAGGTGAGCTTGAGCTTCACCGGCCGAGCGGCGTGAGCTCCGCGTGGGGCGGGCGAGATTGAGCTCCACCGTCCGCGGGTCCCCATGGCCAAGACAGAAGGCGCTCCTCACGGGGCGTCGAGGAGCGTTGACCCTTGGATGCCGAGGACGCCGCGCACACCGCGTCGCTGCAGGCGATTGGTAGAGCAGTTGCCGGACTACTTCTGTGTGGCGCGCACGTGCGACCGGCACTACTGGTCTGCAGTACCACTTGCACCATGCTCCTTGGGTGTCTTTCCATTTCAATTAGATCCCCTTTTAAAGGCTCTTTCCAATTTGTGAAATTGATGGGATATCATGGCGAGTTGGATGGATCTCATAGCTGGTGAATCATTTTCTTAGTGTTCCGTCGGATCAAACATGTTCTTACTATTATTGTTTATAAGAGAAAGTTATTACTTTTTTGTTTACGATAATCTGGGGTATCTCCCTACACTGGTTTGTTTATGGTCACAAGCTTGACCATGGGATCCTTGAAACCTTCATTGGCGATGCAGTTCCCAGCTTCACTGCCAATTGTTGATTCATCATCAAAGTTCTAGCTGTAAGGTTAGTGTCACAGTGCAACAAGTTTTACAAAGAATGTGATAAGCATTTACATCCATTCTTATGAAGAATTATGAAATAGTGCTCAAATGAGGATGTAAAACTTGTAGCAGAGGCACAAGAGATTGTCTAGAGATTCATGGATGGGATCTCTTCTTTTTGTTTTTTTGAACTTCAAAGTCGATCGATCATGTTGTTCATAGCCCAAGAGTGCTACTAAGAGCACCAGAATGAGGTTAGAGGGCTAGAGGAACAAGCCCTGGATTTTATTGAGGGGATGCTGGTTATTCAGTTTCATCAAGTTGAAGCGAATGGGGAAACAAACATCATCTCCTTGAATTGGTGAGTTTGTAACCAGAAGAAGTGAAAGGCCTTGAAAAAGAGTGGCTCCAAGAACTCGCCCATTGGAACACAAAAGTTTCGAGATTAAAAAAGGCTCCACGTTAACCAAAGGATAAAAGAAAGAGAAATGATAAAATAAAAGGATACACGACTGAACTAGGTTGGAAAACAGATACAACAACCGCTCCCCGACAACGGCGCTAGAAATGTTTGCTGACAGTTCTTAACATCGCCACCGGGTTTATGTTTCCTGGCAACGACACTAGAAATGCTTGTTGGTATTTCTTACATCGCAAATGAATTCGCAAGCGTACAGATATACCGTTATAGCATTTTACCCGTGAGTATTCATGGGTATCATATTTTCTCAGGGAATAGATGCACAAAGGTCTTCTAGGTAGTCACCCCAAGAAGACAAAAAAGGTCAACTGGCCTCGGTAGCAGGGGTGTCTACAGATCGAGTTCCTAGGATATGTTACAAATCGACAAAAAAGGTCAACTGGCCTTGCCCACTTTCTACAACTACAGCACCGGAATGCCTCTAGGCCTCGGCGTCTCTCTTTCCTCTTGATGTGTGTGGAATGAATTGTCGAATGCATTGAGAGAGGGGTTGAGGGGCCCTATTTATTGTGGAGGTGGAGGCTCGGGAATATTTCCTGTCCTTCTATTCTTGCTCCTCTCCTCCCCCATGAAGCAATCTAGATTCACATGCCAAAACCCACCACTGGCCTCGGTCCTCATGCCAGGTACTTCGTGTCTCGTGATGAGGACATTGCCAAGCTGAACATACACGCGTCATGGTCTTTCCCAAGTTGCAATTCGTCCCCAACTCAGCTGCCACGTCCATCTCGGATTCAGGCGACACCCCCTGCACGGTGTCGGCGATATTTCCTTCATACGACATCGAAACGAGCCGATCTTTAATGCGCTGGAAAGGAGATGACGACGCCGTCGTTTTGGTTCTGGTCCCAGATCCAGAACATTCGTGGCTCATCCTGTGTGACCATGACAAGGTGCTGCATCACCTTTTTGGGTCATGTCGGGCCTTTGTATCGTGTCGGGCCTTAAGCCCAAGTTGTAGGCGCCCTCCCCCCCTCCCTGGTCGCCCCCAAACCTAGGTCACCCCTTTAGGGTATAAAACTCAGCAGTCCACCACTTTAGGTTTGGCATTTTGTTTAGTCAAGTTTTCGAAGTCGAAACTGTGATAGGTTCATTGTAAATGTGGCGACAAGTCCGTTTACAGTGATCTAGGGCCCCTGTTCTTATTCTACAACCCTGTGGCGATTAGTCCTTTATTGATCAGAGCATGAACACCTCTCATATTTGCTTTATACAGATCTGCAATTTCAGATTGCATGTTTATCATTCTCTTGCTTGTGTTCTTCAATTCGCTTGCAGGGAAAGCCTTCTCGACGAGGTCAGTCAAGTTGTGCTTGGTTGATAACCAGCGAAGCAGTGGTGTAACGGTTGCAGAGTTCAAATCATGTCTGATTTGAAGCAGGATCGCCAACATCGAGTTCTCCACCAATTGAACTTACCCTCTACCTCTCGAAAAAGATCGGCCAGCCCCTTATCATCTCGCCCTCCCACCCTCAGGCTTCGCGCCTGGGCCCACGCTTTGCTTCCCGCGCGCCCCTGGCAGTGAGTCTTCGTTACTTGTAGCTATTAATTTTGCCACTTGCTGTAGAAACATGGATTGTTAGATGGGCAAGAAAGTTATGTCTTATTGTTCTACATCATGCGAACCTTTCTAGCATTAAAGGTTATTGGAAAATATGGATTTACCGGCTGATCGTTCTCTGTAACTATTCACCGACTCATGATCCATCGATATTTATCCATCTTTACCAACTAACATTAGTTGCTAATTTGGTGTTGTGATGTAGTGACTGGAGCTGAATGCTGGAGTTGCAACTCTGAATCATGGAGCTATATCAAGTGAGTGTTGCCTTGCCTTTTCCACTCTTGTTACTAGATTTTGTGTTATTCTCTAGAGGAGATTCAATAAACTAATTGGATTCCTTCCTGTACTGCTGGTGCCTAAAATTTAAGTTTATGTACCATTGCTTTTCTGATCCAATATACCATGGGCATAAGATTGTGCACTTATGTGACGTTGCATGTTTACCCTTTACTTACTAAGATATATTGTTAGCAACCAGCAGGCAGCAATGGATGGCTTGTCAAAGCAACTGGAGGAAGTGGAACAAACATGGACAAGGGACAAAGAAGAGATGAGCAAGAAGTATGCTGACTTGGATTCCAAACTTGAGCTTTTGTTGGGTCAAAATCGACCAAGCTAACTGACATGGTGGTATGCTAGATTTTGTTGGAACCAAACTTTTGCAAGCGCAACCTATCAAAATCGACCAAGCTAACTGACAGCTGGAAATTTTTGTATGTCTTATGGGCTGAATTCTGGTAAAATTGGCACATGTTAGAGTGCCTTGTGTGTACTGGTAGCGATTTTTGGTGCCTCTACAGCTAGGAATTTTTGTATGTCTTGTGGGCCGAATTCCTGTCAAATTGTTAATAAGATTGTTTCTATTTTGAATCTTTAATTCTGGTAAAATTGGTTGATAAACTTTGTATGTCTTGTGGGCTGAATTGATCATTCTGATAAATGGGCTGAATTTCTTGTGCGCTACCATAGAAGCATATAGCGACGCCATAGTCTGTTATGGTACCCTCTATGAATATAGCAACATCGTATTCCGTTGCACCACCCTCTATGCATATAGCTACGCCCTACTCTTTGTGTGTATAGCAATGACATATTCCGTTGCAACAGGGCTTAAGGACATAGCAATGAGTAGCACTTCGTTTTGATATCCTCTTATAAATAGCAACACCATATTTTATTGCGCTACCCTGTAAGCGTATAGCAACGCTATATTCCACCGCGACATCCCTATAGCATATAGCAATGACTAGAACTTCATTGTGATATCCTATTATCCTATTGCAATGTCATAGGCATCGTATTGATACAAAACTATTACGCCCTGGTGGTTGCAATAACAACTATAGCAACGACGCCAGATTGTTGCAATTACCACTATTGCAATACCAATGATTGTTGCTACCTCAAGTAATTGCCACACCACACGTCGTTTCAACAAGTCACAAGTATTGCAACGCCTTACAAAACAGATGCAATACCCTATCGCAACACCATTTTATGCAACGGCTTGAAAATTCTAGCGACACCCAAAAAACTGTCGCAGTACTTCCCAATTGAAACGAAGAGACCTCTATTGCAATGATTTTGAGGCATTGCGCCAGTGCAAAAACTTTGTACTGGATGTAAGGGATGAAATATTTCAAATGGAGAATAATAATGTCATATATGTTGATGGTTTTTGTTGACGCTTTTTCTGGCCAACACACTGAGATATGCACTAGCTCGCGCGGATCCACAATGGATCGATCACCGGCAGCGCTCCTTGCCAAAACCGGTAAAACCGATTTGGGAAACCAATAAAACTGATTTCCTAGGGTTTCTTGCGTCGACCTACGAATGCCGGACCGGGAGGGACCCCGTCAGGGCTGGCTCGCCTAGGGTTGTTCTAAGATCGGCAGCCACTCAGAACGCCGTCAAACGCCGTAGAGATGAAGTACGAACAGAAAAGGGGGCTGGAAAAGCTAGGTTTTGAAAGGGATAAAAAGTAAAGATACTTGTATTTGTTCGATTGGATAAACCCTCAATCGACCGTGGCCCTTTATATTTATAGTGTGGGAAGGTCTTGCCCCGCAAGAAAAGCCCTATTACATATTCCGTTGCAACAGGGCTTAAGGACATTGCAACGAGTAGCACTTCGTGGTGATATCCTCTTATAAATAGCAACGCCATATTTTGTTGCGCTACCCTGTAAGCATATAGCAACGCTATATTCCACCGCAAATCCCTATAGCATATAGCAATGACTAGAACTTCATTGTGATATCCTATTATCCTATTGCAATATCATAGGCATCGTATTGATACAAAACTATTACGCCCTGGTGGTTGCAATAACAACTATAGCAACGATGCCAGATTGTTGCAATTACCAGTATTGCAATACCAATGATTGTTGCTACCTCAAGTAATTGCCACACCACACATCGTTTCAACAAGTCACAGGTATTGCAACGCCTTACAAAACAGATGCAATACCCTATCGCAACACCATTTTATGCAACGGCCTTAAAATTCTAGCAACACCCAAAAATGTCGCAGTACTTCCCAATTGAAACGAAGAGACCTCTATTGCAACGATTTTGTGGCGTTGCGCCAGTGCAAAAACTTTGTAGTGGATGTAAGGGATGAAATATTTCAAATGGAGAATAATAAAGTCATATATGTTGATGGTTTTTGTTGACGCTTTTTCTGGCCAACACACTGAGATATGCACTAACTCGCGTGGATCCGCAACGGGTCGATCACCGGCAGCACTCCTTGCCAAAATTGGTAAAACTAGTTTGGGAAACCAATAAAACTGATTACCTAGGGTTTGCTGCGTTGACCTACGAACGCCGGCCCGGGAGGGACCCCGTCAGGGCTGGCGCGCCTAGGGTTGTTCTGATATTGGCAGGCCACTCAGAGCGCCGTCAAATGCCATAGAGACGAAGTACGAACAGAAAAGGAGTTGGAAAAGCTAGGGTTTGGAAGGGATAAAAAGTAAAGATACTTGTATTTGATCGATTGGATAAACGCTCAATCGGCTGTGGCCCTTTATATTTATAGGGTGGGGAGGTCTTGCCCCGCAAGAAAAGCCCTATTACAACTCGGACCCACAAAAGGAGTCCAAACCTACTAGGACTCGGGAAAACCGATTCCATCGGTTTCCAAATCCGGTGCCACAGGTTGCCAGACTGGCTTCAGAAGAAAATCGGTTCCTCCGGTTTCAGAATCTGGTGCTACCGGTTCTTTTTGCCCAATTGCTCTCGTGCCAATTTTGATCATCAACATATGCCCCCCTGTTTTTTGGTAAAGTTTGCATACCAGAAAACATATTAGCATGAAAAAATACTCCTAAGGGCGATGTTTAAACAAAATCCATCGGCCTTTTCATTCTAAGGACGATATTCAACATTATCTGCCATGTAAACTAAGCTTCCTGCCAAATACTTGGATAATATTTCTTCAAATACCTTCCGTTAAGAGTTCTTGGCAGCCGCTGACCTTGCAAAGTCTCCACCATATAAGAATTATTGAAGATCACCTTTATCACCTTGTACGGCCCTTCCCAACTTGGAGACCATTTGCCAAACTTATTGCTCTTCGATCCTACAGGTAGAATTATCTTTTTGCTCACCGACCTGAAGAGATTTTTCTTTTACCTTTTTATTGTAGGCTTTAGCAACTTGGATTTTATCCTTCTCAATTTCCTTCAAGGCCATCAAACACTTGTCGGTCACCTCATCAATATTATCCATCATCAAGTCATGATAACCAACAGCATCAAGATCATTTTTCTTGGCCAACCTATAGGCACCCAGATTTACCTCAACAGGTAAAATGGCTTCTTGACCATATACAAGCTCAAAAGGAGTAACTTTAGTAGCACCATGTCTAGATATACGATGAGCCCACAAGGCTTCAGACAAAACCTCATGCCACCTTCTAGGATTTTCATCTATTTTCTTCTTAATGAGCTTAATCAAAATCTTATTACTAGACTCGGCTTGACCATTAGCCTGAGCATAGTATGGATATGAATTGAGTAATTTAATGCCATACATCTCAACAAACTCACAAACTTCTTTTGATACAAATGAAGTACCTTGATCAGTAGTCAAAATATGTGGAATGCCAAATATATGGATAATATGCTCAATAATAAACTCAATTACCTCCCGATGCGTCATATTCTTCAAAGGAACTGCTTCGGTCCACTTCGTGAAATAATCAGTAGCCACTAACACGAAACGATGTCCCTTTGATGAAGGAGGATGAATTTGTCCAACAAAGTCCAATCCCCATCCTCGAAAAGGCCAAGGTTTGATAATAGGATGCAATAATATTGCTAGAACCATCTCAATATTCTCAAACTTTTGACACTCTTCACAACCTTTGTAGTACCAAAAACAACCAGCTATCATATTTGGCCAATAAAAACAAGCTCTTCTCAAAAGCCACCTCATCTTAGGAGCCGATTGATGTGTACCACAAATACCTTCATGCACTTCACCCATAGCAACCTTAGCTTGATCAGAATCTAGATATTTCAATAATAAATCCTTAGCCGTTCGACGATACAATTCACCATCAACCAAAGTGAATTTAAACGCCCACCGTTGGACTTTTCTGTGACATTTATGACTAGGATTCTGTAAATATTCAATAATGGGTATTCTCCAATCAGCAACATCATACTTATTAATTTTAGAACGCTCAATGGAAGAAGTGCTGCTGTCAACAGGCAAACCGGTGCCACCGGTTCTGGAATCGGTTTCACCAGAAAATCCGGTACCACCAATTTCGGAATTCGGTGCCACTGGTTTTCCCTAGGCAGAAAACTCGGCTATGCAAAGTGTCAGCTTTCTTTCATGAAAATTTCTTTTCTTAACATGATAGCCAAACGTTTGCTGAGCCAGAGCATTAGCCCTTGGATTATCATCTCTTGAAACATGATATATAGAAAATTCA
Source organism: Alloteropsis semialata (assembly GCA_004135705.1). Taxonomy (NCBI): domain Eukaryota; kingdom Viridiplantae; phylum Streptophyta; class Magnoliopsida; order Poales; family Poaceae; genus Alloteropsis; species Alloteropsis semialata. Next base: position 42,905,505 of record CM014273.1, read on the forward strand.
TCGAATTGAGCAATCATATCCAAGCATTTATCAAGATATGCATTTAAAAATCCATCAAAGCATTGGTATACCTTATTAACTTGCTGCACAACCAGCAGAGAATCACCAAATGCTTCCACATGTTTTACCCCCATGTCATGCAAAATCTCTTGCCTGAACAATAAAGCTTCATATTCGGCTTGATTATTAGTACAATCATTTTCTAATCGGCTAAGAGGATCAAATTCAGCACCATTTGGTGATATAAAAACAACACCAACACCACAACCGCTCTTACAAAGATCCATCAAAATGCAATTTCCATGGGGTAAAAGTAATATAACCGATATCTAAATCACTATCATTAATGCTATGCTCAACAATAAAATCAGCAACAATTTGGCCTTTCATAGATTTCAAAGGTTCACAAGCCAAATCATATTCAATAAGAGCATAAGCCTATTTACCAATTCTTCCACTCAAAATTGGTCTATGCAACATATACTTAATGATATCGGTTTGACAAACCACTATGCAAGTATTGGATAATAAATAATGCCTCATCTTGGTACAAGCATAATATAATGACAAGCAAAGCTTTTCAATAAATATATACCTTGTTTCGGCATCCAATAATCGACGATTTGCATAGGTAACAATGTGCTCCTTCCCTTCGGTTTCTTGAGTCAAAATAGCCCCAATTACTCGCTCTTCGGTAGCCACACATAATTTAAATGGAACTCTCCTCCTAGGAGCTCTAATCACCAGTGGCGAAGACAAGTAATATTTAATCTTCTCAAATGCTTCTTGCTGTTTTGCCCCCCAAGTAAATTCGGCTTCATCTTTTAACCAAAGAATAGGAGTAAAAGCACTAATCTTTCTAGACAAGTTACAAATAAATATCCTCAAGTAATTCACCTTGCCTAAGAATTTCTGGAAATCTTTCTTACATGTAGGAGCTTTAATCTTCTTGATAATATCAATTTTCTTAGGATCTATCTCTATGCCATTCTCATGAATAATAAATCCTAGAAACTTTTCAGCCGACACACCAAATGCACATTTGAGTGGATTCATTTTTAAGCCATATCGACGCATTCTCTCAAAAGCAAGTCTCAAATCAGCCAAATGAGGTTTTAAACCAGCCGATTTAACAACAATATCATCGATATAAACTTCTATGATCAAGCCAAGTAAATCATGGAAAATTAAATTTATAGCCCTTTGGTAAGTAGCACCAGCATTTTTAAACCAAAGGGCATAACTACCCACTCAAATAAACTTACAAAACCTGGATATACAAAGGCCGTTTTGGATATATCCTCTTCAGCCATGAATATTTGATTATAACCAGCATTATCATCAAGAAAACGAATAACTTTATGTCCAGAAGCATCATTAATAAGTATGTCGGCTGTAGGCATAGGATATTCATCTTTAGAAGTAGCTCTATTATGATTCCTATAATCAATGCAAACTCTGAGCTTAACAGAATCTTTCTTCTCAACTGGCACAATATTTGATAACCATTCAGCACAACAACAAGGCCTAATAAAATTTGCGTCCAACAACCGATTAATTTCTTCTTTAATCCGGTCATACATATTAGGATTGAAACGCCTAGCAGTTTGTTTTAAAGGCCTAAAACCAGGTTTAATAGGTAGCCAATGCTCAACTAACTCGCGGCTTAAACCAGGCATCTCTTGATAATTCCATGCAAAACAATCAAATATTCTTTCAATAACTCGATTAATTCAGCTTTATAATCAGCTTTTAAATTTTTGTTTATAAATGTCGGCCTAGGTATAGAACCATCACCAATATCAACCTCCTCTAAAGGATCAGCCGACATGAAACCTTGTCTCAATTTACTTATATCATCAAAATCTTCAATGGCCTCACACATATCGTTCTTTTGTGCCCGATAGTGCTCAAGTCTCTGCTGCAACCATTCTGAACTATTCATTAATTTATAACAAATGGTTTAGCCGATTCTCAACTGGCTTTAAAACAGCAGGCATGAAGCCGTCTCTAGTACAGCTGATCATCTCATAATCAGAAATATCTAAGCATGTCAAGCACTTGACATGATCATGCATGGACATGGTAGAACCATCAGCCACAACAACACAAGCCGATGTATCTCCATGTACAACCTCAATATCGTCATCAACCCATTGAATAAGAAATTGGTGCAAACTAGATGATACACATCTATTTGCATGAATCCAATCACGACCTAATATTAAACTGAAAATATCTTGGACCTTGGCGACGAAGAAAGCAGTAACCAATGTCTTGCTCCCAATGGTGAGCTCCATGGAAGCAATGCCCTTAGCACTCATACGCTTACCTCCTCCCACACCACTGACAGTCATGTTGGTCTTGATCAGCTCATCATCCAAACCACCAAGTTTCTTGTACATAGAATAGGGCATCAAATTAACAATTATCTCGGTATCAACAAGCATCCAAGAAACTAGCCTCCCATTGATATGTCCTTTGATGTACAGCGCCTTCAGGTGATTTTTAGAATCCTTTGACCTTTTAAATATAGCTTTTTTTGGGCCAAAGTCCAGATGAGCCATCTCTTCCACCGGAATGATGTAATAATCTGAAGAAAGATGCACCACATTAGCATCAACGTTCATGCGGTCAGGTGATGAATCATAATCAACAAGTTGTTCATCGTCCATATCCTGGGAATCCGATGACAACTTCTCATCAAACGAAGAAGTGACAGAAATTTCTGAAGCAATACGAGATGGCCCTGGATCAGCAGAAACCAGTGTCACCAGATCCAAAATCGGTGCCACCGGTTTTGGCGCAGTAGCAGACACCGAGGCAGGTAAAACCGGTTCCCCCGGTTTAGAATCTGGTTCCACCGGATTTGGCACTGGAGCTTCATTGATCTTCAATTTCCACCCTTTGCCTGAAGGAATCATGGGCCTGTACTTATTGAAGTTCTCCTCCCTCTTCTCCTCCAGTTCCTTCTCCTTCTGTTCTTGAAAGCAAAGTCGCTGCAACTTCCTCTTTTGTGTGCGTGTCAAACTTGGAGGACACCATCTTGGCAAGAAATATTTAAATTTATCAATTTCAACTTTCTTATCCTCACCAAGATCTGCAGCAACATCTTCCTGGACTGATGCTTTAGCCTCATCACCAATCATAATTGGCCTCTTGCCATCGTCCTCCAGAATCACCTTGATGTCACCAATCTAAATCACATCAGCAGCAGTAGTCCTCTCCTGGTTGACATCCATCTCCTGGACAACTTCCTCCACCTTTTTGGGTCGATAAACCTGCTTGGAAGGAGAATGCTGCCTTTTCTAAGGAAACCGGTGCCACCGGTTTTGGGTGGTAGATCCCAACCTGATCGACGTGGCGCCGAACGGTTATCTACCAGCCTCTCATGCACTGGCACTCTGTCATTACCCCATCCTGGATGAAAAGGAGGATATTGCATAGGGTAATATGGCATATACATCCCATTGTAATCCCACGCCGGATATGGAGAATTATAGTATGGAGGCATCCATGGCATGGCTTGATACTGATTTTGTTGGGGATACAAAGTAGCAACATCACCCTTATGTCTGTTATTCGCCCTTGGAGGCGAATTTGGCTTTTCCTAATGCATGGGTGATCTTTTTCTCTTTTTTCCTGGCCAATCCTCATCAACTGGCCTTTGATTTGCATATTTGGCAAGTAACTGATCAAAGGTTGGCTTTGGCTTTGCAATCTTGCCCTGATCTTTGGCCACATTCACTTTCCAGGTTCCAATCTCAGGTCACTTAGGTTTTAGCATCTTCGGGTGACCCTGACCAAAACCGATGGTACCGGTTTCTGAAGCCGGTGGCACTGGTTTGTCCTATGCAACAGGCTCAAACAGTGCTTTCGAGGATCCTTGCCCCCCGAGATCCGAGACTCTTGTAGTGATTTTGAAAGTTTCCCTACCAATTAGTGTCTTCTCACAAATCACCTCCCTGATCGTTGCCTTCCCCTTTGAATTTTCAGGTTTTGTATCACCCACAACAATATTCTTTCCTTTTGTTGATTCGACTTGATGCGACCGAACTAGAACCTTAGGAGGTTGCATCTCAAGGGTGTTAACAGGGAAAGTTGTCTTATCAACCTGCATCTCATGTAGAGTCAAACGTCCTTCATTCAAGGCCAATTGCACTGTCGACGAAAAACATTGCAATCATTAGTAGCATGCGAGAAAGAATTATGTAACTTGCAATATGCCCGTCTTTTAACCTCTTCAGGTGAAGGAATAGCATGAGACATTTAATGTTTCCATTTTTTTAACAATTCATCAAAAATACGATCGCACTTGGAAACATTAAAAGTAAATCGCACTTCTTCATGCCGATTCTTTTGAATTGGCTTAAGAGATGGACAAGTGTATGATTTATTCTTAGAAGGCCACATAAGTTTAGCAACATACACATCTTTCTCATCGTTCGAACTACTAGAATCATAGTTAACAACATGAACATTAGAACGATGAGTCTTATATGTATCTTTAGCATTCTTTAATCAATTTTCAGTAGCTAAAGCTCTCACTTGTACTTGATTAACCTAAAAGTGATCTAAGCCTTCTATCTTTTCTTTAATAAAGGATCTCAAACCATTAAAAGCAACATCAACAAGATCCCTTTCAGAAAGCGACAAATTAAAGCATCAGTTTCTAGTTTCTTTGAATCGTTTAAAGTAATCTAAAACCGATTCATCTCTTTGTTTCTTAACCGATGTTAAATCTGTCAACTTTAATTGAGTACTCCCACTATAAAATGATCATAAAATTTTTTCTCTAATTGATTCCATGAACGAATTGAACCGGTAGTTAATGAGAAAACCAGAAAAAAGCAGTTCCAGTCAATGATAACGAAAACAAGCAAACTTTTAAAGCATCACTAGAACTAGCCTCTCCTAGTTGAGCAATATATTGGCTAATGTGCTCCCAAGTGGTTTTATTATCATCACCATTAAATTTCACAAAATCAGGAACACGCCAATTATTAGGATAAGAAACAGTATCAAAATCAGCAAAGTATGGTTTTTTATATAATCTAGAATTACCCACATCAATGCCGAGCTTATCCTACATCATACTACAACTCATCCTTTAACTTAAAGAATTCAACATATAAATTCGAACGAGCTAGATCAGATTGCCCTGTGGCTGTACTCTGAGCTTGAACAACATGAGACATGCGATAAGGACTTTGCCGCAAATACTGATCATACACATCATTAGGAATCCCACTAGAGTTAATATTTTGATTAGGTATAGTGGGTGATGTGTATGCACGTGTCTCAATGTAAGCAGAACGATTAGCCACCTTTGTATTTCGGTTAGGGACTACCGAAACAAGAGCTATAGCGGGTGGTACAGACTGCTGCATAGCTGGAGCGACAAAACCGGTTCCACCAATTTTTGGAACCGGTGCCACCGATTTCACCGAGGCTGGCGAAACATGTGCTGGCGGTGGTGTTTGCCCTGGATAGAAATTAGCCGGCATACCGTATAATGGATTTTCAGGTGCTTTTCCTGGTGTAGCCAACACACTCGCATGCGTATTCTCATGTTGCATAGGTGGTATATTATGTGAGTAATAAGATGAATCTACATACCTATCTTTTTCAATTCTATCCATCCTGTCTATAAGAGCCTACTACCTCATCGATACGTAAAAGTGCAGCACTAAGCTTATCATCAGGATTGGGAGTAGAAGTTTCAGGTGGGTGTATAGTTACCGGGGGTAATTCTTCCAACTTCTTGTCCTTCAAAGTGAACCCCGGCCTCATGAATTCGTGAGTTCTTATCACCTTGCCATAGCAATCCTTCTTCAGCCCCATCAGGAATTGATTCTTGAAGAATTCTTGGGCTGCTTTAAACTTCTGATGCTCCTCATCACTGAGCTCCTCCATGGAGGGCACAATGATGTTGTCCTTGTCCAGTTCTGCAGTAGAGCCCATCTGACTAGGGTTAGGTAGATCGGTTAATGCAACCAAGATCTGTTCCCTAGCGGAGTCACCAAAAATATGTTGATGCTTTTTCTGGCCAACACACTGAGATGTGCGCTTGCTTGCGTGGATCCGCAATGGATCGATCACCGGCAGCGCTCCCCCCCCCCCCCCCCCCCGCCCCCCCCCCCCCCCCCCCCCCCCCCCCCCCCCCGCGCTTCCTGCCAAAACTGGTAAAACTGGTTTGGGAAACCAATAAAACCGATTTCGTAGGGTTTGCTGCGTCGACCTACGAACGCCGGCTCAGCAGGGACCCCGTCAGGGCTAGCGCACCTAGGGTTGTTCTGAGATTGGCAGGCCACCCAGAACGCCGTCAAACGCCGTAGAGATGAAGTACGAACAGAAAAGGGGGTTGGAAAAGCTAGGGCTTGGAAGGGATAAAAAGTAAAGATATTTGTATTTGATCGATTGGATAAACCCTCAATCCACCGTGGCCCTTTATATTTATAGGGTGGAGAGGTCTTGCCCCGTAAGAAAAGCCCTATTACAACTCGGACCCACGAAAAGAGTCCAAATCTACTAGGACTCAGGGAAAACCGGTTCCACCGGTTTCCAAATCCAGTGCCACCGGTTTCTGTTGTCAGATTGGCTTCAGAAGAAAAACGGTTCCTCCGGTTTCAAAATCCGGTGCTACAGGTTCTTCCTGCCCAATTGCTCTCGTGCCAATTTTGATCGTTAACAGTTTTACAGAAGAGTTCAACCAATTATTTGAAAGAGTGGATAACATTAATTTTTTGGTTCCATTTCAAGATCCAAAATGGAGAGCTCTACAATGGCATTGCCTTCTAACTTTGAATAATCACCCTCCACCTGAGGTTACATACCCAATGTAACAAAAATATAAATAGGTGGAGTCCTTTAAAAATTAATGCATCTGGCCTACACAACCATTCATACTTTTTTATAAGGGAAACTTTATTGATCTTGAGCAATTACATCAAGGTGATAAAATAGAAAGAAGACCATTCTCAGCCTCCGAGTAACTAAGATGCACATGTGTAGAACCAAAAAAAGGAAAATGATATGGCAACTGATCATGCCACTGCGATCCAACACATAACAACATCTTTAGCATAATCTACCACCAAATGCAACACTCAGACAACACAGAAATCCCTTCTAAAGCAAGTCCTTAAAAAGGAAACTTCACTTGCATATACCACCTCAGAAAGACATAAATAATGATCTGAAAAAGAGAGGACAAAAACACATTTTAGAAGGCAAAAAGGTAATTTCTTCTCAGAATGATGCATTTACTATGAGTGAAGAAGTTTTTGCATATGCTCCTCCAAAGCATAAATATATAAGAACTCATTTTGGTTTTAATAGTGCTACTATATATTGAATTGATTACTATAAAACCAAAATAATAATTAAGACAATGGTTCATTTACCATGAAGCAAGTATCCCAGATAAAATTCCAACAGATATGATTGCTCCGAGCCACTGATTGGACATGAACCTTTAAAGTAGGAATTCAAAAAATAAAGTTTAATCAGTTGGTTGTAGTACTAACATAACCAACAAACACATCCAATGTTGTTAAGAATGTAACTAAACAACATAGTCAATGGAAGGATACATACTTCCTGTTGCAATCTGATTTGTCCAATAAGTCAACAGTTGAAATCTGCCATGCTAAATGTCCAGCTGTAGCTGCCAGGAATGGATAGTAGGGCCACCCTGTTCCAAAAGATTAAGGTGGGCATTCATTATTCTAATGTGAAATTGTAATGATTTTACTAAATATAATATAACAATTGCGATGTTGAGCACCAACCAAGGTGAGCATTGTAGCCAGTGAGTGCTAAGCAGCTAATGCATACAACCCCAAATCCGCTAAGCCAGTACTTGGTATTATCTCCAAACGTTATGGCTGTGCTCTTAACTCCTGCTTTGAAGTCATCTTTTTTATCCTGAAATGAATATATGCACATTATATAAGAGCCTCACAAGATGGCTTCCAATGGGAAAAATTTCAAATACAACAAGAAGATGATAAATACCTGATGTGCGTATATCGTGTCATATACCAGTGCCCAACATATGACAGAAATATACATTGGAAGGAGGACTGCATAATCTAAGCTTTCTTTAATAGCAGACGATCCTAGAAAAACTCCAACGCCGACCGTGAAGCCAAGAAATGCTTGAGGCTGTCATAATTAAATGGATTTTCCGTCAAAAAATAAGTGGATTTTTCCATCAAAAAACAAGTAATACTTGGATTAAAGGGCAAGTATGTGCACATAAATAATAATGCATTTAACTGAAGCCTCATTATGTTTCATACATACCCAGTGTATGAACCTCTTCATCAGTGGATATGTAAAAGACAGAACAAGCCAAGCATAACCCATAATAAGGCTGCAACAAAAAAGATAAACAATTAAGGGTGAATATTAATATAAATATATTATTGAACAAGAAAATTCATATATGATGCATATACCACTAGAGAGATTGTTTTGGGAGGCAAAGAAGTTAGTGAAATGTAGATCAACATGCATATCTGGACTATAAATATTCTTTTCTATGTATCACATCAAACACCAAGTGATTCAATTAACCGTGAATGACTTTCTACTGGCATTCTAGGAGTAATGTGCAAATTTGGATAAATCATAGTGAATTTAGTATGATATTATGTTTCGGTCAAATTTAACAAATTGTTTTGTCGTAAGGTACTATTTCATTTGCGAACTGTGTGTAGCATAGTTGGTTAGGTTCTTGCGGTGGAACCTATCCACCTAGGTTGGAGACCTCGACACGGAGCATGTTTTTGCACTTTCTTGATATATTCAATAAACTAACCGCCACTATTTTTCAGTGGTAGGCGACGTGTCCATCGACCGCGAGGTGCACTTCATTAATCTCAAGACTAGAACGGCCAGCCCTGTCTCTCCATGGTGCTCAAAGGGGTATAGGGCTTGTGTGCGTGTATCCATAAAATCATTGGGGCAAGTGTGTGAGCTTTTGTATCGGTATTACTGTTTAGCAAAAAAATCATATTTGTTTTAAAAGGCATCCAAATATCCTTGTACCCATAGTGTTTTTCCTACTGCACCTCCATTGCTTTCACCACCGGCTGCCATAGCAGCAAACCGTTTGGCATAATTGGCGCACTAAATCTGTAGTTTGTGATAAATATTTTTTAGAAATTATAGTTTTATGATATTTGTTCGTTTCAGTTGGTCATGTAAATTTGCATTACCATACATTCCTTTGCAATGAAGACAGTCCCAATGGCTCCCAAAAATAGTATCCAAATTGCATTTTAATAACACTTGCAATGAAGATTAATTAAGTCCAACATACCAGCGGTTATTGAGTTGAAGAAGAAAGACGTGCCATAGAAGAACTTGAAATACAAGGAAATAAAATCCTTGAATCGGGGTTAGAGCCCCTGATGCAAGTGGCCTGCTTTTTGTCCGCTCAACCTATAAGAGAAATATGCATAGTCGTTAGGGCCATTCAACTGCCCATGAAAATTCATTACTTCACTGTTGCATGCTCCACCTGACTACATGAGTGATGTTATGCAGCACCAAAATAGCGCTTAACTCAATGCTAACACGTTGATACCAGAACAAAAATAATTTACAAATTAATTAGGCTCATCGAATGAAAGCTGCCAGGAGAAGCGCCTATCTCGGCATATGCTATTCGGTGTTTGGGATGTTGGGATTTAATGGGACCTTCGGCAGGCTTCTGGAGGCAATGGTAGAAAAGCTTTTGTACTTATAACAACTAAAAAATCATTCTGAGATTAAAAGAAAAATCACCTTCTTGTCGAAGTCTTGATCGAGAAGATCATTCGCCGTGCAAGCAGCACTCCTCAAGACAACAGACCCAATAACAAAGAGTGCCATCATTTTCATGTCTGGGAGCTCCCCTTTGTCCGCTGCTATTGAGATGGACCTGTAATAGATTAAAAGGATGCAAAATCTGGCGTCAAAAAGATAACAGATGAGCTAGTACACATATCCACTCAATGCTGACACGTTGATACCAGAACAAAAAAATACACACAAATTAGACAAGGGCTTTTTCCTACTGGTTCATTAAATGCAAATTTGACTACTCATTTTTACATGGGGAAAAATTAGCAATGGTCCGTGATTCTATTTTAACATCTATAGGCTAGACAACAGGTTATTAGCATGGGTCCTCAATGTGTCATGCAAAAAAAAATTGTTCACTTCAAATTAAAAACCACTACCACATATTCTTCAAATTAAAACCGTTCCTGTATTGTAGATTTAATTATTTTCTCCATGGAAAAAAGGAATTATATTTGCCCTCCTATGCCCTTTCAAAAAAATAATTGTAGACATTTAATTGTGAAAAACACGACGGCGTGGATTATAAATATTTGGAAGACTACTAATAGATGGTGCCGAGCATAATGACGTGTCACCATTGGAGGAGCCCTAAGCACCTATTAATTAATGAACGTGTCCTTTTGTCCATAGTAATCGAATTCTACGACAAAGGTCTATGATAAATTCCACAGATCCTTGCAATAGTAAATGCATAGTAGAAATTACGGCAAAAAATTAAGGAACATATACCAGATGCATGGCCATACGATGAGCCAAATGGCGGCGGGCTTGTCAATACGGGCAAGCAACGCATAGGGCCTCGCCGCCACGGGGAGCCAATGCTCTACCCATGACGCCCGCGGAAGCTGCTGAGGTCTTGTTTGAGACTCCTTTTGCACATGCGCCGGAGATGAGGCCGAGACACTCGAGGCCCGTTGTGTGGCCATGGATCAGAGTACGTAGAGAAGGATAATGTACTAGGCTGTAGGCTATAGTGCTCTTCGCTCAACTGTGACAGCTACCCTCACCGGCTTCGATCGGAGCCTTGGACAGCGTTTTATAGGCACGGAAGGCTATAGTACTATTCTGCACTCAGCAATAGTTTACTAACAGTCAGCAATAGTTGTCGGCATGTTAATACTTATAATGGCTTAGCAGGCTGGCCACCGGCTGCTTAGTTGAAGACTGCAGCAAGTTAGTTGAACGCTGAACTACAACATATCTATAATTATTCGGGCAGACCGGGTCTCATACAGTAATATACTCAATCCCTCTCAAATTGTTATTCAAATTAAGTTTCTTCTAAGTCTAAATTATCTACCTTTGATTAATAAGCTAATTGAAAAATAACATTTGGATGAACGATCGCTTAAATATATTAGCTAATAGAAAAAATAACATTTGAATGAAGGTTCGCTTAAATATATTAGCTTATATTAGTTTGTCCTAATAAGTAATATAAGCCAATTAGTCAATTGGATGAACGATCGCTTAAATATATTAGCTAATAGACAAAATAAAATTTGGATAAATGATCGGTTTAAAAATAACATTTGGATGAATGACCGCTTAAAAAATAACATTTTATATTAGCTTATTACGGGCTACTTTCTCCAATCTGCAATTCAGCGAAACTAATCCTACTAACTTCGAGCAAAACTAAATGAATGATCGCTCAAATATAACTATAGTACTTTATGTTTGAAATGAATATTTCTTTTTTGCGAAAAGACTCGGTATGTAACGTCGTCTATCACTCAATGAATAGTATCGATTAAATCCTAAAATAAAACTAGGAAAATAGACACATGTCCCGAGTCCTAGACTCGAACCTAGGTGGATAGAATCCACCACAAAAAATCTACCAACTAAGCTATGTTTAGTTCGCATATTTAAAATGAATTTGAACAAGAACTAAGCTATGTTTAGTTCGCATGTTTAAAATGAAAACAAGGGCGGATACAATAATCCCTGCCTGCGGGTGCTGCAGCTCGGGTCTATCTTGTTAAACTTTATGTATTTGCATGTGTAACATAGTGCAAATCAGCTCACATAGCTGATAGCTCTAATCAACTCATTTATCTCTATATAAGATCAATATATCACTGGTCTAGTCTTGCATTTCAGGGTCGAAGGAGTACGCGCATGTAAAGCATCTGTAATTATCGGTTTGATATATGTGCATGCAACCTTCCTTTCCATGTTCCGACCCACATGTTTTTGACTTTTATTGGTCAGATGTGCATGCACGTCATTATCAGCTTAGAATATTGGAAATTCAATACTGAAGTCACTAGAACGCGCCTGCTGGGTCACGTGTTTGACAGACTACTAATTCATTCAGGTGCCAAAGTTGATTTCGCTTTCTAATAATGTTCCAGCCTCGTGTCCCCAAAATAAACAGATAATTTTGTATTCTATTCATCGAACTCAAATTTTTGACATTTTGGACTTCTTCAAATCTAAACGGAAATAGAAAATTGGATCCACCACATTTTGCTGGAAAGAAAAAAAAAATCAGACGAAAAACCATAGAGAATTAAACAGCAAAATATTAGGGGCTGTGGGAATGGCTGGTTTTGTTGAGCCTGTTGAGAATAATCTATGCATTAATGTAAATGAGAACTGATTGAGAGAATGAATCTGTAATTGTATTGATTAAATGAATGAAGTGTTGGTTTACATATTTATACATGGGGAAGAGGCATGAACATGTCCTTTCGGAGGGACACACCCCTACCGAATAGGTGCCTCTTCGTGAATGGGTGTCTTTTACTAATGACATAACTAATTGCTAATTGATCACTAATTATCCTATTCTAACACTCCCCCTTGATCAATTTGCTTCATGTACGCTTCTAATATTCCTTGTCCTTCATTCTTGAAAATATATTCTTCAATCTTGAAAATATGTCCTTCATTCTCAAAAAAAATCCAAATATGGTGAAAACTCCTCTAAAAACCTTGTAGGAAAAATATGAGGAGAAACCATTTTGTTTATCCAAAATGTGGGAAAAACTCCTCCAAAAAATCCTGTGGGAAAAATTGAGGAGAAACCCTATTGTATAATTATATGCCATTAAAACCAAAGTAGTACCGGTATATCAGGCAAAAACTCCTTAAAACCCAATGGGAAAACAAGGAGAAACACCATGATATACAATCACCAATGTTGTTAGACTCTTTGAGACAAACCCAAAGTCTTAGTCTAAAAACACCTTGAACATATGGTCAATATGCTCCAAATATCATCTTCCAAAAAACCCCGGTGGGAAAACTAGATGATATAGCATATACCTTTGTTGACATTGCCTCATCAAAAACTTTATATGAGAAACCTCAAAAAGAAAAATCCACATAAAGAAAAGAGTACAATGTATCGTATGTTCCAATATCATCCACAAAAAAACCCCTATGGGAAAAATGGATGATATGACATAATCTTGTGTTGATATTACCTCATCAAAAACTTTATATGAGAAACCCAAAGGGAAAAAAACTCATACAAAGAAAAGAGTGCAATATGATGTTTCCAACAAGTTACTAATCAGAGAGACAAGAGACTCTCCCCCTAATGCCTGGAAAAGCTCATTTATACGAAAATCAACATACGGGTTGTAAATAGATCCTCTCCAAGAGATCTAGATACTGAACAATCGACGGAGATTGAAATCTCAGATTGATCCTGTGTGAACCCATCAATGTATGCTGCGGTGGTGAGATTGGTACGTATACAACGTAGTCTAATCTTACGCAAATAGGAAATCTTCATGGATTCCTACGTACTAAATGCATATGGGGTATGCAGTTAATCATAAGTCAGGAGTATGTAAGTCTACCTGACTCCAACATGAAGTTGGCATATAGCAATTTACTAATAGTGGTCCTGCGATGACATCAATGTCATACTTATAGATTCCAAATTATCCATTTGGATATGTAACTAAACTCTTATTATACCCAACAATCGTTATTGAAGGTACAAAAGTTTAGTAGTGTTTAGGATAATGCTCATAACAAGAGCCACTATCTACCAAATGCATGGCTAAGTGTGGAAACTTCCACACTCTAGATCATCTCATAGATGTATCTATACAACCATGAAATGCCTGAACTGTCCAGACAATCTTTGTGTCGGACTCAAAATATTCTTTCGAATATGATCTAGGAATCTAAGTCAATCTGATTTTTTAAGATAAGAGGGTCTTAAAAAAAATTTTCTGTGGTAGTTACCGTATCCATACTTTGGGAAAATACTGACCAAAAGAATTGCTATTAATTTTTCACACATCTCTTTGGATGACCAAATTGATCATTCCAAACCTTGAATGGATCAACCTTGCGAAAAATTCTTATGCGCAACATGTTGTACGGGGATAGTTGTATGCATAATACAACCAAAATGAGACATATCTCATTACTTATGTGCCATATCTAATGTCGTCTGTTTGTGTTTCTCTATGAAAACACAAATGTCCATTAGGAACATATCAATCCCTATTGGGATGATTCCCGTACAATCTATATATGACAAGAATTTGATAGAATTTTTTGTCTAATATATAGAAATCCATAAATATTGTCAAGTATCAAATTTATCAAAATGATACTCATAATAGTTATGACAAGTGTTACAACGTATTTTGATGGACATTAGAAACTTCCTCGGGAGCTTTAAATTTAAGATTGAAAACCCCTTCAAATATTATGTCTTAGCTCCCCCTGTTATCCATTTCTGTTTGATATAGATCAACCTTGAGTTTAAGAGTATGACATTGTTTAGCATTCTGCTAAATACAACCACTTATATGACTTTATTGTGTCAATATGTGGTTCTCGTTGTCACTACTCAGTTGCACATGGGGCCTTTTGCTTCCATCATTGGAAGTAAATTGTATGAACAATAGGATCCTAGTCTTAAAGACATGATCTACTTTATTGTTCATAATACTCATGAAGAGTATGCCATAAAGTAAGTGCACTTCCTTCCATAAGATATTTTTATTGATAATCTTGATGGATGTAGTACCTTAATAACAACAAGGCACAATTTCTTTGATCTATAATAAATAACCCCTAAGTGAGGGTCATTAAACTCTTCTAGTAGTTTATGGGATAAAACCAATTATTAATGTCCATTGTCCATGTGGGATATTGATGCCATCAAGAGCAAGTTCAATAAACTCCTCTGAAGTCAATATCCACAACATGTGACAGACCATTGATTGAATGAATTTACAATTAAGGTAAAAATCAAAATCAATATGGTAATGTTGTAATCTGAAAATGCAATATTTTATAAGTGTTTATCTTATCATAGTTTTGGATTATTGTAGGTAGTCACATTAATGTGTAGACCATACAATTTAATCATCATAGGTTTTGATATACACAAGGCAGATAATCTCGATGTCAAAGACAAAGAGTAGATCTCTATAGTAGGCAAATATTTTGCTGCCTAAGCACGGTCTCAGGGCAGAATAATTCACAAAGAATTAAACGCAGCCAGTGCATTTAGGACTCTACTATCTTGTGTAATAATAAAACAATATGATGACAAAGATCAATCCAAAACCTTTATTTTGATTAGAACACGGTGTAGGTAATCATCAAGTTTCAAAGAAACAAGATGTAGACCAATCAGTAATAGGTGATTGAATCACTGCTATCACGGTCTCAGGGCAGGATAATTCTCAAGGAATTTAATGCAGCCAATGCCATAGACTCCATTACCTTGTGTTAATTTAACCAAAAATAACCAAGATATTTATATTGCAATTTTAATCCTATAATCATATAATGATTAAAGTTTGATTATTCTATGAGGAACTTTGTTAAATTGCCACTAACTTAAACTAGCAAATTTAACCTGTATGTGGTGCAAGATTGTGGTTTGAGTGCACCAACATACTCCAATCTATTATGTAACTACAAGTGTAACCTATATGTTGGTGCAAAGTAGGGGGTTTGGAGGCACCAACATATACCAAACAATAATCAATAATCAAAGTCACAAATGTAATATGTATGTGGTGCTAAGGGGGATTGGGTGCACCACATATGCCAAAAATACATAATAGAATTACCAATGCCATTGTAATATAAAATAATCAAACCACAAAATATATTACAGTGACAATATTCAGCAGATATAAAGCAACAACAATCATGAAAATAACTGATGTTCTTGCATAAAATAAATTAGCAAAACATGTGCTTATTAATAATACTACTGCTGAAATGAAAATTATAAAGAAACATGAATTATAGGGCACCAGACAAATGAAAAGAAAAAAAACGGGCCCAAAGTAGCCAGCAGCCCGGCAGCGGCCTAACCGGCCGGCGGCCAAGGCGCGGTCTCGACGCGGCCCAGCCCAGGGAGGCCAGCGACGGCCTGGCTGCGGCCCATCTGGCCCAGCGCGTCCAGCCCGTATCAAAAGGGCTGAGGGGTGGCGGCTAGGGTTGCCAACCCCTAACCCGCACGCCCCCAGTCCGCCGCCGCCTCCTGCCCGATGGTCGCGCGCCGTCGTCGCCGGCGGTGAGCGGCCGGCCGGGAGTCCGGTGGTGCAGATCCACGTTCCTCCATTGCCGCGCCGCCCCTCCCCCTCTTCCTCCATCTACATTGCGTCCGCCGCCCCCGAGTCGCCGGCTTGCGCCGGCCGCCGGCCGTTGCCCGGCCATCAGTCGACGGCGGAGAGCCCCAGCGAGGCGGGGCTCCACATGCCGCGGCGGATGTCGGGCGGCGGTCCACGACCGCGACGCAGCCGAGGAGGCTCGGTCCAGCGGGAGTCGCCGGGTCAATCGAGGAAGAAGCCGGCGCGGAGACGCTGTCATTCGTGAAGAATGGTCGAGTACGGTGAGGACAGCGGCGCGGAGGCGTCCAGGGTCCCCATCCAGAGAAGCGACGTCGTCCACGGCGACCACGGACACGACGTCCACCACGACGGCCATGGCGTGTACCGCGAGTGCAGAGACAGCAACGGCCACGGGATCCACCGACGGGAAGAGCAAGCAAGCCAGTAGGAATGGCTAGGAAAAGTAAGTTCTCGAAATCCATGGCCTACTGGAAGATGGCGACAGTGAAGTCCTTCGGCACCGGAAGATGCAGCAATGCCGGCGAACTTTTCCGGAGAACATCCTTCCTATCCTCTGCCTGTAGCGTCAGCGGTTGCAGAGCGAAAGTGCGTGATAACGTGTTGAGAATAATCTATGCATTAATGTAAATGAGAACTGATTGAGAGAATGAATCTGTAATTGTATTGATTAAATGAATGAAGTGTTGGTTTACATAGTTATACATGGGGAAGAGGCATGAACATGTCCTTTCGGAGGGACACACCCCTACCGAATAGGTGCCTCTTCGTGAATGGGTGTCTTTTACTAATGACATAACTAATTGCTAATTGATCACTAATTATCCTATTCTAACAATTGACACATCAGATCGACTTTCTTTTTCTGTTTTCTACAGCATTTTTGTGCTTTCATGTTAAATTTTTTAAATGGCACTCGAGTCCTGTCATAAAAGAGTGCCTTGCTTTGAATATAAGCACAGTCACCAACACACTACTTTGACCGCTAGTTACTAGCATATATCAAATATTTTTAAAATATAGCATACCTGTGATATTATTTTTGAAGACAAATCTAACTGTAGAACATCTAAAAGTTGAACAAAAGAAATTCAAGAGAACATTGATAGTCTGAGTTTTTAAGCGTTGAATGCACGCAACCTGAAACATCACTTTGTGACGGGATGGATGCTACTTTGAGGACTATATCTGTCTATGCTTTTCTTCTCGGTATTTTCCAGTAGATCTGTTATCAAATCGACAAGGATTTGTGAAGTTTCTGCTTTCTACCCGATGTGCACCCAAGTTGCAACAATCACCGGTGGCAATAGCAATTAAAAGATCCTTGTGCCTTTTGCTAATAACCTTATGTATAGGTACGTTGTAGGGTTCAAGAACAAGCATATCTATGTGGCTAGCTAGGTACACTTGTGCGGCATTGCACCTGTTCTGAGATAAGGCACATAATTTTTTCCCCTAATATTTTCGCTTGGTGGGAGCCTAAGATATATAACACACCTCCCAGTTTTGGAAAATGCCTTCTCGTTGCTCTGAGAGCTCTGCACGTCTAACCTGCCCTACGCCCCTACCGCCGTAGACGATCGAGACAGGCCGGCCCTTGACATCCCGCCCATCGAGAGAATCCTACCGGTGCATGCTGTTTGCTGTACTGCGTGCTCGTAGCGAGAAGTGTGTGTAGGGTCGAGCTAGAAAGCGGTGGATGCGCATATGGCTCGCGATCCCAGACACCCGGGCATCCTCGTCCGCAACCAACTGCTCTTTAGTCTTTAGTACACGCATGGTGGTGGTACGGTCACATGAAATCCATGACACGCACATGTGCGCAAACGGCCGCGCAGCAAAAGCGGCATTCGGAAACCAACGCAGGCCGGGGCCTGTACTACTGTGCCGACCGAGGACGAGGAGCAGGGCCCGGCTCCGAGGCCGCGGGCGCGTGTCGGCGCGTGGCGCGGACGGAAAGAACACGGGAGATCGGAGAACCATCAGCTGACGGCTCCCAGTTCGCTTCCCGACGCGCGTCGGCGTCGTCGCGTGGTTTTGTTTGCGCCTCACGCGCCATATATGTTTTCTTCAACCGGCAAGATGCCATCGTCCTCATCCATGTCACAGGGCTCGGCGCCTTGCTGGCCTGGCCTGCCGCTGCGCTGCACCGCTCGACGTCGTCGGGACTTGGGGCTGAAACCGAGGCGCGCCGGATCGGAAAGGAGGGGGGGGAGCGCCTGCACTTGCACAGAAAGGACGCGCACGTCACGTTGTAGCTGCCAGCCTGCAATGCAGGCAATGGCTGTGTCGTGGACCCGTGGCCTCACCCTTCCAACTTCCATAGGAAAGACTTGTGTCCTCGGTGGATATGCACGGGCACGGCGAACCGGTCAACCCTGACAGCTCGTTACCCCTTGGTACGGCAACGGCAGTTGCAGCAAGCAGCACGGCGCCATCGTTCGTGGCGTGGGTTCTGTACTGCACATATCCAACCATCCGCCTGAAAAATGCGGCTGCGGTTCTTGCGTGCAGGACCACCTGCCCAAACAGGAACCCTAGAACCGGAGCAGGAATGGTCACGCACAGTAGGGAAGTAGGGGCATGTGTGTGCGCGCGCGCGCGCTGAGCGGAGCGTCCTTGGCTTGACTCTTGACAGGGCAGGGCGTACCGCCACGCTCGCTGCTCTAGGCTGCATCCTGCATGTGAAGTGCTGTGCCTGCTAGGCTGCTACAGCCTACAGCCCTGCAGGTTCCCGCGTGTGTGCTCGCGCTGCTCCCGGTCCCGGACAGCGCCACGGTTTTCTCCTGGCACATTGTTGCCGAATGCTCGCTAGCTTATCCACCTCCGTGCAGTTGACTGCCTCTACCTGCGAATTGTGTATTTGTGTGTGTGATCGTTGTGTGTGAGTGACTGGCTGTCCGCTTGGAATGGATGGACCACAGCCAGGCAAGTTAAGTTGCCTTGTGATTTCACTTGGCTTTCAGAGGCCAGGCCTCAGCCTGTTCGGTTGGCTGAAGTACTGCTGGCTGGTGACTGATAAGACAAGCGAACAGGCTACATTGAAAGAGAATGCGTCTGTGGACGTTGTTTCGTTTCACACTGCAAACACATTCACCGGCAATTAACGTAGTAGGGATGGCTATGGACGAATCCAACTCCACGAGCCAATGTACTGGCTTGATCCAGGCTAACATTTTCGAAATTCATTGGTCGCCGTACGTTCGCCGGGCTATCTCAGCTCGCCGCCTCTCCCACCACCTTCACTCAAATCGTGCAGGCAGGCCCATAAACAGGAGATGGAGCCTCTGCCTTCTTTCAGCGTGGTATTGGGTTGAGCTGGCAACTTCTTTGATTATCCCTCAACCATGGACTGATTTCAAGATAACAGTTTCAGCAACCCACAGAACCGACCACAAACTGCAACTTCTTGTGTTTTGCGGCACGCACAGCACCTTTGATCTCACAAGTTCAAATTGCCAAATAGCACAACTTTGGCCAACTTAGACGAAACAAACCACACCCCTTTTTTTTCAACTCATTCTTCAAAATGGTACTTTAATTTTCCCTTGGCAGTATAATCACTTTACTATCAAACAAAAAAAGAATCATGTGAATCTATACTGACAAAGACTTCAGTTGTAAAATTAAGCAATTTGCAGGCTGCAAAACCAATTTTCGCACTGAGATAATCAAGCAATCAGCCGACTCAGAAAACGCCGTCCTATCCCCATATCAAAATGATTCATGAAACACAAATCTTCTCAACACTACAAAAAGGCAACAACATCGGCAAAGTGATCTTTAATTCTTTATTATGCATTCGCCATCTGTGCGCAGAATCAGAAAGCAAGCAGATAGCAAGTCCCTTTCCGAAAGGACTGGACGTAAGTTCACAGTCCGTCGAAATCATTCTGAAAAGTGCTCCACAGCTTTACACATATTCATTTATCACGACGCGACGAAGGCCGGCCACAGATGTCTGAATCAAACACCCAATTCGGCCAGAAAGAACCAAGCGAAAACGAAAGGCTCAATGCAGGCTGCAAGACACTGTATCTATGAAGTACACATCAACAGCTTTTGAAATCTTTTTTGTTCCTTTTCTTGATAATGGCAGAAACAGCAACACAATATGGAGTTGTTGTAATTCTAGCAATGCCTAATCCCCCACCCCTTCTTTTTTTTTTTCGTTTTCTTCTATGTCAGATTTTTTTAGAACAAGTACACAGATTCTAACAGAAAACATAACACATACCATATCCTAGAGGACAACCCACACATCAGTTAAGAAACGCCCGGCCACGAGGCAAATTGGCTTCTTTGGACCACAGCACAAACTGCTTCAAAACCTCTGCAGCTTAATAGGATCAAGAAGGGGAAAAAAGATGCAATAGAAGAAAAGAAAGTGCCCTCCAAGATGGAAAAAAATAGACAAGGAGGGCTCTCTAATGGTTTGGCTCTGGGGGCCTCAACCTAGATGTATCCTGGAACCTCTTTCCCAGTCATTGAACGTTTCTCATGGGAAGACAGTTTCATGGCTTCACTTTTTTTTACTTTTCCACTGGCATGAGAAAATGGAAGAGAACCCTGATGAATGATCGTTTCTTGACATTCCGCATTTCAAACTCGTCATTTTAGGCTGAAGTCCATTTCTGAGGCTATCTCATGTTTCCCAATTCAAGTAACCCAACAGTAATCAATCATCACCCTTCTGTTGCAACCTTGCTGGGTTGCTCCTTATTACTCTGGGTCACATCAAGTACTTCTGGAACATCATTGCACTGCTCCTCATTTTTCTTGGCTGTATCAAGTACCATCCCAACATCGGTGCCCTGCCCCTCATTATTCTTGGTTCTATCAGGCTCTGTGGCACTTGTCAATTGTGTTTGCTTTTTAATTTCTGCAGGTTTTTCGGCTTTTGGCTGCACAGAAAATAAACATTAATGAGGAACAAAATAACCACCATTTGTCAATGCTAATGTAAATGACAAATTACTTTTATTGCAGAGGCTAATATATAGAACTCAAATCTTGTGTCACCGCAATACCCTTCCACTAATCATAAGCCACGAAGCATAGCATTGCTATTTTTGTGGTATTTGAAAAGGTAAAAGCATTTAAATATAATGAACAGAATATATAATAATACAATATGGTGTTATCGAAGGATTCCCAATGCTGCAAGTAGAAGTGGTGCAAAACAAAGAGGATAGATGTAGTGATATAAGGAGTCCAGACTGCAGTGCATACCGACGGGTGATCAAATGATGTAGTAAGCGGCTTGCCCCTTCTGTCCTGCATTACTTTCTGCCGGTTTTCGTAGAAGTCAAAGTCATCCAATATTGATGTTTTACACGAGAAGTTCTTGAAAATGTTCAACATCTCTGTACCTTGTACAAATTTGACCTGAATCGGCAATGCATACACGATTAGAGGTTAAAATAAACTAAAAGCATATTTAGACTAGAACAGAACACCCTAATTGATTAGTGAAACAGAGAATACTAAAAACAGAACAGACAAGAACCTAAAAGAGGCAGCGGTGCTTATGAAGGTATTCGCATTCATTTCATACAAAAGAGCAGATTCGAGAAAACGTGATAGACTAAAGGACTAACATTCAGATCATGGAAGCAAACAAGCAATTCATCACAGAGAGCACAAATACGATAGATTGTTTCAACAGCAAGGAGAGCCGCATCTGAGCAGTATGAAATCTTAAGCACAGTTTTTCTTGACATGTTATCATGAAACAAAAAATAACTTACAAAGCTCTCTAACCTATAAAAAATATCAAGGAACTCTTCTTAGATGTTGCAAGGCATACCTCTTGCGTGTCCCTGCTATTTGTCACGGGTTTGTTCTCATTATTCTCCAAAATTATGTGGCGAAATTGTGGATTAGGCACATCCTTGATAATGTGCCATTTTACTGAAAAGAAACCGTTCCACTTGTCCTGTTGCCAGAAGTTCATGTTCCTGTTGAAATCTACTGGACCAACCATCTCAGCCACACCGCAGAACTGACCACTTGCATTAACCTGGCAATCATAGTTTAACAGTTATAAAAGGTCAAAAGAAAACTCATAATGTTGCCCTTTTCATAAAAGGGGCGCTCAGATATGCAACTCATTAACTTGCGACAAAATGTGAAATGAAGTGAGAAGGAAACAAGACGGCAATGTGTTCAGATAGTTTAAACATAGGTCAGAGCTGTTCCATGTTCTACCTACATACTGGTACAGCTCTCCTGCGTGTTCGAGAAAAATATATACTGGTACAGCATGTTTTGATGGTTGTAATGATTACTGCAACAAAAATCTAAAACTACTTAGAACAAGCCAGTTATTTTAGAACAAATAGAGAAACTAGAAAATAAAATTTCTTCCTGTTGTTCAGTTCCTATGCAAAATTGAGCACCCAAACAGTCAGCTACACTGAATAAGGAAAAAAATGTCTGGATAGGGGCACACTACCCTGAGATTCATGGTAATGTTCATGAGAAACTAATTCTCTAGGAGCAATTAATAGCATGTAACTTACAGAGAAGAAAAGGAAAACAGGACATTTGGTTCCTTTGTCTGCCATTCTTTCCTGTGCGAGTCTATAGGCATTGTCAAGCCTTTTGTTTCCGTTAGGAGTACTAGCCCAGACATTGTACTTGATACTCTTGTGAATATCATCTTCACTGTAAGATTTAATTACAAAGAATAGAGCTTGCTCATACTTCGTAACAAAATCTGGAAGATTATATGCATTTTTGCTGATCATGACAGGTGAAGTTATGATATCATTAGCATCTCCAGCACGTGATAATCCAACACCACCATCTCGAGGGGTGAAACTGTGTTTTGAGTTATCAGTGTGGTTATTCTCATTAGATATCTCAGAATCACCATGTCCATTTAGCTTACTTCTTGTCTTAAGCTTGTCATTGTTGCTCCAGCTTCTACCACTTTCTTTCACATTGATGCCTTTGCTTTGATAAACACTGTTTTTTCCTTGGTTATTACTATGCATCACAAACTTGCTAGATGGAAGATATCCTTTTGTTATGGAAGCACCAGATGCCTAGCATGAGAACAAGCATGTCAAATTAAGTTTTCCTACCTTTGGAGCCAAGAGCCAAGATCTATGCTTTACAGGAATTTTCAAATACCTTATTTGCCCCCTTTGATAATGAGCTGCTATTATCAGCATTTGGTACAGTTTCTAGAGCTGATGATGATCCTTTGATAGTTTCTGAAGCAGATTTGGCACTTCGGGCAGCTTTTGAAGAAGAAACGGCATGTTTGTTAGAAGAACTTTTGGGTCTTGCAGCATAATTCGATTGATGCACACCAACTGGATGTCCCTGAACTCCATCCAGAAGAACAAAAGAAGGGTCCCATGAGTATGCAGGGACTAGTTCAGGTCCATAAGCAATTGGTTGAGCAACAATTCCAGGTGTGCTAGGATCTTGCATTGCAATTGCAGTGGAGTAATATGGCTCTTTGCTGACATATTGACCGTCAACGCTAGTAATGCCTCCAGGAACAACCGGACTATAAGAAGGATATCCATTTTCATAACCCGGAAGATAACACAAATATGACCCATTATCAGCTTGAACCACCTGAAATGGAACATAAAGCAGATATAAAAGCAGTTCTCTTGAAATTTGTCAGCTTTAACAGCTTTAAAAAAGAAAAACTGAATAGTTCGCCCTGGAAAAGATGGCACTAATAAAAATAGATTTTAAGGAACTCAAAGAACAGCGCCGATTCAAAAACTGCTTTCGAAATTGAGTACTCCAAACAACACAGTCATAGTTTACACTTCATCGTTCAATATTATAAGTGGAAGTATATTTAAGAACCTTGACCATAATGTTTTGTATAGCATGCATGCAACTAAAAATTTTAATCCTCAATAAAAACAGGTATACCCATTCACTTGCAATCATTAAGCTTTGTTTATCTTGAGTACTACAGCACAGCAGTCATGAGGTCATGAATGCATATAATGAAATGACAACTGGGACAAAGAAAAAACAAAAAACATTTGTCATATCTTGCAGAGAGATTTTTGGAACATGGGCAACAATGGATGAATAAAGAGTGATATTAAAAAAAATAGTTGGCCACTTTCCCAAACATGGCAAAGAAAAGATGACAGCCAACAGGTGCAAAGCTTGTTGGTACCACCACCACCAACATAGAGACGCACAAAATGCACCACTGTTCTGATTTAGATAGGACCACTAGTGACAACTACAGGAAAGGCATATCTAACACTTTATGAAGTACACTATTATTACAACTTACCGCTGGGTGCATCTCCAGGCCATTATATCCAACAAAGTAGCCATTCTCATCCCATCCTCCAAATGAACCTGCACTAGACAATCAAATCGTTAAATGAATGAACAGTTGTTTTTTTAATCTTCAGATCATAATGCTGGTCTACGCACCAGGATAGTAATATCCGTAGTAATACATCCCTTGGTCCCCAATAGAAGCTTCTTGGTTCATTTCACTTTCCTTCACAGTACTAGCTGCATCGCCCGACGAAATGCAAGATACTGCATCAGAAGAACTTGCGTCTTTCTTAGCAGGCTACAAGGGTCGAAGATGAAAGGCATCAAGGAGAAAGTACATATAGAACAACTAAGCAACCACAGGGCAAAGAAGGAAATAAAGGCGTTCCTTGTACGCTAAGATAAGCGAGTGTATATTGTGTATAGGAATGAGAATCTCACCAAGTTGACATTGCTTGCCTTCGTGCTAGCATCAATCTTCAAGCTGTCCATTGCTTCTTCAATAGCTGGATGATAGAAAAGTCAAGGGTTGCAAACAGAATATATACTTCTAAGGGTCATTGTCCATGAGTGACCAATAAAATAAGCCAACCATGCTACAATGATCAACAAACATAACACCAGGCTAATATGTGCAGCTAATAACAGTGCTGCATCAACTCATCATGTGGACAGATCTGAAAATACATGCAGACCATTTGATTGAAGTACACAATTTGATTTCTGTTTCCAAACACAAGGGCAACCAAGGAACTCCGATTGAGCAAGATTTGAGGGACTGAGACATGCAACACTAACCTAACCAATATACCCAAATCCTTCAGTGCAGTGCAGGCACCATATTATTGGTGTACCTGTCAAATAAATGGGAGTTGGCTCAGCTCTCACTATCTCTCAAACCCCAATAATGAAGGGCACCTAATAGTAGTATATATTACTGAATTGCTAATAGCAAAGATGACATATGGAACGGAACGGCTCAATAATGTCAACTGTCAAGATCAAATTTAAAACGGATCAAAATTTTGATCAAATTCTACCCAACTAGGTCATGAAAAAAGGAAAAAAAAAATGCACAAGCAATTCAGCAATAAGTTCCTGCGAACAGTAATCCAATAGGGCACCCCAGGATTGGAAGAATTTTTTTGTTGCCCAGAAGCCGGATTGACACAACAGCTTTTTAGGAGGACAACGATGGAGTTCAATCAACGGGAACGACAAAATTCACCGGCACTCGACATCAAAATAGCAGAAATTTTATTGATCCAACAGAAAGCTCGTAAAAGCACCAACAGCAAACACATAAACAACGCCATGAATCCATCCATCGGATCCACCTCTCCCCACCGGATGGAGAGCGAAATGAGAAGAAAGGATACGCTTCTGGGCCAGCTCGCCCTTGGGCTCCATGAGGCCACACCACAGCTCGCCGCAGAAGAACCCGGGGCTGCTACGCGTGTCCTCCAGCTCGAACGAGAAGGGAGCCGGGGGGCGCCGGTTCCCTAGCCTGCTCCGGCCGCCGCTGCAGGGCGAGAAAAACGAGGCGTCAGTAAGACATGGCACACGGTTCGGTGCTTGCGCACTGGCGAACGAGGCAAGGCAGGTGGACAGTACGTCGGAGGTGGGCAGCCAACGAGGAGAGG